>OY728150.1:1078203678-1079453678 GCA_963277665.1 Viscum album
TAATTTCCATCCATGGGAAGTCATGTTGAAGAATGAAGCTTGATAAATATGTGAGACAACTCCTCCATCATCAACAGCTCACACACCCAAGTCTCATGAGAATATGATCTATGGTTCCATAACACTCCAAACAATAGAATTTAATTCCCATGAAATACATTCACTTGAGAGTCAAATAATCTTTACTAGATACTCCAAAACTAAAACATCTAGTTCTAAATCAATCTCTTCCCAGTTTAGAACATGAGAGGTATCAGGATGGTATTTCTGGAGAAATGATATGTTGAAAACATCATGAATTAATTTAAATTGAATAAAAAATTCCAATAAATAATAAACCTTTCCACAACATTAAGTGACCTCAAATGGTTCAATATATCTTAGATCCATATTCACATGTTTTTCAAGATGACGGTGACCCAACCGTGGAGAAACATTCAAGAAGACCAGTAACCTTTGGAAAATAAAAATGATAATTATACTGACCTATATGAGTGTTATATCAAATATGAGATGCATACAAACACTAATATATATCTTGAATCCTTACATATGTCTTCGGGAAAAAACTCAGTCCCTCCAAACAAGCTTCTCCTAAATCAACCCAACAAAGAGGCCACCTTCACGAGTGACCATAAAAATCCTCAAAACAATCCATTCTAATCAGAGAATGATAAATATTGTTATATGAATAATCAACTAGTTTAGAGACACCATTATAGTCATGTATGACTTTTTAATATTCCTATGAATATTATTGGAGTTAGGAGCAGTGACGACGTCTGATTCATATGTCTGATGAACTCAGAATTAATTTTATAAAAATATTAAATATATTTTATAACATGTGCATGAGGGTTTCATAAAAAAGATAAATATCACTTAAATTTGGTATCAATTGTAATGCGAAAACTAAAACAGTCCAAGATGGAAATCCCAAGATCCACTGAAATCCTGGACACATGCATAGAGCATGTCCTCCAAGATCTGAATAACTTGTATAGTCTGACCGTATATATATGTATGATAATATGTACATAGTCTGACATGAGTCCCCATATTCTCTGAGATACTTCTTCTAAACCTCTATGTAAACCTAGGATCCCTATATAAGGAAATATCCTATGTAACCCCATGTATCCTCAGGGTCTCATTCAAATACATCTTACCCAAATATTCGACTTTAGTGGTGTCCATGGTCATAATGAAATGAGCAGGATATTTCAACCAATAATTCACCACCCAAATATAATTTATCCCATGGGGAGTCTGTGGAAATCCAAAAATAATCTCCATGGATAGCTCATCCCATTTCCAAACTAGCATTGGAAGAGGCTAGAGTAAACCAGAAGGTTTCATATGCTTGAAATCTCTCCAATATTCTTCAGCACACACATCTTGTAGATGCACCCAAAAATTTATTTCTTCAGCTTCCCCTCTATGACTTTTATGTTTTTATGATATTGTGAAAGTTGGAAAAAATGTAAAATAAACCACCCAAGACAATATACTCACAAAATGCCTCCACTGGTTGTTGAAAAAAGCACACCAGCCTTTCCTCAATTTCAGTCTTGAAATCCTCATCATCTAAAAAATAAGTCCACTCAAAAGAAACATGAACTAAATCGGCACAAGGAGAAGCACGTATAAAATTATTATCAAAATTATCACTAAAGTAAGGATCAAAATTTGAGACATCTCCTTGTCAATTCTCAGGTTCCATCTCTTTCTACGATTCAACAATAGTGGCATTGAAAGTGGAAGGCAGCTTTGGTTCTTCCATATGCTCTTGAAAAAGGAATGGGTCAAGTTTCTTTTCCTTTTTATCCAAATATTCTTAAAAATTTTCTAAATTATAAATTTAAAAAATAGTGTCCTTAAATGAAATTTCATTTTCAAAAAATTCATTCCAGTTGTTTTCAATAGATCTTTGACACCCAAAAGGCACATCTGTTGGTGAATCATTAAATATTTCTTCCTTCAAATTTGAAAAACAAATGATTAAAAATCAATATCTGACACATCTACACAAGGTTCATCAACATAAAAAGTTTTTGGGATGTAATTTTCCATTTCTTGAGTATCTTTTTGAGATTTTAGTTCTTTCAATTATTTTAATTCATTGGAAAGAATTCCCATTTTTCTGATTACTTCTTGAATATTTTGTTGAATAACCAAATTATTTTGTTGAATTTCAAGAGTATTTTGTTAAAATTTTAAAAAATAATCAGGACCAAGATCTTCATATTGTTGATAATCAGGCCAAACATAGTAGTTACTGTGAAAATCCAATTTTTTGGGTTTTTTAAACACAAAGTTAGTGGTTAAAAAGCCTAGAAAAATTAGAAACAAATCAGATAAAACTGAGGAAACAACCCTCGAAATGGCACCAAATTGATGATGGACTTTTTTTCATGAAACTTTAGTCAATAATGTTCCCTTAAAATGTAGTACAGTGGTGACCACATGGTTGTCTCGTGAGGAGGTTGCAGGCTAAGTTATCAAACTTTCACTTTGTTAATTTGTGTTTGTTAATGTTAGAATTATAAATGGGGATTTGAGATTATATAAACAATTTTAAATAATATAAAATCATAATTAAACTATTAATAGACGTTAATGATTGGAAATCAGAAGCAAACTACACTGGAAAAAAACAAACAAAATAAGGCAGTAGTGGACAAACATAAATCGTTAGATACTCCCACTATCCTTGTTTAATTTAATTATCATATTATATTTCCCAATGATCACTCAAATAAATCCAAGTGAACACCCATATTTACTAGACACCATATTGAGACCTCATATATATGTGTTTATCCTCTTATGAAAGTGATTCGATTACCCAAAGATCTTCGAAGAATCAAAACTAATTAAACTTATTGTGCTCAATGGGGAGACCTCACCCAAAGAAGTCTGAACAAGAAGACAATTATTTTATATTCATAAGTGATAAAAAAGTCTAGAACAAATTATGAGAAAGTGAATTCATGAAATAAAAGAGACCAATTTTGTTCATGAAAATCAATTCTAGAAAAATATAATTAGAATACATTGAAGTACCAAACTCAAAAGGGAAGAATCTTTGGATCTCTGCTGCCCACCGCCACTTTTATATTAGCCCTTCATGTCTTGATTATCATCAATTGAACTCCTATTCTCCATAATATATCCTCTATAAAAGATCACTCCCTTGGTCCAACCCCCATGAAATGAAAGAGAATTAGAAAATATATAGGAGTAGGGGATGGCCAGGTTGTTGTCCAAAATGTGAACCCAGAAAGATGCCTCGAATTTGGTCCTCCTCCCTGCATAATCAAGATAAGGTGGCTGCATAAAGTTTTTTCTAAAATGTGTCCTCTTTATTTCATCAAAATTTTAGAAGCTCTGGTGACGTGGTATAAAATTTATGAATTAATTACTCAACGTCTCCTTCTCTGACTGAGGAGACTCTTCATCTTCAACTTATTTGACTCGATCAAAGTTTACCATAATGATCATATTTTACCATGAAACTCATCAAGAACACGTGATTGGAAGTCCCCTTTCACATCCAGTTGGAATTAATGGCTTTTCACACCTTTATCCGACGTTATGCCACCTTGAATGATGTGGGGTCCTCACTGTTGACCATAATTTTTTTTACAAAGAATGATTTATTTGGGCCTCTATATGAATGATTTAGAACTTGGACCATTTGAAATATATGAAGACCATATTACAAGAGTTCTTCAAAAAATAATAATCAGTCGAATTGGATCAATATTTAAAAAGATATGACCAAATAATAGAACTAGTTAAAAACTGTTAAAAATCCAAAATTAAGGCATTTTCACAATTTAGCTCAAAATACAAAAAAATCAAAAAATTATACAATTTCACACAGAATGACACATTGGTGAGGATTAAATAATTTAAATGTAGATAAAATATATTAAAAATATCAGCTCTATCAATGAAAAAGATTTATCTATTTGGAGGTGTATTCTCGAGACACATAATAAACATTGTCACGATTTATACCCAGCCAAAATAATTTTCGTATCATGTCCTAATATATCTTCATAGCTCCCAAATGAAAAGACCACGAAAAATTATCAAAATCAAACAAAAATGAGCTCCTCACATATGTTGGTATGATAAATTGATCCCCAAATTGAAGAGTACAACTTGAAGAGAGAGACCAACCAGAAATGGCCTCCCCACCACATTGGGTTTATTTAATTCCACCAAACATATAATCCTGATGATGAATCTGCATAATAGAACAAGGATAAATTATGATAATTGAACAGTAGTCTGAACTATTCCAAAAAACATCATCCTAACCATCAAGATACAAATAATTTG
The DNA here is from genome assembly GCA_963277665.1 of Viscum album. Lineage (NCBI taxonomy): Eukaryota > Viridiplantae > Streptophyta > Magnoliopsida > Santalales > Viscaceae > Viscum > Viscum album. Next base: position 1,078,208,032 of record OY728150.1, read on the forward strand.
AAATTTCTATAAGGTTCCTCTCCTCATTCAATTCCAAAATAGATTATAATGGAACTTTCATTCTATGATCATCTGTAATGACATTCCCCTACCTTAAGGTATAGGTGATTTCAATGTCAAATTAATGAAGGTATTCCACCCAAAATATCTGTCTGATATTCATTTCTTTATAATGAAAGATATAGATCATACTCTTATAGTTATAAAAGACTCGAAAACTCTCCCTAAAAAGATGGTTCTTCCAACACTTAAGCACATCCAAGATTGTGGAAAGATCTAAATTATGATGGGGTAATTATTATCATTATTTTGAAGCTATTGAAATTCATAATATACCATAAGATCATCCTACATGAGAACACAACCCAAACATGAACTAGAAGTATCATAGAAAACCATATACCCCATACCTGGATCAGGTAAGATAAGACCATGATCTGTTCTCATAATTCTTTTTAACTCATTAATGGAAGACTAGCAAATTGCATCCCTTTTGAATTTCAATCCCTTCCAACCATTTAAATGTTCCAACAACAATGAATAAACCTTAATGAACCGCTAATAGTATCCAAAATGATAATGGAAGCTCCAAATCTCAAAAACATTTCATTGATCTTCCCATGAAAAGATGGTCTCCACGTTCTCAGGATAAAATAATAATCCATGATAAAAAAATGTGTCGCCTAAGATATTTACTTCTTGAATCTAGAAATTTAATTTGAAAATCATTCATTACAAATAGTTACTTTTCAAGATTTCTGAATCAAAAATTAGATGTCGCTCATGCCCTTACATAGATCTTTTATAATCAATAATATATTCCATGAACATTATAAAGAATTTGTTGAGATACAGATGGAATATTAACTTTATCAAATCCATAAATACTGTAGGAGCATTATTTGGAAGAACAGAATTACAAAATATTTGAAATGGATATAACTGGTCCTGAAATTCTTCTTTGGTATATCAGACTCTTGAACTCTGAGCAGATGATAACCTGACTACAGATCAATCATTGAAAACCACATCTTCCACATTCACTAATCAAACAAATCATCCAAATGATGAAATTGATACTTTTTCTTTACCGTTACTCAGTTCAACTTCTGATAGTCCATACACAATCAGAGTGAAGCATATACCTTCTTGTAAATGAGAATTGGTTCTTCCCAAGGAAAAAAAGGGAAACCAATGAATTTCACCCATAGATTATCCAACTAAACCTTGTTCACTATCTATTCCACTGGTACCATACAATAATATGGGATCAAAATCAGTTGCATACCTAGAACCAATCCAATTTTAGACTTTATCTCCATATGTAGAGGATTCCAAAGTAACTTTTTAGGAAGACATCATGAAAGTCCTAAACAATAATGGGATGATCAAAAATATATGAAAATCTATTGGGAAAAACTGATACAAAAAATGAAAAACTCTTAATATTTGGGTGGTAAGGTCTTGGATGACAAGAACTCAGATCCCACATTCCCTTAAACACCCTTGACCTCCCATCAACCTCAATAATGAGACTCATTGATGGTCATAATAAACCTTATCATGATGGAAAACAAGACAATATATCCCAATGATGAAATCAAAGATACCCATATCAATCATAAGAAAACACCAGACTAACTCCGTATCAACTATCTATAGCACATAATAATGACATCGAATCCCCTTATCCTTCATCTTACCAAGAGGTTTTTCTAACTTCATCAAAAAGGAAACACACTCCATTGGGATTTTAAGTACATAAACAAAACAAAGAGATATAAATGAGTGGGAAAAACCAATATTGAATAATGAAGTCATTACTAAAGATGAAATAAATATGGTACCTATCATTGTTGGTGGACCAAAATCCAACTCTACTAGAATATCATATACCGCATGAAGGTGATTCACTGCTGAGGCCTATGGACATATCTGTTGGAGTTGGAGGCCTAGAACCAACTACTTTTTACTTTATTCATTAATAAATTCCTTATCACATCTTGATTGTTCTTTTGCATGAAAATTCATGTGATAATGTCGTAAGGACAACTATTTCATTAATGGGTCATAGCAGATCCCTGCTATGATGGGAACCTGTAAGTGCAATAACATTGTTCATGAATATATGTTCTATGGCCGGATGATGTTATTTGAGGGAAACAAATAATACAGGCCATTAGGGGTGTGGACTCATAAAACTTTGAGGCACCTTCTCATGGTGTGCCCCCTTGGTAACATCCTATTGGATATTATGAGAATGAGACCCGCCAGTAGGAACTCCACATTTCATAGTGTCATTGGATGTTCATATCTGCGGACATGTGTATTGGTCCATATACTTTAAGAATATTATTAATGGGTATTACAACTCACACACTTAAATGTATTGAAGAAAACTGTGATGACACACTATTCGGAACGAGGTAGGATATGTTGGGTGCGTCACGAGTAATACTGCATTAATAGATAATGCGAGAAAGGATTTTTTTCCTTTGGTTCCATAATAGAAGTAGATATCTCAGGCCCTTTTATGGAATTGATATAGCCTAAATAAATCCATGTCCATGGTAAGGTATGGGCGAGGTCAATTACAGGAAGTCAAAGAAAGAATAATCGAGCACATGGGTTGATGGCACTAGCATGCAACCCGCTTGATTGGAGATATCGAGACAAAATGATTATATTACACGGTAAGAGTTCGTAGGAGGTGACACGTCATTGCGGTGTTAACTTATTTTTCTATGGGTGCCTTGGCATGTTTCTAGATGCTAACCTTGAACTTTAGGCAGGCTCCGCTTAATGCCACTGAGAAAGAGGCCAAGAGGATCACACACTAAGCGTGTCCATGTATCTCAGTTAAATATTAATTTAACAAGTTAAATAAATATTATTCTTGACTGTCGTTTAATAATTATTTAAGGATTCCTGATCGCATTTATTTTGACACTTGTTATTCAAGAGAATATATTGTGGGAGAAATAATAAATATTTATTAGCGAGTAATGCAGTTACATTTATTTGAGAAATAAATAGCCATTACTCAAGGTCTGATAAATATGGTGGAGGAAATAAATAAAATAGAAAAATAAAAGTACACGCCGTGTATATTTATATACACGCAGTGTAATTGTTTTTCCAAGATTCGTGAGAAAATATTGTTTATTTAATTAAATGATATTATATGTAATGTGTTGGGCACATATCAATTAATAATGATGGTCAACTATCATTATTAAGACATGAGGTATTACTAAGAATTAAATGAATCGATTAAATGCTTTCAAGCAATTAATTCATTTTATTATTCTATGTATTATAATCCCAATTACATTATTCTCATAGAGGAGATCCAGTTGTGGTGCACAATTGATTTGAAAAATAATCTCAATCCAAGAGAGAATTCATTTTCTAACAAGAACGCTTTCAAGTCACAAGAGCAAGATCCTCCATTGGATCAAGGCGGTTGAAGGTGGACATCGCAGGCGAAGGTTCTTCCGTTCTAGCACCTGGAGATCCCTTCAGCAACATCCAGAGATACGTGGAGCATGTGTGGATCACCACTAGAGGAATCCTGTACTTGGATTCTATAACGCAATGACAGATCACAAGATCGTGACCGGAGATTCCAATGAAGAAAGAATTCCATCGAGGTAATTCTTATGAATTAATTAAATTAATTATAACCAACATATGATGATCCTATCTCAAGGGTTCTAGGACTCTTCTTTTCTTTTTCTTTATTCGTTCTATTCCAAAGATTCCTTGTTTTAAATCGTGACGGATCTCGGATCGAACGTTGTTTAACGTTAAAATTAATGTTGGGCAAACCCACAAACGCGCTTCCGCTGCGCCCAGAACCAACAAGTGGTATCAGAGGGAGGCACATCGTTGATTATAATTATTTAGGTTTTCGTTGGTAATTTACGCATTTAATAATTTAGTTATTTCAATTCATGTTTAATCATTTTGGAAACTTGAATATCGAGATCTGTTCCTCATCCCTCTTTTCTTGTTCACCTCATAGAAACGAATTTTTCTTTTAATTTTGATTAAAATAAAATAGAGGAACTCATCCAGAGGAGCCAAATGTTTCTGGCCGTATAACACCAGAATACACAACATGTATTCGGAAGTACACGCCGTGGAGTCTAGGTTTAATGCATTGACTGATCTGCCAAATTAGACTGTGTACTGGATTCTTTCTAAGAATTTAGGACACCGTGTGTTGACCAGAAACAGGTGGCAGACGGTTTTTGGAATACACATCGTGTGGTCCAATGAACACGACTTGTAGTCCCTTCGGGTTAGGGTTGGGCCGTGTACTCCGTACACGGCCTGCCTGACTGGAAACTGTGTAATGCGGAAACTACACGGCATGTGTCCCACTATACATGCCGTGTACTCAGAAAATTTCCAAAGTACATTACCACGCCCTGTCCCCGGGCATGTACTTCATATGGACGGTGAAGAAAAGTACACGCCGTGTAGTCGGAACGACACGCCGTGTACTCACCCAAATTACACAGATTTATTAAAATTTATTATTATATTATACAAACCCTTGATACATGTACCATGGTGGAAGCGTAAAGCCGAGACAAAACACGTGATAGGTGTTTTATATATATGTGTTTAATTTAACATCTGCGTAATAAATGGGAATTCACCTGGTTGACTCCAAGGTACAAGTTATGTACAAGGATAATTTTAAATAAATTTATTTGTTTAAAATTATGATGGATGAGAATCTCAAGGAAATTCAGAAAAAATGATTTCAGATAAAAGGATAGATTAATTAAAGATAATTAATTGATTCGAGCATGATTTATCTTAAACAAGAACGATTAAAGAATTTAATACTAGTTTTATTTATGAGTAAATATCGTTGCATGTATGGTTGATCATGAGCTATACCGAGACCTTTGTATGTGAGTGGTTTATTTTAATTTATTTATTTAAATTAAATTTGTTGACCTACGAGCCATCTCCTCATTAATATGTTGGTCCTGCACGCCCAAGGATTCTTTTATATAAAAAACCCTTTTACCCCTCACCTGTGTGTGAGATAAATCCATATGTAATGGATGGAGCTCCCAAGCTAGTGGAGGCGGCTCAAGTTAGGAGACAAGGTGAAACCAATCCAAGGAGATAAAAAGGTGGATAGGTGGAAAGTTGTAAACACGAACCCGAAACGTTCAAGGTGCTTCTCCCCTAGGTCTTAGGTTATTTTATCAAACGCTAGATAAAATAACCAATAGAAAAGCTCATGATCATACTATTTATTTTATTTCTATCAGTTTCATGGTTTATTTATTGTGGGTGTGTTGTCATGATCACACAATTAATGAATTAAATGAGCATGCAATATGGAACTAAAACAAAACCGGCTTATACGTAAATATTATCTTAGACATGGTTAATCACTTATGTATATCCCACTTAATATTAACAAGCATGTAATCAAAGATAATAAAATGGAAATTTACATATAAGGATAAAATCCCTCAACATAAATATTATGTCGGCATAGCCTTCCATAATTATGGTTAGAATCGAACCATAGTTCCAAGTTCTTGACCAACCCTAGTTGAGGTGATTTTAATTATCGGGGAATTCAAATTCAAGGTTTTGGGTTGACGTTACTTGGTTCGCATGAAGGGTTGACTGCCACAGTAGGAATTGGTGTCACCAAGAGGCAATGGTTGAGGAAATCCAAAAAGGATTCCAGGATTGGGGAGTCCACTCAGCAGATCAAGGAGTTGCGAGTTAATGCAGTTGGCATTTGGAATGCCTACCTAAAACCCTTCAAGTTTCTTGACCAACCCTAGTTGGGGTAATGTGAAGGGAAATATGGATCCTTTCCACTATAATATTCACGTAACAAGAATATTCCGAAGTCAATGGTGAGGGCTATTGGATTTCGATAAAATAGTGGGATACTAATAAGTATTAATTAATTTATTTGTCTCAATTTTTTGTAATAAAGTACTAAACCTTTTCTCATCTTAATTTGTAGAAATGGAAAGAAAATGACTTCAAAAATATCATTGTGCACCATACTCGAAAAAGAAAACCCTCTCACCGGCACCAATTTCCAATAGTGGAAGAGGCATTTACGCGTCGTCCTTCGCCACGAAAGGAAATTGTATGTGCTGGAAGAGCCTATTCCAGTTGTGCCTGGGAAAGAGGATAGTGATGAGGAATTATCTCTCTACAAGAAACACATGGATTATGCCATAGATGTACAGTGTTTCATGCTATCGGCCATGTCTAATGAGCTCTTGAAGCAACATGAAAACATGGACGCGTATAGCATGATGTCTAACCTTAAAGATATCTACCAAGAGAAGGAGAGACAGGAGAGGTATGAGATCTCCAATGCTTTGTTTACCACGAAGCATGGAGTGTTTTCGCCAGTTTGGCCTCATGTAGTAAAGCTTATTGGCTACATTGAATGCCTAGACATCTTAGGGATTAAATTCCCAGATGAGTTGCGTACAGATCTCATCCTATCATCACATCCCAAGACCTTCTCTATCTTCATTGTCAACTATAATATGACCGGCAATGAGAAGAGTCTATCGGAGCTTCTGACCTTGATTCTCCAGGTAGATAATGACATGGGGCGTGACAAACCAGTGGTCCTTATGGTGAACAAGAAAAGGAAGGACAAGGAAAAAGGGACAAAGACATATAAACGGTCTAAAGTCCCCGAGCACCGTCCCTCCAAGAAGGGGAAGATCCAGAGGTAGGGAAAGGAACGTGAGGCGGTGTGTTTTGCATGTGGAAAGCAGGGCCACTGGAAGAGGAACTACACCCAGAAGTGTGGGGACACTAAACGTGCATTCGTTATCGAGTGAAATCTTTCTATTTCTACACATTGGGTATTAGATATAGCTTGTGGGGCTCACGTCTATATTCAAATGCACGAATGAAGTAGATTTAGAAAGATCTCCATAGTAGAGTTGGATCTTCGAGCTGCCAATGGCACAAGGCTGGCTGCGTTGGCTATTGGCGACTACCACCTCTCATTGACAACTGGCATGATTTTGGTTTTACAAAACTGTTATTTTTTGCCTAGTGTTACCAAGAACATAATTTCATTATCTTGATTGGATATGGATGGATTTATTTTCATGTTTGGAAATAAGGGTTGTCTCTTTTATAAGAACAACATATGTTATGGTATGGCACATTTGAATAATGGTTTGTATGTATTAAATTACGAAAAACAAGTGTTGGTAGTCGATAACGAAATAAACTCACATGTCTCATACATCACCCAGTTATGGCATCACCGCCTTGGTCATGTGAATGATAAGAGCTTGAAAAAGCTCTGCCAAGATGGCTATTTAGACTCTACTGAGCTAAAACCACTTGATAGATGTCATGCTTGTTTACAAGGAAAAATGACAAAGCTCCCTTTTGGTGGACAAGGTGAAAGGGCCATAGAGCTTCTAGGATTGGTACACACAGATGTATGTGGACCATTTCCAGTAGAAGCTAGAGGTGGATATTCTTACATAATTACATTTACTGATGACTTGAGTAGATATGGGTATGTCAACATAATGAGGTGTAATTCATAAGACTTAGAGAAATTTAAGGAATTCAAGAATGAAGTAGAAAATCATCTTGGTTAGAAGATAAAGAAGCTTCGATCGGATCGAGGTGGAGAATATCTGAACCAAGAGTTCATCAATCTTATACGGGAGTCTGGGATTATATCTCAGCTCACTCCTCCTTATACACCACAATAGAATGGTGTTAGTGAAATGAGTAATGAAACCTTGTTGAACATGGTGAGGTCGATGATGAGTCATGCAGATCTTCCATTATCCTTTTTGGGATATGAATTACAAACTGCAGCATACACATTAAACCGAGTACCAACTAAGGTGGAAAATGGAATTCCACCCGATTTATGGAATGGAAGGAAACCCACTTTGTCGCACACATGTGTATGGGAATGCAAGGCGTTTGTTAAGGCCTTATCAGGAAACAAACTAGCACCCCGGGGCATGAAGTGAATCTTTATAGGATATCCCAAGGAAATGAAAGGATGTTACCTATATAACCCTCAATACAAGAAAGTGATTGTCGCCAGACAAGCCATCTTTCTTGAGAGGGAGCACATCCTCAAGAAGGATAGTGGGAGCAAGATTGACTTCGACAAAGTTGATGCTCAAGATACACAGGAGTTGGTACAGGAACAAGTTCCATCGGTCCCCATGGAAGAGGTTCAAGAAACCCAAGTACTGCATACGAGCTCAAGAGAGGTAAGTGAACCAGATAGATTTGGTTTCCTAGTCACCGAGGAAGGTGAATCATTATTTTTTGACAATGATGAACCTCTCTCATACAAGGAAGCAGTAGAAAGCTCAGAAGCTGCAAGATGGCTAGAAGCTATGAATTCTGAGATGGATTCCATGTATCAGAACCAAGTTTGGGTTTTGGTCGATGATCCAGTTGATGTAAAGCATGTTGGATGCAAATGGGTATTCAAAAGAAAGCTGGACATGGAAGGTCAAGTTAGCACCTATAAAGCAAGGCTAGTGGCTAAAGGATTCAGACAACATCCAGGAATTGACTATGACGAAACCTTCTCACCAGTTGACATGTTTAAATCCATAAGAATCATACTTTCCATAGCAGCTTACCATGACAACGAGATTTGGAAGATGGATGTCAAAATAGCATTCCTTAAAAGGAACCTCTAGGAAGATGTCTACGTGACACAACCAGAAGGGTTTGTGACACCAGGTGAAGCCAAATGGGTTTTCAAGTTATAGAAATCCATTTATGGATTGATGCAAGCATCCAGGTCATGGAACATTCGATTTGATGAAGCCATATAGGAATTTGGGTTCATTAAGAACTAATGTAAGCCATGTGTTTATAAGCTGTTTAATGGGAATGTGGTCTTCATCCTAGTGGTATATGTTGATGAGATATTGCTTTTTGGAAATGACGTACCAGCCTTACAGTCAGTTAACCACTGGTTGAACAAGTGTTTCTCCATGAAGGACTTAGGAGAAGCAGCCTACATTCTAGGGATCAAGATCATTCGTGATATATCCAAGAGGCTTCTTGGAAAAAGTTAGGGTACATACATTGACCAGATACTAAAGATATTTAGTATGGAAAATCCAAGAGAGGATTGGTTCTAGTGTCACATGGCTTACATATTTCTAAGAAAATGTTTCCCCGGACACAACAGGAGAAACATAAGATGAGTAAGAACCCATACGCTTTGGATATAGGATCCATCATGTATGCCATGTTATGTACCAAGCATGATGTTGCCTATGCACTGAGCATGGTAGGCAGATATCAAGAAGATCCAGGAGAACAACATTGGACTCCTGTTAAGACTATCCTAAAGTATTTGAGAAGAACTAAGGATATGTTCCTGGTGTATGTAGGAGACAAGGAGCTTGTCATTAGAGGGTATGCTGATGCTGGTTTTCAAACAGATCATAATTATCTGAAGTCGCAATCTGGATATGTTTTCTGTCTCAATGGAGTCGCTGTGAGCTGTAAGAGTTCAAAGCAGCCAGTGGTCTATGATTCTACAGCAGATTCTGAGTATATAGCGGCTTCTGATGTAGCCAAGGAAGCTGTTTGTATTCAGAACAGTGTCCAAGAGATTGATGTGGTGCCTAGCAGTAATGATACCATTGCATTGTATTGTGATAATACTGCAGCGGTGGATCTTGCAAAAGAACCAAGGTCACATCAACAGACAAAGCACATACTTTGGAAGTATCACCTCTCGAGGGATTTCTATCAAAGGGGTGAAGTTGCAGTGAGAGGAGTTTCCACAGAAGAGAACGTGGTGGACCCCATAAATAAAGGCCTATCTCAGCTGAAGCATGAATATCATGTGAGATCTAGTGGGTTAAAGGTTGTTAGTAGTTGGATCTAGTCCAAGTGGGAGTCTGTTGGAGTTGGTGGCCAAGAACCAACTACTTTGTACTTTATTCATTAATAAATGCCTTATCACATCTTGATTTTTCATCTACATGACAATGCATGTGATAATGGCCTAAGGACAACTATTTCATTAATGGTTCATAGCGGATCCCTGCTATGATGTGAATGAGAAAGTGTCGTAACACTATTCTTCAATATATGTTCTATGACCGGATGATGTTATTTGAGGGACACAAATAATACAGGCCATTAGGGGTGAGGACTCATAAAACTTTGAGGCACCTTCTCATGGTGTGCGCCCTTGGTAATATCTAGGAGGTTATTATGAGAACGAAACCCGCCAGTAGGAAGTACACATTTCATAGTGTCATTGGATGTTCTTATCCGCGGACGTGTGTATTGGTCCTTATACATTAAGATTATTATTAATGGGTATTACAACTCGTGCACTTAGATGTATTGATGAAAATTGTGATGACACACTTTTCGTAGCGAGGTAGGATATGTTGGGTGCGTCACGAGTAATACTGCATTAATAGATAATGCGAGAAAGGATTTGTGCCTTCGGTTCCATAACGGAAGTAGATATCTCAGGCCCTTTGATGGAATTGATATAGCCTAAATAAATCCATGTCCATGGTAAGTTATGGGCGAGTTCAATTCCAGGAAGTCAAAGAAAGAATAATCGAGCACATGGGTTGATGGAACTAGCATGCAACCCGCTTGATTGGAGATATCGAGACAAAGGTATTATATTACACGGTAAGCATTCGTAGGAGGTGACACGTCATTATGGCATTAACTTCTATCTCGATGGGTGCCTTGGCATGTTGATAGATGCTAACCTTGGACTTTAGGCAGGCTCCGCCTAATGCCACTGAGAAAGAGGCCTAGAGGGTCACACACATAGTGTGTCCATGTATCTAAATTAAATATTAATTTAAAAAGTTAAATAAATATTATTCTTGACTGTGGTTTAATAATTATTTAAGGATGCCTGATCACATTTATTTCGACACTAGTTATTCGAGAGAATATATTGTGGGCGAAATAATATATATTTATTAGCGAGTAATGGAGTTACATTTATTTGATAAATAAATAGCAATTACTCAATGTCTAATAAATATGGTGGAGGAAATAAATAAAATGGAAAAATAAAAGTACACGCCATGTAGATTTATATACACGCCGTGTGGTTTGTTTTTTCGGGATTCATGAGAAAATATTGTTTATTTAATTAAATGATATTAAATGTAATATTTTGGGCGCATGTCAAGTAATAATGATGGTCAACTGTCATTATTAAGACATGGGGTATTACTAAGAATTAAATGAAATGATTAAATGCTTTCAGGAAATTAATTCATTTTATTATTCTAAGTATTATAATCCCAATTACATTATTCTCATAGAGGAGAGCTAGTTATTGTGCACAACGTATTTGAAAAATACTCTAAAGCCAAGGGAGAATTCATTTTCCACCAAGAATGCTTTCATGTCACGAGAGCGAGATCCTCCACCGGATCAAGGCAGTTGAAGGGGGATATCGCAGGCGAAGGTTCTTCCGTGCTAGCACCTGGAGATCCCTTCAGCGAAGTCCAGAGATACGTGGAGCACATGTGGATCACCTCTAGAGTAATCCTATACTTGGATTCTACAACGCAACGACGGATCACAAGATCGTGACCGGAGATTCCAACGAAGAAAGAATTCCATCGAGGCAATTGTTATGAATTAAATAAATTAATTATAACCAACATATGATGATCCTATCTCAAGGGTTATGGGAATCTTCTTTTCTTTTTCATTCTTAATTATATTCTGAAGATTCGGCGTTTTAAATCATGACAGATCCTGGATCGAATGTTGTTTAACGTTAAAATTAATGTTGGGAAAACCCACCAACGCCCTTCCGCTAAACCTGGAACCGAAAATATCTCTATAGTATTTAAAGAATTTGATTTCTCCACAGTATCATTTGGATCCTACAATCCCTAACCATATCAAGGTATAGACATATCCTGACAGAAACACAGTAGATGACCATAATGTCCAAAACTATTACACATCTTTGTAGGTGAAGGACAAGAATGATGGGAGTTTATAACCTTTCCACACTGACAGAATGTTAGTTTCACACTGATTTCTATAACTGAGGCTTCTAAAGAGGTCTTCTAGCACTAAGAACCACCTACACCACTCATGTGGTGATCTTCCCACTTTCTCTTCTTCGCTATAGCAATACTGAAGCTTCCAATTGGTGGAAAAGAAGGGACAAAATATCCGAATATTCCTTTCGTATTAATATCCAGCATTGAAAATCTATCTAATGTCTCTTCACAGGTCAGAAGATTCATTATAAATACCTAAGATCAGTTATCAGTTTGAGAACCCAATAGGTACTTCTAAGCCTTATGTTGGTAATTCTTTACAACTTCTAGTGAAAAAAAAATAAACCATTAAACCGATCAGTGTACAATAAAACATAAATTTATTCCTCATACAAAGAGAGGAAATCCATAGACTTCGCCATCATTAGTGACTCTATAAAGAACTAGTGGGTCCATCATGTCTAAACTACACCCAATTCATCATGATACTCTCAGTAATATCTATGTAGTCATATATCTGATAAATCTTGTCAATCCAGTCCTCTGACACTTGGGGTTCATTCATACCGTCAAAGAAAAAAGTATTCTAATAAAAAAACTCCCTTGATAGATCTTTTTTATCCCCAACAGTTGGATGTAACTTTAAAAACTGCATTATGATCTTATGTCTCTTTCTAGTTGATAGTACACACTATCTGCATGATAGCCTCTATAAAACTCTAATCAAGGGGTTGATTCACTTGAGGAGCATCAGCTGCACCTCCCTATACAACTTGTGAAACATGCCTATGAGGAATACTACTACACTCTAAAATAGAATAAATTAATAGGCACAGTATAATCTATGTTCAAACTATAAATCCAATAAAAAAATTTAGATTAAGATCAAAACTCAAAACAAGAGGCACACATTCCTATATCCCATGGTAACCTAAGTGTTTTTATTTCAAGAGCTATCCAGTCACTCACCGAAACCTACCACTCAAGCAAGATAATCCTATTTATAGTATATTAAAAAATTCCATGAAAAATAATCTTAAGTATAATCCTCCTTTCATAACATTTTTAATGAACCAACCCCGATACCCTCTCAATACTAACACCTGAGCCGATCATCCACATACCCAAAGGGTGTTCCCGATCCCAACAGGCATGTGACTAGAATCTAGGAATCAAAAAAGAACTAGGGTGAATTATTTCACACAAAATGAAGAAAAAACCGGTCATATATACATGTGACATGGAGAAATATTGGGAGAGATAAATATATTCGATAATAGATAGAGAATATTGTATTTGATACAACTAAAAATGTAGAAAAATAAACTCCAAGAGACATGTCCAATTGCAAAGTATGACAAAACTAAAATAGCTACACAAACAGAGCCATGTGATAGCACGGGAAACCTCCCCTAACTCTCTAACAGCCACTAAAAACTAGATCACAGAAAACCTCATCACCTCACTTTGACACCTTGTCATTAACTACATAGAAAGGCAAAACAGGGTCTATATACTGCTGAAGTGGTGTATAGGGTGTGATATAACTAGCTTAGTAGGGTCTCATGTAGGAGTTGCATAGCATGTCTCTATATAATAATCAAATCACAATAAACTTTAATGAAGAGAAGTCTTAAAATCTAGTTTATCATTTTTATATCAAAATCAGGGAAAAAACAATTTAATTTAAACTTTTTCTACATTTCTGAATAAATAAAAAAAATTATATTCAAATAATTTAATAAAAACATATCATAGTAGCTATATAAAAACAAACCAAATAAAGTGTCACATATCATATGAAATCCATAGTATTACAACCAAAATAGTACATGCCCAAACATCCCAAATTATTCAAAATCACAGGAAACATCATGATAGAGATCACACTAGACCAGTATTTCTATGATACTAATACATAATATAAAACATCATATGTGCATAAAGCCTCTAGACATGTGGATATAGTCTATAGAGTATCGGTACACACAAAAAGTGAACCCCCCAAACAGGTCTAACAAATCACTAGAACCACAGGCTAAGGGAGATTAGTAAATCCTCATAAATAAACCCTAGGAAAGTGGATAAGGCATATTACTACACATTCCACCTAGGTACCCAAGGCTTCTTATGTTCTATATTTTTTAAACCATTTCATTAAAACCATTATTTTAAACTATTTCATAAAACCATTTCCAAATGATTTTAAAAACCCTTTTCATTTACTAAAACTAGGGTAAAACCCTATTTTATCAAAGAACAATTTCCACTCACATGAATCCATCAATAAATCATGCAATTTAATTTTATTATATTTAAAAAAACCAGAGCAATATAGTTCACCCACACAGGCTAGAGATAGAACCACCAACCACAAAACATGGGTCACATATGCCCACAATGGTATCCACTAAGAAGGAAGAACACACAATGAAATGGGGGATCTATAACCAATCCAAACATCTCAAAATTGATTCAATTTAACAAAAGGGTTGGCGAAGTGGAAAGATCACAACATACCTCACTAATGCATACCCTTCTCACCACAACCAACAAAGAATCATCCCTTAGAACAAGATTTCACAACAGATCAAGAAAGGAATCAAGGAAATTATCACCATCGGTCAACATTGTTGAAAACACAACACAACGATGTTACCGAGATCAAAGGAAACAAAGAAGAAGAAAATATTACTCACTAGGAGAAACACACCAAAACCAAAATAATGGTCAATAGATAAATGAAATGGTATGGAAGGGTTGGGGGTCCTTAAACTCTTTGTATAATTATTCTTTGTTGAGAGGGAGGAGAAATATGACATTTAATCTTTCACTTTATGTACTCAGCTCATGATAACCCTACAAATCCATTACATGTTTATACCCAAACTCCTTTAATTTAAATAAATAAACATCCCAGAACATCCGTTAAATTTCCAAAAAAATAGTTATCCATTATATGGAGTCCCATGAAATTCCCATTTAAAGAATAAAACAAGTAAATATATGGTAAATAACTAAAATAAGGTTATGAGATTTTACACAATGGGTGATGAAATCCAATAATGTTACAAAGAAACCTCTAAATCCAAGCTCTAGACACCTTTCCATTAAAATATTAAACAAATATCTCATCACAACACATTATGGATCATTGATATATCCATAAAATGATTAGATCTAATGCTATGTAAGATTGGATAATATGAGATCATAGAAAAGACAGAAAACAAATACTTACCATTTATTATAGAGATCCAATGAACTTAGATCTGTAAAAGTTGTCTTCCATATTATAGGGAACAACCAAAGAATGCCAAAAAGAGAAGAAGGGTCTAAGAACCTGAGAGGAGAGGTGAAAATGACAATTGGGGGGGGGGGTGGGTAAAATAAGTTAAAATATAATTTTTCAACATTTAATGCACATCATATGGTTAGGAGGAACTATTTGGGAAACCATGAACTAATCATGAACACACTATTGGGGAACACCTAGGGGTAGAACAGTTGTGCCACACAGTTTGTCCAATATATGCACCAAAAATGTGCTGATACTTTCCGAAAACCCCCAATTCATATGGTTATTCACATGGTTTAAAAATACCATGTGCTAATTGTAAACCTACTGACTGATTCCCATAGTCCCCTCTACGATTTCCTAGAGAGAGTGCACAATTTCCACTAACCGGGGATATATAGAAACACTTCCAAAACATGAAAAAAACTTTCCAAAAACTATCAAAAATAAACCAATGTATTATATAACTTCAAAATACTTAATAAATGGTAAAATTACCTTAAAATGGAGGTGTTATAAAAGGAGAAATAATTTTGAAAAATCTACGACCATAAATAATATTTGTACGATGATAAGTGAGAGTGTGATGAATAAATGATTTAGTAAATCTATAAATAGGATTGAAATTCGGCCATTATCAATATGGTAATTACAAATAATATCATTGAAAATATGGTTAGTGTTCTTTTATCCAGTAGGTATATTGAAGTCTTGTATTGTTAAGTTTAAAATTTAAAACAATATATCACACAATGAAATAAAAATATCACTTTAATATTATATATATATATATGTATATTTAAACATAATGAATAAATATTAATAATATTCATATTAAAGTATGACAGTATATATAAAATTTTTATAAAATATTTTTATATAAATTTTTTAGTCAATAAAATTTTAGAATATGAATATTTAATTTTAATTGTACATGTTAAAGAATATTTAATATAATATTAATATTTGTTTTTTTAAGTATTGTATATTTTATACATGAAGAGTAAATTTAAAACTTTTTAAATTTTATTAAATATAAACTATAATATTTTCTTCTTTTAAATTATAAATTGATAATAAATAATATTAGTAACACTTAATGTTTAAAAATATCATTTTTTAATAACAGTGTTTTTATTTATATTTTTATTTTAATTTATAAAAAAATAAATTTCATATCTAGACTAAATAATCAAAA
This sequence comes from Viscum album, assembly GCA_963277665.1. Classification (NCBI taxonomy): domain Eukaryota; kingdom Viridiplantae; phylum Streptophyta; class Magnoliopsida; order Santalales; family Viscaceae; genus Viscum; species Viscum album. Next base: position 1,078,224,581 of record OY728150.1, read on the forward strand.
ACATTATTATTTTTATTTATAAGATCAAAATTTTATTATAATAATTTTTTGAATTGTTTTAAAAATATTGATAGTTGAGGGAATAGTGAAAAATATAGTTTTTTACAAATATCATGACTTTTATGAAATTATTAGTTTATAATTATGAAGGTAATTTTATAGAAACTTTTTATAAGACCAATTATTTATTTTATAAGTGTATTTATTCGATTATAATTGTTTTTTAAATTACACAATCATATTTGTCCTTTTAGAATGTATGATATTTTTAAAAAATAATAATACATTATACATTTCGTATTTTAGAATTCATTTTTATAAATTTTAATAATTTAATATCAATTTATTTCAAAATTATTGGAAATAGTTATAAATTATATGATAAGGTTAATTTTATTTTTGGACATAAATATTAAATTTCCTAGGTTAAAACTAGTACCGAAATGGTAAAAATGAGTAACCGAAGAGGTAAAGTGAAAAATATGTCAAAAATAAGTTTTATTTGATTATTTGAGGTTTGGGTAGACATTATCAATTATCTTCTCTATTTTTCCAAATTTTTAATCCATATTTCCTAGGAGTGGCTTTCAAATATTGAAATGTTTTGGGTATTTACAAAAATGACACCCTTTTACAATTATAAAAGGGACACTCCTCTCATTGCTTGCCCTCACACAAAAAACCCCTTAGTTCAGCCCAATATCTTTAGAACAATATCTAAAAAAATCAAATACACATTAAATACATTATTTTATTTCCAAAATTCCATCTTTTAATGGTTTAACCCCCTTTATGAAGGAGATAACCCATGTAGTGAGATATAGATTTCTAAAAGCTTGTCCATCTTTTCCTTCCATACATACATTTATGATTTTTAAAATTTCTTTTCAACATATGAAAATTATAATATAATAATCCTTATTATACTGATATGATATCATGATGGTGGTACATGTTTTAACTACTCTTCTATTTCCCCTAAGAATCAAAAAAATGACATTTGTGTGTGCGTGGAGTACCGTCTCCTCAAAAAATCAATTTTTTTTCATTAACAAAGTTATATGGGTAATCATAATATTGAATTGAATAAATAATTTTTATATTTAAAACTTATTTTATATTCTTAAATTATGAAACATATTTTTAAATTCTATTGTTCTACTTAAAATGAACCTGCAAACCATGCGTTTGTGTGGACCACTGCGTCCATGTGACGTTTTTTTTATTTTCATCACTATCTTACATGGATGGTTATGATGATGGTATTAAAGGATAAATATATGGTTTATATATCATTGTCTTTTTAATTAAATTTTTTTTATTTCAATAATTACATGATCAACAAACTATTATCATTAATTCCATTTTTAAAACATGCATACTATGAGGAAAATATTTATTTCCAATTATTTAATATTTCCATATCGATTTATTATTAAATAATTAATTAATAATAGTGATATATAACACTTAAAAACCGCTAAATTATATCATTATGCAACATGTTTTTCTATATTTCAACTAAATCAACTCATAATCATCCACTAAACAGGGTATGTTCGAGTTTGGGTCGGTTTGACCACCAACATAAAAAATACATTAAAATTATATCATTGATGATTATTAAAAAATAATTAAATTTATAATATAATATTACTATGTAAATACTATTTTTTGGATTTTGGAAATGATACATCAATATTTAACACATTAATTAAGAAAGAAATATTCATGGGTTAAAAATGACTATTAAATTTTTTGGTTCATTTCATGTTCTAGGAAAAAGAATAAAATACTCATGAAATATAAAAATAATAATAATAAGTGATAAATTATTTCAAATTTAATGAAATTTTACTGGATAACTGTTAGAGAAGAATGAATAACATCAAAAATATTACGAAACTATTTAGAATGAACAAGATTACCCATAACCGACATCGAAAATGGGTAATAAATGGGTAATGTAAATTTAAACAATAATTATATGTGATTTTTATAAAAGGTTATGTATATGAAAATGGTATTGAAATACTTTATTAAGATATTTTTTATTTTTTATAGGATCTTAGAGTGCATTAAATTATGCAGAGAAATAAGGAAATGGGTTTTTTCCTGAAATTTTATTTCTTCAGACTTAATTCTTAATGTGCACCATGATATCAATAATATAGTGTGATTATGACATCATGAATATATTTTACCATATTAATGTGGTTTTAATATTGTTATCATGTACTTTCATTAAATTTTCATTAATTCAAAATATACCAAACTTGAAAGTTGTTTGTATCAAAATATTACTCAAACAGTAAGGGTTTTATTGTGAATATTATTTTCAAATGAAGAATGTTTTTAAAATATATTATGTGTGTTTAATTTTTATTCTTTATAAAAAATATCATAATTTTCATTTTATATTCATGATCTTTTATATTTCCTATTGAAACTTCATTTCCCCTTAATAATATTTTACCTTAAGTGTTTCTGGAAAGTTAAACCAACCCTATTGCAACATTTCAGTCAGGAAACTCCTTTATCCATATACCAATTCAAAATTTGATTTTTGAAATGTCTTTATAGTTTATTGAGTTCATTTTGTTCTACTTTATCTTCCTCAAGAAAAGATTAAATAAAATATTAATGTTTTTTAAATAAGCCATTTTCTTCAAAGTTTAAAAACAATATCTTTTTTTATTTTACTTATGAACACCTATTCCCAACATTCTTTTAATTTTATATGATACTTTATTTCTAAAGAATAATGGTTTTATAAAATAAAATATTATTCCCCTTTATTTATATAATATTTCAATATTTTTTTTTCAAAATACCAAGGATGTTTTTTATTTTTAGATATGTTTTTCTTAAGGATTCTAAAAATGGTCTTGAACTAAATCAACATACTTTGACATGCATCATGGTTAATCAATGATATTCATCTAATATAACCAGTCATATCATTTATCTGAATGACCTTTGTTATTTCCTTATCTTTTGGATGAATTATCTATCACTACCTTTGTATTTACTAATCATCTATTATGTATGGTCATAAATTTTCACCCAATGATGTTCATTTATGAATTCCATATTTTTTATAAATTTGATTGCAGGATATTCACCCAGATCCCATACATCGACTTATTTAGAGAAACTATTGACTTAACCATACTACCGTTATCTATATGTGGTAAATACCATAATTTTTATTGTAATGATTGGATTGTATTTAACTATAATGTTACTTTATGTTATTATATAAAAATTTATTTTACATGGTTTTATCATGTTATGATTGTTGATGGAATTATTAATGATTTATTTATGTGAATCCATATGAAAACTATTTTATTTCCAGGGGTTCTTTATGGTGTATTAAATTAAACGCATTTTATTTACATGGATTTATTATTCTATAAAATCTTAATGATATTAATTTTAATGTTTAATGAAGACCAATTTATTTCCTAGGGCTCCTATGAATTATTTTGTAGTTGTGCAAATAAGTATGGATTAATGATCAGTGGGTTCATATATCACCCTCCAATGCATTGGTGAAAAGTTTATATCTTATGAGAGAAGTATTTAGGACTATATTTTAGTATATATTATGTGTGGTAATTTATGATGTGGATCATGAAATAAGTGTATCATATACTATTGTTTGCACCAAATTTGAAATACATTTATTATTTTTAAACTTATTCTAGTGATAATGTCGAGATCTTATTGATCATGTTTGTTGACTCATGTTTACACACTCTATTGATTCATGTAATATGTTATTCCAATTCATATGCAATGAGTTATGTTCTATGATTTATTTGGTAGAAATTTTCATATGTATATTGATTATAACCACGTGCTCATTTTATGTTCACTTATGATATTAAATTATTATCGCTTATGTTTACTCATAATGACCATATAAGACCACCCTTTTCTTATGTTTCCATTTCCTCACGTTTTTAATACGAGTATAATGTATAATAAGTATAGGAGGGAGTCTAGTATGGAACTAGTATAGAGATATGTTCAAAATGTTGTAAAATAAGTGTCTTATGTTACTAATCCTCAAATACACTAAACCACCAATTATTGGTATTGTTAGATTATTTGTGAGATGTAATGTTTAACTTATGGAAATGTTATAAAATAAAAGAATGTATAGCTTGGGTTGTTGTACTATGTGAGGGTATCTTGGATGGGATAAAAAACTATTATCTTTTTTTTTGTAAGTGTATTTTAAATTTACAAAATTACAGGTTTTGTTTAATGATTCCAAATGGGTGTCCCCATTCCATGGGGAATCCTTGGTTTACATTTTTAGAAATCTTTTAAGTATTGGGGAAGGCTTTTTTATCAGTGAGTGAAACAACTAGATTTTTTCCCCTTTTTAAAACAAGGATCTCCATTACATAGTAAATATTAATTGGTCATTTTAATAAATGATCAAAATATCAAAGCATGATCTTAGGAATGAGGAAACAATACTGAAGTTGGTTGAAGTTCAAAATCAAGAGATACACTCCATGGATGATGATGTGGTGAAAGAAAAAACCTCATATCTAAAAAAATGAGTTGATAATAGTCCATGTTTTTAGGAATATTGAGACACCATTTTGAGCATTTTTAAATATTTTTTGATGAATTTTTATAGTTTTTGTAGCAAAAAAGTGTAAAAAATGTTTTAGTGGTATTCATGGTTATTAAAAGATTCCAAAAATATCATAATACACATTGCAGTTTTAATAGTGGTCATAGAGGATTTCAAAATTTTAATGTATTAGATGATGTGGCTATTTTTGTGACATAATATCCGGAAATAATTTATCTACAATGTTATTTAACGATATCAATAGAGACTAAGATATATAAAAATTAAATTAGTTTATAAATAAGTGGGAGGATTTTAATGTTAGATAGTAGTAGTTGTTTTTTTATATTCGAATTTGAAACTTGAATTTAAACCTAAATAAAATATTGTTATTATGATAATGAAAGTTGTATGTGAAGATATGAATACAAAAATACAAAAAATAGAAATAAATTATCTAGTTGGGAGGATAAGATTAATAATAAGAGATATATTAATAATGTAGAGAAGAAGAAGGATAAGAATAATCACTACAATAATACATTGAAAGTATGATTCTATAAAATACTCCATTATAATTAATACATATATCTATATTTTTTATTAGTGTAAGAGAACTTGAAAAGGCTATATATTATCATATAAAACAACTAAAGGATAAACCACACTCGTTTGTATTACACATGATGATATTAGGGGACATTATGATCACAAGTGAATTTGGATCATTACAATGACTAGAAATATTGGTTTGAGAGGTGAAAATTATAAAAATATATTTTTCATGTTGTGTGTTTTAATTGAAACATGTGTAATAGTTATTTTATACTAATTTTAATATGTGATGTAGGTTTTTTCAAAACAACCTTAAAATGAATTTAAATGACCAATTCACCCCTAGTTATTTCCAACTAATCCTATAGATTTTTTCTCAACAACCAACAAGTCTCTCTAGAGCGTCCACATAGATCATTAAAATGAGGTAATGTATTTTGTAATTTAATCATTACATGAAAATGATTTTGATATATTATTTCTAACCAAAACCTACTACTACCCATCTTTGTAAAAACAGTAGTGTACCCTGTATAGAAATACTCCTCTAGAGAAACCCTTTCAACTCAAGATCCTATAATAGAAAATTTAGTTATTAGAGATCCAATTTATCTGTATGATATAGAGGAATAGGTATGATCATATTGATAAGAAAAATATATATCATAAACTTAACTAACTTATTTATAGGAAAACCAAATAATTCTTCAGGAAATAGGTTTTAAAAAATGATCCACTAAAGGAAAAACAACACTGATATCCCTTCCAAATGAAGTAAGAACTACTCGATACATATAAGAAGTAACAATACTTAGTTTCATTATATAAAAACTAATTATGATGAATTTAAAATACTTTTTACCAATGAAAATAAATGAAAAATCATTATACAGATAGAAAGAAAAACATTTGTAGATATAGTTAATCTGACACTAGAAATATGTCAAACAAACCCTCCATAAAATTACATCAAATGTTAAAAACAGTGAGGCATAGAAATAAAAATTGTATCTGTATCCAATATTTATTATTTCAAAATATACCAATATATCAATTTCCTCTTTCTTTTTCTCTAGTGGAACATCAAAATCTATCCTTGCAGATAATGACTTCGTATTCATTCCAAAATCACAAACTTGATTATTATTAATAAATGAATAATATGTGTATTGTAACGAGCCATATTTTAAATGAATGTACAAATCTTTTGTTTTTAAAATTTAATATCTTAAATTGGGCTATTAAATTTTTCTAATAAAGCCAAGGAGGTCATGGGAGCATTTAAGGATTTTTTGGTGTTTGGATCTCCAAAAGCGGAAAAACAGACTGGGCCACATGGTTTTTCTACAACCATGAGACCGATGGCACATGACTGTGCAGATGATTTCAGGCATGTGATAGGGTTATAATGTATGGATTTTTAATTTTTAGTCAAACCATGAACTGAACCATGTGGGGTCACTTTCTCTAAAAATAACCTTGCACATTTTATGCACAGTTTGACTAATTGTGCTCCTAAACTGCACACTTTGATAAGTTAAGGTAAAGTTACCATTTTACTCTTTATTTAATGTTAAAACCTACATCTTATTTTGTCCTTTACTTTTATACAAACCATATTCTATTTTATTACTTTTTGGATCTCAAGAACACAAAATCTAGGTTTTGAGAAGAATTCCACCTTCAGTGTTCATTTTTTGATCTATTCGATGTGTTGGATCCATCTTGTTAAGCTCACCTAGTCTCTTTTAATACTATAAAATTTTATCTTTCCATCCATAGGTCTATTTATGTGTGGGCTCATTTATCCTATTTTCAATGAGTGAGACAGTTTTTAAAATCTCTTCCAACCTAATCTAAATCTGATACAGATATTGAGTGAGGAGTCATCTCTGACCTTGAGGTAGGTGGTCACATTGTTTTCCCTTCTAGTTTTAGTTGTTTCATAATTATTTTTTCATTTCGTTTGTTGGAATTTGATGAGAATCTCATTTATATTGATTCCTTCATGTCTAATTAACTATTTCACCTATATACAAGTCTATTGATCATTTTTTTGTGGCTTAGAACTTGTATATACCTTATATGGTAACCCCATGGGTGTGCCACTTAGAATTGGCCATTTTGGAAAATTGGATCAAATTGCATGGACCTCCTAATGAGGTAATGGATTAGATTTTAAATGAATTTTACCTTGAGTCATGAGTATTGAATGAATTCCAAAGCATCTCTTATGTTTTCAATACTTTTATAGGACGGTTAAATGGCTGACATATATTGGATGGTTAAACTATACTTTATTATGAATTATTAATGTTAATTTAAATTGTAATGTGTGAAGTGGTATTGAATTTGACTAATGGGATATGTGAGAGGTAATGTATCATATATTATTTTGATAAAAGTGATTATTCCTATTCTATGTATATTATTTATATGAAAGAAATGGATGGGAGGTAATGCCATGCGTGAGTCATAATTAAAATACACCTTTAAAGAGGATGTGTAGGATGATAAGGGACATTGAGCCAGGAGGAAAATCAAACTTCCTTACATCATGTGTTGAGAATGGAATCTTGTATTTCTAATACTATATGGGAATTGGAATTTATGCACCACATTTCTTGATTATAGTGTTTTCATGGTAGATTACGTCCCATACTAACTGTTGTTGAATGACATATATCACCATTATTAGGATGTAAAGAATGTACCCTATTGTATGATAATTTAGTCTTGTTAGACTAGTTATGGATTCCTATGTTGTACCCCAATCTATTCCAACACTAGTATTATATGTATATAAACATTAGACATCTATGAACACTTGGTTCATAAAAGTGGATACAATATAAAACTAAAATATATATAGTAAATGTTCAAAAACTTTCTAGCCATGAGATGAACCATGTAGACTCTTCAGGCAACTTATGGGAACCTAAGAGTACTGATTAATTATTTCAGAATTATTTTACATTTCTTCATATACCTGTGACCTATTTAGTTACGATAACAACTTGAAATACAAGTAGAAACAGTTGGTTGTAGAATACTCATATTTTTATCACAAAACCTACTTTGGATGCCTTTGGTACTTTAAAAGATTATCTCTATACATGTATTTATTATGGAAAGGGACATACTATAGGTTGTTTACTTTCTTACCTAGTGGGAGATTAGGATCATAAGAGAATGTTTAGACTTGATATTCCAATGGAGTTTCTATTTTATTTTTGTCTATTTGTACTATTAGATAACATTGTTGTATATTCTTATTCCTTTTGTATTACAGTAATTCAAGAATCCATATATCAAAAACTACCTTATAGGTTTTTTTATAAATATTTTGATCAGTTATCTATCTCTTATGCTACTCTATTTTTTAGTTATCTATTTACACTTTTGCAGTTTAATAATTATAATTTTTCATATTATACTTTCACTATTTATTGATATCTATTATATCTATTTTCCTACTCTAACATGATGGTATAGTCTCCCCACCATACAATATTTATACTCTCACTGCTAGTCGAAAACCTTTGGCTTATGTGGAGGTTCTTTTGAGGCCATGTGACCCACTAGACTGCGGTACGTGTAAAGTGGATCCCTAGTTGGGATGTTACAAAGTGGTATTCTAGTAGATCCTTTCTTTATTATCTATTTGTGGAGAATAGATTGGATATTAGGAATTCTAGGGACTGGTTCATAAGTTGTTCTTTGGCATCGCGAACCCTAGTTCTAGGTAAAAGGATGAGTTGACTGAATTATAATTCTTATTCTATTTTTTCCAATTATTGTTGATACAAATTCACCTCTGGGTGACACACTTGATTTACGATGTTTTTGATGTTGATGTTATTGAAATTGAGATTTCTGTATCACCTGATAAAATGACGTAAATTAACTACGTGCATCATTGTTAATAAAACTATAATGAAAATTCCATTCATTCTTCCATGTCATGATTAATTTTATCATGCATTTTTATGTCATATTATTATTTCCTCTATTATATTTAATTTTTCTAACACCTCATGATGGTATTGGGAAAAAATAATTGGTACTTAAAGTGATTTACATAACCTAATAATGTCTTCTTGAATAGGTTTAAGAAGACACATTAAGTAGTCAATTATAGAACATTGAGCTATGGGCCACTGAACACATGAGCTAGAACATGAAATGGTGTGGGTCAAGTGGTTTCCATGTTTTGATTCATAAGGAGTACTAGCCCTTATGGTTTGTAAAATAGTAAAACATCTTATTCAATCATTCTAAGTGATTTAACTTTTTAAGAAATCATAAATTCAAAAATAATATCACTTTTAAATTTGAAATAATGATTTTATATATGTCGGATATTGAGACTTAGACCATAACCTGACCATAGTAGTGGCTAGTGGGGTATCTCTTACATTCTTACAGCCTTTATAGGACCTTTTATATCACATAGACCTAGATTTTAAAGTAGTAAGCGAGGCATTGTATTTTCTAAAGGAAGACTTATTACCCATTATTGTTTCTGAATAAATTATCCTAAATTTAAATCCCTTTTGAGGCATTAATTTGGCATTGTGTCATTATACCACCATTAATTTCTCCAGTTTTTAACCCTGATAGAGGTGGCGATCATGCTCCTAAGGTTGCGGACCGTGATCCACCAATTATTCCAACTATAGGGCCACATATGGATCCTCTTTATATTCCAGATATGGGTATTGATTCCAGGTTATGAGAGGTATTTCAATTTATTCTTCATTATATGAAAGGAATAGTTCGACCTTCCCTGGTTTTGGAAGAGTTGACTCGTGAGTTTCAGTAACTGCATCCTCCAACCTTTCCTGGGGATGGTGTACCTCATGTTATGGAGTATTGGATCAAAGTAATCGATTCTATATTTTAGAATATAGAGATTCCTATAGAGTGGAGGGTCAATATAAAAACTGATATGATTCAAAATTCTACTAAGAGATGGTGGGATGTCATCACTCATGCTGGTCGACATAGAGATATGGTCTAGGAAGACTTCGAGACAATATTCTTTGACTATTTTTCCCCAGACTATGAGGGATGACAGAGAAAGAGAATTCATGAACCTATAAGAGGGGAGAATTTATTTCATGGAGTATTATGATCATTTTATATAGTTATAATGATTTTCTCCAACTCTAACATCTAATGATCTTATGACTGCTAGGTGATTCGAGGATTGGTTGGTTTACACCATCTATCCACAGGTCAACTTATTCAAGTTGACTGCCATTTCATAAATTGGAAACCTGGCCCATATTACTGAGTAAAACTTGAGGGATTCATATGGTATGATTCAAGGTGGTTTGAAACCTAGGGATTCTAGTGGTTCATCTTCCTGGGTTGAAGAGGTGTTTTGAGACGACTTATGGAGGTAAAATTAGTTAGGATCCTTATGAAGATGGTTTTCTTATCTTTTTCCTTTATAGAAAGTTTGTACATGTCTGATCTCAATGCACATGTGATCTAGTTAAGTGAAAAGGCTATGATAATATGAGCCATCTTTAGTGTTTCTGTAGGACTTTCCCTCCTGTGAAGATCGATTAGGGATATGCACCTACTTCTCTGTCAGTGTAAAGGTTAGAAAGAGCACATCTTGAAGTCAGATAGAATACCACTAGATGATTAGGCCAATGTGGTGGTTGAGGAAGAGGCAGTTAGACTTGTGATTCTTAGGGATAATAGATCGGGCTTGATCAAGGTAGTCACATAGCGGCTCAAGTTTGTGATAAATGCCAGTTACAAGTAGTTCATCTTACACCACAGAAGAAGAGTGCCTTAACTTCTACAGTTTGAGGTATTATTCTTGTGCCATCCACCTTAGTGTCTACATTACTTTGTAGGATCAGATCTCAATCTTGTATATCTACGACTATAATGGGATTTCTAGGCCCTAATATCAAACACTTTCATGGTGTTATGATGCTATATACACCTTTAGGTGTCTATTCAGAGGGAATTCAATATTTTTGGGATTTACCCTCCTCCCCTTAGACAGGAAGTTACCCTTTCGTATAGAATCGTTACATCCTTGACATGAAGAGATTTGACATAATCATCGGGATGGAATGGTTAGTTCCCTATAAATTTTACATTGATTACTATCATTGGAGGGTGATGTTTACATCACCAGAGTATGGTATGCACATGCATAGTGGATAATGGGATGTCAGCGTAACATGATCAGAACCCAAGCAGAAGAGGTTGGGTAATGTGATAACATAGATCACGAATATTTTCCTAGGTGTACATGGGTTACAAACTGTTGTCTTTAATCCTATTGTGGAGAATTTAAAAGGAATATTTCTTGAAAACATATCCAGTTTCACTATACTGTGAATGTTAGATTTTACTATTGAGTTATTGCTAGGAGAAGCACTAGTAACCATTCCTCCATATAGGATAACACCGAAGGAGTTTCTGGAACTCAAAATATAGTTGGAAGATATAGAGGATAAATGATTTATACACCCCAAAAAGATTTCTTAGTTTTCAATAATTCATTTTTCCAAGAAGGAAGATGATACCTTTAGGCTCTGTGTGGATTTCCATCAAGTAAACCAGCTCATAGTAAAGAATTGGTATCCACATACTAGAATATATAACCTCGTTGATCAGCTCCAAGGATAGAAATAATTTTCATAGATAGATATAAGGTATAGATATCTTCATATGAATATAAAGACTATAAAAAAAACCATGTATAGATTTATAGAGATTTGTATAGTCTTTATGAGTACCTGATTATGTCGTTCGGACCCAAAAACACACCTTCCGTCTTCATGGATATTATGAATCGGGTTTTCCACCAATATTTGGATTCATTCATGGATGTATTTTTTTATGATATGTTGGTTTATTCACACTCCATACCTAACTATGAAATCCATATTAAAATCATGTTGAAAAAACCTAGAGAGAACCATATCTATGCTAAGATCTGTAAATTACACTTTTGGATCAACAAAGTCCACTTCCTATGTCACATCATCTCTAACTCAGTAATTTTAGTATACACAAAGAAAGTGAGAGTTGTAGTTTCCTAGGAGGATGCGAATAAAATATTTTAAATTTGTAGGTTTTTGGATCTATTTGGATATTACGGATTCTTCATCCATGATTTGTTACACCTCCCTGTGCCACTTACAAGCTTGAAAAAGAATTGTGTGAAATTCTAATTATGAGAAGCTTATGAAGCATGTTTATAGGAGTTGAAGGGTAATATGAAATAAATGTCAATATTGATTCTTATAGATCTAGGAAAGAGATACACTATATACTATGACGCATTATGTAATAGACATGGATCTATTCTAATGTAGGAAAAACGATTCATTACATACAAGTCTCATCAGTTGAGGCCCCATGAGATGATTTAACTGACATATGACCTCTAGATTGTTGTTTTAGTTCATCTCTTATGTTTTCAGAGACACTATCAACTTTGGGAAATTTTTTGGTGTTCAAAAACTAAAAAAGACTCAATTAAATATTAACGTAATAGTAAGTTCATCTCAGGTACTGTAGGTGGAATGAGTACCTACAGTCGTTTGATTTAGAGATCGCCTACATGCCTGGAAGGGGAAAATTAATAGCTGATGCTCTGAGACAAAATACCAAAAAACAAGAGGTTTAAGAATCCAGTATAAAATGGAATCTTTTGTAATTATTCTCATATATGAATGTTTAGGTTCAGGAGGACCATGGTCAGACTACCCTCACATTCTTAGTGGTTAATTATAATTTTCTGGAATGGGTATGAATGAGGTTGTTATCAGATCCTAAAGGAAATTTCTTGAGGGAAATAATTTCATATGATGATACATATTCTTGTTGTACCATAGATGGAGATAATACCTTATTGTTACAAGGGTGTGTATGGGTCCCGAAGAACATCATAGAGGAGATGATGTGGGAATTTCACACCACAGCATGGGAGGTTCACCCCTATGTCACCAAAATGTATTTAGATCTTCGACAGTAGTATTGGTGGCTTGGTATGAAACACAAGATTCCCGAATTCATCACCAATAGTTCTAACTTTCAGTAGGTGAAGGTGAAAAATCAATGACCAAAAGCGATTCTACAAAAAATGTTTCCATTCTCGAGTAGAAATGGGAGGATGATTCAATGGATTTCATGACTATTCTACCCATATCACCTAATGGTAATGATACTGTGTGGGTTGTCATTGATCGTTTGGCAAAGGTCTTACTTATATGGGAGTCCTTATCAATATATGATATGGGAGGTCTATACATCAGAGAAATTGTACATATTCTGGGATCTCCTCTTTCTATCATTTCTGATAGATAAGATCGTTTCATGTCATGGTTCTTGCAGGAGTTATAGAAGGCCTTGGGCACACAAGTGCTTCTAAGCATGGCCTATGACCAATAGATCCGCTGATAGATGGAGAATATGATTCATGTTCTAAAGGATATTCTCCATATATGCATCCTTAACATTGGGGGTTCTTGGGAGAAAAAAATTCCAATCATCATGTTTTCTTATAATAACATATTTCAGACTACCATTGAGATAGAACCCTATGACGCCTTATATGGTAGGCCTTATTACTCACCTCTATGCTAGCTAGAGGTATTGGATGAAACTATGCTCAGACCATTTCTCATGAAATAGACCACATAGTAAGTCCAATTGATCATAAATATCATATTGATAGCTCATTCTAGATAGAAGTTGTATTCCAAGACACCACGAAAACCTCTTGAGTTCAAGGTCGTAGACTGGTTCTTCTTACGAGTCTTTCCCTAGTTGGGGAATAAACGTATTTAGAATTAGGGTATTATCTCACCTAGGTTATTTGTATACATTTAGGTTGTAAAACATATTAGACCAGTGGATTACTAGTTTGAACATCCTCAGAGGTACCATTCAATGAAAAATATATTTCATGTACTACAGCTAAATTGATATTATCTATAAACGAATCAAATCTTTCAACTTGATGAGGTCAAATTGGATATGGATGATTACTTCGATGGGTATCCCATTTGGAATATTGACGGGAGTGTGAAGACACTCTAAGATAGATCAGTTCCTCATGTATGGCTACAATGGCAGCACGACTGAGTATAAGATGAGGTCTGGGAGTGAGAAGATGATATACGTCCTTAGTGGATAGAACTCTTTGTTTTCAGTACCTCTTTACCCTCATAAAGACAAATTGGGGATGATTTTATTTAAGAGGGAGATATTTTAATGAACCATATTTTCAAAAAAGGTTTGGATGATTAGTGTTTCAATTTTAATATCTTAAACACACCTAATAATGATGTCTAATAAAGCCAAGGAGGTCACGAGAGTGTCCAAGGCTAGTTTAGATCCCAGAGCTCTGAGAGTGGAAAAGCTTATTAGGCCGCATGGTTTCTCTAAATCCATGCATCCCAGGGCGCAAAACCATGCGACCAGTTGTAGACATGGGATGGAGTCATTCTATAGAGTCTTTTTAGGTTTATTCAAAATGTGCACCTAACCGTGAAGGGTACCCCTTATCTATATATAATTTTGCATGGTTTTTACACAGTTTGACTAACTATGTACCTTAACCATGCACTTTGATATTTTGAGTTATAATTACCATTTATTCCTTCATTTATTGTTGAAGCCTTTTTATTCTTTTCCCTTTCTCCACTAGCAATCTAGTACCTGTTTTTAACTCTTTGGAGCTCAAGAAAACATAATCTAGGCTTTGAGAATACTTTTTTTTCTAGTGTTCATTCTTTGATTTATCAGAAGTGTTGGATCCATCTTGGTAAGCTCCCATAGTCTCTCATATCCTATAAAAGCTTATCTTTACATACATTTCTATATTTTTGTGTAGTATCACTCACCCTATTTTGAGATTTTTGGATAGTTTTTCATATTTCTTCCAACCTACACTGATTATGAGGCCAATTTTGAGCGATAATCATCAACATCCATGAGGGAGGTTGTCACATAGGTACCCCTTCGTGTTTTTTAATTATTTCGTCGTGATGTATGTCGTGATTTTCTGAGAAACTATATTATATTGATTTCTTCATGTCTAATTTACCATTTCACCCAGATACAGTTCTATTGATCGTTTTTTGTGGGTTAGAGTTTGTACATACCTTATGTGGTCACCCCATGGGTAAGCCACATAGAATTGGCCATTTTTTACAATTTTTAGAAAATTCATAGAACACCTAATGAGCTAATGGATTAGATTTTAAAAGAATATTTACTTGAGGTATGAGTATTGAATGAAACAAAAATAACCTCTTAGGTGTTCATACCACTTATAGTTGGAATTTACCAAGTTGGAAATTTTCTTATTTCCCAAGAAACCTACCCTCGACACTTAAGCCTTAGTAAAGGAATTTTCCATGCATTGTTTAATTGAATTCCTTGAATTAAATGAAATGGATAATTCATGACGTATTTCATCTCTTAAAATGAATTTAATGGATTAAATGGTTGACATATATAGTATGGTAAATCCATGCCATTTGTTTATTCCTTACAAATTCCTATTTAAATTATAAATCTTGAAATAGTTTTGAATTTTACTAAAGGGATATATTAGAGGTAATTATTCATATATTATTTCAAAATATGTGATTATTCCTCTTCTATGTATATAGGATATATGAAAAAAAATCAATGAGAGGTAATTCCCCGTGCTATTTATAATTAAAATATGCCTTTATAGAGGTTGTGTATAATGGTAAGTGGTGTTGATCTAGGAGGGAAATCAAACTCCCTTACATCGGGTGTTGAGAATGGTGTCTTGTATGAGTGATAATATTATATGTGATTTTGGCATTATATGCCACATTACATGATTTGAGTATTGCCATGTTGGCTCAATTTCAATCCTGATTATTGTTGCAGGGCATATCTCACTCTTCATGATATGTAGGGATCATACCCTACTACCTGGGCTTTTAGTCTAGCTAGACTGGTTCTTGATTCCCGAGTCATGTCCCAGTCCAGTACATCAATAGTAATCCATGTATATGAATATTTGGTGTCCATAAACACTTGGTTAATATTGATGGATATAATATAGAACTAATATATATATATATATATATATTATGCTATATATAGTAACAGTACATGAACATTCAAGACCAGAGCTAAAGAAGGTAGACTTTCCAAGTGTCCCATGGGAACCAGAGTAAGCTGGTTATTTATTTCAGAAATGTATTAATTTCCTTGTTTTACCAACACATTTTTCAGTTATGAGT
This sequence comes from Viscum album, assembly GCA_963277665.1. Classification (NCBI taxonomy): domain Eukaryota; kingdom Viridiplantae; phylum Streptophyta; class Magnoliopsida; order Santalales; family Viscaceae; genus Viscum; species Viscum album. Next base: position 1,078,241,009 of record OY728150.1, read on the forward strand.
AATACTTATATTACACCTAGACACCATTAGTGGTGGACTACTGGGTTTTTTAATCACACAACATACTCAGGCTACCATTGGTACCCAAGAATATTATCATTATGTAGGTATTGGAAATGGTACGGTCTTTTCTACAGGTTGTTGATGTTCTTATATAGAGGGAGTTTATGAGTAGAGGACTGGGCATAGACATGGGATGCACATGGAGCTGTTTTGTCCTTTTTTTCTTTATGAACTATAGGATAACATGTTTGTATCTACCTATTACTTTTTTTTACATCATTCCATGAATCTGTGTGTTAGAAACTACCTTTGAGGATTTTGTATTATTATCTTTTGATAATTTATCTATTTATTATCATGCTTACTATTTATTCATCTATTAATGGTACCATAGTTTACTGATTTTGACTGTTCATATTATTCTTTCACTGTTGATTACTATATGTTATATCTTTTTTTATACTCTAACATTAGGTTATAGTGTCCCCACTATACGAAATTTACTCACTCACTCTTCGTTAGCATCCTCCTATATACAGGGATACTCACTTGAGGCCATGTGACCCACTGGATTGGGGCACATGTTATGTGGATCTTGGGTTGGGAAGTTACATGTGTGTATGATACAAAAAACTAGGAAGGTGAGAATTAACTAGTAATATATGTAAGACCATTAAATATTCCTCACTAATATAATATGGCACATAGGAAACTAAAAACTACTAAGAAGAACCTTCCCCCTATCTTTGAGTAATTGAATTACATAAGACACATCACCCTATTAAGGTAGGCCCCGAAAACCTCTACCACAACCTGAAGAAACCTTTTAGATTAAATATGAATTCTAATTTGTTGAGAACCCCATGTAAAATATGTATGTATATTAATTGACTCAGAAAGACTATAAATCACTCCTATAACCACTCCTCCACCAAAAGAATTTATCATTTAAAAAATTAGCAATGGATCTGTACTCTTTAAACTCAATGGTACAAATAGTTTGAATATGGATTTCATGACCACACTTATAACACCCTAAAAAAGTTTATTCCCAATATTAAGGGGATGGAAAATTTCTTCCCTATAATTTTAATTTATCACTACTATAGTAGAATAATCAAGTATTTTCTTCTTAAAACAAACTAATCGACCAGCACTCATAATTATTCTCTAGATTAACCTCATACATTTCATTGTAAAATCTGTTTATTAGCTATTCTAGTATGATTATTTAAACAAAATAAAATCATTTAGACTTCAAGATATTATTGTAATATATAATCAAAGTGTTAAAATCTCAAATCATAATCACCTCCTAGGGTTGGTGAAAAGTAGGTAAGATCAGTGAATTTATATGAATACTCCAGAGAAATAAAAACCACTTATTTCAACTTTGTAAAATCCAGCTCCTTATCTACCCTAGGGTAATTAGAATAGAACTACTCATAAAAAAAATACATCATATATTATCTTCTCATCACTCATTATATATGTCAAAATATCTTATGAATACCCTATCAATGGTTTTCATAATAATAGATCTTGGTTTATATTCCTTCTTTGGCAGGGGGGGGGGGGATTATCTTGAAGATCCTAATAACCCTATCTATACATTTATGATTTTAATTTAGTATAACATATCCTCTTAAATCTGGTGGATATTATTGCTCAATGATCTAGGTAATATCCATCGCACACTTATTTCCCCCCCGCCCTCTCATTGTGACCCATTCCTAATGTTGAAGTTCATAAATAAGACTTCCTAAAATCTAAACATTTAAAGGATCCTTTATATGCGAAACATGCTTCATTTTATCTTACCACACATCAATCCTATCTGGATTATTCGGCATAATTTTCTTAGCATGTCCCTTAAGTTTCATATCACTATAAAATCAAAACGTCAATAGTATTTGATACTATAAATTTTACATAAAATAATTGTAAAATTACCATTTCTCGAATAAATACATAAGAAAACTAACTAACTAAATTCTATCACATCACATAATTAAGATCATATCATCATGTTTGTTTAATTTATTAATAAATATTGATATTTTTGTGGAAACACCATATAGATTATTCATGATTAAATAATCCAACAGAATTTTATTTCTTAGACTAATTCATAGTCAAAGAATAATCATATTTATCCACTCAAATATCATAATCATTTTTTATTGAAATGATATATGATTACCTGAATCTAAATCAAAGGGAATTTAATATCTCCAAAAAGTCACTTCCTAAAATTCAATAAATCATAAATTGTCAAAACCAATCAACTCAATATTACACAACCTCTTGACCTGTATTTCTACTGTCATTACGCTAAAAAAAATTCAATTACATAAGTAATTAACATGCTCTAATATTTCTTATACCACATTCCACAAGTACCACAGTCATAAAAATTAATATATAATAGATACCATTTTGTAACCATTGTAAAGAAGTAAATATTTAGCAGATGTTTAAACTGTCACTAAATTATTGACAGTGGTTTCTAAAAAAACATCTGGGATATATGTATCAACACTAATTTTATTAATGTTTTTTATCATTTGAAACAACTCCTGACAACCATCATAAAATCAATTCACAGTTGTTAAAACAATTGATAAATGTGTCACAAAAGTTTTTAAATTTTAATTTTAATTATTTTTTTAAATAAGATTACTTTTTTTTTCTCACGGGCTTGACCCACCTCTAAAATCAGATCGAGACTAGCATGTTCAAAATTCCTTCATCTACATAACCGAACTATCCATCCTCTATAATTCGACCCAACTAAACCCATAACTAAAAAAACTCAATCATCAAGCCTCTAACTCACAAAAATACGCATCTAATTACACCCTTATCTACAAATATGGACTAACCCACACCCTAGAACATATCTATCCTCCATCCCATCAATCCCGCTCACCTCTATCCCCAATTTAAGTAATGCTTCACTAAATCCACAACTAATATCCATTAACTAGCCTCCACCAAACCTCATGTGCACACACCAGTGCACAAACGCCCACATTAGTGGCATTTTGTCTTATATATATGTCCAAATAACCAAGCCAGAACACCCTAACAGTAAGGGAAATTCTCAATAACCACATTATATAAAAATAGTTAATGCTATCAAATATGATAGATTGAAATGAATTTTCTTGAGAGATTTTTTTTATCTAAACTAGAAATCCTACTTGACAGGCCTATACATTTAAATTTTCTTGCAATATAAAATATACATCTCTAAAACATGAACAACCAGACATAGAATGAAATTAAAAAAATAAATATCCAATAATTTAGATAATGGAATAAAACACTAGTTTTTAATGAAACACTCATATGAATTAATAAAAAATAAAATGGCCACGTGAACAATATGACACCCTATAATGAAAATTAAATGAATTTCACATCAATATCCATGTAACACACAACTATATCTACATTCCACTATCTTTATATCCATACATTAAACATATGGTTAAACTCTAATCTAAAGGGAAATATCTCTTTGCCTAAATTAAAGAATAAAATTGAACTATAAATTTAAAATTTAGATTTATATATAAAGTGTGACTATAAACCTAATAGGATACCTCTAACCATTCTATACCCTTTCACAAGACAAAAAAAATACTGTAGTTTGGAAGTTATGAATATACAATCACTAACATTAAGGAAAAAAAATAAATAAGTAAAAGTGATGTTTTATTATTTATTTTAGATAAATATTGTTTATAAAGTCATTACCCATGTCTTGAATGATAATTTAATTTCTCAAAGAAATATTAAATCGTAAAACTACTCATAGTTTTCATTGGATAATACCCATAGTTTTTAAAAGATATAATCTAGGAATTGGAACTTATAGAAACACCCTTCTATTGTATGATTTTACATGATGACGCCCTGACTTGTATTTGATCATCTTGATTTTGGTCTCCCCTTGAGTTAAAATAGAATCATGACTAGGGTTACTAGTAGGAGTGTGATTATTACTAGTATGAAACCATTCACTAGAATTTTCACTTAGATAACCAAGGATACCCCCGAAGTTTTAAGTATAGAAATAAGTAACAAGAAAACATGTTTATATAAAATCTCTCATATCACCTCACATATATACTCACATATAATCAAACCCTTCCAAATTAAAAAATAGTCATTACATTACATAAAATTAAAAAATAACATATTTATCAATAGGTTCATATTAACATACTATAAAAAAATCAAAATCTCATTTATATCATAGGTGGTGAAGATATAAACAATAAAAAAACTAGAAACCTGGAAAAATATCCTTCTAGAATTTATAATAAATGTTATATCATTGTTTGAATTCCAAAAATGTGTTAATAAAATCCTACAAACCATTATCATAATATTTATATTTATATAAACCCAATTAATATATAATTTCGACATATTACTCATGAAATAACCTTAGTAACATGATATTTAAAAATGTATGAAATGAATAATACATATTATTAGATAAGGAAAATTTATATTATAATTTATATCAAGGGAAAAATAAATATAAAATAAAAGTATATATGATTTCATCAAAGAATGTTAATTTCATGGAAATTCTTACCTTTTCAACATCAATCGATCTTAACAAAGTATTATTAGATATATTTTGTTTTGAACTCATTATAAAAAAAAATTAAAACTATAAAGCATTGTATTATAGTACAACCCATGGGTTGTCTCTCAATGATTCTCAATGAAACTTGGTGAATCCTCATTTATGATACTCCCTATTTGCGTTTTTATCATTGAGTGACTAAAAATGATGGTAGTTGAGTAGATAGAAAGAAAAATGGAATAACCAAATAAAAACAAAAAGTTCATAAGAGAGTATACGAGGTGGATGAACCTAGGAAACCATAGATAAAATCATTAAAAATATACCTTGAAATTAGTTATTTCTAAACTAACCCACTAGAAGGATTATATACCATTCATCCTGCTAACATTCCCAGTTCAACGAAATGGATCAATGAAACACCGAAAATTATGAATTCCATCACACACTCATGCCTACTATTGTATCCAAAACCTTTCACTATAATCTTATACCAAACACCTAACTCAGGACTAAGTGTTGGGTGCTAAATAAATTTAGGATACAAATTTAAAAAAAGAATTAAACCTAATAAGTGTGAAATACAGATGGAGAGATACATCTAAAACCCCTTAATTCAAAACTTATTTTCCATAATAAGTCGCGGGGGGTTAGATGTAGTACAACTCTATTTTATATATAATACAATGATACTTAGACCAAGAATAATAAAATAAATTTGAAGAGATAAAAAACCTTATATTGAATAAGAGGCTGTCTGGACAATCCTTGAAAATGTTTTTTACATATTCTAGACAGTGATAGAGAAACATTTCTTCCTAAATTAGAACATACATTAAAATAATAAAGTAAAATTCTTTTATAATATGTATGTTTCATATTATTCAATCCTTAGTTAGTAGCTGAACTGAATCACCCTGATCTTTCTCTTCTCTAAGGTGTTTTTAGAACTACCTTGAATTATAGAATTTCCCCATGTGTTGGTACCGATTTAGTCCAAAATGTCAATTTATACGAAGTTTTATCAATAAATGTTTTCTTTACCTAGATACTTTGATAGTTATAAGGATCCATGGTTCTCTTTTTGAGTGTATGTGTGGAACCTATAATTCTCTATTGACCCTTAACCAATTTTCTTGTGAAATAAAAAGAGAATATCCCATTTGTCAGGAGATAGATTTCATGTTGATCACATAGACCTTAAATTAATCCTATAATAATGTTTTATTTCCCAAAATTATATTTAGACATTATGGTGTGATATCATATTTTGGTTTTGTATTAGGTTTAACTCATGGTAATGATGGTATTGTCTACTCTCTCCCAAGTAACATCCCCTTGGAAAATGACTATCTAATGGATTAAAAATTATATTATGGTAGTGTAACTAATTTTTAGCTATAATTATTCAAGGAACAACAAATATATTTTTCGTGTGCCCTTTTATAAGTAATTTCCCTTATGTTTGGTCCAAGATACATACTAGCACAACCATTCACCTCACATTGTTCATTCTTCATCTTTTGATATTAATAAAGTCAAATACCATATGTATCAATCCACCAATGAGAGAATATATTACTTTTCTTACTTCTCAAAATCTCAAAATAATCAAAATGTTATGTATGTTTATTAATATTTAGAAATTCATATATATCATCTTCTCATATTTTTCAGAAACTCAATAATATTATGTATGAAACATTACTATATTTTTCAAAGGAATGAAACTTATGAATTAGTCAGGCATAAGAAAAATATATTATGTATCTTTTCATCCATAGAGAAACATATACAATCAATGTAAAAAAATATAGAAACACTATATGATCCTCTATAAAAAATTTGATGGAAAAAGTAGTGGATGATTCTAAGAAAAACCAAATACATGTTAGTCCATTAACTATGTGTGCCTCTTGCAACCAAGTGATCCTCCCACCACCACACGATCACCAAGACAGTGTGTGATTATGAGACAAACCTGTAGTGAGGCCTCCTATGAATCTTGGGGTCACTATAAAAAGACATAATGTCAAGATGTTTAGCCTGATGGAATTCTATTTATGTAGAGATTATCCTAGAATTGGGTCACCACATGATCAAATACTCTGTACTACATGACCTTATTTCTAAGAATGAAGTCAATAATTTATTTATTATAAGGAGTTTATTCTATTTTAATAAAAAGGGGGAACATAGATGATGGAGAAATAAAGAGAGAGTGAAATTCCTGGAGAAACCCATAGGTAATCCTCATGCCCCCCAAAAAAATTCTCCATGAAGTCTCATTCATGGGCCTTATTTCACACAGTGATATTATGCATGTCTGTGATTCTAACCTATCTACTAGGTAGATTATCCTCCTCTAAAAAAGAAATAATAAAGAGAATCTTCTGCACAAACTCGCCACATGCACCGGGATGATTATTATACCTACCATGTGGGTCATCCTCCGATTTGTGCCTAATAAGTGGGTTCACCCTCATCACATGGTACCCATACAAAAATAGACTTGTCATGAACCTATAGTTCTAGAATGTTCCATTCACATACCAGAAACATTTTTTTTATTTGTCTTGTTTAAACCAATCCATTCAAAAATATCTCTATTCTAGGTATCCAATCAACCAATGGAAAACTTGTTTTAAAGAAACCATGAAAATGAAATGATAAAACCTATTCAAAATTCAAAAAATGCATATGATCAAGATACTGGGAAAAGCCAATGTGGGCCTCCTTATATAATTTATTCCCTTGATAAAAGGCATCTCACACTTTTCCTTCCAAACTATTGGGGACCTTAGGGAACATGAAATCATGAATTCTCTTGAAAACGAGGGTACATGTCATATGGTAATAAATGATATATCCCTATGCCATGAAATATAATTTTTATAATAATGGAATGAGTTTTACTATCCCAGGTTCATTGTAAACTTCTCTATATATTCAGTGGCATATCCTTCCTAAGCTTCAATAATGCCAATATTTACCCTTATAGTATCCTAAATAGGAGAGATATATTGGAGTTTCTGGCCTAGAACCAGCTTTTGTGTAATTTATGTTAACATTTTTTCATGTATTTTTTAATATTAATAAACTCATTATCACATAATTATTGTTCTTTTATGCAACATTGTATGTGATAATGTCCTAAGAGTAACTGTCACACTAAAAATTCATAGCAGTTCCCCTCTATGATGATAACCCAAATGTGAAATGATACTATTCTTAAACAAATGTTCTATAGATGGATGATATCATTTGAGGGACACAAATGATACAAGATATAATGGGTGAAGACACATAGAACATCTAGAAACCTTTTCATGGTCTACTCCCATAGTAATATCTAGTTTTTGATATTATGAGAATGAGACCCGCCAGTAAGAAATTCACATTCATATGTGTCATTGGATGATATTATCTATGGATGTGTGTATTTATCCTTAGACTATAATATTGTTATAAATGGGTGTTATGAGTCGTGTAATTTTTATATTGATGAAAACCATGGTGAATGATGTTCACAGTGAGGTGGGATATGTCGGGTGTGTCATGATTAATATTGCCTTAATGAATAATGAGAGAATGGATTTGTACCTTATGTTCTATAATATAAGTTAATATCTTAATAATTTTTATGGAATGATATATCCTAAATAAATCCATAGCCATGGTGATCTATTGTATTGATCAAATTTCGAGATGTCAAAGAAAGAGACATCGAGCATATAGGTTGATGACACTGGCATGAAACCTACTTGATTAGGGATATCATGATAAAGTAATTATATTAGACAGTAATTTTACATATGAGTTATTATATTATTGTGAAATTAAATTACTTCTTTATATGCTTATTGGCGTGTTTCAAGATGAAAACCTAGGACTTTAGGCTTATTTACCTAATTCCAATGAGAAAGAGGCCTAGAGCGTCACAGACTATGTTTATCCAAAATCTTAGTTAAATAATAATAATAATTATTTTTATTTAACATGTGGAATAAATATTATTCCCACATGTGGTTTAATAATTATTCATGTTTTCTTAATCACATTTATTTTGTCACCAGTTATTTATGAGAATATAATGTGAGGAAAATATTTAATAAATACATATTTTTTATTTAGTGACTATAACATTTATTTATTTATTGGTGAATAATGTAGTGATATTTATTTAATAAATAAATAATTATTATTAAAGGATCGACAAATGTTATGTAAAAATGGTGGACTGAGTTTTATGGTCAGGTGAGAAATAATAAATAATAAATAATTTTTAGTTAAATAATTTTTAATTTTATTCTAAAGTTAACCACACATCAAGTATAACTCTTTGGAAGTTTTTCTCAAGGCGATCAAAGGAAAACGTCACAAGTGATCTGATAAGTTGTGCTAACACTAAAGGATTCCTACAATGAAATTCTAAGATTTGTGGAACATGTGTGGATCACTGCTAGAGGGAATCTTATCTTGATTCCTACATCACAAAAATGGTACAACACAAATCTATTGTCAAATCCATTAACAAATAAAAAATTCCAACAAGGTAATTCAGTAATTAATTAAATTGACTATAACTAATATGTGATGATCCTCTCTTGGGTTTCTATATTCTATCCCTTATCTATATTATTTGATTCAATTATGTAAATCATGATTTTTATCACTGTAAATCTCATATTGATCATCGATCATAACAAAAAGAAATATTGTGCATGACCCATCACACTCTTCTGTTGTGAATGGAATAAAAAAGTGGTATGAAAGGGTTCAAATAATAATTTATAATTATTTAAAGATGATTTATTGATTTATGCATTTGTGATTTATCTTTAAATTCATGTTTAATCTTCCTTTTAAACCAAATTAAGCGATCTGATTCTCCCTCCTTCATTTCTCATAGATCTAATAAATATGACTAGATTTACGAACAAAATAAAATTTATTATCTAATCTAGAGGTGACAAGGATTCTAGATGGATAACAAAAGAGTACAAATTGGGTAACTAGAGTTACATGTCATGCAATTGTGTTCAATGCATCAGGAGTTAATTTTGGAAATTAATTCAAACCATGTGCATTGATGATGCATGGTGTATTTATTATTTACCCCTCATATTGAATGGTCCAGGGTGGCCCACAGTCAGCTAAATTACGTACCGTGAAGTAAACATACATGGTGGGTAGTCCCTTTGAGTCATAGAAGGGCCGTATATTGCTATAAAATTTCTACCTTACTGGTGAGCATGTAATTCAAAGACCACAACCCATGTATGCCATTGTACATGTCTTGTACTCTATTTTTTCCAATGTATAATTTACACACTGGGTCCTTAGGCATGTACCTCATATAAATTGTGAGAGAATTACATGCCGTGTTGGTAAATTTTACATGTCATGTACTTATACCAAATTTTTTAGTTTTAAATTTTATTTATTATATTATTAAAACATTATACAAATGTTCTTGTGTGTGGTCATTAAATTTTTATGACACTCCATGTGATGGGTTTTAATATTTTTATATATAAATGTTTGAGTAACATTTGTGTGATGTTCATATCTGCGTATCATGTATGCTTCATATTAAAATTGTTACTATACCTGAATTGAATCATAAAATGTGATAGAAAAATCATGTAAATCATGTAATCCTTAAGCTAACAGTACACTTCAGGAAAGTGACTAATAATTCATGTATTCTATTTGTCACAATTGTAAACATGTAACAAACCAGGTATTTATAGAATAATAGTTTTTCATATCTATTAATATTTATAAATAATATATTAATTTTATGTTAAAGTTGACACTTTGTTCGATAGCTTACTCAACATGAAAAAAATGGGTTTCTTTGAAATCTTATGTTGCACACAACATTAAGTTATACCGAAAAATAATACAATAATATTACTATTTTAAATGGTAATTAACGCCTAGCCATTGTCTTGGAGGGACAAAAAAATACTAACTAAAAAATTATTACACATGTTTGTTAAATGTTTTTAATTTTATCAAATACATTTTTGAGGCATAAAATAATAATGAATCCGATTTTATGGAAGAAATATTCTAATATTCTTTAAAAGGTCAATTTACCAACTTTTGATGGAGAAAACTTTTTAAATCTATTTTTTCACTTCTATTTGTTCCATTTGACAAAATAAACTTCTTCTATATATGATTGACATCAAAATTTACTTTGGGTAAATTTTGGGTATTTTCCTGATAAAGTTCATTTTTTCAATGAATAATGAAAAATACTGAATTTTAATTCAAAAATGCCTTTTAATATAATTTATTTATATGGTTAGATTATATTTTTAATTAATTTGAAAGTGTAATTTTATTATATATTTAATATTTAATCCAATTATGGTCATCAGTTTTAATTTCACTTTGAAATGAAACATAAACAAATGTCAATCTTTTGATAGTCATTATTTCTTAAAAACACATTTTTTAGTTTTGGAAACAAGAATTAATTTTAAATTTATTGGTGAAACTTATGTGTTTTGAATTTGAAAAAATTGATTCTATATTTTATATAGGAGGTCCAAATTGTGTAAATAGGTACCTTTTATTTTTATATATTACGAATAGTTAGGTTAGTAAATATCTTTTTTACCATGGTCAAAGGGTAAATTTGATAAATCAGGGTAAAAAATAAAATTATAATAATATAAAATTACCCTAACAGATTTTATAATCTTGTTGGATGATCCTTGTCCGACCATGGAAATCCTTGCCTCAATTTTGGGACCCCATGGAGCCACTTGTAAGTGAACATGACACTTCATAAAAATTAATTTAAAGTTAAGGAAAATGTTACATAAACATATATCCATTCTTAAAACAATTTTTATATGGGGTAATATAAGTGATATTTGAGACAATGAATATTCATTATATATTTAAAATTTATTCCTACATAATTACATTTTAATTATAATTTCTATACATAAAATAAATAAATTTATTTATGACACAATGATGATGTAATGATTACCTCATTAATGAATTTTTTAAATAAATGAGATTATTAATATTAAAATAAATTTATTTTGAAACTTTTTAGGCCATCAACGAAATTTAGGGATGATTGTGACTTCTTATATTTGATTTATTGAAGTTTTTTATAATTTATCAAGTTGTTATGGATTTTTAAAAAATCATGATATTAATAGTATAAAAATTTATATAAATGAGTTTTTAAATCAATTAATATTTTATTAAATGATAATATTGTCTTAAAAATATATTATTTTTCCAAATGGAATATATTATGTTATAAATTTAATTAATTATCCATTTTGTGTCTAAAGAAATTTTATTGTAAATATATTAACCATATAGTAAGAATATACAAAAAGACAAGGTAAAAGTTAAATTAGTTAACAAAGGGTTAAATAAAAATGATAAGGTTTAAAAAAGATTGAAAAGCAGTACAATTATTATTTGAAGATTTTATTTTGACTTATATTCAACTTATATTATAATTTAATGAGTTTTTAACTTTTTATACTGAATATAATTTTATAATAAAATAATACCTTCAAACTTTCTTTAAGATCCCCTCCTCCCTCTTATAAAAGACCACCACCTATAACCCATTACTCACACCTCTCAAGCCCCTTGGATCATCCAAAATCTTCCCCAATAGTATTTAATAATCCCTATATTACTGCTAGAAGAATTTCCCTAGGTATAAGTCAATTCAAGAGATCCCTTTGTTTCAAATCAAAAGAAATTACCCAATTTGAGGTAACGTCTTCTCTCAAGTTTCGTTCCATTATTTTTCTTTCTCCACTCCCTATGGTCTTTTTATAAATTGTTTATATAACAAAAATATTATCCTCAATATAATAGGTTGTTTTTATTAGAATTATTCAAACTACACTTACACAAACCTCAAACTAATGGATATGAAAAACTATTTCTATGGACGGCAAAGTACTGCCTCACGAAACGATGATTGTTCGATTTTCCCCTACCACCTCTCATGGTGGACGTTATTATAGAACTGTAATTATATAGTATATATATGATATTTATTATATCCATATGATTCTTTAATTATAATTTAGAATAAACCTTTATTCTTTTCATGTTGTATATATATGATAATTTATTTGAGGAAGTGCGGACTACCATCCCCTCAAAGTGATATGACTTGTTCATGTTATACATGGAATGTATAAAGGATGGAATTAATGAAATTATGTAACATTTATAATATATATATATTATAATGGAATTATAATATACCTATGTGTCATTTAGTTTTAATTCCATTAAATATGAAAAATAAATTAAAGTAGCGTTCATGTGTATGTACAACTTACCATCTTCATTAACGATGCATTTCATTTATTATGCCCAAATGATATGGAATATTATAAATAAATATACACTAGATAATTATGATATATATGATATCTAGAGAATTAATATCATTATGTATATAATGAATTTTTTACCACATGGTCATTTTGTAATTATGACAAGTTCATTTTCGACTAAAGAACCCAATATCGACAAAATGATCGATATTAACATTAATAATTATGTAATTTTTATAACATGGTAATAAGTGATATAAAAGGAATAATACAATTGAAAGTGGCCCTAAAGCATGTATAAATTAACTTCTATTTATTATTCAAGAAATTAAATAACAAACGAGTCAAGTCCGACATGAGGTAAGGGAACCTTTTACCATCCTCTTTTTGTCAGTGAATTATTTTATGTTATGTCATTAAATTTAAATTTTAAATATTTGGGATATATTATTATATATCCTTATTAGTGTACATTTTATTTACATGTTATGAGAGACCGTTTCTCTCTCTCATCAACTCATTTTCTAAATTTTTAAGAGATGTCGTTTTGGTTCCGAATTTCTGTAAGGGAACTTCTTAACCCAATTTCCATTATTTGGTTTAATCATTTAATTCTTAATTATGTTGGGAAATGAATATGTGTGAAATACCTATGATATTTTACACTTAATATCTACTTATATTGGGTGTATTTATATTTTTCTCACATTATTGTTTCATTTATTTATCCATAATCCCATGATACAATCTTTGTAAGGGACTACGTATCAATCTTCTTTCATTGAAGAATTTCTTAATATTGTGCATCTTTATTATCCCATAATGTATATATACAGCCCTTTTGACATTTTATATCATGAATTTCAATATTCTCATGATATTTTTAGTTTTCTTTTATGTTATTCTTTAATGAATTTTATTCAATATTTATTCATGTAGTAAAGGATTATTTTACTAAAGCATAGTTTAAAATGTATTAAAATTTTAATTTTCTAAATCCTTATCATTCTTGTCCATGTTTTAGATATTATTTTAATTATTTATTTATATGGACATGAGTGTTTTATAGTGTAAAATCCTTTCAAAATCTTCAAATTGTTATTGGAAACTTTGATTCAAAACTCTTCTTTTTGAATGTTTTAAATGAATTGATTATGTCAATATCTTGAACTGATATCTTGTGAATGCAATATATAAATGTTATCATTATTTTATACATGTTTTATGTGTTATTAATATGTTATGTATCATGGGAATTGTTTACTTATACGGGTGGTTCAATGATAAACTATGGGCGGGTGAGCACGAGATAGCTCTCCAATGCATTGGGTAACATGAAGAAGGTAAACGTTAATGTTTCTCCTAAGAGATTTAGGGAATATACTGTTATCGGTATTACCAACGTAAATCCCTATATAGCTGTGAAAGCTATAATGTAAGAATATTATGGATTCCACACGTTACCTTTATGATTTATGATTTATATGTGATATTTATAAATCTTATGATTTTGTTAAGTATGTTAATGAGATTATGTTTTATGATTCAAAAGTATGATTTCTTTAATTTGTATGTATTCATGGAATAATGTTTATTTCCGTATTTTTTATCCCTTACTGAGATTTTTATGCTCATCTTATGTTTTTGAAATGTTTTCCACAAGATATAAAGATGAATATGGCCAATGATGGGATCACGGAAAAGTCATGTTGTCCAAAACATGGAACTAGAAATGAATCTTTTTTTAAGATTTTTTATTTAATGAAAAAATGTATAATTATTATAAGTGTCTACATGTAATATTCATGTTTTTATATATATGTTAAGACCTAATTATCTAATGTTATAAACCTGAAAATATCTTCAATGTGAATTATTAACATAATTCATGATTATGTAATGTTTAAGGATCGGGCCTTATAGTTGGTATCAATTGTTGGTTTATATATATTTAGAGGATAAGGATTTATTTAAGAATAAGTGGAATAACCATAATGCTTAGCATATTTGAAAGAATCAAAGTTATTTTAGATAAATTTAATGATTTTAAGATAACCTGAATAAGTATATATTACTATTAAACCTCCTCACATGATATTATATGATGATTTTTCTAAAACACTCACACTGACCATTTTGGTTTTACTAAATGGAAGGATCTACCAGGCACCCAAGTAACAATGGATGTGATGAAAACTATGAAAATTTTATGAATAAGAAACCACATGAATTGGGAGTTACAATTAGAACTCTTGTGGTTATTAAAAACCAACTATATGGAGTCTCCATTTACCACTTAAACCTTGGTGATTTTTTCAAGGAACCATATATGTGAGAAATGAATCCCAACGGAAGTTCAAGTAATAATCATAAAGGTAAGTATATTCAAAAACCTATGTGTTATGGACATGGAATGAAACACATAGGAAAATGCTTCAAAGGGACGTGAAGATGTTGTAGATGTGGTAATTAAAGTAATAAATCAATAACATTCCAGGGAAAATCCTTGCAT
The DNA here is from genome assembly GCA_963277665.1 of Viscum album. Lineage (NCBI taxonomy): Eukaryota > Viridiplantae > Streptophyta > Magnoliopsida > Santalales > Viscaceae > Viscum > Viscum album. The sequence continues at coordinate 1,078,256,484 of OY728150.1, forward strand.
CTAGTTGACTCTCGGAAAGGGAAAGAAGCTATTTCCAAAGAATTAATTAGATGTTTTAAATGTGGTGTGCATGGTCATTATACAAATAGATGACCTACAAATAAGGTTCGGGAATTGGATCATCCTGATCATACAAATATATTTTTACCAATTACTAATTCCATTTTAATTGAAGATAAGGAAACTGAAAAATTCCCAATGAATGGTATAGATTATTTCTTAGATCATGTTTTGAAATTACAGAAATTTTAATACATTATACATGATTTTGTTTGTAGGAAATAATTATAAAATAATAAGATTGAAAAACATGGATAAAGGATCTTGAGGAATGTTCGATGATTAAGATGTCTATATTTTAGTAATTGAAGTGTTATGTTGGATCTATGGCTGATGATATGATTAAATGTATTAATGATAAGATTACTTTGGAATAATTTTTTCAGTATGTGTACCTCTAAAGTTCGATATGTGAAAATATTATTCAATAAAGAATTATCTTTTCCTGTGTGGATATAATGGATAACCATAGGGTTTCATATGATCTTTTGTTTTATAGGTGATAAATGGTTATTACATTTTGGGATGCAAAATGAAAGGTATTATATAAACTTTGAAGAAAAAATATGTTATGGTTATTTTTGGGGAAATTATATCATTTTTGGGAATGTTATAAAATTATATAATTTTTTTAAAAAGGAAAACACACAAACTGTGGGACAACCTATCATGTCAGACAAAGCTGTGGGAATAGAACCCAAATCCAAAGTGCGATTGTGATTTATCACCTACCAATGGCATGCATAAAGTACCCAGTCAGTGTGACCAATTCATTTAAGTTAAATTATTTTATGAGTAAAAATAAGGTGATTTTTGGATCATATGTTTTATCAAATGGATATCCTTATTATAAGAAAATAATTTGGTGATAGAGTGATAAAGGTTATTTTGGAATATGTTGTCTCTTTTGGGAACACTATATAACTAAGGAAAATAGAATACTATGGGATTTAATTTGTGGACTAATGGTTGAAATTTTATTTTGGAAGAATATATGTTTTTATTGTGGACATATGAAGATTTGCGTTATTTATGGAAATAATTAGCCTATCATAGAGAATATGTGATTAGGTTAATTGCAAGTTAGTATGAGACATTAAGAGTAACTGGTGATATTTGGAGATAAATTTTAATATTTTTGTGGAAGATTATGTGATAAAATTCTTCTATGTTTTGGGTTTCAATATTATTTGGATTATTTTGATGAATTTTTTTAAGGAAAATTTTGTATTTAATGGTCTTTGTTAACCATTGCGTATTATTTTTTCAATTTTGGAGATTAAGAGTGGTTTTTATTTTTATAAAAGATTATCCATTTTGGGGATTATTTGATCTTTTACTAACCATTTTGGTTTGGGTTAATATATAAAGACAAGGGAAATATAGAGTTCATCTTTTTTGGATTAAATAATTCTCTAGAAGTTGATTCTAGCACTTCAGGTGTGACCAAGTCATCTTGAATAATCATTATTTCAATAAAAGATGAGTTTTTGGTAGAAAAATATCAACGTATGAAACTCTACTTTAAAAGTAAGTATATTTACTTATTTTCATAGTAAATATCATAAATAAATTATTTAACTTTATGAAAGGTATCCTAAAACAAAATAATTTGTAAATTTACTTTTCCTACTAGGAAATAAAAGACTGTTTAACATATCACAAGTTTTTGGTTTTATGGTGGTTAATTATCTCCTAATCATGTTTTCTATCACTCTCCCTCAGAACTTGACAATTAGTTTCTCGTCCATATCCATGTTTTCATGTAATCCTAGTATGTGTTATCTCTGGTAACCTTTTTTACTTCTCCTTCTTTCATTTAAAATGATAGTTTTATTTATTTTCTCTCTGATGTGGGACTTTCAATGAATTTTCCAAGCCCGATTTTAACATTGCGAAGACACAATTTCCAAAAAGGAGTAATGATGTAACAAACCAGGTATTTATAGAATAATAAATTTTATTATCTATTAAAATTTACGAATAAGATATTAATTTTATGTAAATAGGAATTTTTTTTTCAATATCGTACTCAACACACACCAACAGGTCTCTTTGAAATCTTATGTTGCACACAACTTTGAGTTATACCAAAAAATAAAATAATATAATTATTATTTTAAATGATAGGTAACACCTTACCATTGTATTAGTGAGAATGAAAAGAACTAACTAAAATATGATTACACATGTTTTTTAAATGTTTTTAATTCGATCCAATAAATTTTAGATTCTTAAAATAAGAATGAATCCGATTTTAAGCATAAAATACTCTAATATTTTTTAAAAGGTCGATTTACCGCCTTTTGATGAAAAAAAAATTCTAAATATAGTTTTGTTTCTTTTATATGATCCATTTTAAAAAATAAACTTCTTATTTAGAAGTGGGACATAAAAATTTACTTTTGGTAATTTATTGGTATTTTTCTGATAAAGTTGATTTTTAATGGATAGTGAAAAATACAGCATTTTAATTCAAAACTGCCTTTTAATATAATTTATTTATATGGTTATATTATATTTTTAATTTTTTTTAAATTGTAAATAGATTATAATTTTACTATATAATCAAATTCTGGTCATTTTATGTAATTTCTCTTTGAAATTAAACATTAAAAAGTTTCAATCATTTGATAGTTATTATTTCATAAAAACACTCTTTTTGGTTTTGACAACGAGAATTAATTTTAAATTAATTTCTGAAACTTTTTTGTTTTCAATTTTGAATAATTGATTCCATATTTGGTATCATGAGGTCTAAAATGTTTAAATAGTTAAATTTTATTTCTAGACAATATGAATAGTATCTTCCCTAAATAATTTATTTACGATGGTTAAAGGGTAAATCCAGTAAATTAGGGTACAAAATAATATTCTAATAAAATTTAATTTCCCTAAAATTTTTCTTAACCCTATTGGATGATACATTTATGAGAATGGGATACTTAGGTCGATTTTGGATCCCATGGAGGCACTTGTAAGTGAAAATTACACTTTATAAAAATGAATTTAATGTTATGGAAAATGTAACATACAAATAAATCATTTAGTGAAAAAAATATGGGGTTATATAAGTGATATTTTGAGAATATAAATATTAATTAGAAATCCAAAAATATTTCCTAATTAATTATATTTTATTTATAATTTTTATACATCAAAAAAATAAATTTATTTATGACACAATGATGATGTAATGATTACCCCATTAATGAATGTTTTCAATAAATGAGATTTTAAATTTTAAAATAAATTTATTTTAAAACTTTATATGCCATAAAAGGGTTTTATTAATGATTAGGAATTTTTATATTTGAATTAATGAAGTTGTTTTGAATTGATAAAGTTGTTATAGATTTTTAAAAAATCATCATATAAATAGTATAGAAATGGGCATAAATGGGTTTCTAAATCAATTAATATTTTATTAAATGATAAAATAGTCCTCAAAATGTAATATTCCTAGAAATGACATATATGATGTTAAAAATTTCATTAATAATCAATTTTTGGTCGCTTGGAATTTTTTAGAAAATATATTAACCATATAGTATGAATATACAAGATGACTTGGTAAACATAAAATAAGTTAACAAAGGGTAAAATAAAAATGATAAGGATTAAAAAATATCCCAAACCTATAAAATTATTATTTGATGATTTTATTTAGACTTATATTCATATTATATTAATATTTTATGAGTTTTTGTAATTTTTAAATCGTAAATAATTTTAATTTAAAATAATAATTTCAAACATTCCTAAAGAGCCCCTCCTCCCTCTTATAAAAGTCCACTACCTATAACCCTTTACTCTCACCTATAAAGCCCCTTGGATCGTCCAAAATCTGCCCATATAAGATCCCAACATCCATCTATTCCATCTATAATCCCTACCCTAGGTATAAGGCAATTCAATAGATCCCTTTAGCTCAAATCAAAAGAAATTACCCAATTTGAGGTAATGTCTTCTCTCAAGTTTCATTCCATTATTTTTCCTTATCCACTCCCTATGCTCTTTTTAGTCATTTTTTATATAAAAAAAGCAGTATACTAAATATAATAGTTTGTTCTTATGAGAATTATTAAAACTACACTTACACAAACCTCTGTCTAATGGATACGAACATACTGTTTTTTTGTGGACGGGGAACTACTGCCACACGAAATGATGATTGTTTAATTTTCCCCTACCACCTCTCATGGTGGCCATTATTATGGGAATGAAATTATATGTGATATATATGATATTTATTGTATCTATATTCTTATTTAATCATAATTTATAACAAATCATTATGCTTTTCATGTGGTATATTTATAATAATTTCATTTGAGGAAGTGCAAACTACCGCCCCTTGAAGTGATATGACTTGTTCATGAAATACACAGAACATAGAAAGTATTGAATTAATTAACTTATTTAAAATATATATTATATATTATAATTTAATTATAATATACAAAATTAACATTTTTATTTAATTCCTTTAAATATGAAAAATAAATGAAAGCAGCATTCATGTGTACGTACAGCTTACCGTCCCCGTGGACGGTGCATTTCATTTCTTATTTCCAAATTCTATGTAATATTATAAAGAAATATATACTGGATATATTTGATATATATTAAATATAAATAATAAATATCATTATGGAGATAATTTACCTTTTACCTAATGGACAATTTTTAATTATAACATGTTCATTTTCGACTCAAGTACCCAATATCAACAAAATGATCGATATTAACTTAAACAATTATGTAATTTTTATAACATGGTCATAATTGATATAAGAGAAATAATAAACATGAAAAATGTTATGAATAAATTATAAATTAACTTACTTTTATTATTCAGGAAATTAAAGAAAGAATGATCCAATTCGGACACGAGGTAAGGGAACCTTTCACCATCCTGTTTTTGTTAAAGGCTTATTTAATGTTATATCTTTATATTTAAATTTTCAAATGTTTTGATATGTTATTATATATCCTTATTGTTTTAAATTTTATTTCCATGTGATGAGAGAACCTTTTTCTCTCTCATCAACTCATTTTCTGAATTTTTATGTGACGTTGTTAGGCTGTCGATTTTTTTGTAAGGGAACTTCTTATCCCAATTTCTATTCTTTGGGTTAATATTATATAACTTCATTATGTCATGATATGAATTTGTTTTAATGACATATTATTGTTTTATACGTAATATCTACTTATATTGGGTGTATTTATTTTTTTCACACATAATTATTTCATTGATTTATCCTTAATCTCATGATACAATATTTGTAAGGGACTACGACTCAATCTCCTTTGATTGAAACATATCATGATATTGTGCATATTTATTATCCTATATGTTGTATATATAGCCCTTTTTACATTTTATATCATGAATTTATATATTCTTATGATATTTATAGTTTTCTTTGATGTTATTCTTTAATTATTTTTAGTCATGTTTTTCTCCTGTGGTAAAGGATTCTTTAACTAAAACAATGTTTTAACTGTTTTAATGATATAATTTTATAAGTCCTTCTCTTTAATTTACAAGTTTTATAAATTATTTTAAGGATTTATTTATATGGACATGAGTGTTTTAAAGTGAAAAATATTTTCAAAAGTTTCAATGTTGTATGGGACACTTCGATTCAAAACACATCTTTTTGAATGTTTTAAATGAATTGATTATGTCAATATCTTGAACTACTATCTTTTGAAAAATTGTGGAAATGCTATCTTTCCTTTATTCTTATTTTACATGTTATCAATATTTTATGGTTCTTTGGAATTTATTACATATATGGGTGTTTTCTTCATAAACCTAGGGCGGGTGAGCTCAAGATATCTCTCCAATGCATTGGGTAACATGATAGAGTTAAATGTTAATGTTTCTCCAAAGATATTTATGGAATATAATATGATGGGTATTCCAAATATAACTCCCAATGTATCTGTGAAAGCTACAATGTATGTATGTTATGTATGCCACAAGTTACCTTTATGATTTATTATTTCTATGTTATATTCATAAATCTAATGATTTTGTGAGGTATGTTGAATAGATTATTTTTTATGTTTGAAATGTATGATTTCTTTGATTTGTATGTATTCATGGACTAATGTTTCTTTCCTTATTTTATATCCCTTACTGAGATTTCTATGCCCATAACATGTTTTTTAAATGTTTTCCTAGAGACTTAAATATTGATAGGGTTAAGGATGATATTGAAGAAAAGTCATGCTATCTAAAACAAGGAACTAGACATGTTTATTTTTTAAGATTTTTTATTTTATGAAAAAATGTATACTGAGTATAAGTGTCTATATATAATGTTCAAGTTCTTATGTATATGTTATGACCTTATTCTCTAAATCTCTAAACATGAAAACAACCTCAATGTGAATTATTAACTTAATTCAAGATTGTGTACTGTTTAAGGTTGGGGCCTTATAAAAAATATATTATTACAATAATTTTTTTGGGTATATTTGGAAGGGTTTTTACTGTGTTTCCTCCAAGGTACATTTATTTACACAGTTAAATTTAAATAAATTTATTTAATTTTTTTAAAATAATAATGTATGAGAATCTAAAATAAATTTTAATGAGATTTGGGATAGAATATTTGATTAATTAAAGATGATAATTAATTGGTTCATGCATGATTTATAATAATTAAGAACAATTAATAATTAAATTCAAGTTTTATTAAATGTGTAATATGGTTCACGCATATGTTTGATCATGAGAATAGACCATACTTTTGTATGTGATTCGTTTCACATAATTTATTACTAAATTAAATTGTTAACCTCTATTCTTTATCTCATTTTATTATGTAAAACATTTTCTCATCTCCTACATGTGTGAAAAATCATATGTAATTGATTGAGCTCCCATGATGGTGGATGTAGTTCATGTTTCGAACCTACGAAAAAAATTAAATAGGGATACATTGGTGTATAAGTGGAATGTTATAACCCAAACCTTAATTGGTTGAAGGTGTTTCTTTACCTAGGTCAACTGTTAGTTAATCAACTTTTAGATAAACTAACCATTAGAAAAATCTCAAGATTATACAACTTTATTATTTTATTTCTATCAAGTTTCATGGTTCTTCCATTAGGGATATTTTTTCATGATCACATGAATTAATTAAATTAATGGGCATGAAAGATAGAACTAAAATAAATTAGATAATGCTTGAATATTATATAAGACATGGTTAATCACTTATGTGAATCCACTTAATGTTAACAAGAAAGTGATAAAGAAAATAATTTTTAATTAACACATAAAATGATAAAATCCATCAAAAATAAATATTATGTTGGTATAGACTTCCACTACATTGGTTAAGATCAACCCATAGTTAATAGTGCTTAAACAACCAAAGTTGGGGTGATTTAAATTATTAGAGAATTATGACTTGATTTTTTTGGTTGACAAAACATAGTTCACATAAAGGGTTGACGGCTAAAGAATAACATTGAGTAAGTGAGATGCAGAGGTTAAGGAAATAAAATTCAAGGATTTTAGGATTGGGGAGTCCACTAAACTAATCAAGGAATTATGCGTTAATGCATTTGAAATTTGGAATACCTACAGAAAACAATTCATGTTTGTTGACCAACCAAAGAAGGGGTAATGAGAAGGGGGAAATGGATCATTTCCTCTAGAATTTACAATAAATAGAATATTTCAATACTAATGGTGAGGGATTATGTTTTTCAATAAACTAATGGGTGACTATTAAATATAATATTTATTTATTTGTCTATATTTTATCAAATAAGTTACAAAAATTCTACTCCTATTATTTTTATAAATAACATTAAAATGAATTAAAACTTATCACTAAGATCCATACTTCAGAAGGATAACCTTTCTACTGGCACCAATTTCAATGACTAGAAAATTCACTTACATGTTATCCTTTTCCATGAAAGCAAATTGTATCTAATGGAAGAACCCATTCCTGATATACCTAGTAATTAGGTAGTTTATGAAGAAATATATCTCTATGAGAAATATATGAATGTTGCTAAATATTTTTAGTGTCTCATGATATCAACCCTGTCCAATATGATTTTGAAGCAACATGAGGACATGGATTCATATAGAATGATGTATCACCTTCAAGATATCAATCATGAGAAGGAAATACAAGGTATGTACCAAATCTAAAATACATTATTTACCACTAATCTTGGATAGTCTTCTCTCATTGGTCCTGATGCAGTCAATATTATTTCCTACCTAGAACTCTTAGATATCTTAGGGGTTAAATTCTGATATGATATTTTCAATAGATATCATACTTTCATCACTTCCAAATATTGTATACAATTTTATTGTTAATTAAAATATGATAAATAATGAGAATATTATTTCATAACTTCTAAAGTTGATTCAACAAGTGGGTAAGCACATGGGGCATGAAAAACTCATGTTCCTTATGGTGAATAAGAAAAACAATACTAAGACAAATGGGACAAAACTCATAAAAAGTATAAATCTCTTGAGCACTGTCCTTATAAGAAGAGGAAGATCTAGAGACAAGACAAGGAAAAGAATGTTGAATGTTTTCCATGTTTCAAGCCAGGACACTGGTAGAGGAACTGCACCCAGAAGCAAGGAGAAGGTAGAGGTGTGTTCGTTAGCAAGTTTAATGTTTAAATATATACACATTGGGTATTAGATATAACCTTCTGTTCTCACATCTGTATCCAATTTTATGAACCAAGTATATTTTGATTTATTTTTAGATGAGAGGTGGATTTGCAAGGTTCCAATGGTGCGAGGCTGGATGCTCTAGCCATTGGTGACTAACACCTTTCATTTCAAATAATAATGATTTTGTTTTTGAAATATTATTATTTTTTTCAAAATATTACCAAGAACAAAATTTTAGTATCATTCCTAGATGAATTTTGGTTTATATTAATGTTTGGAATTAAATATTGTTTCTTATATATGGAAAAAAAATGTTATGGTATGGAATATTTAAATAAGGGTCTATATGAATTAAATTTTGAAAACCAAGAGTTGGAAATTGATAACGAATAATTTTCACATGACTCATATAACACCCATCTATGGCATCACTGTATTGGTCATGTCAATGAGAAGAGTTTGAAAATGATCTATCAAGATGGATATTTAGAGTCATTTAAGCTAAAAAAACTTGAAATGTTCCATGGTTGCTTATAAGGAAAAATGACCAAACCACCATTCAAAGTAAATGGTGAAAAGGATACTGAGATTCTTGGATTTGTACACACTTATGTGTGTGGACCTTTTCAAGTACAATACTGAGGTGGGTATTATCACTACATAGATTTTATTGATGACTTAATTAGATATCTATATATCTAATTAATGAGGTATACGTCTGAGTACTTTGAGAAATTAAAAGAATTCAAGAATGAAGTAGAGAATCATATAGGAAATAAGATAAAGAAGCTTTGATTAGATCAAGTTGGTGAATATATTAACCCGGATTTCATAGACATTCTACAAGAATTTTGGATTCGATGTCAACTAAATCCACCTTACACACATAGTGGAATGGTATTAGTGAATGGAAGAACCATACCTTGTTAAAAATGGTTTGGTTGATAAGAATTCATATAGATCTTGCATTATCCTTTCAAGTATATGCATTAAAAATTACATCAAAAAAATTAAAATATGTACCAACTGAGTTGGCGAATGGAATTCCCTTTGAGTTATCAAGTTGAAAGAAACCATTTTTTTCATACATGTGTATGGGGTTGTGGGGCATTTATTAAGGCCTTATCATGAAACAAATTAGCACCCCAAGGCACAATGTGTATCTTTATAGGGTATCCAAAATAAATAAAGAGATAGAACGAATACAACCCCATGGAAAAGAATGTTACTAATGTCAGGAAAAACATCTTTCTTGAAAGGAATTACATCCTAAAAAGGGTAGTGGTGGAAATATTGACTTCGATGAAGTTGATTCTCAAGAAACACAAGAGTTGTTATTGGAACTGATTCCATAGGTCTTCATGGAATAAGTCATTCTTGAAACACAAGTACCGTTTCCGATCATAAGATAGGTAATAGAACAGGATATATATTCCTTTCTAGTCACTGAATATGGTGACTCATTATTGGTTGAAAATTATGAACCTCTCTCCCACAAGGAAGAAGTATAGAGATCAAAAGATAAAAAATAGAAAGAATCATTTAATTTAGAAATGTATTTCATATATCAAAACCATGTTTGGGTTTTGTATGATTCACCAGCTAATGTAAATACCATTGGATTCAAATGGGTATTCAAAATGAAACTGGACATGGAAGGTAGAGTAAATACCTATCAAGAATTGATAGTGGATAGAGGGTTTAAATGCCATTATAATGTTGACTAGGGTGAAACCATTTCACCAATTTCCATATTTAAATTGATCATAATTGTAATTTCAATATTACCATACCATGACAATGAGATTTGATTGATGGATCTCAAAACTGCATTCCATAATTGGAATCATCAGGAAGATGTGTTTATGACACAACCTAAAGGGTTTGTGACTCCAGGAGATTCCAAATGTATTTAGAAGTTTAAGAGATCCATTTGTGGATTAAATTATGTTTCTAGGTCATGGAGAATTTGATACAAAGAATCCATAAGATAATGTGGTGTCATTAATAATGAATGTGATCCATGTATTTAAAATAGTTTTAATGGGAGTGTAATAATTGTCCTAGTAGTATATTTTAAAAACATATAACTTAGTGGAAATGACATACGAATCTTGCAGACAATTAAGGACTAGTTAAACAAGTGTTTTTCCAGGAAGTACTTAGGTGAAATATCCTATATTCTAGGGATCATGATAATTTGTGATAGACCCAAGGGGATTCATGAACTAAGTCAATGTACATATGTTTAGAAAATACTAAAAATATTCAGTATGGAAAATCCTAGAGAGGGTTGGTTCTAATGTCACATGGTTTAAATATTTATAAGAAAAAGTGTCCGGAGACACCACATCAGAAAGAGTGAATGAGTAAGATCTCATACAATTTTGTGATAGGATAAATCATATATTCCTTTTTATGTACTACAATTGATGTTTCCTATACAATTTTCATAGAAGGAATATATCATGAAGATCCAGGAAAACAATATTGGCCTACTATTAAAGAAATCATTAAGTATCTAATAAGTATTATGGATATGTTCCTCGTGTATGGAGGAGACCAAGAGATGGTAATTAGGGATTATAATGATACTATATTTCAAATAGATCATAATAATATGATGTCATTGTTATGATATGTTTTCTGTCTCAATGGAGCAGTTGTGAGCTGGAAAAGTTCAATGAAACCAGTTGTCTTTTATTCTTAACAATAGTCAGAGTATAATGTGAATTTATATTCTATCAAAGAAGATTTTTTAATTATAAATTTTTATTAGGATATTCATTTTGAACCAATTTTTAAAGACCATATGACACTATATTGTGATAATATTGTAGTGGTAGTTCATTCAAAAGAACCAAGGCCATGACAACAGAAAAATCATATACTCTGGAAGTATCACCTCTTGAAGGATTTTTATCAATGTTGTGAACTTACAGTGATTAGAGTACCCACATAATAGAACCTTTCATAATCCTTTACTGAAATCCTATCTCATAAAAAGCATGAGGATCATGTGAGAGCTAGCATAAAAAAGGCTGTTAGTAGATTTCTCTTGTTCACGTGGGATTTTGTTAGAGTTGGTTCCCTCGAAAAAAAATTTCTATACTTTATGATAACATGTGTTCATATTTTTTAAATATTAAAAAACTAATTTTCTTCTCGTGATTTTTTTCTATGTTACATATATGTGATAATGTCCTAAGAGTAGATGTTTCACCAAAATGCCATAATAGTTCCTCGCTATGTTGTGAATTCGGAAGTGCTACGACACTATTCTTAAACATCAATTCTATATCTATATGATATAATTTGAGAGACACAAATTATACAAGCAACAGTGGGTGGATAATCATCGAACATTGAGTCACCTTCTCTTGGTGTACGCCTTTGGTAATATCTAGTGTAGAATATAATGATTATGAGACCCTCCCGTAGTAAATCCACATTTATATGTGTCATTAAATGTTCATATCTGTAGATGTCAGTATTGATCGTTATAATTTGAGATTTTTATAAATATGTATTAGGAGTCACATACTTTGATGTATTAATGAAAAATATGATGATAGATTCTCGTAGTGAGGTAAGATACATTGGGTGCATCCCAAGTAATTTTGAATTAATGAATAATGTGAGAAAAGATTTGTCCATTTAGTTCTTTAATGGAAGTTAATATCTCCATACATTTTATAGAAATGATATAGCCAAAATAAATCCATGGCCATGGTCTTTTATTGGGAAGTTCAATTTCTAATATGTTGAAGAAAGAGACAACATGCATATAGGTTGATGGCATGAGCATTCAACCTACACGATTACAGATATTATGATAAATGTATTATGTTACATAGTAAGAATCCATATGAGGTATTATTTCATTGAGATATTATTTTATTTATATATGGGTTCCTTGGGGTGTTGTTCGATTCTAACCATGGACTTTAGGCTATCTCACCTAATGACAATGGAAAATATGCCTAGGGGGTCACACACTAAGTGTATCCCAAATATCATTTAAATAATAAAATTATTATATATTATTTAACAAGTTGAATAAATATTATTTACATATGTAGTTTGATAATTATATATGTTTTCTTGATCATACTTATTTTTTCACTAGTTACTCAAGAGAATACAATGTGATCATAATATTTAATAAATATTTATTTACAATTTAGTGAATATAATATTTATTAGAGAACAATGTGTGGATATTTATTTAGTAAATAAATAGTCATTATTTAAGGCTTGATAAATATTTTGGATAAATGTAAGACTGAATTTAATGGTTTGATGAGAAATAAAAAATATTTAATATTATTTGATTAAATAATATTTAATTTAAAACACAAGTTAGGATCATGTAGAGAAATAATAATATTATAATTATTATTTTACAAGGGGTTCAACTAGGAGTAAATAAATAATAAGGGTCACTTATGAAATTATTTTTTCCTAACTCTAGTGATATCTAAACCCAAATATATTATTTTCTCTAAGATCTAAATCATTGGTTTGGTTGTGAAAAAAGAATTTTGATAATCCTATCAAGACATAGAGAGATCCATTCTCCAAGAACACTCCCAATAATAGAGATAGATATTCTCCACCATTCCCTCTCAAGTCAAAAGAGATACAAGAGAATGCTTTGGAAGAAGTTCTCAAGGAGATAAAATGTTGATAATGCAAGTCATAGGATATGTCGTTCTAGCACCCAAAGATTCATACGATGATGTTCTAAGATTTGTGGAATATAGTGGATCACCGCTAGAGGGAATCTGGTCTTGATCACTACATCACAACATCATTATAATGAAAATATATTATTAGATAGATCAACGAAGAAATAATTCCATTAAGGTAATTATTTAATTAATTAAATTTATTATATATAATATGTGATGAGCCTCCCTCTGGTTTTGGCATTCTATCCCTTGTCTATAATCATTTATTCAATTCTATAGATCATGATTTTAATCATTTTGTAAATCTCAGATTGATCATCGATTATGATATAAATCAAATTTCGGTATAAACCATCACACACTTCTGCTATACTAGAAAACTATAAGATCCTCCTTCTTAGTCCTCGCCTATCAATGGATTAAAATACGGGAGAATTGTCATCCTTCTAGGTATAAGTCCTGATCAAGTTTTTATTTTATGATGGATTTCATTTCCATTAAATGATCCATAATAAACTATAATGGGCTTACCCAATACATAAACCCCAATACATCTTACTTCAAAGGCTATATTCCTAGAGAAGTGGACAGAATGGGAAAACTTATATGTGTAATCCCTACTCAATCCTCTATTTTCACACATCTCATTTCACTGATATTCCCAAAAACCAATGTTTAAATATGTGGAAAACTTATATATATCTTTACATTAATGTTTATGAAAAAAATTCCTAGTGGTATATTGTAAAACTACATGACAATGGGCATAGAACATGATGTTAAATGGAACGGTACATTCCTATCACACAACCGTAAATTTTGTTTCCCAAAATATATAGGATTTGATCCATGTAAAAATGGATATGTGGGATGCCTCAAGGAGGATCAAACACAACATCACCAATCCCTATAATTATTATCCTAATGGGATTATATTACTCTTGATGTTACTTATATCCTTACACACCGAGACATATCCCCCCTAATCCTATACATCCCATTCACGGAGGCTATATTACATCATGAATCGTTATAATTTAATCAATATTCCTTATGATCATATTTGTGGGATTTATAACCACCAAATGATCCATAGACATATCTTGTGGGGATATATTTCATCATTAACTAATCCTACTCTCATTGTTCTCTATTCCCTTTAAGACCAATCATTAAGGTACTCTTATAATTGATCCCCACATCAACCATTCTTATGAAACATTCACATAATAATCCTTAACAAAAGACATTAAATTACATGGATCAAGTATTTCACATGCCCATAAAATGTATGACGTGTCCCATTTATTGTCTCCATACAATGTGGGTTTTGATTTGATTTATAAAAATACATAGGTAGCACAGATTATGTGTGCAATCATAACACCACCAATATTTTCCACTTCCCTAGATAATGAAAATATTTGGAATGCCTAGATTTGTGGATTTAAACTATAACAACTCAGAATTAAGCATCACTATTAATTAAATGAAAAATGTAGATCCTATGATATATATCGGTGTTCACATTGATAAATGTTAATGAACAACTACTAGTACATGGGTAACTAGTCCTGAACTAGGATATGATAAGGTTCCATGAAAATGAATTAAATATATAATAGTGTTTAATAGTAGTAAATAATTCCCATAAAATTCATTATGATCCTAAATTTTCACCCACTTGACCAATGTGCATCTCAAAGCAACACTGGTAAAACACACCAATGACTGCCTACCTTAGCAAAGAAAGTCTATTTTGATGGTTATGTAGAAACTTTTTGGAAAAGGGATAATGTTAGAGTTATTAATAAAATAAATGGTTAACTTCATGTGAATATTTTATCTTTTCTCATACATTCAAAACAAATAATCATTCTATTTTATTCCATGTGCACCAAGGAAATGAAAAAAGTAAATCTAATATAAATCATTTAACCATGAAAGTGATTATCTTAACATTCATTTAACTTATGATGATTTTTTATAGGTTTTTTATATATTGATATATTCATATTGAGAAAACCCCCATCAATACAAATTGATGTAATTACCTTGAAAACTGATATATTCCTCCACAACTATAAAAGATGGAGCTTCATAAAACCTGAATAAATTTTCACCCACTCAACACCATGAATTATATGTTAACAATAAAATATTTTGAGAATAAAAACTCAATAGTACCATCCCCACCATGGAATTATAACATTAATCCATCATTACCATCAAGTCTCAAATACCATCCATTAAATAGTAGGTTGTGATGGAGAAGGTGGCGACTGCATCCACCTTAAACTATTTTAAACAGATCTCTGTAAAATTCCGCAACAATTGACTCTATTACATTATATAGTTAGATTAGGAGGTAAACTACAACCTCTCATCAAAATCGGAGTCTCCTAAGAGGGATTATCTCAATAGTCTTCACTGCCACTACTAGTGTTGTGCAACACTAAACCCTAAAAAAACCTATTGGGGATGCCGCCTAGTGAATCTCTACTCCGGTAACTAATACATGGGCATCCAAGGGATCTCTATAATGGTGTATTGCTTTCTAGTAAAAGGTAGTAGGCCTATATCAAAACTTTTTTTTATTAATACCAATAGTATATTGTAATTGAAACTAGTGAGCAGGACCATATTCTTTCTCCCACCTAACAAGTGTTCTAGTATACTCTGGAGACATCTGGTGATTCATATATGTATAAAATAGTAGAAAATAGGGGAAATAACATAATACCACCCCATAATATTATTCCCAACTGTGGTTTAATAATTATTTAAGGATACTCCATCGCATTTATTTCAACACTAGTTATTCGAGAGAATATATTGTGGGCGAAATAATCTATTTATTAGCGAGTAATGGGGTTACATTTATTTAAGAAATAAGTAGTCATTACTCAAGGTATAATAAATATGGTGGAGAAAAATAGAAAATAAAAGTACATTCCATGCATATTAAATATACACACCGTGTAGTTTTATGGAAACCAAGTACGCGCCGTGTATTAATTATTACACGCAGTGTAGTTTTCCATTTGAGATTTTGAGGATATAATATTGTTTTATTAAATGATATTAATTATAATCAGCGTGGGAGCATGTCAAGGAATTAATAATTCGACATGGGATTTCAATAAGAGTTAGTGAAATAAATAAAACGCGTAACGCGTTTATTTATTGTCATAACTCTATTAACCTCAAACCCGATTATAAATATCCTCACAACCCCAACACTTTCACTGAGCCATTTTGTTGTGCACAACGGATTTGGAAATACTCTCAACCCAAGAGATAATTCCCTTTCCACCATGAATGCCCTCAAGTTATGACAACTAGATCCTCCACCGAATCAAGGGGGTTGAAGGAGGACATCGCAAGTGAAGTCTCTTACGCGTTATCACCCGGAGATCCCTTCGGCGACATCCAGAGATACGTGGAACACGTGTGGATCACCGCTAGAGGAATAATACAATTGGATTCTACGACGCAAAGACGGATCATAGGATTGTGACCGGAGACATCAACAAAGAACGAATTCCACCGAGGTAATTCTTGTGAATTAATTAAATTAATTATAACCAACATATAATGATCCTATCAATATGGTTCCGGGATTCCCTCTTAAGTTTTTTGTTCTTCGTTCTATTTAGAATATTCTGCATTTTAAAACGTGATGGATCTCAGATAGAATGTTTCTTAACGTTAAAATTAATTTTGGGAAAACCCACCAACGCATTTCCGCTACGCCCGGAACCTACAGGTTGGCATACTTCATTACTCAAATTATGAAAAATTACCAGAATTTCATAATAGTGTCATTAGAATAAGGTCATCAATGTAACTCAGTGGACAACTAGGGTAGACATATATTCCCCCTCCATCACTAGAGTAGATCATTAACATAATTTTTTAACTACTCAAAAGTTGGCACACATTCCTTCTACTATTTTGGAGGTAGGTTGACACAGCGCAATAAAAAAATGAAAAATATGTTTAGGAAAATATTCCCATTCTAGCTAAATATAATAGGTCTATTTTAAAAATATTATTAAGGATATATCGTGTTATATAAAATCTTAAGGGGCTCTTAATCATACTTTAGAAGTCTCTCTAGAGAAAGAGCATATTTTTCCCCTTCAGTGCATGGAAGGATATCAATATATCTTGATAGAAACTAGGAAGAAATATTCTTTCTCATTCTAAAAATACCAATAACCATATTCTGATGGAAAAATGGTTTTTCCCTTAGAAGTATCCCATATATAAAGTTCACAGTGAACAAAACATGACCCCTACTTCTCAAAGAAGAGCATCCAATAGAAATTATCGCTGAGGTCTGCCTAATGTTCATGGGAATAAATATATCCCCACCCTACTAAATGATGGTGTTCTTGAGGCCATTAATAATATTTTAACAATATCCTACAAATATTCCTAATCATAATCAAATAAAGGAATTAGTTTAAGTAATGAATTTCCTTCCTAAAATATAGCTAGTAGTGTCTCTGGACATCCTCCCTAGAGCTATTTCAATGAAGGTCCTCCACATGTAAGTATCAAGATTGATCATGGGAACTCTTCTCATGGTGATATATATAAAAATAATTTTCACACCTATAATATAAAATGGAATGAATATCCTTAAATTTTCACCATGCACCTTGAATGTCCTTCATCTGGAATATGTTATAGAAATCATCTTCATGGATTGAAAATGAATCAAGATAGTATTCCACCCAATGATGGTATTTTCTCGGATATTCATCCCTATATTTTTTGTATTATCTCAACAAGAAGGTCCCACCTTACAAAAGAAACCCTAAGAAATCCCACATATCAAGAGGCACTCAAGAGACTAAGGATTTCTACACTAAGCATCTTGTATCTGATGAGAGATATTGTTTCTCGTTGAAAAGGTTTCTTATGATAGTTGTAATTTTCTATTCCAACCACGGATCACTTATATTTTAATATAGTGGAGAATACTTTGATCGACCTTGATCTCCTCAATAAGGTGGTGAGAAAATTAATGCTATGGAGAGACCATGTTAAGGAATATCTCACTATGTTTTAAGAGAATTTAATGATTATGATAGAAAATCTATCCAAATAAAAAATATTGAACATGTTCTGGCCTATATTCAGTTCATAGTGTGACATTCATAGGACCGTTATGGATAAATTTTTTTACTATATTCATTTGAATTTGTTGATAACCAATTTTCATCTAGAGATGAAATCCCTTTCATGTATAGAACATTAAAACATCATCAATGTGATTAAATAAATATATTATAAGATCCACTAGGATTCCATTTCAGTCGCATGTCACCTAATGATGGGAAGTCTGTGTGGAGATCTCATACATGCATGTATTAATTCTTTGAGGACATTAAATTTAGTAATTTTCTATACTCAATCTGATGTACATATTAGTCGATTGGGAGAGAATGGAGATTTGTATTTCACTTTGATCCCCATTCACTAAAGCCTTCCACTAGAGAGTTTATTCAATCCCATCACTTTAGGAAAAGTTTTCTCATCAATATTTTAACATTATAGTTGGTCTATTCAGCACAATATCATTATTCCCATATCCTAGAAGCGAAAAACTCGATGGGGAGATCCATTAACAAGATCCTATATCATGCCACCAATTTTATTGAATTGGATTCTCAAATGAGAAAATCCAAATATTCAGCTGAGGTACTACCCTTAATAGTGAGTAGATCATATTAAGAACATGCACTACATCTGAACCATTCTAAAAAAAGAATATCATACGGCTAAAAGTAGTGGCCGTAAATAATGAAATATTGGAGAAAACCTAACTCACATGGATTGGGGAATTTTTACAAACAATTTCAGCGTGGTGATCATATAATCCCCAATTGGTTTAATATTTTATGATATAATAATCAATTAAACCATATCTCATAAGGATGGGGACGTTTTTATCACAAAATCCACCATATCTATGAAATTTAGTCTTCATCATGTTTGGATATATGTCTCAATAGAGACCACAAAAGTTTCTCTCATTGTGTGACCCATCATTATCTTTGAGGATGTTCTTGGTATGGTTTTTTTGGAGAAACTCTCTGTATTTACCTCCATAAATAAGCCTTAGGGGGTATTCGAAGAATGATACAAAGCCACAGAAGGGATGAAAACTGAAATGGTCTTCCAAGGGAGGGAAGACCATGGATATGTTTTATTTTCCTCTAGATTGATATTCAGAATGAAACCAACCAATTTACCCTTATTACGAGGACATTTTCACTCAACCATATTATACACTAGTGAACATCATCAACATTGGACCTACAAATGAATTAGATCATGATTATGACATAGAATAGTGGGATGCAATTTTTTTTACATAATACATTCTACACTAATAATTATGTAGAGAGTGTGTGTGGTCATCA
Source organism: Viscum album (assembly GCA_963277665.1). Classification (NCBI taxonomy): domain Eukaryota; kingdom Viridiplantae; phylum Streptophyta; class Magnoliopsida; order Santalales; family Viscaceae; genus Viscum; species Viscum album. The sequence continues at coordinate 1,078,276,361 of OY728150.1, forward strand.
ATAGTGGAAAAAAAATCTAAGAGTTCCGTGGAATGATCAGCTACAACCTCTCTATAGGGATCCAAACAAATAAATAGTTTAGAGGGTGGCCATAAACTACCTATTACCCATAGAATTTGAGTCTCCCAATATGATGGAAGGATATTACCAATATGAAGTAGAGATAATGGAGTTGAAGCAACTCAGCATAAATTTTCAAATGGGAAGTATTATCATTGATTATAAACCCTAAAAATAGACTCATGTTTCTACTCTACTAATCTCCCATAGTACTAATAAGAGTATAATCGGACCATCCTGCCAATTCAGGATTCAAATAGTTGGTCAACATGGTTCTTGAATATCAAGGGTTTCCCCTATTGGGAAATCTTTTAGAATCATTTTAGGTGAGATACACTTGGATGAACCATATCATTTATCAATAAAATACATGTAATAACCAACCAAATTTTGTTATATCCACTATCATTTATTATGTTTTTGTCTCATCCATTTTCCCTCCCAAATAGATTGATTCCCCTAAACATTTTCCTTCCCAGATAGAGGCCATAGAAGGGAATCATGTCCTAGTATAGGCAGAAAAAATTTTATACCCACAATGGGTGAATTCTACACCTCCTCTACCAAACTTTTGAAATAAAAATTTCACATCCTTCAAGGGAACCTGAGACCTGATGTTTCATCTAACACACTTCGTATCTCAATGTTTCCCCAATATGTGAACCCATTACCAGTGAGACACATATAATCTCACATGATTCATGAAAACTTTTGTGTGGACAATTATTTTCATGATATTAAAATCATCTAGAAAGATCAGTTATTGGATATTAATACCTCCAATGGAAATTCCTCTACCAATTTAGTTCAATAATGAGGAAGAAAACAATAATTAATCTATCAAATTGTAAAAAAATCTTTAAGTATAGGGTCTAAATTGTTTTTTCAGGTTTTATATATTATAACTACTCTTAGAACTTATAGATCCACCAAGTGGGGCTGCATGAAATATTCCTTGAAAATCACCATGATAAGTTACAAAAATTGATTATTGGGATAAAATGACTTTGTGAATTTAGTGAATTCACCAATTTTGAGATGTGGTAGGAATATTCCATTCATTATAACAATATTAATTTATGACTAATTCCTATAAATCACTAAAAATGGATTGGAAATTTAAAAAATACATATTGCTACACTTAATTTAGAACATACACTAGATATGTCCCCCGAACCCGCACAATATAACATGGTATCTACTTTTGAATGAAAATGACAATAAGATATTCCTCTTCATGAAAGGAGAACATATAAAAGGTATAACACAAATGAAGATCAAATAAATAATCTTTATTATTTTCTAAATAAACATATTCATGGGTATTCCATCACAATAGTGGAAAAAATTACTAACGTTGTGACAGCCCATAAATATTATCAAGTTGGAATTAAGGAACTCCTAAATTAATCTCCCTTACAATAAATGTCGGTACACAACATCCATGAGCTATTTTATTTCAAATACAACCTCAATGATATAGTAGACTCTTGTTAGGGAAAACTGGTAAATCCACCTACATAGGTGGCTTGGGTTTATGCTATCCTTCTAGAAGAGGATTTATAATGGAAAGAAGTCCTGAAAAATGGATCATAGATGTTCGATTATTTTATGAAAAAAAATATGGTCCAATAAGAGAACTCCATCATTAGGGAATAACTACATCAACCACCTATTTCCCTATCTTACTCTATTATGATTGAGCCAATCTCTTCATCACTATTGTATTCCAAAATCTAGTCTTCTAAGAACCAGTGAAATAATCATAAAAATAGAATGACATAAGAGTATAAACCTTTTAAAATATCTAATATAGTTCAAACCATCCCAAATTTTAATCCCTAAACACCATAAGGACAAGAACCTCCCCTCCGAATCATTAAATATCAATTTAAATATCAATTTAAATAATCATGAGATAAAGAATAGAAATATAATTATTTCAATGTGATTCACTTTGGAAAATACCTTATGTGATGAAGAAGATATATATGACATTGAGTTCAACTTCTACAATAGAAGAAAAGGATAAATCGGATGATGAGGCTGATGGTGTCAATGAAGGTGAGGTCTCTATAGATCTCTACATTCAATTCGCATCCCTTATGAAACAATATATTCCATAGAGACTCAAATATAAGAACACTAGTTGTCTCAGTAAGAGAACCAATCAACTCCTAAGACATCCAGTTTTCATTTAAGCCCAATAATATTAGAGGATTGATTGAAAAATTATTATTATTCTTGTTAATGATAGAATGTTATGATATTGGTTAAACCCATCTCACCAACAACAAAGATACCATCATGTTCCAACTAGGGATTGTAGCCACCAACATAGGTGACTCAAACTCCTAAGCCTCTAACCCATGAGAAGCCTCATTTGGGGAAGCGTAAGCCTTTGGATCAAAAGCATGACATCCTGAAATAAAATTTCATCATTCTATCTAATCTATCAATCTCATATTCCCTTTAATTTTCAAAAGTTATATAAGAATCACTTGTAATGTATTTCTTGAGTCCTTATTATTCTAAAACCAAATTAATGTATTATGATGTATATCGCATATATATTGGCCTCATTGAATACCATATGGGCATCTCCCTTATAGATCAAGACAAGAAGACCTATATATAGGTTCACATCAGACGTGTGTAGATTACTAGAAATTCATACAACACATATATTCATTAATTCCTTATTGATAATGATTTCTAGATCAATCTCATTTCAATACTATCCCTCCAAGTGTAGGGTCATAGTGAACCTAATTTTATTCCCTCTTCCATATAAATACAAGGGTATTGAAGAAGTGAGCATATTCCTTTGGGCCGAATTAATCTAAGAGCCCAGTTTTGAGAACATATATCTTATTCTGATTTTATGATTTCTCATTATGATATAGATTTCAATGAAAAATTGGGAAGATGATAGTTGGGTTCCCATGTGGAAATACCTTCATTGTACCACAAGTGTCTCAAATAATATATCAATGGAGAGGATAAAGTGTTACATGGTGATTATTCCCATTTATACTCCCACAAATTTTAATACATATATGTATAATTCTTTCAAATGAAAGGAAAACAATAAATGCCTAAAAATTCTATTTAGGTCATGGATTTTAATGGTTTGGAAATATAATTTATCAAACTATTACATGAACTAGGTGAAGACTATGTGCTTACCATAAACCAAAATTAGGAAATTCTTCTACGAATAGAAAATCATATAGTCATGTAAATCCCATCAGAGTAGAGGGGGAATCCATTTACCTTCTTATCATATGATGGCTATATAACAACCCTCACAAAACATCCCCCATAAATTTACGAAGATAAAGTAGTGTTAACTATATGGATCAAACTTTCTCTCAAACACCTATACATGTGGGCTAGTATGAAAAACATTTGGACCATAGAGAAAAATTCTCTTTGACCAGATCATCCTAACCCCCAGATAAGGAGGTAGGACAGAGTTTGGGAACATTTCCCCATGTTTTCATGATATAAGTCACATAAGAAAAATCCATTCATAGGATAATTATTTGATCTTGATAGTAGAGAAAATGCCTCAGATGGGTACTGTCCTTTATTATTTCCATGATCTTGGGAGAACCTTAGACCACATTTGGGTTAGAAGAAACATCAATTTCACTTGAATAAATTGAAAATAGACCCCTAATATATCCCGAATCAGAGTATGTTGGTTGTGGTTCTACCTTCATCAATAGCGTATTAGATGAATATAGTATCTATAATTGAACTAACTAGGCTGTAAACACATTAACACCCTCGGTAATAGTAGATTCCCCTAAATCATTTAGAGAAAATAAAAATACACATAATTATTTCATGGTCTTGAATATATTCTTTCATCACCTACTTCTATTGAAATTGAAGTGGACGAATAATATAGAAAAGATCTAAAAGAATACCCTATAGTGTTTGAGGAAGGAATCTATACCACCATTAATAAACTTAGAAAGGTGAATCTATATAAATTAGAAGACTCATGGAGTAAATTATTTGATGGTTTCATGTATTAAAAGGAACAATAGACATATATATATATACAACTTGAACAATAATTTAGATTAATTATATTATAATTACATAGAAATTCCTAGAACTCATCATAATTCAACCACTAATATTTTTGGATATCCTAAATTTCATATTAGCTAACAGATAGTAAACAAAAAAATACATCCTTCTCATTTTTCCAAGGGGGAATCCAAAGTTCATATGCTCATCAAAGCACACTTCATTTGGGAGGTTCATGAACTAAAATGGATTTCCGACATCATCCACATTAATAATAATAATGGGAATTCCAGTTTTTCATTTTCTTCATGGAATTCAACTTTCTTTTCCAAAAGTTTAATACTTGAGACATTTCTATAGTAGGTAAACACCATATCCTGAACTATCATACAATTCACACTCTAAAAAACCATTATTTATTAGTATTTTAAAATTTTAATTTATTAAGGTTACATTGTTATCTTTTAGAAATAAAATTAATATTTGAATTATTCATGATGTTATTTTCTTAATATAATGTTTTTGGATTTTTTGTTAAAAAAATGTTTTTAGGTGAATAGTATACTATAACATTTTTTCTAATAACAAAAAATTTATTCCATTATTAATATATAAGTATGAATTATAAATTTATTAAAAAAATTTACTAAAAAATATATTTTTAATTTTAATTATATATTGTATAATAATTATTATAGTTTATAAACCCATGATTGATATTTTAGAACTCAGGTAATAATTTTTTTTAAAACCATTTTATTATATAGTTTATATTTATTGTGTAAAAAATTATTTTTAACACTTATATAAATTGAATCTATCAAATCAACTTTAAAATTAATAATAATTATGTCCAAATTATATAATAATTAGAACTTTATTTTTAGGCATAAATATTATATTTTTTATGGTAATAACTAGTAATTGTGGTAAAGCTAAAATGTTAAAATCAATAATTCCTGGGGGTTAAGGGCTTTCAAAATGATAAGAACATATCTATAATTGAGTGGTTGTGATATTCTAGACACTATAAACCTCACTCAGTTATTTTCTATTTTTGGATAAACTTGACATGTTTAACACATGATTCCATTATATTAAGTTGAAATATTTAAAAAAAATCTTGTGAAACATCTTATAAAAGGGGTACCTCACCACCGCTTTAATAACACTCAATAAATTGGGGTTTCCCCAAAATATCATCCCATATAAATTACCCCAGAATATTATTTCACTATTATAATCTTCTGGTCCTATGATACTCAATAAATCTCTTCATTTATAGGGAACCCTCCCAGAGAAACCTAACGATCTCAACAAAAGTTCAATATTTTCCCTAACATATTTTCCTTTTAACTTTCAAATTAGAATTTATTTTTCACATTATTTTAAGAATATTTAATTTATTATTGTTTGATAAATATTTTTATTTTGTATAAATAAAAACTATCCTCATTTTCCCTTTTTGTTAAGAAAAAGTAAACCATTATTTCAACGTTGTTCGGACTACCACCTCCACGAGGAAACATGTTTCATTTTACATCACCGCCTCACAGGGATGGATATAAGGATGGGAGTAAATGATGAATTTTTTGTTTATAATATCACTAACATTTCCTTTTAAAATATTATAGAAACATTTAATGACATAATCCAAAATCAATCATTGGTTATTTTATTTTTTAAAACAAGCATACTAAGAGGATAATCTTTTATTAAAATAGTAAAATATTTTCTGATCCATTATTTATTTTTAAAATTCATTAAAATTATGATATATCACAATAATAAACACTAAATATGGTCATTAATCTTTTGGTATAGTGGTGTTACAATAAAATAAACTCGTAATTGTTCATTAAATCATGATATGTCCATGTTTGGCTCAATTTAACCACCTACTTGATCAATACTATGAACCTATATCATGGATGGATATGAAAAATTATTTAATTTTTGAATATTATATAAATGTGTAAAAAATTACTTTTTGGTTCTTAAAGGTTATATAAATATTTAATCTGTTAATTATTAAAACACACTTTGATCATCAACAATCACTAGACCATGCTTGTTATCGATTTCATATTTGAGGATAAACTATAAAAATACTCTAGAAAGGAATTTGAAACATCATATATAATTAAAAAAATCCATAATAGTAAATTTAATTTCCTATTAATGGTTAAATTTGTAAGAATAATTAATATAGAAACTACTACTATGTAACTAGTACAAACGTTCAAAACTAAAAATACCCTATATGGAAAATATGAAGAATTTATAGAGATAATGAATATTTACAAAGAGTATAAATTGAAATGTATATGAGTAAGGTCCATAATCTTGTGAAAAAATATATTTGTTTTTATATTGGATGTTAATGTAAATTTTTCAAATCCAATACAATAGGTAAGGGTTCCCCGCCTCAAATTCCTCTCTTTATGACATGTTTGTTATTATACACCTAACGTCATTTATGTGGTGTATATACTCTCTATTTGAGATGTTATATCATGAATTTAATTTATTAATGGAATTTAAAGATCAAATTCAATCTCTCTTTTTTAATTTTTTTGATTGAATTACTACTCAAGAAATATGTGGGGATCTTCTGTCTCAATTTTTAATTGTTGGGATTCATGTAATATTCATCGACTATTTTATTTTGTGTGGTGAATACACATACATGAAATAATTTTTTTCATATTAATAATTAATTTTAAGGTATTTATAAGTATATATTTTTTTTATCATTATCTTATATTCTTTTGATTCAAGATTTACCCAATCCATGGAAAAAATTAATCTTTTCCATGGTCGAAAAACCATCACATGTTTTTGAAAAGTAAAAGTGTGTGTAATATCCTAAAATATACAGCACTATGAGTATAAATGAAAGTGGACTTTTTTAGTCACATATTCACCTAGGGGTAATAAAATAAATAATTTTTGGTTGATAATTGTCTCAATCACACCCTGATGCAAGATGAGTGGGACTAAGTCTGTGAACCTGGTGATACACTCTCTGAGGCTATGATTTGGAATATTCACATTATCATTATGAACTGTAATGAAGTATATTTCCTATTATTTCCATGTTCACCTAAATATACACACTATTCAACCCAATCACTATCTTCAATGGATAACCCAACACATTGAAAATACCTTCAAAAATATATTTCTTTAAAAAGATTAATTCATGTTACTTTGATGATACCCTGAAACATCTATGTTGATTAATGGATGTTCTACTTGATATACACATTATTATTTTCCATGGGGAAGTATTTCCTTTCCATATTTCTCATTATACAAATAATCTTGATTTGTTAAGTAATATACTCTTTATGGAATGTAATGAATGGTTTTGATGACTCTTATGGTGAAAGAATTTTAATTAATCAGGTGATGGGAGTTGTTTAAAATTATATATCCCCTTCAGGAATAGACATGTGTCATGAGATAAAAGATGTTGTGTTTTGGGGAATACCACTTCCCATAATCAGATTATGTCTTGTAAAAAAGGCCTTGAAAGCATGTTTTGATATCCAAATTTTTTAATTCCATCAGTATTAGGTAGTGTATTAATATTATATATGATTTTATTTATTATCATGTATATAAAATTCCATTAGTTTTAGTTTATTATGGATTCAGGTTGTTCATTTCTTTATTTTATATCAATTATGACATGTTAGTCTTTTTAATGAGTCCATTGTATGCTAATCTTTACTAAATATATAAGCTCACCCTTATTTGTTTTTCTTTCCCCTAGAATCCAAGGAAAGAAATATGTGAAAATTAATGGGACATTTTGGGAGGTATAATAATGTTCTCACAATATGTTCATGTTGTATCTTATGTTTTCAAATGTAATATATGTATTCAGTCTTCCATGAAAATGAAATTATTGGATCTTATAGAAAATATTGTATCTTTTACCTATTGGATCTATTCTTCTAGAGTTTAGGATTTTATAGTTGCTATCAAATAATGTTTATTATTAAACAAGAGGATTGGATTTAGAGTAACCAAGTAAGATAGAAAATGCACTATGAATAAACCTCAATATTTCTAGGGAAAAATATTGAAAAACCTAAATGAAATTTATTTAATAATCTAATATCATTAATAGATTATCTATATAATTTTGTATAAATATGGAAACTAATATGAGGAATTTGAATCGTTTCATCACTCATTGTCAATGCAGGGATGTTCCTACTGAATAAGTTAATGAATATAGAGCGGAGGATAATCTGATCATAACCAATTTAGGGTTATTAAACAAATTTTATGATAAATAATACCACATATATAGAGATAACTATTGATAAAAAATGTGGTGTAACTATTTCTGATTTATTCTTGTGATGACATACTCAAAAATTCATTTGAGCTAATAATACATTGTTAGTCGGAAAATGAATTATGTCCATGGAGAAAATATTTCTCACTTTTTGATGTAGGTAAAAGTTTGAAGATATCAAGATGGTATATTTTATAAATGAGTATGTGGACTAATATTGATCTATATTTAAAAACAATGAATAAGTAGATGAGTTAATGTTCAAATAATGATGTACTTTTAAGGATGTATTATATAACAAAATACATTCCTCAGGGGAATAGATATGAAATAGAAAGACAGTTCCTCAATATTAGAAAGAAGGAGGAAGATATTATTCACTACAAGGATAATATTATAGGGTTATCTAGAAATGTTTTGAAATATGTATTTATATTCTAAATCATTATTGATCATTTTATTGATGGGTTAAAACTGAGACTTCAAAGGCCATTGTTATATTAAACATTTTCTTTATTAAAGTATATAGTCTTAAGAACCATTAAAATAATAATGGTGTTATCTAAGAATATGTATTAAATGGAAAGTATGAGAAGAAGAAGATGTCTAATAATCATGGGAATAATAGTGACGTAAAGGGGGGGAAAGGTAGGGTGGGATTTACGAAGTGTGATAACTATGGGAAGAAACACCCTGAGGTGTGTAGGATGGGAACATGAGGCTATTATATGTGCAAGGAAAGAAGACATCAAGATCTTGAATTCTAGAGAGATAAATTATTTTAATGTTCAATAATTTTACAATATGGATATGGGACATTATGTGAACCAATTCCCCAAATGTCAATGGAATTTAGATTCTAAAAGGAAAAGGTAGAAAACCCAATTTTATGAAATTACAATAGTTAAAGTCTATGTTCCCAATGACATAGTGGAAGGTACATTGAACATAGCCTCAATTATACATTCCACACGTGGTAGTGAAACCATTAGACCGCCATAACCCTTTATGAGTACTTATTTATTCCATAAAACCACTTCATTTCATAAGTATCTGGATTTACATAAATCTTTCTAGATATTAGTAATGAACATATTCAACTACAAAGAGAACATTTTGTTGAATATGCAGCGGACTCCCATGAAATGGATATATAAATGCATGAATGATATGAATTTTCAATCCGAGGATTTTCCATCCAAAGGCATTAATCCTATAATACTTATACACTCTGAAATCATTATATCAGACCTTGTTTTTTGAATATGGTCCAAAATCAACCCCTGTATATGTGTCTGATATCATCACTTCTATTTAAAACACAATGTTCTATGACTTAAAAAAATCCATAATATGACTATTAATGTTGATTCGAAACACTTTATGTCACACACTTATGAATTGAGTTTATTTTCATTGGAGATAGTTTGATGTATTTCCCTTCAACATTTAAGTGGTCTTTTCATGTGACACTAACCACATGAAATGTTAGTTATAGATTTAGAAACATAAAATGAATGCCCATTTTTCTGAGGTAGTCCATATTTTCCATGATTCCTTATTCATGTATGATTTTTCTTTTTCCATCGTTATGTGTACAATCACTTGTCTTTTGGGGAATGTTATATGGCCATAAACCACAGTAATGTGTGGTAAAATATGCATGACCTGAAATTTAAGAAATTAATGGTAAAATATATATGATGAAAACATACATTAATGTATTTTCAAATCTATATGACCTAAAATTTTAGCAATTTGTAATCAATTCTATATGACCTTGAACTGTAGAAGAGTATGGTCATTGATATATGATCATAAAGAATAGTATATTGTGGTAAAAGATATATCAACTAAAATTGTAGAAATTCATGGTCAAATTTTTAGACATTAATTTATAGGAACTTAAGTTCTATGCACTAAGGCATCAAATTTTTTTCACCTATCAAGTTATGTGATGGAATTGTGTCCTCATTCACATCGGGTTTCACATCCCATGATACCACATAGATCATGGAACCTTTTTTCTAAAAATATTTTGAATCTAAAACACCATCCACATTGCTCCAATATTAATAAAATAAAATATTTCTAAAAAAATATATACAAAAATAATCATATTAAAAATTAACAGTGGTAAACATGGTTAAAATTCTTGTATCTACTCATGATAAATGTGACTCACATGCTCTAGTAAAAATTGAGTGTTTCAAGTTAAATGGTGAAAACATGTTATGTTTATAATACAAAAAGTTCATAAAAACTAAAATTCAAAAAAATAAAAACAATTTTCTACTAAAATAAGGATTAATAAAAAAAATTGGGTGATGAAATAAAATATTTTAAGCTTATGGGGTCCATAGTATTACACCAATAGAAGTAATTTTGAGCTCATTTGGACTCTAGATATAGGAAAAATCTAGATAATTTATCTATTTGATCATCCATAATATATAAGTATATATAATATATTTTTAATGATAAAATTAAGATATTTTTTATATTCAAACCCTTTTTATCATTTGATTCTTTATTAAAAACATAACCTTCATGGTCCTCATCACATTGAGTTAACTCATTCTTCCAAATAGACAAAATCGAGGGTCACAATGATTGTAATTATTCATATACTAGTTTTAAGAAAAACCCTAGTATAATCCTTTAATATAAATATACAAATATAGTGTTATAGTGATAATAATTATTATTATTCCCATCCATAATCTTGTCATAGGAGAAACCATTATGACTCATGTATTTTGAGACCATGATTGACTTTGTCCAATTTCAATTTCAATGTTTAAATGATTGTAAATTAATATGAATAATATTTTCCATGGTATAATGTATTAATATAGTGTTATAAATAGTATGATAATAGGGAATTAATCGTCGAAAAATTATTGATTATTTTTTTACTTCAATTATACTGTGAAAAATTAGAGGAGTCTACATAGGTTGGAGCCTCTCATTGTGATAGTGGGTCACTAATAATTTTCTTCAATATAAGTTTGGATTTGATGCATTGAATATTGTTATTGATAGATATTATGCTTAAGTGAAATAAATATCATATCCTTATCCTCTAGAATCAGGAAAAGTTTTTCGACTACAATAAAACAACATTTCTCCCCTATGTATGGACTTATTCAAGAAACTAGTGGTACTCTACCAATATATCCTTACTAGCATCCAGACCTTGTTGAAGAAGTATCACATGGAGGGAAACTATATCAATTTTATTTTAATGTTATGATATATCATTAATATAATAATACTCTTCTTGAGACACTATAACTAGGATGTCAATAGATTGTGCTAAATATCCCACCTAGTTAAGAAGTCGTTGCGATGTTTTCTATTTCTCTCATCATCAAATAGTCACTTTAATGACATAAAGGGAGGTAGAGTAATCAAATATGGAATATTATAGTATTTAAAACATTCTATAAAAAAAATTAATTGTGAATATATGAATTTAATAGGAGTCACTGAGATTAAAATCCATATATACCACCAAAAAATGATGGGATATAGAAAAATAATTTTGAGACTCAATGTCCAATTCTGAGTATCTAAGAATATGATATATTTACCCAAGGTCCAACTCACTCAAAGAAAATAAATCAATAAAATTTAAATATTTGGTGGAACCTCAAGAATTCACGTTCCTTACACTCTCTACAACTTGAATTAGAATGTGGATCTATTCAATGATCCTCATTGTGTTGGGTGGTTCTCTTGAAAAAAATGAACAAAGAGCTTTAATTAGAAAAAAAATAAATAAACACACTATGGATGATAAAAATACTCACTTAATTCTGAGTTTTGGGTCTCTATAATGAATAAATCCTCCAATAAATGAGATTACTCATACTTTCTCTCGGTAAAAGCTATGCTCTCTTTGTGCACATGAGTAATGATCACCATTTCTAGATCATTTACTCGAACCACAAGATTGTAACTGAATCCCATCACACATGTATTGGTGAATGGGATCAAATTATCTACACATTCTTATTTACTCATTAACTATTGCGAAACAAGTATCCAGATGAAGGACACTTTCTCTAGGGACTCTAGGGTTTTCCATAGATGACCCAACGGGATCCACATTTCAGAATCCTAGGGTGGATGCATCTCCAATGAAAAATCACAAATGATCTTTGTCACTATCACGTAGAGTTTCATTAAAATGTTTTATATAGATAGATCTCCATAATTCATACATCTGATTAGGTATAATATTTATGGGAATGGCTAATTTTTTCATTAATGAGGGATACTTATGACCTTCCAACTCATTATTAAAACAAAATGATTATTCCAAGGATCTATGGGAATCTATGTCTTCAAATACTTGGTCTATAATAAATAAGGCCTTATACTTTTAACTAGACCCTATTAAAAGGAGAATTGTCAGTATATGTATCTTAAAATTAATGTATCGTTCATCCTAAAACCTAAATTATCACCTCTATTATTAATAATGATAGTATCCACATTATTAAATCTAGGGTCTATGTCAAGTCCTTTAAGGCTATAACCGACCAACACATTTTAATCTTCTCCCCCTAATTTTAACTGACTACTTTATCCAATGTAGTTGGTGCCTCTAGACCTAGAGATCTCAAAATGGATTCATCCCTATTAAATTTTTTGTTATTGAATTAGCATTGAAGGTACATTCACAAAGAATAATGTTACATCTACCTATCATTATCATGTGAACATGGATCTCTAATTGATTTTCTACATTTCATTGGTGGATATCCTCAATTATAAAACTTCTAAAAAGATTGATCAATGATAGTGTATCATAAACACCTCATGTGGGTTTTATATTACCACTCACATGTTCTCTATTAGGTCAAGAGATCCCATTCCTTCACCGCCTATGGTATTCAAAAGAGTTCCCAAGACATATATGGTATATCTAACATTGTATACTAGGGACACAATGAGATATGAAACATCTTAAAATTATTACAAAATCCAATAGAATAATTAATTTCCTGGAAATGTTAATTTCATAATACTATATCCGAAGAAGAATATCTTGCTTACATCATCCCAATGTGAGTTTTGGACACTATAATTACCCTTAATGTTGATCATAGGATCATGTAGTGTCAAAATCCAGTCCAAATAAAAGGGAATATCCCTTAATATAATGTATGAACACATATATATCTCTAATATGAGAATAATATTAAGGTATACAATATTAATAAGAAGTCTCAATACAGACATTAATTTCACCAAATTCCATCCTAAGAATATACAACCACTAGTGCACATCCCATGCCTATCTATTTTCTGTACATGTATCAGGCTCTCTTTAGGAATAATTTATAATGGGGGGATGGATAACTACTTCACTCCATGAATTAGAAGTACCTATTTGTTTTCCATGACTTTTTGAAATTTGGGATTATGGATGCTTCTTTGATGTAACCTAATTTCATGAAATTTCAACCCCCATTAATTTTTGGGAAACCCTCTTTCAAGTCCTTTTTAAACCCATCACTCACACTAGTTTCTCTTCACATTCAATATCTAATCGATCCTTGAATTTTGAAATGGTGTCTTATTATTTATCCTCAAGATATGAGTATATATAATCTTATTAATACTCAAATATAATCGCATTGAGGAATGTTGATAGGGGAAATGTCACTAATAATTATATCTCATACTACCTCAATATTAATCAAAATAAATTCACTACCATAAGATTTGTTTTCATATCATACACTGGATGGAATGGAAAGATACTTTTTTTAACTACAGATAAACTTGTATCTAAACTTATATGGCATATAACCACATGTATGTCCTTTCCATCGATTTTAGCTACCACAATTCCATCTCGTAAGTATAAAAAATAAGCACATACCTATAAAATACTAGTTTCATTATTTTATTTGACACAAATGTATGGGATCGATAAAATGTTTACATAAATTATATATGTCAGTTTATGTTTTAATTCATGTCACATTCCATAAAAAAATATTAGCATTACTCCACTTATTCTCTATAGGTAGGGTAAAAACTCGACACCATAGATCTTCTGGGTATAATAAACTCATACCCACCAACATGTGAATCTATCAATCCCTCTAATGCATGAAATATTATAATTTTTTCTAATAGAAACATAACTTTATAAATGTTAAGAAGTTTTGAATATTTTTTATCAAATTCTAGAAAAAATAAGCTAACTCAGATACCACTCACTAGTTGGGTATCCATGATGAGTAACACAACTTTGGCATTGTCCTTCACCTCTCACACTGGTTGGAAGTAACCATTCATGTATTTTTCTATATAATAAACTAAATGTACCAAAATTTTTGCTATAAAGATCACTTTCAAACCCCAGTGATTAAATTGTAACTCTTATATATATTTTTGATAAGTTTTATGATCTCCACACTTCTAGTGACTTGGGAAATTATAAGGGATATTTTATTTTGGCACTTTCCAGATCACATTGATAAATATAACTTCCAATGACCTAAAATGAAATTCTCTCTCAGGATGAATATTATTCCCCACCATTCCTTTTTCTAAGATATGTTTCTTCATATTAAGTGTTGGGATGCTACTAACATTTTCCATGAAAATTATGCAAGGAGAAACTGTTCTTATATGACCTCTAATTCCAATACCCCACTGATAAACTTCACATCCTAGAGGTTGAATCCTACCTATCAATGAGTGATATTAAAGGTAATGGTATCTTAGTTACACATACTAATAATTTATGGAATCAAGAGTTAGATGATGTGGGTGAATCTATCAGAAACCTAGTTGGCTTTATATAAGACTATAACCTTCAGTTACTATTGATATGCTTTCTATCACCACCGTAAAAAGAACAAACAACTCCATTATTTACAAAATGCCCCTCCAAATCAGAGGTCCCAGTTGGTAAACCTAACACGATTATTATTAATTTATTAATTCCTCAAGATCAACCCATAATTATGCATGGCTTACTCAAAAGAATTTTTCTTCTCCTCTTATGATAAGGTGTTATAATGTAAAATATAACCCTTAGAAATATTGATCTTCTTAATGAAATATCTGACTGTCGATCTATTCTATAGGGAAAACTCCCAGTATATAGTAATCTAATGAAGAGGGTGATTTTTAAAACATGGTGTAAAAATCGAGGTTTCAATTAGTATCCTAAATCCATATAGCGGTAACCTATTTGATAGTGGATGATATTGATGTCCCACTCATATCAACGATGAGAGGAAGTGATATTTTTCATAGATTTTTATGTTGTTTTCCTTTAAATTTATAGTATTATAATCCCACCCCATGAATATATCTTAATAATTATCATGTTTTTCATTGGTCAATTTATATATACAAAAAATAAAGTGAGATACTAGAGTCCATTAGATAACAAAGTATAAGAAATTTCACAATAACCATGTAAACACTGCATTGTAACTACATTTAGATTCTTAAAATATTACTTCTTTAAATCACACACAAAAACTAGGTGGATGATAGTATAACTAAGAATATTTTTAAATGGATAAAAAAGAACTATGTTGAAATTTTGACACCCAAAAGTAACTAAGCACATTGAACATTTTACTATGCAAAAAGTTGAGGCCACTTATCGAGTCATCAGAATCCATTAATTCCATTTGTATATGAGTGGAATATGTGTGTGTAAATAATATATAATCAATATATAACATATTTGAGATAAAATTATTCAAAATTGAATGGGGTATAACCTATTTTGTTGGATAAATCATGATTATTCAACTTCCTAAGCAGACCACTCAATCTCAATGGAATTGTGCGTACTTCCCATAAGAACTGTGTAGTTAACCTCAATAAATTTAATCAATTTGTTTCGAATAAATTCCATTTAATTCCAATAAGAATATATTCTTAGGGATTAATTTATTTATTCATTCATATTCACATATCCACATAGTGCAAGGAATATGGAAACATCATGTGATCAATGAGAAACCATGAGATCTGAAGTCTAGTGTGGGATTCCTTAACTAACTAACAGTTCTGTCATCCATTAACCACATATAAACCATGTAACCATGTAATACCCCCAAAACCATAATATTTTAAATCCTATGTCAGATTCCAATATGGACCAACTATGTATCTTCTTATGAATCACACAGTCGCCAAAAAATTGCATGATCCCAAGACACTCACCATTGATGCCGCTTACTCTGTTTGAAAATTACATAGTTTGTGATCAACAGATAATCACACACTCCTTATTGCATGACCTCTTAGTTTGTAAATAAGTTTGTATTTACTTTCATATATGTACCTAGTTCCATTTCAAGAAAATAGACAAAAAAATATTAAGGATACATCGAGTCAACAGAATTCCCAGAGCAACCCATAGGTAATCCTCAATCACCAAAATAACTCCTTATATGATGTCTTGTTCGTGATACTGTTGCATATTCATTATTTATCATGGTACTACCATGAAAGGTTGTGTATCTTGCATGCCTGCCAGGTGTATTTTTATGCCTTAGAAGAATAAATATGGGGGGATCTTCCCCTAAACCTCTCTATGCACATAAATTTGTTTCTCAAACATACTAAATACGATGAAACTCTACCTTGTGCTTGTTAAGAAGGTTTCCCATCTTTATGGGGTACCTATATGAAAGCATCCATATCAAGAACTAACTATATGTCATAGTCATATTCTTATGAAAGTTGTGTACTCTATCTTTATTTACGATATTCGAGCCCTGGTTCATGTGATATCTCTATACTAGGAATCCAATCAACCTATCTCCAACTTTTTCTAAGGAAAGTATGAAATTAATAATATTAAGACTCTTAAAAAGCCAAAATATTTATATGATCTATATTTTTGGAACACTATGGTTCCCCTCCTATGATCATGTATTCTGTTGATAAAAGGTATCTCTCACTTGTCTCTCATAATTGACAGAGCCCATAAAAAATATTCAATTATATATTTCCTTGATAACGAGGTTCCCCTACATAAGGAAATCGATGAGACCATCCCTAGGACATTAAATCTAATCCTACTAATTATATATTGAGTTCAATTAGCTTGGTGACTTGGTACATTCCTAAGTATATTCAGCATGATATGTAGATAAAGTTGGCATGAACCATACATTTAAACTAATAGTCTCTTGACTGAGAGTGAACCTCCTTCATATATCTCTTCATACCTATAATATGAAGGATGAGGGGATCATATTCCTCCTTGGTATAAGTCTTTATAAATTTTCAACTCAATGATTGATTTCTTTTCCATTTAGTGTGCCCTAATTCACCAAAATGGAAACCTCTAATGTGTAACACAATACATGTTCCATTGAATAAATATATTATCAAAGAATTATAAACAATGGAAAACCATATATGGTTAATCCCTTCTCAATCCACTATTGTCACATCTTTCATAGCACAAACATCCCCACTATATGATGTTAAAATATGTGGATAACATATCTACAGTTTGATGTTAAAATGTGTGGCCAACATCCTAGTCCATCATATAAAACTTCATTAAACCATCTTTACTACCTGAAAAAATCATCATTGCATGATGTCAAATTATACAATACAGTCTTATCACATGACCTTAAACTATGCATCTCGAACTAGGTGTTCATTTATTCACGTCAAAAATGATACTTAAGAAACCTCATAGAGGTTCAAACCCAACATCACCAACCCCTTCATTCTCATCCTCATGAAGAAATATTCCTTTTGAAGTCACTTATTTCCTTAAGGTTCGGGACATATTCCCCATGAGCATGAATAAACCATTCATTTGGGGTTGTATTCCCTATTGAATCATACCAATTTGATCCATATTTCCATGGATCCACTTAGTGGGATATAAACCTACAAGAAGATCGAGCAACATATCTCAAGGGAATATATTTCTTCATAAACCAAGCTTACTCTTATTGGACCATATTTCCTTCAATACTAGTCATAATAGGTCACTAAGGTAAAATTAAAACACTAAAATTTTCAAGAAACATTTCAACAAATCATATTTATTATATGATTCTAAACATCATGAATTAGTCATTATCACACAACCTTAAAAGATACAACACATCCTGTTAAGTTTCACTAACTAAATAGGATATGATCCCTTTTATACGGATACAAAGGTATCCATTATTATGAGTGTGATAAAAAAACCAAAAAAATTTACCACTTCTTGGAAGGTGAAAAACACAATAGTTCAAACTTGTGTAGATTTAAACCATAAAATATTAAAATTAAGTGTCACAAATATGTAATTTAAATGTGGGGGACCTCTGATACACAAATTTGTACACATAAATATATTTAAATTACCAATTAATGGGGTAGGGGTAACTAGTAATTTGCTGATATATGGTAAGGATTCACGAAAATAAATTAAATCTATAAGAGTGGAAAGTTGTGTGCATGAATCCCCTAAAAAGGTGTGATGATCCCAACCTCCCACCTTATCAACCAATGCACATAAACTATCATCACTGGTAAAACACCCCAGAGACTATTTTCATTTGTAAATAAGGTACATAACTACATTCACGTTGAACCATCTTGAACAAGAGGGTATATCAATGATTTTTTTCGAAACATTTATCATCCAAGGGGATCAGTCCTCTCCTATATGGTAATGTAAAAAATATATACAATACTACTTAGTGTTTAAATATCTTTCATATTCTCCCATATAGGAAAAATATATAATGTGCGGCTCACCTTTATGAATTTTCACAATTTTTCATGGTAAAATGTTATATATCCCTCCTTTGAGTGCATCATATATAACTTATTCAAATACAATAATATATTATGTACCCCTTATTAGGAATTATCTAGATTTAATTATTAATATATAACTTTAGTACATTCAACCTTCTATTTCTAATCTATTTTATAAAATTCACATATAAATATAGAGAAAAAAATTAGTGTATGAATTATTCTTATTAAGTTTAAAATGATAAATTTAATCAAAAATAAGACTATCAATCATATTTACGATTTAATTTCAGAATAAAAAATATTCAATGATTTAAGCTACTTATTCTAATAAAAAATATAGGTTAAAATTCCAAAATATTTTTTTTTTGAAAATTTGAGGCCCAATCACTTCACTGTGATTGAAAAGATTTTTTCCCTATGTTTAATAGTTCTAACATTATATTAATAAATATTTTGTGTTCTGTGATTTTAAATAGAATGAAACCTAGTGAAATTATGATTTTAACAAGTGTCACTTTTATAAATCCATATTCCTTAATATGTTTATTTCAAATATCCTTTTCAAAACATCCTCGATAATTATTATATGACATTTAGATATACCATATTCTCATAATTCATCCATGTTTAGAATTCCCCAAACCTTTCCATTCCCTTTGTTGGTTAGTGATTATTGGATTTTTTTAAGCCATATTTGTTTAAAGATATTATTAGATGAGAGTATCCAAACATAAAAAACCGTACCAAGGTAGTAGATATCCCTCGGGTCTAATTTTAACAGTGAGCGTATAAAATTAACACTAAGAAAGATATCTCTCAAGTCACTCTGACTCTTATTTACTATAAAACTTACACACACACATGTTCTTTTATAAATTTTCCAGACATCAAGATCAATTCTCATATTCTTATTTTACTATAGTTCATATAAGCTATCCCAATGTAATATTGGAAGGCTCCCTGAGGTGATAATAACTTATAATTTACAATTTATCTAATATTGATTTTAAAATTTAGGTTTATTCATGTAATAGTTTTAATTAAACTTAATAAAATGATATTTCCCTCCATTACCTAGTTCTAAAATCAATGTTTCCTTGGTTTCATTATATTATAGTTATTTATTTTAAGGAAGGATAACAGAAATTTAAAATCATATTTTAATTTTTATTTTATTTTCTAGGACACAAATGCACAATAAAAATTATAATCGGAGGAAAATATTTTTATACTAAGATACTTTCCCTCTCTCCCACACTTATCTTAAACAAGACCACTAATTAATTTTAGTATGAAATTTTAAATGAAAGGAAGACTTAAGACTGAATTTTCTATAATATTATAAATGAAATATAAAACTATATAATTCTAGTTAATATATCCTAGATAGGAGAGTGGAATCCTATCCATGTTCCTTCTAAAAATCTTCATGAAAATTCAATGGCATTTACCCATTCACTTTTCAGGGTTACTGTGATTCTTCCCCTTTGATCTCAATAGACATGAGTTTCATTTTAGAGGATAAAAAACAATTTATCACTAATTTCGATGTACAAAATCTAAACGAGTGTGTGATGGACTCACATGATCTTTTAATAACAAAATAAGGAGTTATCATAAACTTATCTTCTATTCCTATGTTATCCATCTTTTCGAAATTACAGGTTTGCAAGATTAACATCCTAGTAGGACTTATGATGCAACTCAATAAATATGTGATAGATTCTTCTATAAACAGTTATATTAAGAGATATACCCAGTGGGTTTTAATGTAGTTATTCATGTCCAAAGTGAATCTTATAGTTCCATACTCTAGTATAATATATTTGGATGTGTTATATTTTCAAGAATTATTTTTTTACATCTCTATTATATGGTTAGTACGATACATTTTTCTCTAGGTGTTAGGTAGTATGGGTCATATGTTATGATCCATAATTCTTAATGAGTGCTTCCTTGGTTCAGAATCAATAGTGTTTTCCTTGATCACGATCAATTTCTTGAGGTATTAAATATGTGATCTTTGAAATTCAACAAAAACTATTTAATCAGCAATTATTCTTTCTTAGGGATCAATATATTTATTAGAAAAATATATTACTAAAATGATATAGGTAAATATAAATGAAATATTAAATGGCCCCATGAAGTTTATTCCCCATAAATAAAATATTTCAGAAAAATAAAAGGGTTTTGGTGTCTTTTCCTATATTTTGAAAATTCATCCACTGTATTTGAAAATTTTACATGTTTTAAAAATAAGTGAGCCATTAAAGAAATTTCCACTGTAATCAAGTTCAAAAAAAATAATAGCTATTATTTGAATTTCAAAGTGGTTTCTCCTTGTATGTTTTTGGAAACATTTAACAATATAATTTACCTCGCCATTTATTATATGTCTTCTAATAACTTGATCACTATTGAATTTAAAAAAAATATGGATCCTCCCAAACATAGTATTTTTATTTAAATATGATATTAGGGAATTTATTGTTATAAAAGAAAATGGTTACCTTTGATATGACCAAGTAGTTTACCATGATATTATACCATGGACCCTTACCAGTGAGTTTATAAAGTTGATCACTGGGGATAGTATCGCTCATGGGTGTTTCTATTGGAATATCCAATTTAGTGGTGTGGCTATATCTTATCATGTGGTATGAAACCAGGTTCTCATAACAATTTTTTCCATGAATATCTATGTAGAATTATTTCAAGAGGGTAATCCACTTTATCATCCTTGGTTTTGAATCATCTTTCTTTATTATGTATCCAAGAGCTACATGATCAGAATATGTTTTCACAATACAACCAATAAAATATTAAAATAGTTTTTAAATATAACAAGTATAGATGAAAATTAAATATGAGTTACATTATATTGTTAATTTTAGCTCTATCAAATGTATATTAAAAACAATATACCAAATGGGAGAGTCTATTAATTTTTTGCAACAAACCCTTCAATATTTGTTCATTGGACAAATTACACAATTATTTAAAGGGTTATTCCTAGGATGATCACCGAGTGATAGGGTTTTTTTCAATATTTTTGTGAGATTTTCAAAATCTTTCTTTCATGGTTAATCAAATAAAAAATCATTATCTTTCTTTATCATGTTAGTAAAAGGAATTTTTTTATCTAAAATATCTAATAAACCTTAATAAAATTCAGGATGTCCTTGGAATTACCTAACATGTTTCATAGTGGAGATTATGGTAGTATAGAAATGAAAACAACCATGACCATATCCATATCAATTCCTTCCCAATAATTAATGTGCCCATGGATATTATCTTTCTCTTCCAAACCATGTTATTTTCAATAATATTTTTTAAATATTTATCATGATTTTCATTATTTGTTTCAAAACATTATAAAAATAGTGTAAAGTCATTTAAAAATACCTCTAATAAGCTATTAATCAGTTCTAAAAAGATACTTACCATGAGGCCCCAGAATGTACCTAAGATATTTCATAAAAAAACGCATCCATCAGTATGAATATTTTAAAAAGTATAAAGTGAATGAAGATTTTTCATGATATTAATGGGCTATAGAAACCTAAAAGAAACAAAAAAATTAGGTCAATGAAATAATAATTCTCCTCCAAAATAATCTATCTAGAATATTAATCTATAAAATTAATGTGGAAATGGTCTTTACAGGTCACATGGATCAATATTCTCTATTCAATGTAGACCCTCCAACTATTTTAGATATTAATATATACTGGATCATTGTTCTCATTTTGTATAAAAGAAATTCTAGTATTTATAATTATTATATATAGAGGATTGACCCATTGGGATTCTGAAATGTGATATATTATACAATATCATAACAGTCTTTCAAACTATTTCATTAAAACATCCATTTGTGTTTGTTTTATCATCTTTTGGGGAAACCTAACTTATTTAAATCCACTCCTTTGGAGGATATAGTGTAAAATCATAGTTTTTTAAATCTTATAAATTTCTCATCTTTTCTATAATATACCCTTAACGTGACTTTAATGTATCATTAACTATCATTGTTCCAAATTTTGTGCAATTTTTTTAAATTATCTCAAGTAGTTTATCATTATCATTATGATTGGAATATTTTAAATTAAAAAGTATAATGTTATGTTCCATATTAGTTGGTTGTTATATATGTGGTTTCACTTCAGTATCTCCCATACATATAATTTATATGTGTAAAAGAATAATATTTATCATTTTTATGAAAGTTTTCAAAATATTCTTCATCAAGTTCCTCTTAAATCTAATCACTACACAAGTATAATTCTAGATTTAATTCATTTTATAATATAATATTATTAGATAATTTTGGTGATTCATGGGTTGATCCTAGGTTTATTATTTCATCTAACATTTGAATATCGTTCATAAATAAGAAAGGGGTTCCAAAATTAGAGAGTGGAAAAAATGTTGTTTGTGTGGGAATTTAATATAATTTGGAATACAAAAAATTAATATTATCCTCCTAAAACACATATAAAGGGTTCCTTCATGAGAAATGATCATTTATTTTTCTATTTTATAAAATTTCCTACAAAATATGATACAGGAATGAGATTTATATCTCTCTTTATTATTATTTAGGATTTAAAAATTTTCAAGGAACAAAAAACCATTCACTCATACCATTACATAATCCAATAATGAAACTGGAGAGGATGTGGCCATATTGTATTGTTTTAAAAAAACATGAGAGTTGGTATAAGTTATCTTAGAAATATGGAATAATAATTCGAATAAGGAATGATATTTATTGACACCCCTAAAACAGACAAAGATTGTCTGAATCAGATCATTCCTATAGTGAAAGGAATATCAAAATTTCCTAGACTGTGACATTTTCTATCTAATTATGTAGTTATTACTATAGAAACATTCCTACCTAAACATACCTTTTTATTTTCTTAAATATTTATCTTTACACTATACACCACTTTAAGAACATTTACATACCGTAAAATCTGATTTATTAAATATAGTTAATGGATGCTGATATCCACCTTGCTGAAGATATCCAATACCTCTTTCTACTGGTCTTACTCAAATGATTTCTTAGCTAGAGTCATTCTTGATGGAAAAGTGGTTATGGATAAGGTAACTAATATATCTTGGAATTCCTATTAACCTTATCTAATAGTATTGTTTCTAAAGGTGCCTGAACATTTTATTTTTTAGGATTTTTTTTTCTTTTTATATTTGATGAGAAATACTAGATTTGTATTTCATTGATATCTCACCACTTCCCTATGCATAACTACCAATTTCAAAGAAGTATAACTACCTTCACTTTTGGGATAGAGAATTTATTGGGAAAGGATTTTCCCAATTCTATGATTTATCAAAATATTTATTATGATGACGATATATCCATGATAAATTTTCATATCCTTATGTTTAGATTATTGAGTTATCATTCCAGAATGATGAATTTCTTGATACTCCACTAATAATCTCAACATACCATTCATAAAAGGATCTTTATTATATCCATTCCATTTATAAATTTTGTAGGTTTTAGAGTTTCATTTCTGAAATTAATGGGGATGATATGATTGTTTTATATTCTACCAGAATACTGGTGTTCAAGGTTACAATATTCTAAATCCATGTTGGTAAATTAATTATTGTCTAAACCCTAGATTACTTAGTTTTTATTGGTTCTAACTTTGGTATATAACATCACAAATCTTAGATTATAATACATGAGGGAATAAATATATAAAAATATTGAGGGGATGGGATAGTTAGTAAACTCAATGGGGTGAAAATGGTGAAGCAACCTGAATTTTTTTAAGGAAAACTATCACACAAGATAGGCTATCTCTTTAATTTTACTTTAAAGAAAATTATATTTAGAACTCTTTAACACATGAACACCTCTAGTACTGTAAATTTTACCTGGTTTTTTTGAGTTTCATGAAATATTTTTCTATAAAATACATTGAATTGGATTGATATTTTTATGTTAAAAAGACCTTTGAAGAAGCATCTGACATTTGTTAGTAATTATCCATAATCCCTTGATTGAAACCCACGAATAAGTGATGTTCCTCAAAGTAATAATGTGGAAAGTATGATATAACTTTCTTAAAACTCCTCCAAAACTCATACAATTTTTATCTAATTTTTTTTAATTCTAGAAACCACCTTAAAATTTTTTTACATCTTGAATGTAGAAAATAATTACAGGGGAAATCCATATGGAGCTATTCCTAGTTTGTAATCTCTCCAAATTACAAATTATATATCATTTTTTTAAATTTCTTAAGAAACATGAAGGACTTCCAAATGGTCTAGGATTCTTGTACCCATTGTGGATTTAAAGAATGAAATACAATCATAAACTATAAAAGGGTCTTGTTTATTTCCTCTCTCTTGAATCCACGACACTTGGGAAATATTTTTATCAGTCATTTCTTAAGTTCAAAATCATATTGTTTATTTGGTTGTAACAACCAATTATAATTAATTTTGATAATCAGTTCACAAATATCTATAATGATTCTATTAAATTGGGATGTGTTTTATTCAATAATTTCTATTCCAAATAATGTTCTATAAGTATTATGTTTGGTTTGTGAAGAGTAATCGATTAATGTAATGGTTTTAGATTCCCTATCAACTTGATCAGTGACCCTTAAATTTATAAATATGACTAGTAAAGTCCACTAAACCTTTAAATAAAAACCAAATAGAAGATATCTACTTGACCTGGTCATATAAAAACATAAAAAAACTAAAAAACTAGATTTACATCCCTATAAATGGTTCCATAATGCTGAAGGGTATCTTTTTGAACTCTTTAACCATTACATTGTAAAAATATATATGGAATATGGTATAGTGAATCCCATGGGTATTATTTTAATGTGTCGCATTGAAACCTATCAAATCATATTTTATTATTATATGTTTTCATGTTTTTAGTTTTACAAAAAATTAATATATAATATTTTATAGTATGAATAATAGAAAAAGATTAAGAAAAGTGCAGAAGAAAGGGTGTGAGGTTTCTAAACATAGAAAATCCAAGATCCTCTCATTCATAGTATACATTGAAATTATATTTGTCCTAAATACGTCAATATTAATATTTTATACCATTCATCTAGATAAAATTCCCAATTTTGTTAAATGGATGCATGAAACACACAATATAGTGCATGCTAACATATGCTCATGTAACTTTTATAGTTGAGACCTTGTAATATACTCTCATATGACACAACTCACTCGGACCTAAGTGTTTTAAGTAAAATTAGATGAGAATACATATTTAAATAGAGAATTAATACCGATAAGTGATAAATATATATGTAGACTGACAACCACCTTGTCTTTATTGACATCCTCCTATCCATCATATGTCTTTGGGATTAGAGCTCAGACAACTCTCTAGTCTCCACAACTCAGCACTAATAAATCATTTAAAAATTAATGAATATTAAAGAGATAAAAAACTATATGTTGAATAATTATCTACCTTTTTAATGATTAATATTAAACTATAAATATTCTAAACATACACTCACAAACCTGACCTCCTAACTCCCAATATACATGAAAATAAAGAAGGGAAATTTTATTCTAACCGACATGTTTTTAATTATTCTATTCTATGTAAAGATTCTAACTCAATATCCATAATCAAATATAATATTGTGGGTTTTTATTAATGTCTTTAATTATAGATTATCCACATGTAAACATTCAAATTTAATCCCAATCACCAGTTTACAGGAGGATCTATATTTGAGCATCTTCTTTCCCCAGTCACTTCTATGTACCCAAGATGACTTATTATCTTTTTAAATGGATGTGTTCCTTGTGTAATTCTCCATTGAACCTTAACCGATTTTATTATTAGAAAAATGTTATATCAATTTTTGGAAGATTTGTTTAATGTTGGGAATATATAAATTACAATTATCCTATCGTTAATTTTGATCTTCATAAATGATCTTCATCTATTTTAGAGTCCTCATGTATATGGACAATGTACCAGTCCTGACTCCATATTATAGATATGATGAGTACTCTCCCCAAAATAAAACTTTCTTTGACATGACTAATTATCCTCTTGTGACATAAATAATAATCGCATGTTGTAAACACTTCTATTTTGGAAGTGACACTAATTTCTTAATTGTAATTCTTTATCGAAAAAACAATATCATTATGGAACAAACCTTTTACTCCCTTGTGTTTTTTCTGAGAAATGAAATGATACAACCATTCATCTCGAAGTGTGGATTCTTTTTATCTTGATATTGGTAATTTAAAATATCTTAAATATCACTACATCAGTGAGATAATGTATTATGTATCCAACTTCTTTAAATATCACAAAATAAAAAATGATGTATGCGCTTCTTTCTATTAAAAAATCACACATATCTTCTTCTCAATATTTTTTTTCAAACTTCAGTATGTTATGTAGGAAAATTAATTAGATTTATTAAAGGGGGTAAACTTTTATATTTATGTTGATCAAGAAATATATATTATGTATCATCCATAGGTCTAAGTACTTCTCTTCTATTCTATAAGTCATGAAAATTATGAATCACTACCGAGGACAAAATTACCTTACATATAAAATAAATTGCGGAAAATATATTATATATGACTTGTATTTGTTATGTTTATAACATAACCATAGAATAATATTTTGTATACCATATTATAATGAATCAATAAACAGATATTCATTGATACAGATATCTTACATATCAATTCTCCATACTGAGCTATAATTTACCTACAATCTTTAACATTCTAAAATTCAATTTCATTTTGTTAATATATCTTATATAATATTCAATTTCATTGATAAATAAAAAAATAATTATATAATTTATTCATATTAAGTAGAAAATTATTATGTTATTCAAAAACATGAAATTAAACACTACACACCATTTAATTCCAAAATCAAAATTATTTTTATATTTAAACTAGTTAATCAAAATTAATGGATAATAAAGGTCAAAATTAGATAAAAGTTTATAAAAAAATTAATTTTTTTGGATTGATGTGTATTTATAGTATAATAATCCTCACTGTAACCTGTAGAAACATATTAAAATAATCATATAATTCAAAATAATAATGTCATATAATTTTTCATGGCCCAAAATGAAAACATTTACCATTTTTTAATCAAAGAATGATATGGATCCTATTATTTGTATGTATATAGGATGAATCCTCTATCATCCGAGAGAAATATATATATCTTCTTCAATTGTTTCTATTTCATTTGAATAAAAAATAATTTTTGAATATTTAAAATTTAGATTTTATATATGTGATATTGAGGTAAGATTGAGAGAAATTAGAAAAAAGGGGAAGTAAATAAGAAAGAGAAATATTCTACATAGATTATCTATATATTATTTTATAGTGGAATTAATAATAATTTAGAAGACTGTTCTTCCCTCTCAGTGTGTGTTGGATAATAATGGGGAGATAGAAAATGGTTTTCCACCTATACATGAAAAAAGAAAATAATATTAATAAAATGATAATGGAACATGACCCTTAGCCCGGTTGGTAAGGACTCTTTAAGTGCATACGAGAGACCCGGGATCAAATCCAGGCACAAAAATTATTTCCGAGGTACTGTAGTAGTACTTGTAGCAGTACTGTTGTAGTATTGTAGTGGGAATTGTGCAGTACTGTAGCAGGTACTATAGCAGGAACTATAGCAGGTACTGTTTGGAATTGTAGCAGCCGGGAATATACCCACATTTGGGCCTTCTGGCCCCCAATTTGGTCCCTGAGTCCTTTTAGGCCTTCGGGCTACCAAGGTCTTCGGGTCAATAAGGCCTTCGGGCCACTTTAAGTGTAGATACAAACCAGATGACCTACGAGGAACAAGCTCTACAATGAGGATGACCAAGGACCTTTAACCACAACAGAAGCTAAACGGATTGAAATATTGAGAGGGTGTGACACCTACCATCAGAAAAAGCCTATGCATGCATGGGAATGCCTAGCCGAACAGCCATGAGAAGGTTGATAGCTGATTTCACAAGGAAGACGCTGGGGAGAAGCAGTTATAAGTAGTTAGTTTGTGTTGTGTGTAATGTTTAAAGACTAGGGGAAAATGAATTCTTCTAAGGCCTACGGGCCATGTAATACATACGCCTACGGTCCTTGTAAGGGTTCCACCTCACCCCTTGAAAGGTGTTTTATCAAAAACAATAAAAAATGAAGTCCTTCGGGCCATTGGATGGTAATAAAATAGTAATAGTAATAGTAATATGATAATAAGATATATTAAAAAATTTCACCCATCTTATTTTATATATTAATAATCAACAACAGCAATATAATAACAATAATAATAATATCACATTGAAAAACCCTATATTAATTACAATTGATAAGATACATTTAATAAAAATAATCACATAAAAAACAAGCATGAAAAAAATATTATCAAATGTCAAATATGTAATTCATATATTGGGATATCATTTATAACTTAAAAACTTATATCATACATAAAATAAATATAAAAATTCTTGGTAATTTTAGAATTGATATAATGTTCTCGATAAAGTTTAAGAGATAGACGGTTGACTAGCACAGTACCCCGACTGTGTACCAGATCATGCATTCATTAGTACCCAAAAAATTTCCCTACACAACTGGTATTGAAAGAAATCAATATTTTATGAAATATTTTTTCAAAAAAATTAATTTCATTGATAGCTTCTGTTACACACAACGTCGATTTTTAATGAAACATGACATACTATTAAAATATTATGATTTAATTTGATGGTTATATCATATCTAATGGATTTTAATTATGAATAGGATTAACTAAAAAATGGATATAAATGTCTTTAAAAAGTAAATGAAATCAATTATTTGGTGACCAATTTAATTACAAATCAAAATAAAATATGTCATTTGAAGATAAATTAAATCTTGTTCTGAAAAACTATATTTATGTACAATTTTTTTTTGTAAATAAATTAATTAAACCACTATTTATTAATGATTTTAATAATATTTATACATTTTATTTTAAAAAAATATTTAACATTCATCTTTTGTTTCTTGTATACTTGACATAAGTCTAAACCTTTTTTCACATAAAAATTATATTTTTATTTCTAAAGGGAGGTTTTATCACCTTCTAAAATAATTATCTAAAAAAAATTTACACTTATTTGAAATTAATGGGATAAAATAAAATTAATTTTTTAAATAAACTTGTTAAAATTTTCTTTCAGTGAATTTTTTATAATTTTCAGAAAATGTAATGTTTTTTTGTGAATAGTGAAAATACTGGATTTTATTAAAGAATTGAATTTTGATTTAATTGATTTACAATATAAATTTTATTATAAGGTTTATTTAAAAATAAAATTAGTTTAATTATATATTTATTAATCTAATTTAGGTAATTATATTAAATTTAATATTAAATTTTGATATGACAACATCTTAATCTAGTGAATATTTTCTCTTTGGAAATTTGTTTTCTCGTCACTTTAGTGAGCATAGTTTTAAATTATAATTTTCCAATTATGTGAATATAATTTGGAAAAATTAATTCTATATTTTTAAAAAGAATAATATTTATTATATAATACGTTCAACTTAATTTTTTATTAAATTGATTAATAAAAATAGTAAAAATTAATTACCGTAGTTAAAGTTGAAAAGGGTTTACCGTGGGTTATACAAAAAAAAATGGAGTAAAATCACCAAGATGATTTTAAAACACCCATTTTAGGCCCATATTTTGAACTTAAAACCTGTAATATTTAATAATAACCCATTTTGAGTTTTTTTTCAAGTTAAAAACATGGTTTAAGTTTTTTTGTTTCAAATATTCCATTTGTACCCTCTCCCCCAAAGATAAAAGGCCACCCCTATCATCTTCTATCCACACTATCAAAACAATTTTTTTTAAGACCTACACTAATATACTCATTAAATCAATAGAAATATTATATATTACTTGGTGAGATCATAAATCCAATCTAGTGAAGCATTAGGTTAAACCTAAAGAGACTATTTGAAGAATAGTAAAAATTTCAAACAATATGTTTTTATTTTACTTATTTTTATGAATCCTTAAAATATTATTCAATTATTTTGATATAATAACAAAATTATTTATAATATAGTGATATTTAATTATTTTAATGTAATAACTTATATCCACATACTATTTTATCAAATGAGAATCAAAACCATCGATCATGTGTGTGGAGGACTACCACCTTATAAACCGATGTTATTATTTATCCATCACCTCCTCTCACAACTGGATATAATGATGTATATGATTTTTATATATTATATTTATGATATTATTATACATAATTAGTTATAATACCACATATTCCTCCTTTCCTCCCAACCCGATGGAAAACAATAACGTCTCTCATTTGTATTTCATACTACCGCCTTATTAATTCATGTGATGTGTTTTTATTTTTCTATTATTTCGATAGTAAAAAGGATAGGTTAAATGAATATATGTGACATTTATAACATTATTATACTTATAAAATTTTTTCTCATATATACCTTATGACGTTATATTCATTTGGGGATACGATAATGTCATTTATGTGTAAAGAGGAATACATCAGGGTGAAGCGATATGACACATTTTTCACTAACACATTTATTGTAAAGTGATTTGGGTGAACTAAGTGACTATATGTGGAATATATGAAATAAAAATTATTATATAAAGTTAATATATTATTTACCTTTCTTTTAATTCTTTCTTTTTGAGAAAATTATAATTGAGTTCATGCATATTTAAGATGTACCATCTCCATAAATGATGCATTTCATTTTTTATCTCTAAATTTTATGCATAACAATAAATAAATATATACTGAATATAAATCCATTTCGAAATAAAGACCCATAATTTAGATAAATTGATATCAATTCAAAGTTGAATAATATTCGTTAAAAAATATAACAATTCCATGACATTACTGTATAGGTAAAGTTTATTTAGAACCTGGAAAACATAAACAATAGGTTTATAAGAAATATTCATTGTCTTATAATTATTTTATCATAACTAGACCCACATTTGGAAATATATTACTTAATACTAGTATTCATGAACTTTGGAAAAGAAATGTATGAATGGGTTAGCTCAAATACCCATTAAGGGTAAAAAAGGGAGATATTAATCATATCATAATTATAAGACATGAGAACATAATATTTGAAAATCATATCCTCTATATGAATTATCATGATAGCATGCCATGGGATAAATCTTGAAAGTTCATAAGAATAAATTTATGTAATCCAAAAAAGTCATAAAAAATTACATGATTTTTTTTGAATACACATAAGCATAAAAAAATTTCATATTAGTCAATCCTCATTATCATGACCATTATAGCGGAAAAAGTCCATTACTGAATCGAGTTCGCTCCTCGTTCCAGCCATGTATTACTAAACTCAGATCATTTCTTATTCTAGCCATGTCTATATAATGAGATATAAATTTTTACCCAATGATTTGGTTTGAGATATAGGTCATAACCATCTCATAATGAAATCATTATTCTGTGTGCCAAAACAACATAAATCATTCCCCAAAACCCAAGGAATAAAATGGGTTTCAATAAACATCATTCCTGCATAACATAATCCATGTAAAAAAATGGATTTCATAAATAGAATTACATCATAAACACAATTAAATCATTGGAACAATAAAGATAAAATACTTGCAGAATAATCCTATTAACTAATTCACTCTTATATAGAAAATAATTTTGATATAACACATGAAATTAATTTTTGAGGAAAATATCATTCTTCAAAAATGTTATCTTTTCTCAAAATGTTGCAAATTTTTTAAGAAAATAATTTATTTTAAAATATTCATGAATTCATGTAGAGGAATATTATTATAAATAAGGTTCTATGAAGTCGTAAAATTCCATTCATTCTGTATAAGTTTAAAAAAACATTGTCTTCGTACTTTTGTTGGAAAAGTCAAAAAGTTCCTTGTATTGACTAACTAGAAAAGAATCATTTCATATCATTTAAAAAATTCCAAACTGGATAATATTGATTTAAAAAATTGTATAATAATATATATAATATTCCTTATTCATGAAACATGTATGTGGATAATAAATATACCCCAGTAAAACAATCATAGAAAAAAATGAGATTGTAAAATTATCACTTACCTTAGTTCCAATTTCCTTTATATGTATCTAAAACTCCAGTATAATTATTTAAATAATTTCATTAAATTATTTCAGAATCATATTCATTTTTATGATATCATATATGATCTTATTATCATCCATTTGATTTTAAAATTTAATAACTAATTATTATTCAAGTATTCATCAATTCATTTTCTTATGCATGTTTTTTAATAAGATTTGTTTCTCCTTCATAGGTCATATTTATATAACTGAAAAAATATATTAAAATTATATATATTTTATTTATTAATTATATAAATTTACATAATTTTTCTTTAATGAAGATCAGGTAAAATGAATCACATGACATCGTGGAGACAGTAGGTCGTACGTACGCCAGAGCGATGAAATCATTCCCGTAATTATGGAATGATATTGAGTTTAATCATGTATAATATTTAATAAAATATATAATTTTATAATAATCATATATAGTTATTATTTCCATCATTATACCTATCCAAGTAAGGTGGTGGTGGTAGAAAACATATTACACCAAGGCGCAGAGACAGTAAGTTGTACGTAAACTCGTGTGGTGATTTCGTTTTTGGTAGGATTGATAGAATGTGGAATATGGTTGTTCCATAATTATAATAACATATCATTATATAATTAATTATTGATTTATTACTTTATAATGAAACAACTACTGAATAGGAAGTAGAGGAAGAAAGAAGTCTGAAAGAATCAATAGAGGATATTACATGTTCTTCGACGTGATTTCTCTAATTCTCCTCTTAGAGCACCATAGTTAGTATTTGAAAAAGCAAAGTACCTATAGAATATTACTAGGGAAGTTCATAAGGTAAACGGTCAGGGTATGGACTAGATTAAACGCTCAAATTGAAGTGAAGTGGTGGGGGAGGAGACTTTCTTTTATAATTGAGGCGAGGGGCACTTTTAGGATCTCTAAAAATATTAATTTATAATAAATTAAAAAACCATATATAAACTTCAAAAATAACAAAAATTAAAATTTGTGGTTATTTAAGGTTTAAATATCATAAAAAAATAAAATTTTTAAGTATTTTTTCAATTTGAACCTTATCATTTTAATTTACACTTAGTGATCGTTTTTAATTTACAACTTTAGTAACAAATATTTCAATATTAAAAGGGTCTCAAATTTACTTATAGGATGATAATTAGACAACAGATAAATAACTTAGAACATCTTAGACCATATAATAATTATTAAATATTTTTTTAAAATTATTTATCATTTTGAAATAATTTAATAAAACATTATTTTGATAAACAAACAATAGTGTCAATTTCGACACTATTCAATTCATTGATTTTTTAAAATATTAATATAACAAGAAAACTTATAAATAACAATTTTATTATATTAATAGGAGTTCAAGGTCATCTATAAAATTAATAATACATATCAATTATACTAAATTATATTTACTTTAATATTTTTAATAACATTTATATGTTATCTCTTTAAATAAAATAATTACTACAACAATTTTGTGTACTAATTTAATATACATATTTTTTTAATAAAAAAAATAAAATACTAAGATATATATATTACTAATAGATTTCTGGAGAATGTATGTGGTCAAATTTATCTTATGAAAAATCCAAAAGTTATAATTTTATACTTATTAAATTAGGAATGTGACAACCTTAACATGATTTTGAATAAAATAATATAAGTGTCACAATCTCTTACATAAGGATCAAAATGGCCACTTACTCAACCCGTGGATGGTTATGGTTGAGATATACTTGAACGATAATATTTTTCCAAGTTTTTTGTGTTCTTTTAAGGTTAATATAATCTTAATAAAAATGGTTTTATTGATATCTCATCAATTAATTTATTTTTACATCATAAAAGTATAAGACATTAAGTTAACTATTTATTTCAAAAATATTAAAAATAAATTTTCATGATAAATAAAGACATTATATCTTTCAAATTAGTAATTATAATAAATTTATCTAATGTATAACCTTATAAAAAATGATTTCGTTATTAAATTTCGAGTGAGACATATTTACCTATTCATTAAATAAAATAAATTACATGTCCTAATCTCATCCTAGTGGAATAAAAGGGAAACCATTTCAAAACAAGGATTATTTAGGTTGAAACACACTTATCCAATGATATTAAGATAAGTGTTATGGTAATTTTATAATAGTATTCTTACACTTAATTACCCAATTTACCCTTTTACCATATTAATAAACATTATCGAAGATACAATTCATAATTTCAATATATAAAATAAATCTATTTACATAATTTGGAAATAATGATACCAAATATGGAATCCGTTTTTGAAAATTCAAAAGAACAAAGTTTCAATAGTTAATTTTTAATTATTCATGTAGTCAGAAGGAGATAATGAGTTTTTAGAAATCAAAACTTTGCAAAAGATTGAAATTTTTTTAAATATATATTTAACATTATTTTTTTTACTAATGAACTAAATTGTATTGAATGAAAATAATATATTATATTTATAATTTGAAACCATTCAATGTAATATTTTAACCATATAAATTATTTTGATGAAATATTTTTTTAATTAAAATTTAGTGCATTTTACTATTTACAAAAATTTTAATGTTATTAGAAAAATATTAAAAATTTATTCAGAATAAAATTTTATATCCCATTTCCAAGGAACAAGTTTTCTTTCTCATATAAAAATTATCAATGTGAAAAAATCATAATTTAAAAAGGGTTCTCCATTAAAAGTTGGTAAAATGTCTTTTTAAAAGATATAGGCTTTTACACATAAAATATTTTTTATTCATACGCATAGAGAATAATATATCCAGGATGAAAATAAAAAATATTTTATTAATTATTGAAAATATATTTCATTATGTTCTATTAATAATAGTAATTCACTCAATTTATTAATGAAAAAATATAATTAATTTATATTTTTCATAAATAATTTGTACTGATATATTTTACTATACATTTTCATAAGTCAGTTATATTTATTCTCTATAACTTAATGTCTATGTTAAAATGTACATTCTACACTAAAGGTATATGATGGTTCCTTTGAACTAATATTTGAGTAAAATTCAAGCAATTGAAGATTTAAAATTATTTAAAGAAAGTATTTCACAGAAACATCCACGTGTTACATTTGACTTGTGATAGAATCAATTTATTTATTCTATTGATATTCTAAGTTTCATTTATTGTTATTATTTCATGTGGATTACGATTAAAATATACCCACATGGTAATGGTTTTATGTTTCAGTTTCATCATTAATCTTGATTTCCCATTATTATTCTACCAATGATGAAATATTATTATTATATATGTATATCAATAAAATCATTTACATTAAGATTATATGGTTATTTTGGGACAATATTTGTTTTTATTTCATTTTACTATTTTAAAGGAGTAATGACACCAAAATAATGTTTTTATGATAAGTATTCTTTATTTATCTCTTCAGTTGAAAACCCTTTTTCTTCACTATACATGTTTTCTAAAAATGTTTTTAAAATTGTTATTAAGATTATAAAATTGATTTATTATATATTATTTTCCCCATGTTTGAGTTTTTTAATAATTTTTTTAAAAGAATATATATGTTGTCTTCCAAATAAGCCTCATTTGTATTTTACTAAAAATGTCAACAGGTTATTTTTTTACATACATGAAATGAATACTATTCATCTATGTTATGACCACTAAATGATTTACAGATTACCTTTCTAGTTTTCTAGGGTATTTTCATAGAAATGTATTTCCATATTATTTGAGAATATTTTATATTTTAATTATATGATTCCCAAGTGTAATGCTTATCTTCTTCAAGAAATATGTTAAACGATTTCTAAAAATCCTCTATAAGTTTTCATGGTTTTTCTTAGTGAAAAGGATTTTGAAAATATTTTATTTTGTAAAAAGTGTTTTTAAACATGGAAAGGATATTTCCCTCATGAAATGTTTTAAATGGTCTTTAAATATTCCTTGAGAATTTTCCATGTTTATTTTCAAAGAAAAGTATTTTGAAACTATTTTATGTTTGATATGTGGTTTTCAAATTGAAATGTATATTTTCCTAAAAAACATTCTAAGTGATATTTTAAATTTATTTTCTATATAATATGTTATCCTTTTATGTGACTTAATTTTTATTAGGGATATTATATAATGATACCATATTTATATTTTCACATATTGGTTTATGTTTTTTTTAAAATATATTTTTGAAACAAAATTCTCTTCCATGAGTTATACCGTATGAAATGATTATAGAACCCAATTGTTTTTCAGTGGGTTATGCTATTATGAAATGATGGAATGATTTTGAAGCCTGTTTCTTTTCCAAAAGATATTCTATACTGAAGTGTTTATGAAAACCATTTATTTTCATGGTTTTTGATATTACGAATGTTTTACGATCTTATGGAACACATATGTATGATTTTATTTATGTTATGAGTGATACCAATATATCCCTCTAATTAAATGGGTAATTATTAATGTTCAATGAGCTTATAGGGCACATGGGAGGTTATCCCAAGCCAAAAAGTGGGTACATAAAAGGTTTACCCGATCTTGAAGTAGTTATACAAGATGGTTAGCAAAATCCTAAGTTGTGAAGGATGTGTTATTGGGTAACCTTAACAAAAAAATTATATGATTATGTGTGTCCCAAAATTCCATGTATTTTTCAAAAATTATTCTCTCATGGTTCATGTTCATTGATTTCCTTATGATTATTATCTTATAAACGACAAATATTTATTCCATTATTGATTATTTTGATCTTTTATATGCAGTGAATGGTTTTCATATGTCATGATCATGTTCTCATAAATTAATGCTAACATTATGTTGACATATTTACCTGGTTTAACATTATGGATAATCCGAGTTCACCCTTTCATAAGTTTATTTTCCTTTTGTTATGATGATACGTATTACATGTGATATGTATATGAAGGGTGATAGTTTTGAGGAACTATGTTGGAGACGATGAAGAACTCTTATGAACCCATTGTTTATTTTTCTAAGTTTACAATGGCACTATAAATTTTTGATCCGCAAGAATGTGTTTTTTTTATATAATGAATATTCATATAACAATATTTAATATCTATTTATGAAAATCTGGGGTCACTATAGTCAGAAAAAGAGGGAAGGTTTAGTTTACCTTTGGAATATAGGATGAGAAAACCTTAGTGAGATACCTAGGGATTTTTCTACAGATAATTATAAGGATAATTCTACATATAGAAAAATATCCTGGAATATTGGTGAAATGTAGAGTGTTTGTATTCCTAGGAATATATCCCAGTTATAGATACTATAACTGAACATGGTTATAGAATAGATGTACTTAGGGATAATAACTCTTAGAAATCTGTTTTGGTCATCACTTGAGCATTACATAGTATATGAAAATGGGTCTTACTATGCACCTAGTTTAACACTCTTATGGGAGATTATATAGAAATTAATAACCCTTTATGAACCATAATAAATAATTTAAATAATGACCATGAATGACTTAGGTTACTTGTACGATTCCATATAATGTAAACTATGTGTCATGATTTATACACACTATAAGAAGTTTCTCATGATTATTTTGTTTTCCATTATGACTATTGTTTCTCACACAATGATTTTTGATTTTAGTTAATGGTGGGAAATAGAAGGAAACTGGTTACAATTTAATTTGATAAACAATGACTTGATGAGAAATCAATTGGTATAATAAAAAGTGTGAAAGATATTTTTATTATGTCAAATTAGTAATCGCGAAATTGGATTAACATCTTGTTCCTTAACAAACAATCAGACTCACTAAAAATGAGAATGATAGAGTTCTTTGAGAGTTCTGGTGGTGAAGACCAAAGAGTAATGTTGATTTAGTTTCCTATATGTTGAGAATATGGGAATAATCACTTCTTTGAATGTCTCAATGGAATGATAATATGTTTTATGTGTGGAGAATAAGGGAACATTGTATGTGATTGACAAGGAATAATGAAAATTTCAGTTAACACAATGGATGAAAATAATTGCTTATTTAAGGCAGCATCAATGGTTGAATATTATAAATTTGGAAACAATAGTCATTATAAAATTTAATTTCCTAGGGGGAATGATCCAGAAGAAAATAAAAAAGGTAATAAATTTAATGGTTCTTTATTTATGATGATGAGAAAATAAATTAAATATGAAAGAATGTAGGTATTAAGGAATAAGATGATGTATTGCAGTAAATGGATTAATAATTAAGCAAAATTTTATAGTAATATAAAATAGTCAAAATCATAAAAACATATAATATGTGGATAAAGGATGAACCAAAAACCCAAAATAATAATACACCATGTAATGTCGAGATTCAATGTGACTAAATGAAATAATTGAATTCATATGAATAAAAGGCCAAGATGCACAAATAAAATTAAAACTCACCAGTCCAAAATCTGACATCAGTCCCATACTGAAGCTCTAAACCATCCAGCAACCAACAAATCAATAACAAGGTCTCTTTTCCTTTTCCCAACACATATCCATTAAATATAATTGGGTACCCAATGGTTGTATGAATTAGATGGGTGTAAAACTCAGTAGGTTGATACCACCATGTATTGACAATACAAGTATGAAAGAATGTTCATGAAAAAAAAGGTGATAATAGGGTATTATTTATTTAATTAATACAAAGCATAAAATAAAACATCCAACTGTAAAGTTATGGTTTAATAGTATAGTGCAACCAAGTTTTCTCTGGATCTAAACTGGATTACTTTGTTAAATGGATGATTCTCCTACATTATGGTGGATTACATGTACTAGTTCCAAATAATCACAAATAAGATCAAAGAAAATTCACATACTAGAGGGACCTATGTCTTCCTTGGGCACATTACCATGCCAAGGGGAAAGATACCATCTCATTCTAAACTCTATGATAATTTACATGCTAGAGTCACTTTTGTCGTCCCAGGAAATAAAACCCAGATAATGGGAAAATAAACACATCATAATAGGCACCATGTCAATTCTTCTACATGATTCATTCATAAAATATGACTAATTTTTTAAATTATCTCATTATATTTACTAGGAATATATTTTGAATTTATAGATCCTCTTATTATATAAGAAATCACCAAAATAAAACCATTCTATGTTTCTATTTATCTTAATTAATTTTCCATGCCTTAAAATTCTAAAAACTCAATTCACATTGTTTATCCAAATCCAAAATTCTTAATTTTCAATTCATTTTAATATCTTGGAAAGGCTCAAAATGTTGGTGGTCATTAGCTCTGACTCCATGCTAATGTACCCATCGGGTTCTATTGGGATTTCTAACACTTAATTATTAATAAAAATAGATTTCATCAATTATTCGGGCCTCACACATGACATTGACATATGATTATAATGTTTGTACATAACGAGATAATTGAAAACATATTTACAAGAAAATTCTAGACAACCAACCTTAATCCAGTTATCAAATAAATACCCATGATGGAGAAACTAAGACGAATGAGATCAACAAATAAAACCATAACCACACAAAAATCTAGATTAAAAAACCTGATTCAACTAATTTTTGGAGATCACACTACCATAATAGAGGATAGAGGAAGGAAAGAGGAAAATTAAAGATATGGATCCCATTAGAGATCAAATAATATAACAAGATGTTTGAAAGGGAGGTAATAATCCAAAAAATATTTGGGGTCACCCTATAGTATGAGTGAATATGCTTCACAATGAAATCTACTTGAGTCATGCTTGCAACATGTTTTAAAACCATTAGTATTAATGAATTAAAATTTTGAAGTTGTTTCATGGTTTTTTTAAATATATGTTTAATAATGCATTTCCTTCGGTTAAATATACACAGATTGACCATTTCACGGTGTCTGAAATAATCACAGATTGTAAAACATTCGTTTCCTAAAATGGTTTCATGGACTATTTTGAGAAACATATTCTTGATTTATATTACGTACAATGTGTGAATATTTTCTTTTAACTGGAGGAAACTAAATATTCTTATATAAATAATTAAAATACTTCAACTCCACAAAATACCATGTAGAATACCTTTGTGACCTTACACACATTTGTAGCTAGAATAAATTAGTTCAAACAATCAAACTTCCCTAATCTTCAAGTTAGTTTGAAAGAAAAGGATCTCTATCCCCAAAATAAACTCGACCAATAACTCTTAAGATAATAAAACCCAACTAAAATATACTTAACTGAAGAGTGTGAAAGAGGGATATACCTAGAAAAAATGGGATCTTACAACCTCCCCACCATATAACAAATCATTCCCAAGATGCTCTAAGCATCACTCCAGGGTCTCAATGATCAAGTATGGTCACTGTGTCTATATATCAGATTCCCTCTCATAGGTCTCCCCATGAAAAAAAATCATGTTTCCACTATAATCATTCTAGAGTTATAGTCTTTTCCCCAAGATACTTCTCACTACAGTCGACAATCCATGTTAGATTCCCCCAAAATGAAAAATCTACACTAAGCTCGATGTCATTGACTTATGCGTCATGATAAGGGTCAGGATAATAACTTCAAAGAGTTGATACATAAAATAAATAATTCATGGCACTATAGCACTATGGATGGTCCATTCAGAATGCCACTAGACTAACCATTTCTAATATATCAAATGACAAGAAAAACCTAGGCACCAACATTCCCTATTTACTAATACAAAATTTTCCCAACCTAGGAAACACATGAAAGAAAATTTTATGACCCACTTCAAACTCCAAAGTCAATATCTACTTATTATTATATTATTTATTCCGACTCTATGTTGTCATAAACGACTTCCTGGTCTAATGAAACTTCTCATACGTGTTCTACATGAGGCTAGTTTCAGTGAGCACTGACTCACCCACCTCCAACCAGATAAGAAGTGAATGATAAATAATTCTATATATGGACTAATAATGTTACATATAGGTCAATTTCTGTAGTATTTTATTATATGAGAAATCCAAGAGTTCCAAATAATGCACCATCAAACCACTGAAATCCATTACACAGACCCATTGCATATCCTACAGAATCTGAAATTAAGTAAATATTGGCCACCAGTCTACAGATGGTAGGTCGTACAAAGAAGAACCTACAATCATAGATCCTTATAAATACCCTTCCTTAAATGAGATAGAAAAAAATTATCTCTATCAAAAATGAAATTCCTCAGAACACCATGCAATCGAACTATCTCAGCCACAAAAAGACATCCTAAATAATGAATGGTTAAGGTATCCCTAATGCGAATAAAGTGGATTACCTTCATCAATAGATATATTATAACCCATAATACATCATTATTATGAGGTTTCTTAGGTAAACCCACTATCAATTTCATAGTGACATCATACCATTTCTATTCAGGAATGGGTAGAGGCTGTAATAACCCAACATGCCTTTGATGCTAGACTTTCACCTCTTGATAAGTGAATGCTTTTTCTATGAAGTCAGATACCTCATTTTTAATTACTATCCACCATCAATATCTATGTATATAATGACGCATATATTTTAGCCCTATATGTTATTCTCGTATGGAAGTCTGAAAGTCCCTCTTCAGTTCCTTATGAATGCTCATAGGAACCCATATTCGGCCATGCATAAGAAGAACATAACTACTTCCAAGATACCATACTGGTGATGAATCACCATAATATATTTTTTCCCTTATAGATAAAACCTATTTATTAAACATCTAATTAGCCATTATATATTCTATAATCATAGGAAAAAAATTGTTAAGTTTAGAGCTACTCATCCTTGAGACTCCAACACATCAAGATTCAGATCTGTAAAGAGTTCCAAAATTTTGAAATAATCCCAAGACTCCTAAACTAAGTCTATTTACATATTTTAGAACATGATATTGGAAATGAAATCTCCCTTTTCCAATGTATAGTACTTATCAACATTGAATGAGTATATATAGTTTACCCTTCTTCTTATGCTGACGGTTCTGGTCCTACTAACAAAAATTTCACCTGAAGATCTTGTGGTCCATGTATACCAAAAAACTATTGCCCAAATGATAGTGTATCCAACATATTTTGAATGTTAACACCTAAAATAATTACACATAATGAGTAGGTTAATTCATGTCATGTGGCATCATCTTTCTGGATCCATAAAAAACCACTCTGTCCTCTTATATTAGAACTGATCCGAGTTCAGCTCTGGATGTGTCATAGTACATGGTATATTCATTACATAGAAAATTTAAGGTAAGGGTTTATTATGATATTATTGTAATTGTAAAATCCTAATGAAATATTTCACATGATTCAGAAAAAACCCCTTTCTTGGTTATCTTAGGCATTAGTGATTCCATACAGAAGAAGTCCTAGATAAGAAGCCAATAATAACCTACTACACCCATAAATATCTGAAACTCAAAAATATTTTTGGGCTGACCCCAATATACTATAGATACAACCATATTTTGTTTGATCAGAACTCTGACCTATGAGATATAATAAACCAAAAAGTAAACATTATCAATCCTAAACTGCATTTAGATACCATGGCATAAAGATGAATATCTCTCAATGAACTCAAGAAGATGCTATGATATTCAGAATGATTTTATGCTGACTACGATTACATTAAATTTTGATCAATGAAAACCACTAAAAACTGCTCCAAAAGATAATAGAGGATGCAATTCATCAAGGCCATGAAAACCACTAGTATGATTGTTAGCCCAAACAATGTCACCATAGATTGACACAATACATACCTACTCTGAAAAGATGTATGAGGTATATCTGATGGTCTCACTCCCAAATTATGATACCCTAATCTCATGTCAATATTAGAGAAAATCTGGGAACCTAACATCTAATCAAAGATATCACTGATGTACATAACGAGATACAGGTTCATGAATGTCAATAAGTTCAATATTTGATAGTCCACACAAAATCACAATGTCCCATCAGACTTCTTAGTGAAAAGAAAGGGAAAACTACAAGTTTACATACTAGGTCATATAAATCCCATTAATTATAGATATTCTAAATTAACATTCATCTCAAAAATCTCTATTGGTTATATCCTGTAAGGTTAGATAGAAACTGGATCTACTTGCATCACCAATTGAACGGTGAACTCAATCTCCCACTCTAGTAGTAATCCATAGAACGCATCAAGAAAAATATAATGAGAATGGTCTAACACCATGGGGAATCTATCTTTCAACATTCGTCCATCATTTAGGGGAATATATATTATCTAATCCATGAGGAAATCTAATCATTAATGAATTGGTCCTTTATGACCGGCTAGATGACCTGACTCGC
The DNA here is from genome assembly GCA_963277665.1 of Viscum album. Lineage (NCBI taxonomy): Eukaryota > Viridiplantae > Streptophyta > Magnoliopsida > Santalales > Viscaceae > Viscum > Viscum album. Next base: position 1,078,321,185 of record OY728150.1, read on the forward strand.
CATTGTAAAAATTGCTACCAACTTCAAAAGATATAGAGGCAAATCCCCTATGGTAATAGTGTAAGAGAGAATGGTAGATAAAGAACCAATCTATTTCCAAAATCAAGTAGAAACCATTCATTTACAATTAAAATATTTTTGAAAATGAATGGTAACCATCAATTTCTATAGATCATGATTTTAAATGATTGATATTAACTAATAGCACACCCAACAGTGTATCAATAGACAAGACACCATACAGGACTGCCGAAAACAATACCAACCCCTTTAAAAATAGTTAGATATAACAAAATGATATTCTCATGTATTAAAACAAACACAAGCAATGGTAGATGACATGAGAATCATACCTCTAAAAGTATAAGGTCCAACATCTATACAAGACAGAGTAGACTTCATAGATTGTAGCTGACTTTCCCCAATTCAATGGGCTCTAGTCTAACTCCCATGCACTACTCCCTCTAAGTGGTACTATTTATTCTACACTAAAGTACCATTTCCCCTACGATGTAATTAATGTCTTATGAAACTGGGTCAACCTATCAACTGATGGGAAGTTTATTCCTTTCCAGACTTAGATGGATATTCTAATCCACTAACATTTATCTACTATTATGAGCTCTTACAAAACCTCTACAGATTTACCATCCCACCACAACCATGCCAATATAAAACAAAGGTCACTAATATCACTTGTGGACACTATTTCCACACTAAAATCACACCAATGGGCCATGATTTTGAGATGGTTTTCCACTCTATTGAATGCCCTTACTACTATTAAATTGGTAGTAATTTTGGTATTGACGTTTATTACTGCAATACAAAGAACTCCCAAATCAACCTTATGAAACTAAATGTCCACAACTAAGAGATTATTTTAAAATCCCCACCATGGTGAGAGATGGATACACTGTGACCTCGAAGGTATCCAAGTAAATGACATTTTCTTATTATCATATATCAGTGAAAATATCAACCTAAAAAAACTCACCCTCACTACCTCATCAGTTTCTAAGGATAGAGTATAAAATTAATGTTCAGTGAAATGTATAGTGTAGTCAATAACTAAAATTCCCTCCTATGTCATGTACATGAACTCACAAGCCTTCTCATCCCTAAAAGTTTTAAAATGAAAGTGTCTTAGAAACTTCTCCTAAAATCCATTCTAGTTTATTACCACCTTTTGATCATCTTGCTCAAAAATGTCCCACTAATGCTTGGATGGTTTATGAAGCATGTATACATTGAGAATAAACAAGGTATCAACTAGTTTCTAAAGCTAATTACAAATTTTCTAAACTGAATCAATCCGTAACTTAGTTTCTTGGGGGGAATAATTCCCCAGTGATTGTAGAAAGATATTGCTACAAAAACAATCTCATCATCTCATACATAGAAGGTATGATGAAAATAGTCTCCAACTCCCTAGATCATATGATCATTAGGAATATATCTTGAAGATAATCATTCATCTAATTCTCAAGAGCTATTGGAATCTATGGCTCAACTTCTTTAATATTGTGATGATTTATTCTCTCCTGACACTCAACACGAAGATGACAAGGAAGAATTTTATCTAACATACGAACACACTCTTTAGAACACTTGATAAACATCAAGGGAAACCTCAATAGGTGAAAAGAATAGAATACAACTTGATCATGGTCTCTCTCAAAATGGATTAATAAGTGAATTATCATAACATAATAGTTCTTTAATTTCATTTATCAAATATAAATAGAATCTACATTCAAATTTCTTATAGAAAAATATATCACATGCAACAAATGTGTCCCTATTATGATCAATTAGGGATTATATATAACTTAATTCTTATCATGATGTATTTAGACTATTCTTATTCTATACCGGTCCATGGGTGTAAATATTGAGAAACAATAGCATCACAAAATATGTGAGTCATCCAATGTGAAATAACATCAACTATAACAATAGAAAAACATGAAAAACAATTCCATCCCTGGGTACATGAATATTCTCCCACAAATGGGTTTTCTAATCCATTGAACACGCTCATTTCGAAGTCCCTAAATTTTCATTGTCTCCATTATAACTTTCCCAAATAGTTAAAAAATAAAAAATAAAACATGAGAGCCTATTATACTATATTATATCATCCCCCAGACCGAGACTCTGTCACATGGACGAATAGGGTTGGTTACTGGACCATTAGAATTCCACCCCATATCGTAGAGGATTTCAACTAGTAAATGGAGTGTCAAGGAAATAGCGATTAGACTATACCCTTTAATATAGAGTTCAAATATTGAATAAATAAATAAAAAACATAGTAAAAAATGGAAAATAATTGAACAACATAAATCAATAGGATAAATGATGAATCGAGGTGAAAAAATAAAAATAAACCATGTCATGTTTGGTTAAAATGTGACTAATTGAAATATTGGAAATCATACAAATAAAAGACCAAGAAGACCTAAATAAACTCAAAATAAACCACTCCCAAATCCCACATTGTTCCTATCTCCAAGCTCTAAACCATACAGTAATAAACAATCAAAAAATGTTCCCCATGCCTTATAAAAACCTACACCCATAAAATATTGTTGGGTGCCCAATGAATTCCTGAATAGGGTGTGAGTAAAAGTAAGCTGGTTGACACCACTGTGTTTAAACAAAACCTGTCTGATAGAAATTGCATGAAATAATAAGATAAAATGGTATTATTTAATAAATTAATACAAAACATAAAATTAACCTTCATGCTCTTAAGTTCTAGGTTGAATCTCCAGGCCAAAAAATCCTACTTCAGCCCTATGTCAGATGTCTCAACCACACAGATGATCCTCTAAAGTCATGATGGATCACATATAAAATGTCTTATGAAGAAAAAAATGAGCTCCATATAAATTACCATGTTAAAGTCTCTTACAACGTCCCATTGAATAATACCATTATAATGGGAAAGTAACATTATAATAGTAGAATTCATGTGAGTTCTCATATTAGAGTCACTTATGTCTTCCCAGTGCACAATACCATTCCATGGTTAGAGTAACAATATCATACAAAACTCTATAGAAATTACCATTTATGAGACACTTAAATATCTCCATGTGCATGTCACAAGTGGCATATCTCTTCTTATGTGGTGATTTATCCCATTCTAGGATGAACCACTAAATGAACCTCATAAGAGACAGTTCTTTAGGTGCTCTAGTATCCTTCCAGTGAACATATATATATGAAAACCATGTATACCATTCATCACAATTCATATATCTGGAATATTTTTTTAAATTTTAATCTTTATGTTAACCATGAATTTATTCTCAATTTTAATACCCTCTTATGATAGAAAGAATAACTGCAATAAAACAATCCAAGGATCCAATTATATCAAATCATTTTACATGATGTTACAAGGAAAAAACTCAATTCAAATTTTTTATCCAAACCCATGATTTCTAATTCTTGATTCATTGTAACTTCAAGGGAAGTCTCACCGTGCGGGTGGCTGTATGCACGGACCCAAAACCAATAGGCCCAATGGGGTACAATGGGAGTTCTATGAAAAATATTATTATAAACATATATTTTATCAAATATTTATGTTGCGCACACAAAAATCTATCATGATTGCAATTATATCACTAAACTGGTTAATTAGAAGTAGACCTTATAGTAAAATTATTGGCTACCAACCGTAATCCTACAATCAAAGAAACATCCAACGTTGGGAATACCCAATGAAATCGCACTTCCATAAAAGAGGATAGTAGAAGGAAGAGTAAATCCAAAGATTATGAACTCACCAGAGATCAAACTCTAGTAAGATAAATCCTAAAGGGAAGAAATCAACCAAGAATCACCTATAGGTGCCCTAGGGTATTAGAGAAGAGGCCTAACAATGAAATATGAAATATTTGTGTCTAAAATATATTTTTGAACCACTAGTCCTGATGAATTCATGTTGTGAAACCCTTTCATGGTGTGTATTCAAAATATACTGAAAAAGTGTCGCTTCAGGTTAAAATATAAATATTGTCCTTTTTATGACATGCAACAAATTCACAGCTTATAAAATACTCATTTAATAAAAATGATTCATTTCTTCCCACTGAGTGATGGATTCAAGTCATTAATTACTCACATGGTGTGAATATGTCATACAATAAAAATCCCTTATATATTCATGTAGAATCCAAAAAAACATATAAATCCACGCAAGACCAAGGAGAATAACTATATGACATTAGAAAAATTTATACCAAGTATCCATTTATTTAAAAAACATATATATTTGAACAGTGGGTTATTTTTCCACAATGACTCACAATCCTAAAAAAACTCTACCACTATGGTTTAAGGGAAGAAAATACACGACTAAAGATACATAACAAAAAGAGTCAAAGAGGAATGTACATGAAAAAAATATTGGATTTTACATTGGAACTTATTAAGGATATTTTCACTGTGGATTATGTTTTCATTTATGGGGTTTATAAATTTTTTTGATTTATGGAATATATAAAATAATATGTGGTTTTGTTTAATGAATGAAGATTTATGTATGTTATCACAAAGAATTTATAGTAATTTTGGTTATTATCATGCTTCTAGAGAATATATGATCATGGTATTTAAATATTAAGTATGTTACCATTAGGATATACTTAATTATATTCTAAGAATGATTCTGGGAAATTTATTTACATTACTTTTAAATTTTGAATTTTAGATAGTTAATAAGGATAAAAATTTAATGAAATGTTTAATTTTAACATTCATTGAGGTTTTATAGATTAATATATTACTACACCATATAATTATTTATTCATGTTGGGAAACCTATGCCACAAATTTTTTTTATGATGATAAATAGAGATAAAAGGAATGACTTACCATTATATTATGGTTCTTCTTGATCTGTTAGTGATTTAATAATAACTAATCCATATTCATTTCATAGATTAAGAGATGAAGTGTAAATTGATGGAAGAAAACCAAAAGATTATTATTTTTACAATACAATGGAAATATTATTCCTAGGTATATTGGTTCCATTTTAATTCATTATCACATAGAGATGATAGCATATTGATTGGAAAATCAACCAGAACTCTCTAAATTTCACTATTCCCTCCATATATCTCTCATTATGAAGTATATAACCAACCCTTAAAATGTACTGAACTCATAGGTTGTACCAATGGAGGATAATACTTCTTATGAGAAATAAGTTGTTGATATTTTAGATTTTACAAAAAGGTTCTATGAAATAAGACAACTCTCTTGTTCAATGTTTAGTGGCAAAACAACCATCCTGAGAAAGCTACATGGGAAACTGAGGATCGAAGAGGTAGAATTATCCTAATTATTTCAGAGTGATGAATTTTGAGTGATAAATCCATTTTAATGAAGGTATAATGTAACACTCTGAGATTTTATGGAATATATTTTTCAAATAAATATAATTTCTTCATCAGTTTATAGTACATGAAACATTGAGTTTTATTGAAATGAAGAATACTATTAAAATATAATTACTTAATATGATAGTAATCTGTTAGCAATTGGAATGGTGGGTATGACTATGAATATATAAATTATGAAAATATATGTCTTAAACATGTATAAAAAAATAATTCTTTGGTTATCTATATAATTATAATTTAAACTAAAAGAAACCATTTTGAGATAAAGGAAATGTTTTCTGAAATAACTATTTTTTATGCACAAAAACATTTCTTATATCAATATGATAACTAAATACCTTTCAGTGAATGAATTCAATGAAATATATATATATATTATACATTTAATCAAATTTTTAACATTATCCTTATGTGTTTTTGTTTATGTGATAATAACAAAATTAAATTTACACTTAAAACTATATTTTTATGAAAATAAAATCTGTCTACTTTTGCACACTTATTTTAAAATTAACTTTATCAACTTTTATAAAACGTATTGGAAAAAATGAACACAATTTTTGAAATCAAAATATAAAATTTTTCTTAGAGTTAATTTTTGATAATTTGGTAAATATATAATATCTTATTGAATAGTGAAAAATATTGGTGTTTAATAAAACTATCTTGTCATTCAAGGAATTTAAAAGATAAAATTTATTTTAATATGTTTTATAAGTAAACTTAATTCAATTATATATTTATTAATCAAATTTAGGTAATTTAAATCAATTTCATATTTAATTTTTTATTAAAAATGTTTTATACTTTTGAACATTTTCTCCTTGAAAAATCGATATCTCATAAAGTCTGCAGGTTTAATTTTAAATTTAATTTGTCCACTTTTGTGAATGGAATTTGGAAAGAAACTATAATTTATTTTTAATAAAAATAATTTATATTACATAATATGTTCAACTTAATTTTTCTTTTCAAATTGAATTGAAAAAATTGTAAAAATTAATTACCATCATTAAGGTTAAAATAGGTTTATCGGTGGTATTGAACATAAATGATTAATGGTGAAATGTTCTATAATATTTTACAACACCAATTATAAAGAAATATTTTTATATTATGACATATAATATTCTATATTGGTATGTTTTGGATCCTTTTGGGATGTTAAATATGTGGATACACTTTATTCTTTTAAAAAATTCTATGTGTATCATCTCCCCCACTTATAAAAGGCCACACCCACTAATATACTCTTAATAGTAATAAAATAATTTGGTCATAAATTACCTACAAAAATATCCTCCATTAATCCCTCACCAAATCTTATAGGGTTTTTCTAATCGTTAATCCAATCTTCGAAGACATTAGATTAAACATAAAGAAGATTTATAAAGAAAATGTACTGTTATACACTAATTTTTTTTTGTTTTACTTGTTATTATAACTCCATAGAATATTATTAAATCATTTTTATGTAATAAAAAAACATTATAACTTATAATTAGATTTTTTTATGATAATTGTATAAATTTTATCCATCTCATCCACCGTAAAATTAGAAATTAAACTATCTATCATGTGTACAACACACCATCGTCTCATGATCCGATTTTATTTTTTCCATCACCTACTCTCACAGTTGTATAAAATGTTTAATTTAGTATTTATATATTATTTTTGTAAAATTATTATACCTCTATAATTTTAATATCAAATATAACTTCTTTCCTCCTGCCTCATTTGAAAACCACAATATTGATCGTGTGTACGACAAACCATTACCTTGCGAATCGATGTGATGTGTTGTTCATTAATATTTTACATGGATGGTAATAATGATTGATTAAAAGAATATATAAGATATTTTTAACATTATTATAATTATACTATTATTATAACACATATAAATTATTTCTTTTCATTATGTTGGGGATACAATAACTCCATTTGTATGTATAGCGGACTACCGCCTCCTGCCGTAATGTGATTCATTTTTCAGTAATAATTATAATGGAAGGTAATCATGGTATATTTAATGAATATATGTGATATATATGAAATAAAAATTACTATTTAATGGTAATATATTATTTAATTTTCTTTCATTTCTTGTTTTGGGAAAATGGAAACAACCTTCCTACGTATATATGACATACTGTCTCCAGGAACGTTGTATTTAATCTTCCATATCAAACTTTAATGGATTTATATAAACAAATATACACTGAAAATATATGATATTTATATAATTTTTAACATTATTGAGATTATATAACCATAATAAATTTAATAGGACCCAATATAAAAAATCCAAACATACATGAAAAATTTAATAATTATCGCCTGAAATATGATTTTAGCATGAAATTGTTAATAAGCAATTAATAAAAGGCCATAAGAAAATCATATATAAAATGGTATATATATTTATGGTTGGTTAATTGATTTATAAATAATATATATTTGTTATACATGAGGTTTTAACTTGTATTAAGGATGTCAAGATTTAAGGTAAGGGATTTTCATCTCAATTTGTCATCTTTGGGACATACGTTATGTCTTGTACCTATCTCATTTTATGAGGTGTATATATATTCCATTTTACATGTAATATTATGATTTTATTTATTCAAATGATATTCTATGTTTAATTTAATGTTTTTATTTTTTGGGTATTATGATTCAATGTTATAAAAGTTGTATGGGTTTTATGTTACAATCTCATTGTTTATCATGATTGTTCAGGGTTATGTTTCCAATAAAGAAATATTAGGATCTATATCTCAAGAAACTCATTTATTTTATTTTATTCTAGTAATTTTTGTATAATACTTGTTTTCCTTTCATGTTACTCTCTTATATGACTAATAAAACCAAAAGAAAGTTTTTACAATAAATTTTCTTTATTTATCTCTTCGATCCAAAACAAATTTTCTTCTATATCCGTGTTCTAAAAAATTGTTTCCAATTTTTTTTATGATTATAAAAATTATTTATTAATTATATTTTTACCCAGGTTTTTCTTTTTACCATTTTTTTAAAGGAATATTCTTATCATTTTCCAAAAAGTCAGGTTTTCTCTTACTGAAAATATAAATTGATTTTTTTAATGTACACACCATGAAAAATATTTCCCGATATTATGATCACTTAGTGATTTAAAAATTAAATTAAAGTTTTAAAGGTTCAATTCAAATAAAATAATCCTAATTAATTTGGAGACATTTAGTTTTTAAATAAATTATTTCAAGGTGTAATGGATATTTTCATAAATAAGTTTTTTAAATGATTTTTAAAGCATCCTTTCTAATTTTATAAGGATATTTTCATGGATTGTTTTTTGAATTTTTTTGTTTAAAATAGTGTTTTTATAAATCGGAAAGGGTATTCACCTCAATAAATATTTTAAATAATATCTTTAGCTTCCTCGATAAGTTTCCAATGTTATTTTTATGGAAAATTATTTTGAAATTTTTTTATGTTTTTAAAAGGGTTTTTCAAACTGTAAAAGATATTATCCTCAATAAAAGTTTGAAGTGATCTTTATAAGTCATTTTCCATCTATGATGACATCATTTGATGTAACTTATTATTTAATGGGGATATTATCCATTGAGACCATGTTTATTATTTCTCTAAATGCATTTTCTTAAGATGACTGCTTGTTTATTAAACCCAATAATCTTATATGAGTTATACCATGATTAAATCCTTCTGAAACCCACTACTTTTTCTATAGGTTATTATTTCATGACACGAAGAAATGATGAAATAATTGCAAAAACTGTTTCTTTTCCATCAGTTATACTATAATGAAATGATTATGATACCCATTTCTTTTCATGGGTTAGGATATGATTATTGTTTTATGATCTTATTGAACATGTGTGTATGATTTTAATTATGTGATGTGGTGGACCCATATCTACCTCCAATGAGTTGGTAATTATTATTGTTCTATGATCTTAGTAGGTATACGAGAGGATATACTAATCCTGAGAGGAGGGTACATAGAAGGTTGTCCTAATATCAAAGTAGGTACATGGGTGGTATACCCAAGCCCCACATGTTTTGAATTTATTAGGGGGAAGCCTTGAAAAATTGTTTTTTAAACTTATATAGAAGCCAAAATTTCATGACTAATGTAAATATTATGTTCTCATTAAACTTTTTATTTTATTTCCTTATGATTCATGCCTTATGGACTACTAATCATTATTCTATGACTCACAATTTTTATATATGATATATAAGGTATGGTTTTCATATGTTATGATCATGTTTTCATACCCTTATGCTCATGTTATGTTTACATGTTTCAATTTTGACACTTATTTAGCATATTCTCTCACCCTTTCTTATGATTCTTTTCCATAGGTTATGATGATATGTGTTATATGTGATATTTCTAAAAAGGGTTCTAGTTATGAAGAACTAATAGGGATATGATGCAGAACTCTTATGAACTAGTTTTTTATGTTTCTAAATGTACTACACCTTTATGATTCCCATGTACGTGTTTGTGTAATATAATGAATATTCATAATAAAGATAATATATATATATATATGAAAATATTAGGTTTCTATAGGTATGAAGAATCCATCATACTCTGAAAAAAACCATTAAACTCTTTAAAATTAAAAAATAAATTAAACTAAAGTAGAAAAATAAATAAATAAAATTATAAAGAATATATTTTGAGAGTAATAATATCTTTCCCGCTATCTATTTATCCATTTATCTATCTCTACTATTTCATCTCACCATAATCGTTAGTTTTGAGTTGTCTAAATTGAATTCAAAACCCAAATCTTCTATGAGTATAGTGAATGTATGGGCTCAGTCCCTTGGGGAACTAAGATATTTTATGAATTGATTACTTAGTTAATTATTTTAAACATCAATTTTTTGTTTTAAGAACTATTTCGTGGCGTCAAATTACTTAAATTCAAATCCATGAATATTAAAAATCATCAGAAAATAAATTTCACAAAATTGGATTTTTTACTTTTAAAATGGTTTTAAATCAATGTTTTGGATTCTGATGGATTCCATTGTTATCGTATTGTAAAAATGAGTTCAATCTATTCAAAATGTTTTCCATATGAATCTCACATAGTGGTAGACTCTTTATTCTAGTAGGTAATAATGATACTAACTAAAAAGTAACTTACATGGTCTTGTAAATTTACTCTTAAGATAATTAATAGGATAAAACCATAAAGTGATAATGAGATCATACAATTTTCAGATATGGGTTTAATTTAGTTCCATTGATGTTCCCTAGATACAAAATCCTTGCACCAAATTTCATGTCCAGTTAATGATAATGTTTTAATAAGAAGAAATTATAAAACATATATATAAAACTATAAGGAAATTCAATCGTAACAGAATTTCTATACCCACATCTACAATCACAAAACAATAGGGTATCTAATTATTAATAGGAAATAAGTTAAAAATAGAAACATACTTTTAGTAATTCATCATGAAATATAAAAGAATAATACGAAGACAAAAAAATTAATTCTCTCTTTGATGAATGTTCAATTATATCTTTGATAAATTCACATGTATGGTTATCCAACCCTAAAATTGTGATGTCCCAGTACCAGTTCACTCTTGAGTAACTGAACTCGGTTGGCCACATGAGGTTCAGTGCATCTCCTAGTATACTAGAGGCTCATGACTAACAGTAAGGGCCTAGGGTGTGAATGTTTGGAGACTATTCCATTTGGCCAGATTAGAGAAAAACTATGATATAACATGAATATGTAAATTGAATAATAATAAAAATAATGAATAAGGAAGAAGAAACGAGGGATAAGAATCCATGTTTCAAATAAACATTAGAAGTTGTAAACTTATCATTTACAAAAGATGAATCTATGTCACTAAAAAAATGAAAAGATGGATACAAGGAAGTAAAAAGAATGTATAATACATGATATACAAAAAAATAAAAAAGGGAAAAATCTATCTGAATATCCCATGAACTAGATCAATCATCTACTACCAAGATCCCATCCCAAAGTTATAAGTCAGGTGTCCAAATCAGGATACTTTCCCTTATCTACACCTGTGATTATAAAATCTTCCTATGTACCAAGTAAATCCTAAAAAGTGAGTGAAATAAATCACATTAGGACACCACCAATCGTGTCTATACATATCTAGTCTGTAAATGTAAACTATAATGGTGTAAAAGTATATAAAAGTAATGTTGTACAATATAAATAACCAATACATGATTTATCCTCAACTGGTGTCTATGAATTTGATTTATTTTAATTAGTTAACTATGGTTCAGTTTATAACCTGGAGATCATATTTAATGGTTTAACTAGTACTATGATTGGATATAACTATAACATAGGACCCACAGTGAAACTAAGGCATCCATAACCTTGGGGGTCAAGTCAAATCATAGAGGTAACTTAAGTAGTTTGGATATAAGGATTATGAGTTTAATCTTTGGGGTACACCTATGTTATTTCACAATAAAATATTCTAACTGAGTCCATAGAGATCATCCACAATAATAACGGGATATGTATGATTGGGCCCAATGGGTTGAATACATGGTGTTGTGTATCCGAAAGCACAATGATGAATCTAAGAATTTTATCCATGTAATTCAAGTATCAGGAAATGTGTCAATTTAATCATTAGTACATCACTAAGTCATTCATGAATTAAAATAAGGGCCTGATTCCATGGTGGGTATCTCCCATAGAAATCAGATCAATGAATCAGGATAGTTTCCACTGAGTGCTCATGGAATTCCCTCAAGAATCCAAGGTGATCTCAAGTTTTACCACTACTATAAATATAAAAGAGGTACAAAATCAGTAGGCACTTTATACTCATTTCATTTACATACATAAGTCTTTATAGACCATTTAATACTCATGAAAAATAAAATTTCATTAGGTTTATTCCATTACCTTTCATCATATCTGAAAACATAAAATATGGACATGTTTCCAATTATTAAGACCAGTTTTGAAGTTAACAACCAAATTATATATATATATACACGTATTTTTCTTTTTATCAATTTAAATTTAAATTTATTTTTTATAGTATACTTACCGTAATAATGGTCAAGTCAAGAACACCCAAATGATATATTCAGTAAACTCCAAAGGTTCCCCAATGGAATAAAAAATAACAATCCCTACATGGGGGGTTAACGTTTAGGTCTCATCCTCCAACAATGTCAAAGGGTTTCATTAGGTTCAGGAATACCTTGTAGACAATAAAAATTAAAGCAGATGAATTTTAATGAACATATCGTGGAAAACCCATTGTGCACACAATGATGACTATTTATAAAAAGGTGAGACATTGGGGGATATTTTAAAGGCAACCCAACATATTCCTATAGTAGATTCCTTGTCCAGTATCATCCCCTAGTTTGAAATGGGTTAGAAGGAAATGTAATAATATAAGAATGCCCTGAAAATATAGAATATGATCTCACACCAAAATAACATCATCGATAATATGAAGAATGAAAAAAATAATTGAATAAGGGGAGATATTACTAGTGTATATCCAACATGATAGAAGGATCTTTATTTAGAGGTCGTAAAAAGAAATAAGATCAAATCCTATGTGAGTATTCTTGAGGATTCTTTAAAATGAGAAAAGGATAGGTTTTATCTATTGAATAATTGAGAAGAAATAGGGGTGAGGTATTTTAAATAGGCAAGGGAAAATGGTTTTTTCTTCAATAATTGATGATTCGCAGGGTTCATCTACATGTTTGGATATACTGTGTGCCAACCATGAACCCAACTCTACCCCAAAACACCCCTCACATGGTCTATGTGGATGGTTTTATCAACCATGTGCATCATGTGTGAAAAACCTCTATCTCATGTCAAAGACAAGCATAACGACCATGAATTATGAGTACCATGTTTAAGGAAATCCATGTGGACATTTACTATACAGTGAAACACCCCACATGATTTACTCAAACCATATAGATAGGGTAGCATGATTTCTATAAACTGTTTATCCTAGTTTTAGACTCCAAAAGTCAGGTCTTCATGATCTAAAAAAGTCACAGACAATCTAAAAACATCCATACCCTCATTTGGAATTCCTATTAGCTCCAAAAATATAATTAAACTAAAAACTAAAGGTTCCATTCAATGTTTAAAAACCTTGTTCTTATAGTCTTACCCCCTTAAAACATATCATTCCAGGGTTTCTATTGCAAGGGTGTTGAAACTTCATCTGGTAATAACTCCATTCGTTGAGCATTTACATAGAAATACATCTCCCAAGTCTCTTCCTATATATGATCATTCTTCTATAACACCCATACTAATAGAAAAAAACATCCACAAATGTTCATCACTCTCTGATGAACAATTTGTCTGGGATACTCCTTAAATGTTTCATCCAAATTGAATTCAAGATAATCATGATCAAAATTATGAAATTTGTTTTCATGGTAACACTGAATCTATAAAATGTGGAAGATTTTGTGCATGGAATGGTTAATATGAGGTAATAGAAACCGATAGTCTACCATCCCAATTCTCAGAAAGATCTCAAAAAATATGAAAAAATGGTGTGATGGATTCCCTTGCCTTTATATCTATCTATGCCCTAGCCTGGGTGATACCCACAAAAAAACACGATCCCCAACCTCAACCTCTAGATGTAATCAATGGAAATTGAAATAATATTTCTATATAGAATATTTAGTATCTATATGTTTTCTAATCAACTAAACTTATTCCAGAGACTCCTATGATAAATGAGGAGCTAGTAGAACTACCCCTCCTATATCTAGCCAGCATAGAGGAAAAAGTAATGTCCTACCACATAAGGCCTCATACGAATCCACCTAAATATTTGTATGATATATATTATTGCTTCCAAACAAGAATATAGTTATATTATTCTCATAAGAACCTCTCAAATAAATGATACATACTCCGAGAATGTCCTTAAATATATCTATTATCTATTTTGACTGAACATCAGTATGAGGGTGAAAAGTTATGCTTGAAATGACCATTGTGACCTATTTTTTATAGACCTTGATGAACCTTCTATGTGAAATGAGTTTCTCTATCTAAAAATATATTATTATGGAACTCATGCAGTTGTAAAATCTCATGAACATAAATCCCCTCTAGATCATCAACTGAGAAAATGTTATGGATAGGATGAAAGTTGGACACCTTCATCAACAGTTACATGACAACCCAAACCGCACTGCTACCTTAAAGAGACATTGGGAAACCAGTCAAAAAGTCCATTTCAAAATCATCCCATTTTTACTATGTGACTGATAACAACTATAAAAATCTTTCTGGCCATTGGTGTTTTACCTTCACCTGTATACTTGTGGAATATCTAGTGGTAAAATTGTCACTCTAATGTTTAATCTCAGGCCACTAATACTAATGGTGCATATCATGATACATCTTGGAGATACCTGGCTGCACTGTCCATTGAAAATCATGGGATTATCACATTATCTCCGCTCAAATATTTGTAGGAACCTAGATACACCCATGTATATATAGGATTTTATCCCCACAGACTGACCAATCCAGAGGTGGTACTCATAAGAAATACTTTCCTGTTTGTCCAAAACATCAGAATCAAATAACTACCCTCTCTTTACCCTATCCATGTGTGAAGTTATAACTAATAAGGCTACAAGAAAAGTTTAATTGTGACACTCTTGAAATACTAGATGCATCTCAGAAAATAGAGGCATTAACTATGATTCGTTGTTGGATTTTATGACCATGTTTTCCTTTGTTTCCTGAATCAGTGCATCAGCTACCGCATTTCCCTTTCCAAGTATATAAGAAAGATAAAAGTGAAAAGAAATTAGGTATTGGAACCATCTTATATTTCTAAGGTTAAATTCACACAGTGAAAATATATATTTTAGGATCTTTTAGACTATAAACACCATAAAGCACTCACCCATAAATTAATACCTCCAGCAATGCAAGACATCAATGACTAATACAGACATAAGTGTGGGTATCATAAAATATCACTCATGAGTCCTCTACTAATGAGACCTATATGGAATTAATTGATCCTCCTCCATTATTACAACACCAATCCTGATGGTTTATGTATCACAGAACACTTTATAACCTATTTTAGGATATATAAGATCCCAAATCGGTGCTAAAGTGTTCCTTTCATCTCATGAAATTCCTTCTAACACTCTTGAACCCATAATTAATTCACACCTATATTAGTCAGAAAATTATGATGTGCCACATGGTTCGATAATACATGTATAAAATTTGTGTAATATCCAACTAACCCCAATAAACATCATATATCAAACACATTCTTTTGATTATCCTAGAAAAAAATAGAAATCACCATGTCTGGTTGAACTAATACTCCCAATTCTAAGATTATATGACTACAGAAGTGATCCTCATCAATCTACAAGTGGGAATTTGTTAGCATAGAATATAATTGATGCTCTCTTTGTGTATTATATATGATTTCATGATGTTTCTAAAGGTCTCCTCGAGTATGAGAATACACTAATATGTCATCCACAAAAAGGAATGTTCAAACGATTGAATGAAATAAGTAGAGACTCTTATAATCTATACCAAATTTGTATGGTTGTTTTTGGTAGGTGAGAAGGCCCGAATCGCACCTGATGGTAGCTCGATCTTTCATTGATCTTTAAGAATACTCTAAATACATGTAGCTGGTTGAAGAGATCTTCTATTTTAGGAATAGGATAATTTCTATTTTCCATATACTGGATAAAAAATCAGTAATATATGAAAAGACTAAGGGTTTCATCCATATTCTTGGTGAAAAGAACATGTAAACCCCATGTAGAATTACTAGGATGGGTAAAAACCTTAAATTATAAAATCTACAACAATCGATTGAGCTCCTAAATATCTGTAGGTTCCATCCTATACGGATGAATGAATACTGGAGATTCTCCTAGAACAAGATTTATTACAAACTCCACCTGTCTTTTGGGAGGTATTATAGAGAATTATTTTCGGAAAACATCCATAAAATGATCCACTTATAGGGGAAAATATTTCAGACTCACCATCCATTCATCCAAGAAAATGTTGGAAAAATGGGCTGGCACTCCTTCCATAAAACGATGCTCTAGTCTGATTTAACCATCCAAGACATCCCATTAAACCTTATGTAAATATCTAAAGCCCTTGGGTGTTGTGAAATTCACCCTTATATGATAATAGCCAATGTGGAAATGATATAGAGTGAGCTAATCCATAACATGTGTGAAATCAAACCCTATCATCTCATTGATAACGAAATTCCATAAGAAGTGATAACCAACAACATCAAGAGGGATGTACTTTAATTTTAATATACCCTCTATCTGTATACCCTATGGTGTTTCCACGTTCAAAAACCCACATAAGTACATTATTTTCATCCTATGAAATTACACAATCAATATAGAGATAAAGAAGTGAAAGAAACCTATGTCTTATGAAACTAATATGATAGTAGATTCTACTAGAATAGTGCCCAATATTGAAGAAAATGATGCACTCTACACCTCGAGTATCTGTTATAATGAATGATACTATACTGATCTAGGGAACTAAGCTACAATTGGACTACGCAGAGTAGGTCTGCTCTACTAGAGCAGATAATTTAATGTATGGATAACCTTAGTAAAACCTCTACCTTTTCATGTTCGATCGATGATACTTTACCTTCATATATGACATCGAGTCAATGATCCTACTCAGGAAGGTTGAGCCAGTGTGGGTACTCTTTCACTAGAAACAGAGGGATAAGTCTAGAAGGACCTCCTAGGATGATGCATTTGATCTCAAGCTTGACACTACAACCGGTATCTATCACACAAAGGATTAACATTCCCTTATTTTGTATATATATAACATACAATAGAGATACCAATTATGATACTTTGTCCACCCCTGGTCTAATGATAAACTTCATGGCTACACTTCCTAATACTAGAAGATGTACATCACTATCTCAACACTGACCCTCTAGGCCCAGTACGATTAGCTTTTCTAATGTTGTGTCCGCTGATAAGATATTGGTTCCTAATATCATAAAAGGTCGATAGATGGAAAAATTCACCTGGGAGTGGGTTTCCTACATGAAAATATCCCCTAAAAATCCCACTTGATATATCTCATCACTAATAGGTATTGGTGAAAATAATTAAAGATTACTAAAATCTGTTTATTAATCTATGATAGAAATAACACCCTACCCCAGGTGCATGAAATAACCAGATCAGTTAGCTCTCAGAATATGAGGGATAATGTAATCATAGAAGGATGTTTAGAAGTCTATCATGATTATGAACTAATGATAACCATCCTCGGTAATCGCATCCCACCAATTCATTGCATAATCTCACAACAAGTAGGCAGTGAGTTGGACCCTCCTCTCTAGTTGTGTCTTCATATTCTTGAAGAATGATAAAATAAATTATATCCATGAATCATTATCATAAGAACCACAGTACCCTGAAAATATGGTAGGATTCTACTATTATAACTCATGTGTAAAGTTATTCATCGCATGTGCAAGTCATGGAGCATCCTATATAGATTGCATCATACAAAGGAAACAATCTAATTGATCATATTTAGTGCCCTGTTAGTGAATAGAATGAGGTTTTATAAGTGGAACTAAAGGCGGTAAAATTAGTGCTTTAGAACCTATTACATCCAGAGCATTGTTTTCCCTACCCTCTTGGTGCACGAATCGATGACATCTTTGGGAATAGATAGAAAAATTCTAATCACACACCTTATAAATGGATAACCAATATACATTATTAATTATAGAAGTAGAGAAAAAGAAAAGATATCACAACCCACCATAATACCTCAACTATCCACATCAGAGGTCAAGGTATTGGTCAGTGTTAATGTTTCAATTTACATGGGTTCCAATATTTGGGGTCAATTGAAATATAAGGAAGAAAACACTCTTTAAATATAACTTGGCCTTATTATTTATAGGAAACCATATCATTTATAGTTAATAAATGATATTTTATATCTATATGTACATATATACATAATATGAGGCTTAATAAAATTGATTATCATCCCCCATTAATAAATTCTCAAGAACCTTATAAACCGAGATCGATACCCATGTATTTGTAACCATCCCTCCCCCATATTATATCTCATAAAGTAATTGGTGAAATATGATGGCTCAATTCGATGAATTCCCCATTTAAAAATTTAAAGGACCATAATTCTCAAAAATTAAAATGGGTTCACATATATTCATAGCTAAATCTCACATCTTGTAAACTATTTTAAGAAGATTATAAGGGTCAAACAGTTTTTATTTAATATCCCACCTTCAATATATATGGGAAAAACCATTTAGGATGATGATGTAACTTTAAAAAAAACAATTTATCTTCCCTTAATAAGATGATAGTGGCATAAAAATATATCACAACCAAGGTACACTCTACAATAACAAGAAAGACAAGAAATGTGTGCAATAAAATACACTTATATGGCATGGAATATGCATGGAATTTTAATCCTAGGTGCCTATAATGATGCATGTACCAATTATCCTTACCATGATAAGCCATGGAATAATCTGCATAGATCATAACAACACAACAATTCATGTGCCTCACACAATTGATAAAGTTTGTCACATATAATAGGGCAAATACAGAATAACAATGTCTCATTCCAAGGAAACTTGTTTTTTACCCCAAATATTTGTTAGATACTTTAAAACACGACTTATAACAATGTTCCAACATGTTCATAATATCCTAAAAAAATTCTCAAATAATAGGAGAAAAGAAAATAGAAGCGCTGATATAAATTTGTGATGTGCTAGACTCGGTTAAATCCAGAATAACCAAACCCTGTTGGACACGTGGCCTCAAGAGAACCTCCCCATAATGTATATGCTTCTAACTAACTATGATTACCAAGGGTGTGAGAGTGGGGAGATTATTTCCTTTTTTCATAGTGGATAATAGTGGTGATATAACATGAAGAAGTTAACAGAATAACAATAATAGTGAATACATAAACATAAACATGGATTACTATCCATGTAATAAATAAATATCATAAGTTTTAAACTGTATCATATACAAAATAATATGTAATTTCTCTAAAAATGGAAAACTTGTATACATGGAAATAGTAATACGGTACAATACATGTTATAAAAAAGTATAAAACAGGAAAAAACTATCCAATCATCTGAAGCACTAGCTTAGTCATCAGCTACCTAGATCTAATCCTAAATAAATAATTCAGGTTTCCAATGTGGGATGATTACCTATGTCCAAAAAATATGATCAAATAATCTTCCTGGGTATCAATAGTTTCCCAGATATCATATGAGAAAATTCTATGTGGGCCACCACCAACAACGTATATAAAAATCCGTTAAATTAATATAAATTGTAACAATGTGTAGGTATATTAAATTAAATCAGTTTAATATAAACAACATATAAGGGCTTCATCCTCAAATGGTGTCTCTATATATTCATTATTTTGTTGAGTTAACTATTTTTCAATTTATTGAAAGGATATCATATGTAAAGATATTAGTAGCACTATAAGAGGAAATAATAATAACAGAGGATCAAAGGTGAAACAAAGTTATCCTTAACCTCAGGGGTTGAGCCAAATCCTAGATGAAACTTGTGAAGTCTGGTTATAAGGGTCTTGAGTGTAATAAAAGGGGTATACCCAAGTCACTCCTCTATAATAGATTCTAATTGATTCCATGGAGCTCGTCCATAATAATCTCAGGATATGAATAACTAATACAAATGGGGTGAATCCATAGTGTTGTATATCTAAATTCATAAAGAAAAATCCACAGAGTCTATCCAAGTAATTATATTATATAGAATATTTTCATGTGAATCTTTGTTAAATCACTGATGAATTATCATAATAAGAAAAGGGAAAAATTATGTTGTGGTTATCTCCCACAGTAATCATCTCAATACTTCTAGATGGTGTTCTTTAAGTGCTCAAGGCATTCCCTGAGGAATCCATGTTGACCACAAATATGACAACACATATAACGATGAAAAAGTTCCAAAGTAGTAGGCAACATATACTCATTTAATTTACATACATATGTCAAAAAAACATTTAATATTGATGCAAAATACATTTTCATTAAGTTCATTCTATTACCATTCATCATATGAGATAAGGTAAAATATGGACGTGCAACCAATTATCAATTAAAGTTTCAAATGTAAGGGACATGTGATATCTATAAAAATTTAATTTTTTTAATCAATTTAAAGATTAATTTAATTATGATAGAATAATCACCTTAAAAAAGTTCAAGACAATAACACCTGAACGGTGTCCCAGGTAAACCCAACATGGGTTACCAAAGGCATGGAAAGGAAAATGTGTTGCATGGGGTAGTTTACATTGAGGTATGAATATCCAATAAAGTCACAAGGCATTATTAGGGTCTATAATTTTGTGTATAAAATTAAAATTAATGAATATTTATATTAAGGAGAAATTCCTGATGAAAACAGAGTGCACACACAAATGAAAGTTCATAAAAAGGTTATAATTTGAGGGATAAGTTATAGACCACCTACCTTATGCCTTTAGTAGATTCCTCATCTAGTATTGACCCTTATTTTGGACTATATTAGAAGAACAAAAAAGAATATATGAATGACTATGAAATAATTCCTATGAGCTTGCACCATAATAGCACTATTGATAGGATGCCGAATGATGAAAAGACACTAATGAGTGGAGAGATTACTAGTGGATATCCAACATGATAAACTAATCTTGATTTAGAGGTTCAACAAATAAATGATAGAAAATCCTAGGTGAGGAGTCTTATTGATTCTTCAATAGGATAAAAAAATAGATGGTGTTGCCCTATGTAGAATATATTAGAAATAGAGGAGTGGTATTTTTATGAAGTAATGGAAAAACAGAATTTTTCCAATGAATATGTGATTCACCCGATTTTTCTGTATAGTAGGTCAGACAGTGTGCCAACCATGCGGCAAGATCTCCATAAAGAAACACTTCACACATGCTAGGAGTACAGTTTGGCTAACCATGAGTAGACTATATGAAATCCATCTATCTTATGCCAAAGATAAGAAGTATGGACATTCAACCTGGGTCTCAAATTTTGGGAAAATTGTATGGCCCTCAACTATGCACTAAAACATCGTACATAGTTTTCTCAAACTCTGTGGATTGAGTTACATGTTTTCTACTAAACATGTGGCCTCACTATTTTTTCCGAAATTCAAGAAATCGAGACCCGAATATGTCTTAGACTCCCTAAAAACATCGGTTAACTCATTAGGCATTCATATTAAGTCCAAACAAAAGTATTGAAATGAAATATAAAGTTCCATATAACATATAGAAACTGGTTTTTTACAAAAAAATGTACAATGTTAGTTAATTAATTGACCATAATTATTTCCTTGATGTTATGTCTGTTAATCATGACTCATATTTGGTGGTTGGGATGGTAGATGGTTAGAAGATGGTATAGTTCACTGTCATGTAGAATTGTTAGTATATATCATGTCGTGACGTCAAAATATCTTTTATTCTATTTTTTCTACTTATTAATGGTTTATGTACCTCTATAGGTGGACCATGAATTTATTTTTTTTACGCTTCTGAAATTATGAACAAGGAAATATCTCTACTACATTGGGATAATCATATAGTCTATAAAAATTGTTCAAATACCATTGAATAACTTTTGAAATTACATGATCATATATATCTTAAATGATTCATCATTTTAGGGTTACACTTTTCCTTTAAAATGATATTTACACCATAAATGAATGATAAATGAAATAATCTTCCATTTTATAATAGAATTATATGAAAACCTTAACTTGACCAAGTGTATATCAAACTTCCATATAAATAATCAATTTCTTTTCCGCAAGAAAATGACTATACAATCATCCCAATGGAGGTATGAAAGAATCGGGTGTATATAAAAAAATCACGAGTAATAAAAGCATATGTATTACTTAAATTATTTTGGAGAATTATTACACATTCCTTACCAAAGTTTCTATTACCTTAAAGGGAAAAATCAATATAGATTCATATGATTATTTTGAAAAAGAATTAAATGATATCTATTTAACCCAAAAAATACACTTCATTTAAAATAAGGTTATCATATCTATATTCATCCTCTCATACAATAAATTGATATAAACCAATATTTTATCAATAATAAGTAACGGGATAATAATTTTATAGACCACACATATAGGTGGGATTTTTCATTGATTCCAAGTAAAAATTATTTCCAAAAAAATGGATTTTTTTTCATTTCAATTATTAATGTTTCATTAGGAAAATAGATTTTTTCATATGTCACATATCGTTTTAGAATGAATCGCCTCAGTTAAAAAATTTAAAATCACAAATTTATTAAATTAAAGTCATGTAATAATCACTAGTATAATTTCAGCAATCTCATGGTATCAGTTTTCAAAAATATAAAATATATACATCCATATAAAATATTACATTCTAATTATTATATCCAATTTCAAAATTTAAATAAATATCATAAAATTGAAATTATAAAAAAATCACCTACGTTTTATAAAACTAACACACTCATAAAAATGGGTCCACAACCTTGGTTTATATAAAACATCTAATTATTTAACTTATTCCCTTACACATTTTTATAGAATATATATGTGATACCTAGATTGTGATATTATATAATACCAATGAGAAACATATCATCCTTAATATATTTGATGGGTAGTGAACTAATTAGGTGTATAATAGTTATTCCCTCCCCCAAACTAAAGGAAGAAAAGGAAACCCCTATAGTTCATTTAATTTGAAAAAGGGTAACAACGTCAAAGTGTAATTGGGAGTTGGGGTACATTATAGTGATTAACTATAATTATTTAAATAAATAATTCTTCACTGAGAATATTTTGAACATGATAAAGTAATTATGGTGTTTGAGAACTCATCGAGTTGAAAAGTTTGTTTCCATGTTTCTAATTAATAAAACCTACTTTATTGGTGATAAATAATTTAAATGTTAACCATGTAGAATGGCCTAATACATATATATATATATAGATAAACCAAAATTTTGAATAATGACACCATGGTACAAAATCTGAAATGATGAAACTGTAATTTTTTTTTTAAAAAAGAGAACATTATAGGGTAACAGGCCGAAAAGTGATATAATTGTGAGGAACATGTTCCTTGAGAACCAAACCGAAAGGAAAAAATGTCAAATCTAGAATGTATTTTGAAATGTGGATAAAAACTAATTAATTTTACCCAATAAACTTCATCCAATATCATTCCACAAATTGAATCACTGCCTGTAGTAATGCAACTGTTATACCACCACAAGTTCTATAAGATTTAGTCATTGAACTATCTTCTATAAATTCTATAATATTTATCTATAATAACAGACAACCTCTTATTAGAATATCCTATCTTGGATTCCATTTCTTAAATATATTATAGTTCTATAACTCTCGGTGGTAGGGTGAGTGTTGTGAATTATAGAATTAGTATTATTAGCTAGATAATTATTCAATGCTAAATAACTTAAATCACCTAATAATAGTATCCACCCACCAGTTATGTTGGTTAAAATAGTCTTAAATGATAGTATAATTGTCATTACTGAAATAAAAAATTCTATTTTATAGTAGGGTCAATGAAAAAAATGGAAATGAGTGGTGTGGCATGTCATATCTGTGTGGGGGTTCTTTATAGCAGGTTATAGTGGTGGTATGTCACCAAAATATCAAAACCTATGTTTCCCCTCTTTCCCCATCTCTAATTGGGGCTTCTTAACCCTACCATTCTAAATTATCCAACAACTAAGGTATGAGCATGATTATTTTTGAAATTTTTCATTTATAAGGGTGGGGAAAGTCACTGATGATGGAGAGATCATGAAATTCACATTAATTATGTTATAAATGATTTTATTTAGACTAGTTCAAAACCTATACCATCTATTAAAAAACTTATAAATGATTAATCTTTTAAATTTAAATATATTTTATAATAAAACTAGAAAATGGTGGTTTTCAATAATGATTGGGAACAAAACAATTAAACGGTAGTACTTTAATCAACCTTTTTTTGGAGTTTTTTAAAATAAATATGATTTCATGTGAAAAAAATGAAGATGATCGTTGAAAGTTTTATATACATAATTTGAATTTTATGGTTCTTAAAATTACATTTCTATTAGTGAAATTGTTTTATTTAGGGTTTCTAATGTTAGGATTACCATTTCCCAATTTAGAATAGCACACGTATAACCAACACTTGAAGTAAACATTTATTATTTAGGGTTTAAATCTTATGAATTGGATGAATTTTTCCAAATAATATTGAAATATTGAAAATTTGTGAGAGAAAAACTGTTGTTATTTTATATAATCAAAATAAAAAAGTACTTCTACTTCAAATATTATTTTAGTAAGTTATGGAATAAAAAGTATTTCATTCAATACTAAAAAACAAATAATTTAAACTAAAACCAAGTTAATATATAACAAAATGATTTTTTTGAAACATAAACTACACAAAAATAGTATCAAAACAAGTTTCAATACTCCCTCACTAAGTCTGTATCTTTCTTGAAATGATCCCGTGATTTTTAACTCCCCATTGAGTAGAGGATGAGGGTGGTGTATATCTTCATCTTTATCCATGATCTATTCACGATAATAAAGACATCTTAAAATTATAGGATAATAAATAGAACCCTTTTCCCATCTCCAATGTGTTTGATTTTTCCCCTTTTTTGAAATTACAAATGATGCACCAAAGGTTCCAATTTATAGAAAAGGGAGGTAGTGGTATTTTCCAAGATATTTCACAATACCAAGTATATCTCAGTTCTAGGAAAATAAATATCTTTATATTGACTTAAAAAAATAGTTGTTTTAGATCATATTTATTTCTTCCATATAAAATTTAGTGGTAATTGGAGATCTATAATGGTAAATATTTTCAAAATACAGGATAATACTCTTGACATTGATTAGTTCTAGTTTTTTAAAGAGATCACTTCACTAATCCCTCCAAATGGGTGAACTTGGATTAGGTTTATTCTAAATAGTTGCATCTCATATATTTATATATTAATCTAATAAAATTTATCCTAATTATAAGGTAATTTTGTTTCAAAATAAAAAAAATATAGATTTGTGCTTAAGATTCCATGTTGGTTGGTCCATTTTTTGTCATCTTTATATTAGATCTTAAAATCTCCTCCACACACAATGAAAACATCATAAAGTAATATTGAAATTTTAAAGGTATTTAATATTTATTGATTAAATAATATAATTTCATAAATTTATCATGAAATAGATAAATTATAGTACAAATGTTGCTTAAAATAGTGGTGTGATGGTGAAATATAATAGTGAATCACTATTCATCACATGGATAGTGAAACTAGATGATGAGAAATTGAGGCTGAGTTTGTTGGTAAAAATCCTGATATATGGCCCCTTTAAAGAATCTAACCCTATATATAAAAAACATTGAGGTGGTGTAAATATAATACATAAGGTAAATTGAGTGTTCGAGTTGTGTTCATGGTGTTCACAATCAATAAATCACATTTTCCCCCACAAGTACTATCAACATGAGTGATAAAACAATTCATTATTGTCAAGTAGATGATATCATAGATGTGGATAATAAGTTTTTTAGTTTTTTATTTTTTGGGGGTGAAATGTTTTTATTGTGGTCACCCATGGTAATTCAATATTGATTGGTCATGGGGGTATCCCAGTAAACATTTCATTGGGTGTTTGTTTTAGATTTTAAAATA
This sequence comes from Viscum album, assembly GCA_963277665.1. NCBI lineage: Eukaryota > Viridiplantae > Streptophyta > Magnoliopsida > Santalales > Viscaceae > Viscum > Viscum album. The sequence continues at coordinate 1,078,347,530 of OY728150.1, forward strand.
TTATTTATTTAAAGGACCATAAGAACATTGAATTAGTAGTGGTATAATAAAAAAATAATGGTTAAGTGGAATACTGTTTATATCATCAATTCATTCAATAATGGTTCCATATGGATTATACGTAAATATTTCCATAAATTGAATAGTAACCCAAAATTATAGGAATAATCCTTAATTATCGATGAAGTGACTGAAAATGTTCTAGAATATTACCCCTAACAAAATAGGTCCATATATTGGTAAACATTTCTAACTAAGAAAAATTAGTGGTATATAAATCATTGTGAATACTTATTGTGTAGGTGGAAAGTGTTTAGTTTCATGTATTTTTGATGTAGTCCTTGAATATGAAAAGATGAGATAGGTTGGTAAGGTCTCGATTTACACTCATATAGTTGAGAATATTTTGGAATTTGTAAATATATGGATGTTTGGGTAGATAATGGCTCTGATTTTGATGAATCTCATATCGTGGGGATCCTACCAGACAATTTTTTAACCATGTTAAAATATAGTAAATAGTGGGACTCTCGTTATCTCTCGAGAGAATAGAGTTATGAATGTCTTTTTCATTTTTTTGGGTTTAGTAGATGTTAATAATTGTGGATAATTGTGTTTGATAAAAACAATTTATAAAATATTAATAATTTAGTTTTTAAATCTAGTGGTATCATCTCAAATAATCCCCTAACTCTCATATTAAATCATTATTAAAATTAAATCTCTTAATTTCCTTCTATCTCTCTAATCAGCTAAAACCTCAATGGAACACCCTTCTATAGTGCTTTCATCTTTAACAAATAATTTCAATAATGACTGCACTTTTTATCAATTCTTATGATTAATTATAAAAAACATTTAATGACTCGTGATCTATCCCACTTCCCACTATCATAGGTAGTGAGTAAGATCCTTTTGAACAGTGTGTGAAATATCAAGAATGAGAGAAGAGGAATTAAATAAAAAGAAAAAATGGATACCTCTTATTATCAATGGTAATTAATAACATTCAAATAAAATTATTAAAATATATTTAACATTCAAGAAAATAATTCATTAATCAGTATAATGTAGAAATTATCTCTAGATCGACCACTACAGGTCTAGCATTTCATCATTGGTGAAAATATGAAAATTAAGAAATAAATTTAGTAAAAAATAAATACACCAATTGACCCCTATATTATTAGTTAAAAATAATATTCTTATATGACTCTTCGGTATATCCTTGAATTCCCTAGTATATTCATATTACTATGAGTAACATGGGGCTCCACTTCCTCATCCATCAATTCCAGTACATTTAAAATCATCATAAAATTTAGATCTTAGCTCCCTCATCTTTGAATATTTCTATGTGTACAGGTCGAGGTTTATGTTTCCTAAATTTGGTATCTTATATATTCCTATTTTGGCTTGGATCTATTATATTATCCTTATCCATATGTATCTTGATGGATGAAGTCCACAAGGTGGCTCATGATTAGTCTTTCCTTATTTGAGTAAACTAGTGGAATAGAAATAATATTTTTGGTTATGCCCTTTTATTTTTTGAATTTTAGATCTTATATATTTTTTAGAAAATCCTATAAATCATACAAAAGGTTGGAAGCTCATTTCACATAACTTTTAAGCCATGTGATGTCAGTAAAGTCATACACGGTGACATCCTATAATCCTGACCTGATTGAAGTATTAGGATATCATAAAATTCATATATGAGGATAAATAAATACATAGAAGAAAACACATACAGTACATGGAAGTTATACTCTTGAGTTAGGGGAATTCATATGAAATTACAGATTCTATATAGAATAGAAAGGAACTGTTATAGGGGGTTCAAAATCTAACACAGATAGTGATTTGAAGTCATGCAGGATCTTCAATAGAAATGTCATAAAAAATGATCGACCCTTTATCATTTTTTCATTTTATACCTACAACCCATGAGAAATAAAATACATGACTCCACGAATTCTTACCAAAGCCCATTCAAAATTTCATTAGAAATATTAAACACATAATTAATGTAATGTTATCAATTTAATTAAAGAATTAAAAAAAATCAATGTATGTATTGAAAATTAATTTCAAAATGAATAAAATAATTGGAAATAATTTTTTAATCCATTTAATCATTTAAATATATATTTTCAAAAGTAAAAATAATAATAGATTTCCTAGATATTAAATCAATTATGGTGTAGATTTCAATTAAAAACAAAATAAAAAAATTGATACAATTTTCTCTCATAACTCCCCCACACATTAAATATTTCTCTCTTGGGAAATATAAAAATTCAACCTAAAAATAAGATTATACTTACTAGTAACATATTCAAAAACATGAAAATAATTAAACTTATATTCATCCACCATTCCAGTTACGATACCTCTTAAATAAATTCAATCAACATCCCTCAATTCCATTTAAGAAACATTTATATTTCCAAGAGTGAATATAAAATATAAATTAGTCTAATTTAGAATTTAATAGGTGTAAATTTAATTTTTCCCGCTTTATTAATGTTTATATAATAAGGATTTGATTCCCACTACCTTGAAAAAACTCAAATAAATTTATTATAATATAATTTCCTCCTTTATCAATTAAAATGAATATTCCCTTATGATAAATCCATATATTTTTTATAATTAGGAACTCATTGAATTTTTCTATATCATGCTATGTGCAATGCACTTAACAGATATAAAAATAGATTTTATTACTCCCACGCCCAATGCCTAACTACCACAGAAACTTATATGTGATCCCAATTTCATATATTACATTAGTTTTAGAGGACTTATATGGATGTATTTTATGTTATCTCCATGAGGTGTTCTTTTTCTAAAAGGACAAGTTACCTAGGATTTTTTTCTAAAATCTAGTTTCCACGTGATATAATTTAGATTCCACTTCAATATTTTCAATCACACACCTTTTCAAAGTTCAAAACTAAAAATTTCATTGAAAATATTGGAATAATTAACTCAAAAATCATATATATCTAACAATTTTATAATCCTTGGATCAAAAAATATAGTTTGTATATTTATATAGGCATGATAACATTAAATATAACTAACATAAAAACACTCCAAAATATAAAATATAAAATAAAACTACATACATAAATTCATGAAATATTCTAATAATAGAATTTTTTTAAGTAGAATTGTTTTCTTTATTTCAATTCACAAATACACATAAATAGGAGAAAATAATAGGAAGTTAAAAAATATTTAAATCATATGATATTTTTTTACTCTCCCCAAACTTATCTCAGATAAAAATTAAATTAATTCCATCACTAATTTATCAATTAATAGTAATATTAAAAATAAATATATAGACTAGTTCAAAGAAAACATAAAACCTAAGATTCAATATTCATTTGAATCAGAAAAGAATGTGGACTCCTCCATTGGTTCCTTTCAAAAATTTTCATAAAGCACTTTATCTATCGTCCCTTTACTTTAAATGGTGGTTGTGTTTTACCTCTTTTGATCTCAACTGCTTGAAATAAAAATGTAACAATTGCTTTGAATGGCCCAATACACTTAGAATGAAAATTACAAGTTATAAGATTCATTCTAAAAATATATATACACTTTCCTCCCACTTTAAAATATCTTTTTTTATGGAATACATCATGGATACATTTTTATTTTTATTTACACATGAGATATTTCCCATAGGATTCCATTATAAGATCCCCTAGATCTATGAATTAGAGTTTAATTTGTTATTTTTCATAGCTATATTCCATGTTTTCCTTCTTCACAATTCAGTAGGCCTTGTGTTATAGATCAAAATGAAAGTGAAGACATTTCCCATAAATAATTCTATAATGGGTCATTAATTAGTGAGTTTTGAAACTAGTTCTATATTACCATAGTGAATCTTTCAGTTTCTTATTCTAGTTAATATGGTTGGGTTTTACCATAATTTCCGAAATTCACTTTATTTTGCTATTAAATCCCATGGTTTTACCATTTTTCTTTGGGTGGTAGGAAGTTGAGGTCTTGTTATGAACTCTATATATTTTCATGAGTAGTATATGATCTTGTTAAAAAATGTGTTCCTTGATCAACAATTATTGTTGAAGTCACTCCAAGACTATAATTTTTTTGATCTTATAATAAAAAAAACTATTTAGTCACCAATTCATATTTCTTATACTTTAATCTATCTATAATAATACTATACTACATGCCGGATATGAAAATATCAAAAAGAAACATTATTTTTTCCATGAATTCTAATACCCATGTATAAAAAATTGAAAAAATGTTAATGGATCTTTGAGAATTTATTATATTTTTAAAAAAATTCCAATTAATTAAAATTTATTAAATTATTTTCATAAATTATTTGAACCCTTAAAAACTATTGTCCAAAATAATACATATAATAGTACTTTTCTAGGAATTATATGAGGTCTAAGGTTTCCTCCACATATAAGATTGTAACCAAATGAATGGATATATTTTACTTCTTCCCCATGTATACACCTCATATTCACTTTATCAATAAATTTTTTCACAAATAAGTATCATCCCAAAGATAATATTTTAATTGAAATTAAAAATAATGTGAATTTCATAAAATAAAGGAGGATCCATTTTGGTGAAAAATATTTATACCATATCAACAAATTAGGTTTCTGAAGAGACTTCATAAAACTACTCACAATGTAAAGAATAATTTTGTGATGTTTCTATTAGTTTTTGCGCTTCATTAGTGTAGGGAAATATGTTCATGTTCTCTATAACGAAATTCTTACAAACTATCATGTCTATGATTTCCATGATGAATTTTTATAGAAGCAACAACCATATCATTGATATTGGATTTTCATTAGTGTTATTTATAAAAAATCTAAGAGGTGAATGATTAAAAAATGGATACTTTTCATCTTAAAAAATAAGAGATAAATTTTTATAATGTAACAATAATATCCAAAAAAATGTTTCTCTATTTTTTTGTAATTAACTTGGGTTGTTTCTAGAGTCTATTAATCTCATACAATCACATGTGTATAAAAATCCATCTCATATGAAAGTAATTCTTCCAATTCCATGTTAGAATCATAACAAATCGCATAAAAATATTTTTTCAAAGTTCACGGATAGATTAATGGGGTTTTGGTTAAGATCCATAAGAGTTATTTAAAAACTATACTACATGATTTACTATATAGAAATTCATTGTCCTTCCTTGATAGGTTATTCTTGGGGATTTTTATAATTCTCAAATAAACCATCTATAAAATTCATCGTGGATTAAAAATGAACTAATTTTCTTTATACAGGTGGTTTAAGGTAGTGTGGAAATAATTTCAAAATTGGACAAATCTACTTCAGTGCCTTCCGTAGAATTTTTTTACAGAAAAAATTTATTTTTTTAGGAATTCCTAACATTATATACATAAATATTTCTCCATTTTAGATAAATATTAAATAAATATAATTACAATGCACACTGTAGAACTGTAATGGTTTAGTGTCTTCGAAGAATATATATATAATCAACTTAATTAATGATAGATCTTCAACATCTCCCACAAATTGCTTATCACATAACATAAATATTAGTCACACCCTACTTAAAACATTTCATGATAACCTAAGGAAAGTAAATATATGAATGGTTTAGATTACATGATCATTAAGGGTAAATGTGGGAGATATCTTTCAATTATCATATGAATGAATAACATGATTTTAAGGGTATGATAACCTGAGGTTAATAGTTGAAAATCATACCGAAATATTCATAGATCATAATCATGGTATAAATATTTTGAAAGTTTATAAGACATGATTCAAAGAAGAATAAAAAATTAAGAACCGTGATATTATATTTTAATCTTGGTAATATGTCATAGACTATGTCATAAAATGTGTTTCATAATCATATTAATATAAATATTTTTTCTAGGATATACAAAAAGACATTCATTGCATGTTATTATTGGGCTAACCTACCAAGTGCTTTCTTAAAACATCAGATAACTATCAACATACCATATTTTTGGATTTTGATAACTTCTTGTGTGCCCTTTGATATCCTATAACATTAATAACTACCCAGTTACTTGGAGGTATTTAGGATACACACATATCACATAACTATAATCCATTTATATATATGCCACATGGTCATGGAAACATTTACCATTTTTTCATAGCTTGACTCATGGAAAGTAAATATGTTTTCATCAATATTTTATAATCATAATAATAAACCATAAAAATGAATAATGATGGTATGATTGGATAATATCACCAATGAATCAAAAGTGACATCAATATATGTAGTCATTGATAAAAATACTTTTAAAAGATTACTATAAAAATTTATGAGAAAATTACCATTTTCCATTTGAAATAAATTATTTAAAACATAAAAAAATATACATAATTAGGAAAAATAAATATTTGAGAAGAACAATCAAAAAAACTAAATGATTCTTTAATAAAATGTTATTTATGATAGTGATAATAGTTATTCTTGTTGTATACAATAAAATAATTATTCTCATTACACCTTTAGAAAAAAGTACCTCATTTGGAAAATAACAATAATATATAATTTAAACCTTTTTATATAAAGTAAATAATGTGTAAAAATGACATTAATCAATAATTTTAGAATATTAAAGACATTATAGAGAACATTTTAAAGAAAATATGGGCATAGAAGAAAAATATTCATAAAACCAATAAAAAAAGATGGTTTTCATTAAAAATATTCTTAAACACTTTTGTGAGTATAGAGAGATGAAAATGAAAGGGAAAAATAATTTACTGAAATAAATAGAGTATAATAAAAAATAATATTTTTTAAATACATATCATATAATTTCATTAATTAAAAAATAATAAAAAACCATCCTGAAAAAAACCCAAATATTATAACATAAACCCCATACCGTAGATCAAACTTTCATTGTACCTGATTTTAACCTCCTATATAATAAATTTAAATTTTTTTATAATTCTATATTAGTATAATATTAATAATTATAATATAATTAATGGTATACATATAAAATATTTTCATACATTCATGAAAAATATTCCATTATCATCATTATTTCATGTGATAATTTCTTTATTTTTCATGTATGATTCGATTCATTAGTTTTGATACTTTAATATTGATCATTATTTCATAATATAAATAATTTGAATCATGATATAAATATAATATATATTCATTATATTTATATCTTTATATTTATAACCATCCCTAAAATTAAGTGGTAGAAAAATAAATTACACCATCCATAGAGGCGATAGTCTGTACATACGCATGAATGATTTTCTATTTTCTAATGAAAAAAAGAACAATAGATAAATAATATTTTATCATTAAATAATAATAATTATATCTGAAATATAATATATATTTATTAAATATATAATTATATTTATCAATGTGAATAGGTGACTTAAAAATGAATCATATCGCTATGTAGAGGCGGTAGTCCACACGTAATCATGAGAGATGGTTTCATTTTCCCATTTTATGGAAGTTGGGTAAAAAATGCATGCACCATAATCTTTATAAAATCTAAAAATATTTATTAGACTAGAATAATTATTTTAGAAATTATATAATAGATTTATTAGATGTAGAAGAGGAAATAAAAATTGAAAGAGTCGAGTCAGGTTATTACCTCCTCTCTGAGAGACCTCCTTTCCCTTACACCATAAGACATATAAGGATGGTATTAGGTTATGAAAATGATATTATGAATTCAGGTAAGGAATATAATAAGTTTTTTTGGAAGTGATTAGCTGATAAATATATATATATATTTTTGAATAAGTGTGGAGAAATGTTCCCTTTTATATGTAAGGGGAGGGACACACAAGGAATTACTTAAAATATTTAAATAATATTAATTAATTGGTTTTGAAAGTGGCCCAAAATGGAAATGAAATGTAAGTTAAGAGAATATGTGGTCTAAATACATTAAACCGATAATATTGAGATAAGTTTAAGTTTCCCTTTCATGCTTTTCTCTTAGTTCAAATCTCAATTAACCCTTTTAACCTTAACCATGGTAACAAATATATACTATTTTTACTATTCATTACGAAAAAAATAAATTGGCCTCATTTTTAAATTTTTAAAATTTTATTCCAAATATGGAATTCATTTAATGAATTTAATTCTCCATAAGTGGGACAAAAAAATTTAAAATAATTGTGCAAATTGCAATGAATAATGTTTTTTGAGAAATGTATTTTTAAGCATAAAACTGAATTTATTATTATTAATTTATTTGTAAATCCCACTAATTGAATGAAATTTTTTTAATATATATTATAAAAATATCAGTAAAACCATTCATGAGTAGTGATTAATTTAATTTAGTTTCATAAAACATATTGCGAACATAAAAATACCTTTCATAAAAATATTTCTTTTACCATAAAATGATTTAATCTTCATTCTAAATAATTATAAAAATAATGTATGAATTATTATTCCTATATTTCCAATAAATTTAATTTAAATCAATTTTTCATATTTATTATGATTTTTTTATTTGCAAATTCATAACACCTAAAAATATATTTCTTTACATAAATAGGTATTTTAATAATGAAATGATTTTATTAAACATTAATGACTATTTATTATAAATTAATAAATAAATTTCCATTTTAGAAAAAAAAATCTATATATATTTCATCTTGTCATTAATCGTATTTGCACCTGCTAATCCAATGACTAATTTATAAATGTAATAATGTATCTTGATTCATTTAGACTCGGGATTTCATGTAAATAATGATATAAAATATATAAAATTTCTTCAAAACGATTACATATATATTCTCAGGCAGTTACATTCTACCGCATTAAATATAATTTATCCCTCAAAATTTCATCAATCTAATAAAAAAAATTATAGATACTTTTACATCATTACCTTCTTAGGTTCCCAAGTATCTTCCTCAAACTCTTGATTCCTCCAAGGAACGCTAACCATGAGAGTTTTCTTTTTTATGTGGAAATTTCATTATTTAATTCAAAAAATTTATTAGATTTTCTTTATAATATTCATATTTTTTCAATGGTACAACATCTGATTTACACACATGTGAATGATCTGGTATGTGAATCCTAAAACAAGATATATAGAACACGTTATAAACTTGATAAAGGTTAGGTAGAATAGCCAAGGGATAAGATACCATCCCTACCCAATCAAAAAAATTATAAGAAGAAATATACCAAGGTCTTGGATGCAACTTCTTTAGAAATATCATATCAATATTCAATAGATAAATTTACAGGAATAATATCTCAGCATCTTTTAATTATGGATCTCATCAATGATTTTTAGTATAACTATTATGTTGACTCTATGCTTACTTGGTGTTTTTTAAAAGAAATAACCTTATATATAATGTCTCTAACAATATTTGGTTCCAATATCATTAATTCTTCATCTATATATAAATTTTTCTTAGTTGTACAATTATTTTCATAGAAGGAATTATAATGATCTATCTGAATTCTTGAGTGAAAACTATTTTTGTAAGATAGTTTGATAAGGGTAAAGTGTTGATCCCAAGTAATTTTGAATCCTATAGAATAAGATATTATGAAATAATCCATGGGATAAATGGATCTTATAGAATAACCATCCAAATGGAGGGGATTGGCAGTACATAAACTTTACACTATATCATGATCTTGATGAATATTTTAAAAAAACATCATGGTAAACCATATATCTTGATTAGATACAATATAATTCTTTCTCCATGTAATCTTACCACTTACTTAATATATATCCAAGAAAGGTTATCCATATATAAATATTATATGTTAGTAATGGAATGTGTTGTATTTTTAAGGCTATCAGTAAAAACCCAATTAGCATTATTCCCTTTAGATGATTAGGGGAGTCTTGTGATAAAATCCATGGTGTCTTTTCCCATTTTCATATAGGTATGGGTAATGGATGTGACATCCCATTAAAATTATATTGTTCGAACATAACATGTTGGCATACCAGACATCAAGATACATACTGTCTAATATCTCCCTTCATGTTATCACATTAGAAATTATTTTTACGACCTTTATACATATTAATACGTCTAGGACAAATAGAGAATGATGAACTATGATCTTCATCCATTATATCCTTTAATTCTAGAATAACAGCAACACATACTCTATTCATGAAACTTATTATTCAATCATAATACAATATTGAACTCATGAACATTTCTCACCATAATTTTTATCTCTACATCTTCCTTCGGTTCCTATTTATTCTCCACATAGATATATGATTGAACACTAATTTTTGAAAGATAGTATTTCTCCCATTACAATAATATTTAAGGACTACCCTTTGGAAATCCATTATTACTTTATTTTTTTATAATCATCCTAGATAACATAACCTGATTATTTAGACTCAAAGTGACATCCACCTTGTTCATGTTCCTAGGGTGGTAATGTATTGAGAAATCATAATCTTTAATTAACTCCAATGATTTTCTTTAGCATATATTTATCTATTTCTGGTAGAATTTATAATTTAAAAATTAATGAAAAAAACTATATTTAATACATTTCCCTATAAATATATTTCTATTATATCTAAAATGGAAATATTTCAATTGTCAACTCCAAATCAAGGGTTAGGTAATTCAACTCACTAAACTCTAATTAATGAGAGGAACAAGTTATCACCATGCAATTTTATATAGTAAAACAACTCAATCCATTTATATATGTATCACTATAGATCAAAACCCATTCAAATTTCATAGTAGTTTGAGTCCAAATGCACAAACTAACCCTTATTTTAAATTCTTGAAATTTTTATCACATTGAATAGTAAAAAAAATTATTTATTCCTTATTAACATGGTGAGCTGTGTATACAACCAGGAAAAATTATTCATAAATAATTAACAATATCCAACAAATCAATGAGAAATATGGATCTTAGTCATAGTGGTTGGTCTGGGACAATGTTTATTGACTTCTGTCTTATAAGGATCTTCTAATACAACCTTTATTTTGATCACATGTCCCAATAATGACACGTTATTTAACTTTAATTCACACTTACATAATTTGTAATACATTATTTCTTTCCTCAAGTTCATCAACATAATTATCAAGTGATTTAAATGTTATTCCTTTATCTTATACTATATTATAATAGAATCAATAAAACTATCATAGATTGATTAAGGTAATCTATAAAGTCATTAATCATTAAATCCATACAGAATGTTGGGTGGATTTGTAAGTCCAATTTCCATCACTATAAATTCCCAATGTCTGAAATTTTTTTGAAAGGATTTATTAGGTATATCATCACATTCACCCTCATTTTATTGAATCTAGAATGAATTTCAATCATGGAAATGTATTCCTCTTTTTATGGTTCCTCAAATAAATCATAAACATGTGAAAAATATACCTATTTTTAATAATTTTCTTATTATATTCCTAATATTAATTATTTCTCATGGTAATACATACCCTATAACTATAATGGCTTAGTGTATTTGAATACTAGTTAAATAGTAATTGTACTCTAAGAAATATCTACAATATATCCCACAAATTTCTTCTCATATTTTACATATCATAGTTATACACTAGATAAAACCCTTCTTCATAACTGGAAGAAAGGAAAAGAAAAAAAGGGTGATCTTATATACTCAGTGTGGGTAAAAATAGGAGATATTACTCAATAATCATATATAATAATTACAATGGAATATTATATTAACATTTGAAAATAAAACCCATGAATTTGTAGATCATAATCATGGTAAATGGATTTTTTAGTTCATAAGACATGATTCATAGATGAATAAATGATAAAGATCCATAAAATCTAATCATAAGCATGAGAATATGTTATAAATAATGGTATAAAAATTGTGGAATACTCATAATATTAGAAATATTATGTCGAGGCTAACCACCAAAACATTCATCACATGTTAGGCTTAGTATAACAACTTGTGTACTTGATTAATGTATAGGATAACTACCAGTGTAACCTCTTTTTGGATCGGGTTAACCTCTGGTATACCCTTTGATCTCATAAAACAATAATCATTAAAAAATAAATTATAGGAATTTAACAGATCCACTGGTCACTTAACCATAATATATGAATATATATTCCACAAGCTCAGGAAAACATTTATCATTTCATCATATCATTACCCATTGAAATGAAAATGGAGTCGTTCAATATTCCATTATCATAATAATAAACCACCTACAAAATGAATAATGTAGGTATAATTGAATCATATACATTGTAAATCATAAGTGATATCAACGGATTTAGTCATATATGAAAAAAAATTTAAAATATCACTGGATCATTTCTTGAAGAAAATTACCCTTTTAATTTTAAAATCAGTTATTTAAAATTATAAAATTTTAAAAAATATTTGGAAAAAATATTTATTTTAAAAGATTCATATAAAATTGGAATGTAATATTCCAATAAAATTTTATTCACGACATCAAAAAAAATTCATTGATGTGGTATACATTGAAATAAAATTATGGTCACACCTTTGGTAAAAAGTACCTCATTCATAAAATGACATGAATTTTTCTTTTAAACCATCTTATAGAGCATAAAAAATGAGTGAAAATAAATTTTATCATTTATTTGGTAATAAATAAACATTATTGATTTTTTTTAAATTAAAATTTTAACATGGAAGAAAAACATTTCAGACTGAATATAAAAATGAAGTCATTTATCTTTAAAACATTATTTCAGAATTTTAAATGTTTAGATAGAGGATAATGAAAAAAATATATATTAAATTATAGTAATAAGTATAGGATAATAAATAAAATAATATTTTTTAGAGGTATATCATATAATTTTGTCATTGGAAATTTAAGCATAAACAATCATGTTCATAAGTGTGATTGTTACCCAAAAAAAATTACCTTAAGTCTGACTACCATCAATAGTGATTTTAACCTACAATATAATAATTTTAAATTTATTATAATTTTATAATATAATAATGTTTCTATTTATAAACCATACATGTTTTACTTATACTACTCATTCCTTAACAATATTCTACAATTATTATCATTTCGATTGTTCACTGCATCTTTTTATATATGTTTTGATTCGATAGTTACGTTTATTATTTCCTCATCATTGTTCTATAATATATATAATTTTAATAATATTAAAATTATAATATATATTCAATATATAAATATTTATAACCATCTATAAAAGGAACTGATAGAAAAATTAATTACATCGTTCATAGAGATGGTAATCTATAGTACACATTAAGGATGTTTTCATTTTTTGAAGAAAAATGGATAGAATGATAAATCATATTTTATAATTATATAATAATTATTAATTAATAAATATCACATATATATATATATTAAATACCTAATTATATCCCTAACTATTAGGTGTTTATGAAAAATGAATCATATAGCTATGTGGAGGAAGTAGACCACACATTCGCATGAGCAGTACTTTCATTTTCCATTTTTGTAGAAATGAGTGGAAAAATATTTATCCCATAATAAAAATAACATATTATTAAATTTATGATACTTTTTTATTTATGTTACTATTGGTAAATTATATTTAAAATAAGTATAAGAATAAATATAATTTGAAAAAGTCTGGTAAGTCGGTTACCTCTTTTTAAAGAGACATCCTTTGGATTACTCCTTAAACAACATTAAGAAGGTCTTAGGGTATGAAATGATATAAAAAATGAATGGAAGGAATATAGTATGGGTTTTCGGTATGGATTTTTTTATTGAGAGGGATCAATGTTTGTGAATAAGTGTGGAGAATATGTGGTCTTTTTTAAGTGATAAGAGGGACACGCATGGAATTACATTAAAAATTAAAATAATATGAATTCATTTTATTTTTAAAGTGGCACAAAATAAAAAATAAATATAATTTAAGGTCATATAAGGAATAAATATATTTAAATAATAATATTTAGACAAGTATATATGTTATTTTTACCCTTATAACTTAGTTTAATCCTTCGGTAAACACTTCTAGCATTAATTGTTGATAAATTTTTTATAGTATTTACTATTCATAACGAAATAAAATGAAAGTGGACACATTAATAAATTTGGAAATTATGTTTCTAAATATGGAATCGATTTTATCAAATAAAATCTCTATAATTAGAAGAAAATAAATTTAAAATAATCACACAAAATGAAAAAAAACTATTTATTGGAAAAAAATTATTAATAAACCCAAAATCATTATCATCCCATGACTAGTAAAAACAATTAAATGAATGTTAATTTTTTTTAATAAATAATATATTAATTTCATTTAAATCACTCATCAATAATGATTAATTTCATTTTTAAGATAAAAACGAATTATGAAAATAAAAATTGTTTTCTATAAAATCAATCTTTTTAACATAAAATGATTTTTAATTTATTCCTTAAAATTCGTTAACTTTTTTCTGAATGATTATTAATAAATTATAAATAATTTTCATTAAAATAACCTTTTATCAGGGATCATTATATTAATTTATATAAAAATTTATAATAGCTATTAAAATATTTTTTTTCCAAAAAATGTGTCATTTAATCATCAAAAGATTTTAATAAAATGTAATGATTATTTATTTAGAATTGATAAATACATTTGAATTATAAAAAAAATCTATATATATTTCACAATGTGTTTAATGTTTTTCATACCACCCAATCTAATGGATTTTTAATAAATGATATAATTTATCATGGTTCATTTAGACTCGGGATTGCATGTAAAAACATCTATCAAATAAATAACATTTTTTACAAAGGAATACATATAAAATATCAGGGTGTTACACATTTTTCACTGTAAAATGAAAATTTTCAATGTATAAAACTATTCTTTTCAATTTATTTTTAAAAAAAAATTCCAAAATTTATAAGATATATTTCATATCATGTTCCATACACAGTAAATTAATAATGAAATATATCTATGTATCTCTTAATCAAATATTAAAAGATACTTACTATGTAGTGTTGAAAAGAATCTGGGGGACTTAATCACCCAACATGAATCCTTTGATATGAAAATATACCAAAGGGATAAGTGAATGTTGTTTTATCATGGTCTTATAGAGCTTTGTGAACCTAAAAGTAAGAGAAGAATCCATCAAGAAAACAATAATGACCTTCCCTAGCTATCCTCACTAATATTTATTCTACAAAGGGGTTTAGAAAAAGACTATTAGGTCACATGATTCAATTTACTTTAGTAAATACAAACCCTCAAAAAACTAGAAAAATTCCCTATTTCCACACACATATTTATAATATTTATTAAAACCATGGAAATTTGTTTTCTACTACCCCATCGTATTTGAAACATTGGAAACACGTATCATTGCATCCATCCCGATCAAGCCCTCCATTATCCCCTCGTGATCCAATCCAACCTCCACAGATGGTCCCAACGAGTGATCTATCCACCTCTTTATTAAGCTCATCCTCCGTTGTGGCTCCGACATGGCTTCGATGTGGTCATCCCATATTCCATGAACCTCTGTCTCTCCCTAATCATGATTTTGATATCCCTGTTAAACTAGTGTTTCAGAGGCAGTGAGCACCATAAAAACAGGTCCGACTTCCCGGAATCCTTCTTGTTAGAGATTCTCCCATCAAGGTAATGTCTCATATTTTCAGGTTTTCATGAAAGGATGTTCTCCTGAACTCGTCAGTGATTTAGAGTCATTATGGGAGGGGAATCTTTGTTATAGTAATTTCATCCAACATGATCTTAGAATTGAATGAGGACACATCTTTCTGGAAGGATCATAATGTGTAGTTTCCTATCATCATCATTGGTTTCTTATAAGTAGTCATTGATATTAATTGTAATATTATCTATGTAACCCGTATTATAGAATATAAATTTCTTATCATGCGTGAAAGAAATCCCACCATCTCTTCCAAAACAAAATGGTCTTATCATGTACATCTATATAATATATCAAAACCTTCATTTTTTGAGTGGTAATATCAGTTCAATCTTATGATGATGATTCTTTTCATAAATATGTGGACCAAAAATTTGTAACTCAAGTATAACTTATTGTGATGACCTCTAAATTTCCATAAACCTTTCAAATTTCTCGCATATTATAAGGCCAATACCCCCAATTGAGTTTTCTATAATTTTATAGAAATTGAGATAGTGTTATCATAGTTTGAGAAAATATAGCCATCACAATGCATCCAAATATACCACTATGATGATTTCATTGGTAATTATTTTGAATTCTTGGGTTCATTGAAGCAATTGAATAGCCAAAACAAAGAATGAATAAACACTACTATTTATTCATGTTATTAGTATTGAAAGACATGATTCATTCATTCATTTTTAGTGAATGTGTGTATTAGTTCATAATATGATTACATCCTAACAATTCCACTGAATTATCTACAAATGTCATAACTAATTTTCTAGGAATGATATTTGTGAAACAATTACATAGACATGGTATCCAGAATCACATTTCATATTCGACGTTGTAGTTGATGAACACATTAGATAGGTATATATTTCTAAAAAAATCAAACCTTTTATATTTTTCCTTTATTTATAGATATATTTAATTTTAATTTTGGGTATCTCAGACTCGATTTTGGAGGTACAATGACATGAGAAGCTATTTCAAGTGGTTTGATTACCGATGGTGGATAATTTCATCGGAGTGAATAATAGATTCATGTTTTCATATGGACATGTTAGTCTATTAGTAAATTATAATGTTAACCTATGTTATGAGGTATTATTTATTGAAGTCAAATTACTTATAATTAACATTATTGGTTAATTATGAGTTCACCGAGCACAAAAATATGATAATTTTACATTTCCATCACTTCACAGAATGATTTAACTCATTTACAATTTTTTTCTCGATGTTATGTTTTATATTGTTTGGCCCCCTAAAATTTAATGTGAATATTCATAATATAAGTGGTAAGATTTACATAATTATTGTATATATTGATGGTGGTAGTTGATGATAGAATGTAAACTACAGAATAACAGCAAGATTCTATGCATAATTATTTTCAAAATTCCAAAATGTATGTTCCTATTAAGATAAACAAAAACCACATAAATGTTATTATTAGTTGATTTCATTATTAATACTCATTTTATTAATAATGTGATAGTAAATGAAGCCCAAATAAGGTAAAAATTAAAATTCATCTCCAAGTGTTCATTTTTGGAAATATACAATGAAAAAAATTTCTATCTCCTTGATCTATCATCCAAAAAATTACTTGTATTAATAATGTCTAATTTCTATTTGCACCATTTTAGTGCCATTCCCAAGCCTCTTAAATTTACATGAACAATTATTTTATTAATTTTACAATTCATTATATCTAATGTATATAAATTTATGTTATTGAATAGTTACATATTATTGAAGAAACATAGAAAGGTGTTTATGTTGAGAATTCTAAGGAAATTGAAGTTGGAAGTGATATAGATGTAATCTGGTACCTTGGTCAATTCATTAATTTATTTTAGGATTGTTTTTCTTTTGTTTTTATCTCATTCTTTATGCATGAAAATATTTAGTTTGCAAAACATTTTCTCTCAATATATAGTGTCATGCACTAAAATTGAAGTTCATATTGAATGTCCTAGTAGTTTTATTTATTTGATATACATGGACTCTAATTTTATACATATAACTCCAATTTTTTCATAAATTTTACGTTTATAATCACTATTCATGAAATTTAAATCACTTAATATATATGAAATTTATACATAATAATTAAAAAATTTATGTAAATGTGATTTATGTTGTACTTTATATTAATACACACGCATTCATGGTGCAGAACACAATTTCCCTTTGCATGATTTCCAACTATTTGAAACTACTATCTATATTGTATTTTAAATATTATTTTATATTTCAATTTATATTACATTTTATATTGTACAGAAAGTTTTCCCCCATAGCCTATATTAGTTGTAGTGGCAGTGGCCATAAGGGGTGTTGGAGGGGGGGGGGGCTTGAGTTTAAGACTCCCCGATTTCTTGCATGTGTGTTAATTCTTTTTTGTAACTTTGTAATCATCAACCTAAACTATTTTTATTATGTTGTATGTAAATTTAATTTTGAAGTTATATTTATATGACTAAAATTATACGTGACAACATTCTCATGGCCTTATATATTTGAAATTTTCATCATCTTATATTTTTTATGTTTCTATTTGATTAGAATTATAGGATTTTGGTTTTTTGGATTCCCAATTAACTTATTATTCATGACCACTTATTTTAAAATTAATTTTACTTTTTTTATCAAAATTTTATTTCTCTAATATTCCTATCCCCATATATATCTTTTACATATAAAATTCATTAACTAATTTAGTGAAATGTGTACCCTTCTTTACAAACCTCTGATTATACAATTTTGATTTCTCACATGGAGAAAGTGTGAGATGGGTCAGTGATGTAAATTTATTTTTTACATGTTCAATGATAAATTTTAGATCTATACAACAATAAACAACATGTTCAATAGAATTGAATCAATGAAGACAGAAAACACGAATCACGCCGGAACTAGAGAAAGGATCATCACATATTATTTCTAATTAATTTAACTAAATAAGAATTAACATGATGGAATTATTTCGTCATTGATGGATATTGTATCATATCTCTGAAGAATCATATTTTTTAGTAATCATGTGTATATTCCATCTAACAGTGATCCATACATGTTCCATGAATATCTATATTTCACTGAAGGAATCTTCGAGTGATAACATGGTGGATTCATACACTTTCATCGTCTTCCTTTAATCACTACAGTATTTGATTCCAAATTGATCTTGATCTGGTGGGCGAAGAGTGATCTCCATTCATGGGAGTGGTCTTGGAGAAGGGAGATCTCAAGGGAATTAGTAAATTCTCCAATTCCATTGTGCAGAACCTAAACACGGAAAATTGTTCATTATGAGAAAATAACATAATCAGGTTTATATATCGTTGGGGTTAAACTAAAAAAATAAAACCAGTTCCTAGAATTATTTATCTAATCAAATAAATAACCCAACATAAAATAATAATATTATTATTATTTCTCGAAACACACATAAATTTGGAATTAAAATTAAATATTATTAAATAAAATAATATTCAATATTAGTTATTTTCTCACCAAACCTAAATTCTCATTCCATCATTCCTCCAGAATATTTATCATACCTTGAATAATGTCTATTTATTTATTAAATAAATATCACTGTATTAATCACTAAAAAATAAATAAGTATTATATTCCCTAAAAAGAGAATAAATAGTTATTAAATATTCCACTCAAATTATATTCTCTCTAATAACTAGTAACTTAATAAATGAGATCAAGAAACCATGAAAAATTATTAAACCATATGGGGGAATAATATATATTCAAATTGTTAAATAAAAAATAATGATATATAATTTACATTAGATTCTCGATATACTTAGTATGTGAACATCTATGCCTATTTCTCAGTGGCATAAGGCGAAGCGGCCTACAGTTGATGTTTAGAATCTAGCAACACACCAAGGAACCAATAGAGAAAGAAGTTATTTCTAAAATGACATAATACCTCATATGGAAACTTAATATGTAATTTAATCTCATTATAAAAAAATCTCAAATAAAATTGGGTGCATACTAGTGTCATCAAGCTATGTGATCGATGTCTCATTATTTGACTTTCTAGAAATATAACATTCCTTTTGAACACTATGGCCATTGATTTATTTAGGATATATAATTTCAATCAAAGGGCTTGATATATTTACTTCTTTTAAATAATAAAAGGGATAAATTATCTCTCAAATTATTCATTAATTCAACAGTACTCATGATGCTACCAACATATCCTACCTCGCCGCAAACATTTATCATCGTAGTTTTTGTCAATACATCAAAGTACACAACTCATAATTCTCATTATTAATAATCTTAAATTATAAGTACAAATACACATGTCAAAAAAAAGGAACATCCAATGAAACATATAAATGGGTATTTCTTACTGGCGGGTCCCATTCTTATAATGTTTTACTGGAGATTACCAAGGGCATACACCATGAGACAGTGCATAAAAGTCCAAAGAGTCTCCACCCATGATAACCTATATCATTTGTATCCCTAAAATGATATAATTCATCTATAAAACAAATATTTAAGAATAGTATCCTAACACTTTTATGTTATCATCACAAGAGGTAACTGCTATGACCTTTTAGTATAACAGAAACTTTATGGATATTAACACATACTATGTTATGACGAAGATAAATCATTATGTGATAATAAGTTTATTAATATTAAAAAATATGAATAAAAGTTATCATAATGTATATAGAAGTTGGTTATAGGGAACCAAATTCACCAGACTCTCACTTTCATTAGAGCCAACTGCTAAAAACTGTAAGTCTGCTATCTCTCACATGATACTCATGCATCTTCTGAAATAGAGCTTTTGTTAAGGGGTTCTTCATCTTCTCTTATGTGGGTACTCAGATTAGTACAATATCACCCCTTTGAAAAAAATCACCCAATATGTGATACTTTCAGAGTATGTGCATTACCTATTGATGTGACCATGGATCTTTTGCAAAAGACACCGCTTCAGAATTAACTCAATAAAATGTGATTGAGTATTCACTGCTAGTTAACTCATCAAGATCCTGGACAATGTTCTAAATCTAAATGGGTTTATTTGCTTTATCATAAGCCTCTATATAATCATAATCCATGGTATAATCATAGAAAACTAGATTTATTGAACTATTCGAGCTCGCAACTCATACATTTTTACAGAAAAAATATCCTGATAGTGAATTTAGATCATTTTGATCTTTCTGAAAACTAGAATCAGTATAACCCTTGATGAAAAGTTCCTCATCTCCTTCATACACCGGGAACAGATCCTTAATTCTTCTTAGATAGATTAACATGTCATTAGCATTATCCTAATGTTGTCATCCTATACCTTTTTAATATTTTCTAACCATGATCAATGCATAGGCAACATCATGTTCAGTACTTAACATGGAATACATGATTGATCATATTGAAGAAGTTTATTGGATCTTACATATTCTATCGTTCTATTTTTTTTCCAAGGACACATTTTCTTAAAAAGAAATAAACCATGTGACACTGAAACCAATACCCTATTGGATTGTTCCATGCTAAATATCTTTAGTATCTAGTCAATTTATGTACTTTTACTTAGTCCAAGAACCATCTTAGATATATCATGAATGATATTTATCCCTAGAATGTAGGCTACCTCACATAATTCCTTCAAGGGGAAAAACTTGTTTAACCAATCCGTAATAGATTTTAAGACTCATATATCATTTCTGATAATTAATATTTCATCAATATGTACTACTAGGATAACAAATGCATACCCAGTAAATCTCTAGTAAACACATAACTCACATTCATTCTTAATGAATTATAATTATTTTATGGACTCATAAAATCAATTGTTCCATGACCGAGATGTATTCTTCAATCGATAAATGGATCTATCTAACTTGAAAATTTTGTTGGCATCGCCTGGAGTCACAAACCCTTGTGGTTTTGTTATATAATCTTCTTCTTAAAGGTTCCCACTGTGGAATTATGTTTTGAAATCCATCTTCCAAATATCATAGTCATGGAAAGCTTCTATATAATGTAGAATTCTGATGAATTTAAACTTGGAAACTGATGAAATGGTTTCATCATAGTCAATGTTTTGATGATATTAAAACCCTTTATCCACTATCCTTTCATTATTGGTATTTAAATTACCTTTCATGTCTAGGTTCCTCTTGAATAACCATTTTTATCCATTAGGTTTTACATCAACTGGTGCATCTACCAGAACCCAAACATGGTTTTGATACATGGAATACATTTTTGAATTCATGTCTTCTTGCCATTAGGCAGATTATGAGCTTTCTACTACCTCCTTTTATGATAGAGGTTCATCATTGTCAACAAATGACGAGTCTCCATCCATGGTGACTAGAAAACCATATCTATATGGTCATCTTAATACTCTTACACTCATAGGCATTACATGTGTTTCAGGAATAACATCTTCTATGGGAACTGATAGAATCTGGTCCTATACCAACTCTTGTGTATCTTTAACATCGACTTCATCTAAGTCAATCATGCTCCCACAATCCTTTTTGAGTAAGTTCTCCCACTCAAGAAATAAATATTATCTAGTGATAGTAACATTATTGTCTTAAAGGTTTTATAGGTAGTATCCCTTTTTCCTTGGGATAACCCATAAATATATACTTTATGCATCTGGGTGTTAGTTTGTTTCCTGATAAGGCTTTTAAAAATTACTGGAAACCCCATACACGTGTTTGTGACAAAAAGGGGTTTTCCACTCCATAACTGGAAGGGAATTCAATTTTCTACTTTAGTTGGTACTTAATTTAATATGTATGTCTTAATTTGTAATGCATATCTCCAAAAGGATAATGGAAGATCTCTATGAATCCTCATCAACCTTACCATCTCTAACAAGGTATGGTTCCTCCTTTAATTAACACCATTACACTATTGTGTCTAAGGTTGAGTGAGTTGAGATAGAATCCCAAAATCCTGTAGGAAGTTGATAAATGCTTGGTTAAGATATTCACCACCACGATCGGATCAAATATTTTTATCTTCTTACGAAGATAATTCTCTACTTCATTATGGGAATCCATGAATTTATCGTGGTCCTCATTATTATTCTTCATTAAGAAGACATATCCATATCTACTCAATTAATCCATATAAGTTATGAAGTAATAATATACACATCTAGATTCTATTGTAAATGGTACACACACATCAATGTCTACCAATCCTAGATGCTTTGTGTCCCTTTATTCTTATCCACCAAATGGTGGTTTGGTCATATTTTCTTGTAAACAATCATGAAAACGTTCAAGTTGTTTTATCTTAGAAGATTCAAAATAACCATCTCATCCACGCTTTGTCAAATTCTTCTCATTTACATGAACAAGGTGATGATCCCATAGTTGGGTGTTATATGAGTCGTGTGAGCATGATTCATTATCAATTTCCATAACTTGGTTTTCATAATTTAATACATAAAGATCATTATTTAAGCGTGTTACATCATAACATATATTGTCCTTATAAAAGATAAAACTATTATTTACAAACATGAAAATAAACCCATTTTTATCAATTCTTGATCAAAAAATTATGTTCGTGGTAACCATAGGTACATAAATACATCATATTAAAACCAAAGTCAATCCAATTGGAAATGAATGGTGGTAGTCACCAATGGCCAGAGCATCCATGCATTCACAATTAATTTCACTTAGATACACCTCTCCTCTTGAAATATTTTCAAATCTTCATGGTTGTTGCATTCGGATATAGTTATGAGCACTAAAAGATGTATCTAATACCAAATGGGTAGACGTTGAAAGATTATTCTTGATAATGAACATACCACTAGAATACCCTTTACTTTGGGTCTTGTTCCTATTCCAGTGGTATGACTTTCCACGAGAAATTATACTACATCTTTTATTTTCCCTACCTACATATCTTCCTCTTCTTAGAAGGACAGTTCTCAATAGCTTTAGATTCTTTATAGGTATTGGGACTGTTTTCCTTGTTCATACTTTTCTTTTTCACCATAATAAATATAGGTTTATCACTCCCCATTTGCTTATCCACATTTCAAATAAAAGTAATTAGTTTCAAAAGAATATTCTCATTAAATTCATATTTTAATTAACCATAAATCTAGATAATGCCTTGGTAAGTGATGAAAATATGAGATCTATAAGAAACTAAACCCAGAGTTTAATTCCTAAGATGTATAATCATTCAATATATACAATAATATTTACTACATGTGTCATACCTAGTGTATTCTCTCCAAGATTAGCTGTAAAACAATCATTGGAGATATTGTACCGCTCTGATCTCGCCTACTCTTTATAGAGATCCAAATGAGGATACATCATGCTATATGAATCCATTCCCTCATTCTACTTTAAAATATCATTATAAATAGATTAATTCATGTAACACTGAACATCTGTAGCACAATTTAGATGTTTCTCAATGACAGACAACTCTTCTTCAGTTGCCTCATTACCAGGTGCAATTGGAAAAGGTTCTTCTAGCAGATAAAATTTTTGTTCATGGAGAAGTATAAAGTGTAAGTGCCTTTTCCACTCTTTGAAAAAAAATCAGTGAGAAGGTTATCTTTCTTAAGTTTGATCCACAGTGAAATATTTGAATTCACTTTAATACAGTTTCAAAAAAATAGGATTATCATAATTGTTGTAATTTATCTTATAAAATTTAGGAAAATAAATAAATATTATATTTATTAGTCTTCTAATATTTTATTGAAACCCAATATCCCCCACTAATATCTTTGAAATATCATATTTCTTGGACATTCTAGTGGAAATTGTTTGTATTCCCATTCTCATCACCCTAACATTTCTTGGTCAAGAAACATGAATTTTTGTTAGTAGGCATTCCAAATTCCAAATAGATTAACTCACAATTTTTTGATATGTTGACTGGACTTCCCAATCATGAAATCATTAATTTAGATTTTCTCAACCCTTTCCTCTCAGCCACATCATGTCTTACTTTGGCAGTCAACCCTTGATGTGAGCTAAGGCTTGTAAACCCAAAAATTGATGTTATAATTCCCCGATAATTGAAAGAACCCCAACCTTGGTTGGTCAAACCTTTTGAACTTTTTTCGATTTTAACTGAACTAAAGGAAGGTTATACCGTCATAATGTAAATAATTGTGGGATTTTATACATTAAGCATAAATTTATAATTATTATCTTTATTACATATTTTTTTAATATTATTCAGATTTAATTAAGTGATTATCCATTTCATTAATATTATTTAATCCAAAGATAATTTATTTTAGTTATATCTTTCAGGCTCATTAATTTCAATAATTTATGTGATCACAAACGAATATTCATACTGAAATAACATTGAAACTGATAGAAATAAAATAATAAAGTGGTATGATCATGAGATTTTTCAAATGGTTAGTCTATCTTGGGGTTGATAATATATTCATTGACCTAGTGGATAAATACATTGAACCTATTAAGGTCTCTTAATAAACTTTCCACTTGTCCACCAATGTATCTCAGTTATATTGGTTTTTCCTTGGTTACAAAATTTTATAGCCTCCATTATCTTTGGAGCTCCATACATTTTACATAATTTTACTCACACGTACGTGAGGGGGAAAGGGTTTACATAAAATAAACCATTGAAACACATACCCTACACAAAAAGAGGATAGAAAGAATGCATGAAAAAAATTTAATTTCATAATAAGTAAACTGAATCCAATCACATACAAAGATATGGTCTATGTTCATGATCATACACATGCAAGAAAATAATTACACATTTAGTAAAACTAGAATTGAATTATTACTCATTCTTATTTAAGATAAATCTTTCTATAATCTATTAATTATTTTGTTTAATTAATTTATTATTTATCTTAATTATTTTCCAAATATCCTTAATAATCTAATACATTATTATTCTGATCAAATTAAATAATTTCATTCAAAATAAACTATGTAGATAACTATACCTTGGAGGCAACCCGGTGAATACATATCTGAATATACCCAACATGTATTATACTTATTTAAAGTTTTACATTTTTTGACATATAAAATATATGAATTATCACATTATTTGATTATATGTATTTCTGACTATTATTACATGAATTACATGATTTTTGGGTAATGTATTATACATTAATTCACTTAGATTAACAACTATAATACAACTCATAAATGATATGAAGATATGAAAATTACGTAGATATTTATTAATCATATATATATATATTACAACCTTATCACATGGCACATCCAATAAACATACTAAACACACATAAGAACATGTCGATAAGGTTTACTTAGTAAAATAAATAATTTTTAAATATGTGTAATTTGGAAAAAGTACATGACCTGTATAGATGAACTATATGAAATGTACACCTATCACCATGTATCTGAGTAAAATTCATGGGGACTCTGCGAGTAAACCATAACTTAGAAAATCGGAGTATATGGTGTTCATAATAGACTAAATGTCATGATAACTCCGAGTTACATGGTCCCTAGTCGGGTAGGCCATATATGGGACACACGACACATCTGTGACTCAAAGAGACTACATACCGTGTACGTAGGATACAGAATGTGTAAACCATATTACCATGCCCCAATCTATCCCGATAAAATTGTGCTATAAAAATAAACTATACAGTGTTGCATTAATGCATGCAGATTTAGTAATTGGCCTATTAACTCCTGTTATGTTGAACACAAGTAAACAAAGTGTAAATCTGGTTACACGATGTATACACCTATGTTGTCCAGACATAATCCTTAAAACCATCAGATATATTCCTAAATTTTATTTTAATGATAAAATTAATAATATCTAGTGGATATATGAGCAACTAATGATAAAGAAGTAGATCTCGCGATTCAGATTAAAAGAATGATTAAACAAGAATTGAAAAACTAATTTAAAATTCATAAATCACCAAGGATATTTATAAATTTATAAATATTTATAAATATTTATGTGACCACTCAAATACCACTTGTAGGCTCGAAGAATGATAGAAACATGAAATGGGTAGGTTCCCATATTATCTTTTTTCCATGTTCAGTGATCAATTATAAATCTACATGATGATAAATGCCTTGTTCAATGGAATTGAATAAAAGAAGACACACAATGTGAATCACGCCATAACAGAGATAGAGGATAATAAAAAATATTTTATAATTAATTAAATTAAATAAAAATTATCTTGATAAAATTATTTCATCATTGATGGATCTAGATATAGAATTCTAATTCACCTTGGTTGTGTTATAGGAATCAAGTGCAGATTCTGTCTAGCAGTGATCCACACATGTTCCACGAATCTCCAAACATCGGTGAAGGAATATCTAGGTTCTAGTATGGTAGATACATGAACATGAATCTTCAAACTTTGATCATTATGAGAATGAATTCCAAAAGGGTTATCCTTGATCAGGTAGAGGAACACTGCTCTCCTTTCTTGGGAGCGATCTTATAGAAGAAAGATCTCAAGTTCTTGAGAGAAGTCTCCTGTTCTTTGGGGCACAATCTGAACAAAAATAATCATTGTTTAAGAAAATAGCATAACTTGGTTTATATATCTCTAGGGTTAATATAAAATAATTTCATAAGTGAGCTTAATTATTTATTTAATCCAAGAGAAATGCGCACGTCAAATAATTATAATAATAATATTATTTCTTGATATGTTCTTAAATTGCAAATTAAAACTAAATATTATTTCATCAAATGATATTAAATATTTATTAATTTATAACTGGACCAAAAATAAAGGTCCTTTATTCCTCCACAATATTTATTGGACCTCTAATAATGTATATTTATTTATTAAATAAATGTCACTCAATTATTCGCTAATAAATAAATAAATATTATATAAACTAAAAAGAAAATAAATATTTGTTGAATGTTACATTCATATTATAATCTCTTGAATAACTGGTGATAGATGAAATGTGATCAAACAAACATTAATACTTATTAAACCACATGTGGAAATAATATTTATTCAACATGTTAAATAAAACATAATAATATATTATTTAACTGAGATTCCGGATAAAATTCATGTATGACACTCAATGACTCTATCTTAGTGGAATTAGGAAAATCATCCTAAACTCTACGGTTTGTATCTATAAACACAAAAAGGCACCCATAGAAAAATAATTTAATGCTACAATGACATAGTACCTCGTATGGACACTTACCGTGTAATGTAATACCTTTATCACAATATCTCAAACCAAGATGGTTGTATGTTGGTGTCATCAACTTATGTACTTGATGTCTATTTAATTGACTTTCCATAAATAGAACATGCCTATAGAACACCATGGACATGGACTTATTTAGGAAATACCATTTCCATCCATGGTCCTGAGATATTAACTTCTATTAAATAATATAAGGGATAAATTTTTTCTCACTTTATTCCTTAATAAAATAATACTTGGGATGATCCCAACGTATCCTACCTCACCAAGAACATATATTGTCTTGGATTTCATCAATACATCAAACTATGTGACTCATACGACTCTTTAATAATTACATTAATTTCTAAAGACCAACACACATGTCCATATAAATGATCATCCAATAGAAGATATAAATGTTGATTTTCTATCGGTGGGTCCCATTATCATAATATCCTACTAGATATTATCAAGGGAATACACCATGAGAATGAGGCTCAAATTCTTATTATTCTCCACCCATGATATCCTATATCATTTTTCACTCAAATGATATCATCCTGCTATAGAAAACATATTTCTGAATAGTGTCGTAGCACTTTTGAATTCTCATCATAGCGGGGAACTATTAGGACCTTTTAGTGTGATAGATACTCTAAATACATTATCACATACTATGTTACGCATAAGAAAAATCCTGATGTGATAAGAAGTATATTAATGTTAAAAATATGAAAAAAAAGTTATCATAAAGTAGACAAAATTAGTTTCTAGGGAACCAACTCCAACATACATATCCATATTCACTGAAAATATTTCTTCTATGATTAAATTTCATTAGATATGAAAAATAATTTATATTAATATATATCATTATTTGACTATCACCTCATGTTCATCGTTCCCCATTCATGGTATTCCATGATAAACCTCAATAAGCTCATGTTCATCAAGGATGAGTTGTATTTTAGTGTATAAACTTTAGCTAGTAGGGGTGGTGTGTTATTTTTAGTGCAGTGTATGGATGAAATACTTCTTACATGAAATGATATACTAATATTAAAATTTTATAATTTAATGGTTGGGAAATTTTTTCTAAGTAAAATATATTGGAGAAGCATATAACAAAATTGGATTGAAAATATTTAATGATAGGTCTAAAAGGAATCTTGGATTGAGTTAGAATGAATATATAGGTTTTTTTTCAAGTCATTCTAAATTCTTATCTATTAAGGTTTAGATTCCTTATATTCCCACAATATAATATATCATTCATGCCTTGATATTTTATTCACAAGATTACTTCTATGAATTTATTATAACTAGAACATACCAATAAAGTAATAATGAGGCTTGCAAAAACAATTTGTGAGATATATTCTTATATAATTAAGAAAAACTACTAATATATTACTTAGATACGATGGTGAAGAAATGGTCATTATAATTAGCTATAGAAATTTTATATTCATATTCCTAGTATGTTATACATTAAATTTATTATATCCACATAAAATATGATTATATTATCACTTTTAATATTTCAAAAATTTTCTTCACCCAATTCTTATCTATTTAAAAAAATTATATTGATTTTTATTTTATCTGAATTTTTTATTTTTTATTCTCACAATATACATTATTCAATATGTGATACAGTCATTCATAATGGAATGTTGTATATTATATACTTAAAATGATAAAAAAAAATTGATGGTATATCAAAACACTCAAATGCATTATTTTGTCTATATGTTTTTTTGTAGAGACTCTGGTTTTCCATGTAAGAATTTAAAATATTCTTAGGAATATTTTTAGAGCTAGTCACTAAGACAATGCATGATTTTGAGGCTTTGTGATCCCAAAATTAATTTTATAAAAATATTAAATATATTTTTATTACATAAACATAGTTATATTGAATAAGTGTAATATATCATTAATGGATTATCAGGTATGATATTTGATACCATGGTTAAATCTTGAATGTGGAGTTTACCCTAGTTACAACGTAATGTTGATCGGCATGGGATGTTCGAATGGAGTACCTTTTGGTTTGTGAATTGGAGAAATTATTAGTTAAAATTATTTTTTTAAAAGCCTAACTGAAATAATGCATAGATAGAGACTTGGATGTGAAATACTTGACCACCGTTGAGTTCGAAATGTGATGTTTACCCTTAGTGTAACCTAAATTGGGTAAGCACGAGATATGTGGTAAAGGAATCTAGTGGAAAATACATCTAATGAAAATAATTTATTTAATTATTTATTTTGAATTAAATAAACTAAATTATTTTCTTTTATAAATAAGATTTTATGGAAAATCCCCAAGGTTTTTTCACATAACCCTAGGATTGTTGTGAGGATATTTTTCACCTTTTTCATTGCCGGATTTACACTAGATGATGATTGATGATTAGATCAAGTTGAATTGATAAGAAGAAGACACAATGGATCATCATCACTACTAGAAGATATGTTTTTTACCAAAGAACAATCCATAATTTTTGTAGGACTCGTCAATTTTGGTTTCCATCCCTTTTGATTAAAATATTGATTATTATCAATTTTTTTCATTGATTTTCGTTTAAATAAACCTTCGCATGATCCCGTGCATTGAAATTAATTATTTTTTCAACTTATTTATTGTTTATATCATGATTCTCACCCCTTTTTGCTGCTATGAAATAATTGTCCAATAACGATTGAACAATGACGTTTATCACCTTTTTACTGGTGAATTTCTGAAATTATTTATTTGGTTCTTCATCGTCAGATCATGGGTTCATGATTCGACTTTGTTGAAGAGGGTTCAAGCATGGTCGAACCCCAAGATTCTTGGAATTAGAAATTGTATTAGGTATATATTTTTTTGGGAAGGTAGATAAGAAAGTACAATGATATTTTTATAAAAAATTGAATTAGCACTACGGGTGAGTGTTTGTGATAGGAGGTGGTTTAGGATTGGGCCGATAATCCCCATTTTCCTGTTTGATTCACATCAATTACATGTGGTGTGACATGGTCGGTTTTGATTGAATTTCATGCGAATGATTTACTGGTGGAAGCTGCTAGACTCTGACATGACTTTGTCTATATTTGGATCTACGATGAGGTGGTTGGATGAATTCAACGCAGTTGGAACCATTGTAATTATTATTATCATTATTATTATTATTATTATTATTAGTGATGAGATGATTAAAAATTAAATGATAATTTTTTATTATTATTGTATTGATTAATAATATTAATGGCGACATACAATTTGTGTTTGATTAAATTAAATGATTTAAATTTAATATAGAAAAATCAATTTAATTAAATGTTTTTAATTAATATGCTTTTATTTGAAATTAATATTAACAAACACTTTTTTAAATTAGGTTTTTAATGTGTAAGGTGTTGCATATTTTGATTTAAAGAGATATGAAATTTAATTTAATTTAATTTTGAGAATTTAATTAAATC
The DNA here is from genome assembly GCA_963277665.1 of Viscum album. Lineage (NCBI taxonomy): Eukaryota > Viridiplantae > Streptophyta > Magnoliopsida > Santalales > Viscaceae > Viscum > Viscum album. The sequence continues at coordinate 1,078,379,025 of OY728150.1, forward strand.
ATAGAGGAGGATTTAATGAAAGGGGAGTAACCCACATCTTGGGAATGAAGGGGGTGTAAACCCCCCCTTGATTTTGGTTAAATATTATACTACAATATTTATAATAATAATATTGTTTAATTAAAAATAAAGGAGTATTAAGTGGGAGTGGGGGCCTCCTTGTGCGCATCGAGTGAAGGGGGAGGGTGCATACCTCTCCCTTTGGTTTGTTTAAATAAAAAACATATTAATAATAAAATTGTAGTTTTATGGCTTCTTGCATGTGTTTGTTTCTATGTTTCTTTGTAGCTTTGTAGTTCCCCTTCCTTGAATGCTTGTAATCAAAAATATTAATAATAACATTAATTTTTTTTATATTCGGTTTTCAAAACATTATTTGGTCATAACTCCTCCATACAACCTCATGTTGATGAACTATTAGTGGTATCATGACCATGGAATTGATGCAGTCATTTTAATATCAATTTTGGATACCTTTTTTGGACTCATGTTTTGGGTGAACGAAAATACCAATAATAATAAATTTATTACTGTTGATGAATCTTGTATTTGATGTATCTTCTTGAAACAGTGTTAGAATGAGAAATCATCAGTTTTATCATGAAAGTAAAATTGAGATGTTCGTTTTATTACTAATGATGTATGCCTTTTTCAAAATCATGGTCCATGCCCATGAATCACCATTCAAGCATTATGTGGTGACATGTGACTTTTTTACTAGGTGTCCAATTGAGGCATATGGATGTCCTCTCTCAAGAATTGTTTTCATTAGGATCACATATATATGACTTGTTTGGCCATCTAGGGCCATTTTTAGAGGCATGCTAGTGAAATTATATTTTTTCCCTTCAGATCGACAACGGGCCACATGTGTTCATCCGTCATTCAGTTGAGACATGTCAGGTAGTACCCTTACACCTTATATAATACTACATAGATAGAAAGTCATGTATTGGATGGGAAATTTCCATTTAGAGGTTTGTGGCCACACACTGTGTTGACCCCTTACACTACCATGTACTTGATTACATGGACATGGCCAGAGGGACATGACCTGATCCCTATTGGTCTAGACATGCTATGTAGTCCATCTACACGATGTGTACTACTACTTGGCTTGGGAGTCATGTGTTAGGAATGGACTAGGTAGTGGATTCCTCAAAACAATCCGAGTAGACTCTCCTGTAGAGACTGGGTAGTGGAATCCTCAACAGATATTGAGTTTACCCTCCAACATAATTGGGTAGTGTCTTCCTTGACGGATATTGAGTTGACCCTCCCGCATTGTTGTGCAATGGTTTTTTTAATAGATATCGAGTTCACCTTCTTGATGAACATGGAAGTGGCATCCTCAAAATCTTATATATAAAACCCCCTGATATACCAGTGCATGGGTCCTCTACATTGTGTTTATTCCGACTCGGTTGTGAGGTATAGTGATGAGGCATGGGTACACTTGTACGGTCACTTTTGGGTAGATTTGTGAGATGTTGGGAATCATTGATGGACTTTTGGAACTGTTGTATACACTTCTTCTTTGACTGAGTTCTGAGAATGATATCCCCTTTATCTCTCATTTTAGATTCTTTGACTGGGCATATATATATAATTTCTATATTGATACATTCAGACTTGGTTACTCTATTTCAATGTGAGGAAAATATTTGTGGGGTATGGAACTTGTTTTCCATGTTTATATTATTAGTCTTGGATGAGTCTATTCTCCTTTTATTAGTGGTGTAGTCTGAACATGTAGTTCATCTACTTGTCATGTTGATCCCCCTATGTCTGGAAGAGGTTACATAAACTCTTAATTTGGGTTGAACTATTCTTTTTAACAATACATGTGTATTATCTAAAGTCTTTCTATTCATATTGCATCTCTTAATACTCCCCTTAAGTTTTTTTGGTGTTCTACTGGGTATGTATATACCCCCCATGTATGGGATTTTCCTATGTCTATTATGTATTATGTAGATGACGAATAGGTTGACGATGACTTCAGAAGAGAATAAGGATACCTTGTACTTTGGAAAATATATAGTGGTCATAGCTTAGAGACTAGGAGTTGGTATTTCTCAGTGTTTTACTATCCTATTTCGCTAAATTGGGACATATTTTTGGTTGGGTATTTATTTCCCCCCTTTACTTTTCTTTTTTTAATACCGTAATTTTTTACTATCTATAATATTTGCATCCATGGTTGTTCCCTTTCTCTTTTATTCTTTTATTTCTACTCCATGTTCAATTTTTAATTGAGTTGAATTTTTATGTACATACACTTACTTAGGAAATGATCTCCCCAAGTTAGTTATGACTTTGGAAATGTTCACCATCATATGGCCTATGAAGGCGGTCTTGGGGTAGGTGCGGAAGGATCGAAAGCTTGGGTCGGGTGAGGAAATATTAGTATCATATAAAGTTCATCCATTGGGGTGTTTTTAGAACCACTCCCCTTCTGACGTTCTGTTTTGGTTTTAGGGAAACAATTTCAAAATGTCTTGATTATGGCTCTCAGACCAGAGAAACTAGTAATGGTGCTGGCGGTTGGTGAATCCATTCACAAGGACCTTTACTACCTTCTTGTCAACACGACATACCAAAAACATTTGTTGAAGGGATAAATGGTACCTGCATTATAAAGGATTGATTCTTTGACTGTCCTCTATGAGTTATCTCCCCATTGTTGTTATATATATATTCTCATTTCACAATGGTACATATTTATCACTATCAAGATGCCTCTGTAAATACATCCAGCCTGGTTATCAACATCTAGATTAAGACAAAAATTCAATGAGTGATGATGCCACATTTTAGGGTCCATCCCACCCGATCAATTTCTACAAGAAAGAAGGTAGTGGAACCCCCAACTATCAATAAGTAGTTGGTACCATCATAGAAGGGTATGGATATATATATTCTTCTTACTCCCCATTAGTTCCAGTGATTGAAGTTTTTGAGGTACCGTGATGGGAGAAATCCCCACGCATCAGTCGATGACCTCAGCTTTCATACCTATATAGATCATGACCGATCATATGGTTTAAGTTTCATCCAATTCTATTTATAAAAAAGTATTTTGTTCCTATGGTACTAGCTGATGACACACCTATGTTTATTGTTCATAAAAAGATCCAAAAATAATAATCTCCCATGATTCATTTTAATCCAGACTCCCTTTTCTAGTGGTTTAGGTCATACTCCCTATTTATTGAATGTTTGGAGTTTTAGTTGATTTCTTGCATGTGGCTCCAAACATGCACAAAAAAGGGAAACTTTCCCATTGAGACACATTCTTGCTATGCGATCTAAAAAAGTGCGGGAGATTCATTTCCATCCCAAAGCAGATAGTATCATCGTGTGGTGGAGGAGTTCCTTTTACTCGTGTATTTTAGGTTCTTCAAATGTAATAAGGTGTCAACGTAGACTAGGGTTGAGGTGAATATGTTGGAAAAGCAATATATTTCTTTCTGATTTATGATAATTTAGCCTCATGTCTTCGAGTGTTGTTTTGGGTATGAAATGGGTTTTCACTACACTATATGATGTTATAACACAATGTCTTAAGGCACATTATCCTATATTTAGCCCATGTTTGAGGCTTAGCAGTACCGGTGGTGTCCTTTTTTCTTAACCCTTGTATTGGATTCTCCTAAATATTGGATTAGTGATCACAATATTATACTGAAGGAGTGACTTGAATCTGCACTGAGGGAGAGAGATATTCCCAAAAAAAAATCTTTTCCTAGTGGGAGTGGGACCCTATGATGCTTTCCTCAGTATGTGCTGGTCTTCAACCATCCATGATCAAATTCTTTTTACCAGTGACTATGGAAGTTCTTCCAAACTAAGGGGTAGATTTTTTTCTCATTATGAAAGTAGTGATCCCTAGATAGGGAAAGATAAGTACACTTTCTGGAGGTTACATCTGATTGAACAATTCAATAGTGTTACCCTTGGGGTAGTGGATTCTATGAGGGCTCTGTTGCCTATGATGGTTGGGGAGTATGATGAAATTCTTCTTAACTGTGATCCATGTTTATATCACTATAAAGAGTCTGTTTTATACATGGACTTGCACCATGTTTGGCCAGATGTTTATGCTAGCATATTAGATGACCAAATGTGGGTGGGAGAGCTAATGGTGTAGTTAGAGGAGTATGCGGAGTGGGGTCTTTGTAAGACTTAGTGTGTTTCCCTAGGAATCCCAGTGTCATTTTACTAAGATGAGGATGAAAGATTAATGTCGGGTGAGGGTTGGGGTCACCAAATCTAGCTGTTTTTGGAAGAGTATCCACCCTCATGAAACATGGAGTTCTTTGACCAGCATTTTGGGGTGATGTGGATCTCATAGGCTAACCTCAGGATGGGTTATGACCAGCTCCTAGTTTGAGAGGTGGATTTTATAAGCATGCCTTGCAAGAGATGTTGTGGTTGATTTGAGTTCTTGGTTATACCCTTTAGGGTGTTGAATGATACATCAGTGTTATCATGACTTATGAGAAATATCTATAACATTTTTTGGATCAGTATGTGGTAGTCATCTGCGATGGAACCCTCATATCATTGGTGTCAAAGTGGTAGCATGTGAGACATATGAGTATGGTGATATACATGATCCATGAGTGTTATTTGAAAGAAAACTCTCATGGATTCAGTTTTGGATTTGAAGGTCCCCTTCTTGGATTAGGTCTTTTTAGAAAAATGATTAATTGTAGACTCTACAGACGTTTAGGCATCGTGAGATTGAGGGCCACCCAGGTCATAGCTATGGAATTAGATGCTCAAAATGAGGTTTTCATCAGTTTTTTGTTGATTAAGGTGACATATTAGTTTACCTCTCATCAGTTTACTCTTATTGGTGAGGATGGTGCCTAATTCCCCCAAATGATAGTTGTTACGCCACCTCTTCCATAATAAGTTGGGGAGGATGAAATTGGGGATATCAAATGAGAGATATTTCATGACTAGATATCTTTAATAGAACCACCAGATTTAGTTTCTAATGAATAGAATAACATTTTTTAGGGACGTACAATGATTTGGGTCACATTACGAGTGGAGGTGATGAAAGAGATTCACTTATCTCCTTGGTTGTACTTACCATTGTAATAAAGATGTATGGAAGAGATAGATACTATCTCTGTGTCCCAACATTTTTCCATAGTTTTTAATTTTTATGAAATAAAAGCATTGAATATTGGAATAATGAGGAAAATTATATTTTTTCAAGTAAGACTTTGGAGTATTTATAGCAATATTTTCAGAGTCAAGAGATGAGGTGGTATTCGATTTTGAGGACCAATTATCCCAGATTTAATTCTATATAAATATTAAATATATTTTTATTTCACACACATTGATTTTCTAAAAAAGTGTAATATCCCATAAATGGATTCTCATATTAGAAATATAGATCCAAAGTGGATTCAAAAACATGGAAATTACCCTAGGTGAGGCCAAATATTTTTAGTAAAAAATGTTCATATGGGGAAGTTGTTGGTGGGTTCATTGGATAAAAAAATTAATTAATTTATTTTATTTAATAACCCTAACCCAAATAACTCATATACAAATACTTGGATGAGAAATATGATTCCACCAAAGATTTAACAATGTGGTTTTTACCCTAGATGTGTTCTAAAGTTATTCAGTGCAGGATGTCTAATAAAGGTTGTTTTTGGAGAGTGTGTCTAATTAAAATAAATAAATTATTTATTTATTTTTAAATAAATGGACTAGACTATTTTCCTATATAAATAAGTTTCTATTGAAAATCTCCAGGGGTAGTCATATAACCTTGGGATCTTTTAGAGGAGCTTTTAAACCTTTTCCAATGGCAGATTAACATTGGATGATTATAGGTGATCAGATAAATGTGAATCCATAAGAAGGAGACACAACTAATCATCTTCATCGCTAGGATATTTGTTTTTCACCAACGATCAATCCATAATCGAGGTATTACTCATCAATAGGGGTTTCTTTTCCTTTCGATTAAATGATTGAGCATGATCAAATATGTTTCCTTGATCATTGTTTAAATAAACTTTCATATGAGCCCATGTGGCCAAATATATTATTATTTAAAATTATTTCATGTTCATGCAATGTTTCTCACCACAGTTTCCCCTCTATGAACTCTTTGTATAATAAAACTTTCTCGGTGATGTTTATAACCTTTTTTATTGATGATTTTTCCTCATGGTTCTTATCATTCTTCATCAGTGGACCTTGGGATCATGATTTTACATTATCAGGGTGGGTTTAAGCACAGTCAAACCCCTAGATTCAGGGAAATATCATGAACGGCTTGTGGATCGATGGTTTGTGGGTGGGAAGATAAACGACTAGGGTTATGTTTTGTGAACGGATCAGATCAGTACTGAGGGTGGGAGTTTGTGATTGGAGTTGGTTCAGGATCGGGTTGATGATCCCTGTTTTCAAGGATGACACGTGACAATGATGTGTGTTGTGTTGGGATCAATTCCAAGAAAATTACATGAGAAAGATTACATGGTGGAGGTTTCTAGGTGCAGATGTGATAATGGCCGGAGTCGAATATCTGATGAGGTAGTCGAACATGATCATCATACTAGGCCCTGATATTTTTGTTATTATTAATAATAATGGTGATGAAATACTAGAAAATTAGACAAGGGTTTTTTTATTATTGTATTAAATAATAATAATAATGGTAAGATACAATGTGTGGTTGATTAAATTAAATGGTTTAAATTTAATCAATAATATTTTTAATTAAATGGTTTTAATTAATATCATTTTATTTGAAATAACAAATTAATAAAACATTTTTAAAATGAGGTATTAAATGTGGAAATCATTTTATGTTTTGATGTGAGGAGATATGAAAATAAATTTAATTTAATTATGAGAATTAAATTAATAAAATATAGGGGGATTTAATGAAAGGGGTGTTACCCCCAGCAAAAGAGTGAAAGGGGTGTGAACACTCCATGATTTTGGTTAAATACTACACTAAATTTCTTAAAATGATAATAAAATTTAAATAGAAAATTTCCGACAACTGGGAGTGGGGGCCTCCTTGGGCGTAGTGAGTGAAGTGAGGGTGGTACATTCCTCTCCCTTGGTTTTTTTAATAACAAACATTATTGATAATAATATTAAAATATTATTTTTTATCCTGGGTTGTCAAAAATTTATTTGGTCGTAACTCCACCATACGACCGTGGATTGAAAAACTATCCTTATTAGTGTGACCCTAGAACTGAGGCGATCATTTTATGACCAATCTTGGATTCCTTTTTGGGACTTGTGCCTCAGTTCAATGAGTAACACAATAATAATAATGCATTTATTATTGGGGAATCATGTCGCTGACATATCTTGTTCATATAGTTTTGGAATGAGGAACATTCAGTGGAATCACAACATTAAAATCATGATGGTCATTTTCAGTATAATGTTTGATACCTTTTTTAGACTCATTCCCAATGTCCATGAAGCATCATTCATGTATTATGTGGTTAAATGTGAATTTTTCACTAGGTATCCAATTGAGGCAAGTGAATAGCCCATATCAATAATTTTCCATAAAGATCACATTAATGTGATCTATTTGGTCATACGCGTCCCTTTAAAGAGGCGCATTAGTGAAATTATATTTTATACCTTCGAACCGATGATGAGCCTCATGTGTTAATTGGGATTTTGGTCGACGCATGTCGGGATATACCCTTAAATGTCATATATTAATAAATGATCAAAAATCCACGTACTATAGATTACAGGACTTAATAGAGGTGTGGGAATACACTCTGTGTGGACCTCTTATATGACTATGTATTCGAGTAAATGGACATGGAGAAAGGGACATGACCTAGTCCTAGTTGGTATGGACAAACCGTGTAGTCCACCTGCACAGTGTGTAAAACTACATGGGTCAGTAGAAATGTGATAGATAGGGACATGGATAAATGATTTATTAGGACCACACACATTGGGGATCCTCTCACACACCTTTTACCACCTTTCTTTCCCTTTTATAAAATGTCAAATTTCCATATCTCCTTCATTTCAACTCAGATTTTGGCTCATGAGTAGCCTATCCTATGTGTTTTTTTCTACATAGAAAGAAATAATTCCCTCAGTTTTGGATTTTTAGATACGATGTGTAATGTTGTTGGAATGATTCCTAACTAGGATATTCTTGATGATGAAAACAATCATGTAGGATCACAAGATACATTTCATGTAGACCCTCCATCAGAGTCTTGGTAGTGGAGTCCTCAACACTTTTTGATTGGACCCTATAGTTGAGACTATGATTTGGAGTCCTCAACAGTCTTTGAGTAGACACTCCAGCAGATAATGTGTAGTGGATTCTTCAAATGTTATTTAGTAGACTATCTAGTAGGGACTGTGTAGTATAGTCCTCAACAATTTTCGAGTATACCCTCTAACAAGGACCGGGCAGTGGAGTCCTTGATGGTTTCCATGAAAACCCTCTAATAGATAATGGGAAGTGTTTTCCTCAATTGTTTTTGAGTAGACCCTCCAATAGGGACTGGGAAGTGGCATCATGTATGCTTTCCATATAGATGCTCCAATATATTTGGTATGTGGCATCCTCAATGGATACTAAATTACCCTCCTGTATAGTTGGGTAGTGGCCTCCTAGATAGATACCAAGTCTACTCTCTATTAGAGTCAGATAGTGGTATCCTTGATGGATTATTGAGTGAACCTCACTAATTTACTAGGTTTTGAGTCATATACTTATATATTTTCCCACTCGTCTATACGACACAGTGACGAGGCCTTGTAAAACATGTACAGTTAATTTTGGGTAGACATATGAGATGATGTGATTCATTGATTGACTTTTGGAACTATTAGCTACTCTTCTTCTCGAGTTGAGCTATGGGATAGATATTCCATTACTCTCCCATTTGAGAATTCAATAAATAATAAGATATATACCTTATGTATACATACTTTTAGACTTGTTTACACTCTTTTCATGAGAGGCGAAAATACATGGGGTATGCCACGTGCTTTTTGTTTCTAGATTGTCATGTTTTTATGAGTCTACTCTCTTTTTTTATGTTGTGAAGACTTGTCTTGTAGTTAATCTATTAACCGTGATGAGCCCATTTTGTTTCGATGAGGTTACTTCCACTCATGGTTTGGGTTGAGCAATTTTCTATAACAAAACTTCAGCAATATCTATAATCATTCTATTCCCATTGTATCTCTTACTAATCCCCATAAACTTTTTGGGCATTCTAAAGTGTATATATATACTCACCCATGTATGAGATTTTCCTACATGTTTCAATTCTTATGAAGATGACGGACATGTCGGAAGTGACTTTAGAGGATCTTAGAGATACGCGGTACTTTGGACCACATATGGTGGCCACAACTAGAATATCTTGTTGTAGGCTCTCTAAGCATTTTACTTTCCTATTTTTTAGGTTGGGACATATTTCTGTTTGGTTGTGTATTTTTTCCTCATTACATTTCATTTTGTACTACAATACTTTTATACTGTCTACAGTATTTTAATGCATGTTTGTTCACTTATATTTTTCATTCTTTTAATTTTACAATATCTAAACTTTTTCACAGAGGTGATTGTATGTGTGTCCATACAGGTACATAAACAAAGGTCTCCCCATGATATTTAAGCCTTCAGTGATGGCCACCACCCCATGGGATATGGAGGCGGGCTTAGGGTAGTTACGTCTCAAGGATCGACTTTGGTAGGGTCATGAAATTTTTAGAAAAATAATTGTTGATCATTAAAATAATAAAAAATATATAGTTACATACATAGACAACTTTGAAAATTATAAAATATTTAAATTATAACCCAGTATAGTTTTTTTCAATTCAAATAATAACCCTATTTTGGGTTTCATCGTTATATTTTGTAACTATAATGCATATTTTATTGACTAATATTTGGTTATTATAATATTGGAAAGCCTATACCATAATTCATTGGTTATTATAATGATGAATATGTTATTATATGTTTTAAAGATTCTATGTTTATAACTATAATGAAAAGTCTATTATTTGAAATAATAACTCCATTTGGGGTTTTCTCATTATACTATGTAACTGTAATTCACAGAAACAGATTAGTGACTACCATGACCATAATAAAATTATGGAATATTTGATATAAGTTTGAACTTGGTCCATCTTGAAGGTATACATACCGTGGTTTATATTATTATACATATATTTTCCGCACCTTGGCTTATCATACTTTTGTTTAATATTATAACTTTAAGGACTCGACCCCTCGGTTTCCTAGAGTAGGTACCTTATTTTATTACATTTGTATATAAAAAATATTTTTCATCTCGAAGGACCTAGTAGTTTAGTAGGTTTGGAAACAAGATGCATACACATGTTTAACATTAAAACATGAAAAGAAATACAGCATAGAAACTCCTTTGACAACATCCATAACTCCTAGGTTATTTCAGCTTGTCATTCATAATCTACCTCCTCATGTACTGGGAAAATGAATCATATGAAAGGGGTGAGATAAAATTATCATTAAGGGTAAGAAATACAATTTAATATATCACAAACATAAACATTAGACAAGGTGAATAACTAAAAACACATTCCTTTAAAATTAACTTTCAACACATTATGGTAGGAATAAGAGTAGAATATATAATGCCATAATAAAACATAATCATGGGTATTCTACTAGTTGAATAACAACATGAACTATCAATACTATTTTCATAATGAAAGAATGAATAATGTGTGACATCATAACCGTACCATCAAGGACTCGTTCCAAGACCATAAATATCCATTTTTTCAAGGCCTCGAGCCAAGACCATCGTTTGTCTAATGCGACCTACCGATGCACCGAGGAGATATAGTGTGCCCCACACAACACTTAATAAGTACAATGCATTATTCATATGAATGAGGATAAATATAAACATCATATACATTCATATTGAAACTAATATATTAAATGTAAATAACTTTTCCCAAACATTAATCATATACACTAACCATTCAGAGTAAATTGGTGAATGGTTTTAAGATCAAACATACACAGTAAAAATAATCATAAAACATTGAAATAAGTATGGTAGAATATATCATCAAATATTAATCCAAATAATATATAATAATCAATAAGTTGTTTGAAATAGAGGAATATACTCTTATAAAATCATCAAGTAATTCTTGATATAATTCCTCTTTTACTTTGAAAAGAAAAGTTCTTTTGGAAAACTATTTGTGTAAAACCTGAAGTGTAGTAATACATTATTTTAATAGTAAAATTTATGAATTTATTAATATAATTTATTTAAAAAAATATTATAGAGTTCCCTTTTAAATAGGTAAGAATTTTAGAAATTCCCTTGAATCTGGATCACATTTCGAGAAGAATTTTTGAAGGATCCTTTTAAAACACATATCCCCACATAAATGAAAGTAGGATTATGGTTGAAACATACATATTGAAAATTATCACATAATATATTAGGATTTCATATTAATAAGTAAGAATTTAATTGAGGTCAGTAAACAGTATGAGTAACACGAATGAAAATGGAAGTTCGGGGAGAAAACTCGTACCTTAAGTCTGTCGGTGGTTCTCACATGATCTTAATAACATGAATAATAAAATTTAGGTTTATAAATTAATTCTTATGAAACATTATATAAATATAATTTATTTATAATAACCTTATTAGGTTTATTTCTGGCCTTTTTATGGGTTAAGAGATCCAATTTCATTTTTTTGGAGTTTTTTCATCCTTGGTTTTCACGAACAGTTTACTTATAGTCATGTAATGATAAACATGTATAATGAGAATGGTTGTCCAGAATAGAAGTTTTATATTATTAGTGAAAACCCAAAAGATTACATTGTTTATAAAATTCATTTGTTTATTGGGAGTGAATATGAATCATTATATAAAACATTATTGACAATTGTTTGGGTTAATTGAGTGTTCTTGATCACAATGAAATAATTTTGATCTATAAATTAATATCATGTGTAAAAAAGGATTAAAGGGCCTTAAATAAGTTATAAAATATATATTATTGTCTGATTTGACCATCAACTCAATGCCCTAGTGCCAAGAACCAAAGAGAAACTACATCCATCGATGATCAATATAAAACCCGGTTCCTCACACCTTATATATATATATATACTACACCTTGAGCCAGTTCCAACCTACTTAATAACATCTGGTTAGTCCATATATATATATATATATATATATATACATCTCATTCACCTAGTGCACCAAAATAGATATTCCCAAATAGTCCATGCCAAAGGAAAACAAAAACCAATCATGGCCACAACTGTAACATACCTCTGATCTCCATCATCTCACCAAACTAATCAGACCATGGTAGCTCTATGGCCTACACCGAGCCTAAATATCGCCTTCCTAATACCTGACCACTCAGCGGTGCTACTCCAGCTACTAACCATTGACCCTAGTGATGCATCTAACTTTCTATTCCATGAACATTGTGTGCAGCTGAAGATCTACTACCCTCACATTGTACCAATCCTAGTCCAACCTTAGAGGCCTGAGTCTACCACATAACATTATTTTCGGATGAATGAGAAGGATTCAGGTAGAAAATTTCAAGATTCTTGACCTTCCCACATGCCCAGAACTCGTTTAGAAGCTTATCACACTTATTCCAGACATGTCCAGGCTACCCAATCATAAATAAAACCATAGAAGAACCACCACAAGGTGGTCTAACTAAGTCCTTGACATGACTATCTTACTAGAACTCATATAGACCTTTCTTCATTCTATCTGATGTGTCACCACTGAAGTCACTTGAAGCCGATACTCAGCTCTAGTATGACATATCCATTAGAATTCCATCGTCTATGAGTGCATGGTTAACTGTCTCAGATAATGAGGCCAATATAAAGATATTTTCCTATAACTGAATAGCATTTCATAACACATCCCCAATGTGCCTCACCCAGGAGGTGTCTTCGCTCACTATATCGGGTGAGAAGTGAAGAAACTCAGTTAATGTCACTGCATATTCCATGATGGACATGTTACCTTACTGAAGGCTTAGCAACTCCCAAGCCCTTTTAGGCCTCATCATATCTGGGAATAATTGCTCGAAGAACCCAACCTCCTAGTCCTTTTAGGATAGTCCCTCAAGTCTTCCAACCTAAACCCTCTCGTCCCACCAGCACTTGGCTGCTCCTATGAGCATGTACTTCTCCAGCTTCGCCGTCCAACTTGGAGGCATCTCATGCATCTCAAAGATCATCTGAATGCTCTCAATCTAGTTCTCAGCTACTTTTTGACCACCCACACTATAAAAATTGGCAGGGGATGTGACTGGAACTCTTGAATCAGATATTATATTGATGGATATTATCATTGAGAACCTCTGGTGATACCCTGGATAACCCATACCAGGTTTGACTTGAGTTGATCATCAATCCATGACCCAAAATCTTTGAAATTTGGACTCTTCCTCACTCGCACTGGAAACTGTACATGAGCCTAATCCTATCCTTGAGCCTACACATGCTCATCCTAAACCCCAAGTATTTTTACCTGATCATGCTCCAATGACACTGATCCATCACCATCATGACTCTTCATCAATCCATCGAAGAGGAACCCACCAAATACCATAAATGTTCGGACAACCCATATATATAATACAGATAGGGAAAGAAATAAAATTATAGCATCAACTCACTACCCTTACTCTCCCCTACTGATACCATTCCCCTTACCATCTCAATATCATTACCTTCTCACCCACACTCAACAGAGCCATGTATCAATTATACCATAGGCCACACCTATCCTGAATACCATTTTTGCCTCAACCTAATGACTGAGTCGCCCACCATGGTGATAAAAATAATTTTATACTATGTTACATGATCTCTCATATAAGATCCAAGACCATTTCACATTTCATAGTAAATAAATAAATAAATATATATATATATGTAACATGGCATACCACAGAAGCCGTTTAAACCTCATGGCATAAGAAATTTCATACCAAAGTATTTCACATTTCACATTTATCAAGGCCTTTGATATTTATCACATGGTATAAACTTTTTACAAGGAATACAAGTACATAAAATTTTAAATATCCCAAAATGTGCCTATCAAATCCAAACAACCATCCAATCACACCATTCCTCATCGGGCCATTGTCCATGTTCTCCCTCACCTCACTAGCTCAAGGATCACATATCAAGTCCAATAAGATCACATTCCAAAAATAATCCACGGAGGTGGAAATCATATAAACTATAATCAAATAAATATAGAAACACAATTCCCACCCTAGGTAACATGGACCTTCCCTCGTACATGGGGGTGCAGGCACCCAAGAATGAGTTTGAAATCCAGTTATAACCATAACCTACTCTACAATATACCATATACCAAATAGTAAGATTAGAAGAAAAATAAAATGTTTCCTAAATATAATTAGTATCCAGGAAGCACTTCTACTAAATATCAGTCAAAAAAACATCTAATACCATTTATAGTATACCTATCACAATTTCGCCACTCAAACGGTGTAATTGGGTCAGGTTCCGCTGATCTTCAACACACCTTCCCAAATGACAGTGGCTACTGACTAGAAGAGAGGGTGTAAAGAGCTAAATTGGGGAGGATATAGCCTCTTGGAATAGATAATATATTGGATCAAGTATATAAATATAATATACAGCTAAAATTAAATACCTAGCAGAGTCGAACTAGTCCCACCAAAGGCAGAAGCACATGCAATATCAATAAACATAGACTGTTTTGGTTAGAGTATGACACCCAAGAGAGTGGGTGAATTGGGTTCCAATAAAAATTCCTATTAAAAATTTATTTAAATGATTCACCCAATTTAAAACTTAAAAATCTAGTTTATCAAAGTAGTGAATTAATAATAGCCTGAATGTTCAAGTAATTTCTAAAAAGATTGATTATTTAACATTTGTAACAATATCAAATATTGGTACAACTTTATAAACTTATCGAATAATAAAAATAGTTATATGAACTATCCAAGACTAACTATGAAAGTGAAATTCAATTTTCTGAAAGAAAAAAATCAAGAAAACTAAATTTTAAATCATAGTGGATATAAAACAAGAGGTTCAGTCTCAAGCCGAGACTTAGTCCTCTCCACTTGGTGATCACCTTCCACCAAGAAAATTATGTAGTTAATGGTTCTAATCTACCCCCTTAATCAGAGTTTACATAATATTACACAGACTTTCCATGTCACAAAACTTCTACCATAGTTTTTCATATGAAAAAAAATACAATAAGGTCACAAGGGACCTCAACCATAGTTATACATGACATAAAAAAGTGAAAAATAGGATAGTTAAGTGAGGATATCTAGTATCCTCCAGTTCAATGTAGGAGACAATGTGTGATTTACAAGTAGATTCACACACTTATCGAAAGTGTAATAGAAGGTAAAAAACATAGAAATAAATATTATATAGTGTCTATAATGCTTTGTGTGTTATTCAGTTCAACTCTAGACTATTTAATGTATTGGAGTTGAAGATGGAATCATCTTTTGGAAGAAGACACTAAAACAAAGTGTCATGAAGCACTATGTTATGTCTTCCAGAAAGATGAGATGTTCTTCTTTTTTAGGTTGAGTTAAATGCTGCATAGATGTTGGAACTTTGGTGAAAAACTTTTCTCTAGTTCACATCAAACAGGAATGAAGAATTCCTCATGTTTTCTTCATTTATATATTTTGCTCGTGTGGGTATCCTACTATGTGTACACATATCCCATTTTCTATTTTATTTTTGTGTGTTCTTCCTTTCATGCACTCTTCCTTGAATATATATTCCTACAACCCGACAATATGCATGTTTTAAGGTATATGTTTTTCCTCATACTTCTAACATTATCATTTAAGATATCTATAAAAATCATTAAATTAATCAACCACATTAAAACAATAAAAATATGACTGTTAGAAGTAAAGTTGAATAAAATAAATTTTTTTAAAAAATTTCCATGAGTCCTCTATTAGTATCTCCTTATATTAGTGACTCATTCCATCAATGTTTACTTATATCTATATCAGTGACTCATTTCATCAGTGAATCATTTCAACTATCGGTGAGTCCTTACATCTATTGAACCATACATCTCTAGGTCCATGTGTCAGTATTTCATTTCATCGGTAGGTCCTTTCATCGGTAGGTCCTTTCATCGATAGGTCCTAGTGTTGGTAGGTCCTTGCATCAGTATTTCCATGCGTCAGTATGTCCTTGCATTGGTAGGTCCTTTCATTGGTAGGTCCTTGCATCGGTAGGTCCTTGAACTATCGGTGACTTAGTTGAACTATCGGTGTCTCATCTCTTCTGTTGGTGTTAGTCTATCATAATTAGAAAATATATCTACTTGGACTGTCACATAACAAAAATATTATCGAAATGTGTTAAACTTGTATGTGGTCAACGATAATCATAATTACACATCATAAAACATAAATAAACATGATTTAATTGATTTTTCATTATTAATTGGATTTTACATTATTTTTTATTATTAAAATACTTAATACTAGACTGTGTGGCCAATAGTATCCTATGGGACAACAATATCCCCCTTTTGGATGATCACAAATCATGTCATTATAAAGTAAAATCATTTTATGTGTAATATAATCATTCTAATTATCATCTACCACTATTGATGTATTTAATCAATATATAGATAAGGTTCAAAGATAAAATAAATAGTAATGGTATCGAAAGGAAACAAAAATAATCTTATCAAAGACAAAGGCCTTTTCTTACCATATGTAATCAAAGGTAATGAAAATAGAATATATAAGGGTTATATAAAAATTAAAAATAAATCTGGATAATGCCAAATTATTCTCCCCATTTTGGTATTATCAAAAGGTGCATGTGTATCAAATAGGATTCTCCCCCATTTAATTCCAATAAACAGAGAGAACAGTTAATATAGAATAATATGTATCATTGAAAAAGAGATAGAACATAAAAAGATGAAAGACAAAAGCATTGAATTTCATTAATAAATAAATTACAGTGTATTAAAAATTTCTAAGGAAATACAAAAAGAGACAACTAATTAGCCCAATCAGAGAGTTATCCACACTACTTATTATGATAAAAAGGTTACTTAATTTTCTTAGAAGGATAAATAGAAGGTCCAGTAGGTGGTGGATTAGAAGCATGTGGGTCTGAAAAAATATTAAGAGGAGGTAGGATCACTCTTTCTGGATATTAGGTGCAAGGATAGGATTGTGTTGTGATAACACAAGAGGTTGATTCTTCTCTTGGATCACTGGGATAATCTGAGTCAAGGTCTAAGAAACTGAAATATGAGGTGGATACAATGATCTACAAGTTCTAATAGGTCCATTAGAAGTCCTAATAATTTCTTCACTTTAAACATGAAGATATGGATTCAAAATCTTGTTGAAATCCTTAATGATTTCACCACCATACATCACAGCTTTCTCAAAGTCATCTTTATTCTACATGAATTTTTTCAAAATAGGGGTGAAGTCCTTCAACATCTGTAATTGTTCATTGAAGGATCTGTTCACTACAGGAAAGGACAAGTTCCCTTTAAAATACTCAAAAGGAATGGTCAATTGATGCTTCGTTGTAATATACTTGAAATAATAATCCACCTTCTCTGTAATCTGATAATTGGGAATCTCTGCACTCTTGGAATAGAGTCTCACCATATACATAACAAGTTTACTATTATTCTAAATTTTTCTAAGTCTATCTAATCCATAGGCACAAAACAGAGATTTAATACCTTCCTTGACAACAATTATAATTTCCTCAATGTCTAAATCCTGAGATGTCTTACCAGAGGTAGAGGGAACATTAGGAGTTGAGGTATGAGTCTTGAAAGTTTTAAGAGTAGTTTCCATACAGACATTATACCTTGAACTCAAATTTTTTATTGTAAAGACAATCCCAGATATTTATTTTCTCTTCCTAGTGGGGTTTGTAATGATTGTTTTAGCTATTGAGATTAAGTTGGGTTGAAATTTTGTGATAACATTTTCTAGAATTCTAAATGCATCAAGATCACTCACACCAACTGCCTGACTAGAGTCGAAGCAGCTTTTATAGACTGATTTAATTATTCTATTAAAGATTTTATGGAGTATAATTCATTTCTCAGTTGAGTGCTTTCCATTATAGCTTGTTGAATCTCATGGACCATTTTAGTTTCAAATGATACACTCATAGGTGAAAAGATTTCATCCTTAAATCATTCAGAGTCTACTTTAGTGATGGAGTCATGGTTAAGGGTTTCAACTAGTGATTATTTGAAACATGTACAAATACCTCATCATACGAGTCTTCATAATCCAAACAAAGTGCTATATATCAAGGATGTACTTCTCATTTAAACAAAACATCATCATCCAAAGGATTGAGAGTGTCAAATCTCACTCCTCTAGCTTGAAGATCCCCATCATCTTGATCTATTCTGACTTGAGGCTCCCCCTAAATCTATTCTATCCTCATTGGTTTCTCACCCGAAACATTAGGTCTTCTTATTTCATAAACTAACTGAGGTGTAGGTGTCACTTTATCTTCCACATCATTATTAACTTCAGGATTAGCTCTTTCTTTAGCCACAACTATAGAAGGTTCTATAAAAACATTCTAAACTAAGGAATCATCCATCTATACATCTCTACTTTGATCATCCTCATGATGGTCACCATCACATTGACTCTATTAATCAATACCTTAATCAACATAATCATGTCTAGAGGAATTATTTTAACTTCCATTTCTATCATCATTTTCTTCACCATCTTCCTCTTACCTACTACTTCCACTACCACTTTCCTCTTCTTCACTTCTATTTTCTTCTTATTCAGAGCCACTAGATCTACTTACATAATACTAACTTCTTGATAGTTTTGTATCCTCAACTCCATTAGTGACAAGAGTTGGTTCATCATAGGGTAATGTAAGGTTTGAAATGGAAGTCCAAAAAAATACCTTTGGTTACTCCTGTGGTGTCAGGATCACTCCTATCATAGATAGGTGACCCTTGATCTCTAACTGGTGTGGCAGGCTCTTCTTCCTCATCTGAAGAGTAGAAAACTTCCTTATATGTCCCCAGACTAAGATCATCCAAATTCCTTGGTCTAGATGTATGGTCCATTCGATTGAACTTATCATAAATATTATCCTCGCCCCTAATCCATTCTTTCTCCCTTGGGTTACAATTGATATTCATCCTTTTACAGATATCTTTTCTTAGGTAGATTCCACTACATTCATAAACAACTTCATCTTCTTAACTATAAAAAAATTTATCTTTAAACATGGATGATATAATCCTTGGATAAAATGGGTAATTGGTTTTGCAAGAAGGCTATATAACTTCAATTATGTGAACATAAAGGTATATACATATGTTTTACTTAATCCATTTTCTCAATAGACAAATCAAATAGAAATCTTGATAATTTAGTGATTAAAATTCCCCTCTATTGGGATTGATCTGATCCTATATAGAGTTGAACAAAATTATACACTTCCCATATAACCTTTTGGAAATGGGTCTCTTGTTCATCTCATTTTCAGTAAGATCCTTCAAAGCTATCTCAATGTATAAAAATTCACTTTAATTTGTATAACTACCCAAATAATCATCAAACACACCATCATGGAGAATTTTAAGACATTCATCCCACTGTCAAGAGAAAAATAGATTCTGTTGCCTTTCAATATGGACTTTATCCATCAAAATCACTACCTTCTAATAGAAACTCCATATTCATGTAAAAATCATGAAATAACATCATGTAGAAAGGTATTTAATTATCTTAGAACCACTAAATCCATCCATAATTCTATATAAAACTGTGTATTAAAGACTTTATTTCCAACAACCATTCAATAAGAACCTCCTTTTCTGGATTCACTACAAGATTTGATAGAGTAGGATTCATAGGTTCAGAATATTTTCTTGATTCAACTTTCTGTTTCTTAGATGTATGAGACTCATTACATGAACCAAATTCAAGAACTTGATTCACATGCATCATTCCAATAGTTCGGTTTGAAGGTAGGAAGGTGAAAGGTCAGGGTTAGAGAGAGAAATGACTGATTGAGTGTAAGGGTAAAATAATAGAGTGAATCGACTCGAATTTATATCATTTAGGGAATTTGAAATCACGAAATCATTAAATTGTGAACCAGGTTTAACAAAATTACTAAAACAATTTATTTTTGGTAAAAATATAGAATATATTAAAATGGTGATTCATCTATTTTTGCATGATAGATTATTCATAACACTAATGGTATCAGCTTGAGAAGGTGTCAGTTTCGGCAATACAAAGTCATCGGTGTCGACATGAAAACGCTGTTAGCATGAAATAGGGTATGTGTATTCAAGACATTGATAGATTCATACTATCAATGTTGGTATGACTACTTCACTTAAAAATTATCAAAGGAGTAACAACCTAAGGTCATATAGATTGATCATTCATAAATCAGGATTGATGTAGTGAATTATTTCAGATATCGATGGATTGTTGAAAATGTCAGCAAACTGATGTTCCGAGCCACTGAATTATAAATTTATATATCCTTTTTGATAATGGCCTCTCAAAAATTGATGTCTTACATCAATGTGTTCTTCCAAATAATGTGAAACAGAATTCTTAGAAATATTAATATCACTTTTGTTATCACATTTTATAGGGACATGTCTGAATTGATATCCATTATCTAGTAATGTGTGCTTCATCCACAAAATTTGTGCACAACAACTGCCATAAGCTATGTATTCATCTCCAGAAGTAGATAATGCACTAGAATTTTGATTCTTACTACACCATGAAACTAGATACATTCCCAAAAAGTGACATTTTCCAAAGGTTCTCTTTGTATCTAACTTACATCTACCAAAGTTAGCATCTAAATAACTAACCAAATCAAAAGGTTTTCTTCTAGGATAGAACAATCCTAAATTAGTTTTATATTTGATGTATTTAAAAATATTTTTGGTAACATTTAAATGATATTATTTTGTTTGTTCTTGAAAATGTGCACACGTGCACACACTAAACATAATATCTGGCTCACTATCAGTTAAGTAGAGAAAACTACCAATAATTCTTCTATATGTGGTTTGATCAACAGATTTACCATCTTCATCAAGGTCCAACTTACAAGTGGTACTAATTGAAGTTTCATTACCCTGAGTTCTTTCAAATCCAATTCTTTTTAAAATATCCAAATTATATTTTCTCTATTTCAAATCAATACTGTTGCACTTCTCATGTATTAATCATGTTTTAATGATCACAAATCTTATTCAATATAGATCATGTGTATTTATGTTTAAAGTTTTCTCATGAATTAATAAGTTCCTTTCAAGGTCTTAATTACTCTATATTTCATTTACTTACTTTATGATATCTTTAATATACTCTCAAAATACCTTCTTTGAAAAATACTTAAGTATAATAGTTTCTATTATCATCGTTATTTAAGTCTGAACACAGTTACCTTGAAAATTCTACGACACCGTGAGTCTGCCACTGGTTATGTCTTTCTGGCACCGTGAAGCTAGACACTGTGAAGCCAGACACCGTGAAGCAAGACACCGTGAAGCCAGACACCATAAAGCAAGGAATAGTGATCATGAGACACCGTGAAGAAAGGTATCATGACCATGAGACACTGTGACCATGAGACACCATGACCATGATACACCGTGACACTCAGACGTCGTGATCAACCAAGACATTGTGTGAAGGAGACACTGTTTCCATGACTTACTGTGACATTGTTTCTTAATCTATTCTATCAACTTTTAATTTAATTTATAATAGTCATAATTGATGACTTTAATGCACTAACATAATTAATATTTCTTTGTATACATTTCATCGGATAGTACGAGGTACGAAGTGCAGAACACATGCAACCTATCAGATCCAACACGTGCATTACAAGTTAAAGGTGAAGTGTGACCAAGAATCATCACGTGTGATACAGATACAAAAAAGTAAGGAAGTGGACACATGATCAAAGAAGATACTGAGAGTAAGTTTTCAAAACAAAGGCACACTGTATGTAACTCGACACGGAAGAACACACAAAACATTTTTGAAGCCTAAAAAACATCTTTACTTGACTGAACCTCACGGAGAACACAAACAGAATCCCGACACTCTGTTTTCCACACAACTTCAAGAAAAGGACTCAAAGCTTCATCTGCTTAAATCCAAAGGAGTCTGGAACTGCATTGACAACACACAAGAGAATTATAAAACTCATCTCTATATTTCTGCTCGATTGTGTTCATCCTTTTCTTTACATTATGAGTACTGTGTGCTTCTTTTGATTTGAGCACACACTGACTCCTAAGATGAACTGGAGGATTTCTAAATCCTCACTCAATCATTTCCTTACACTCTTGTGTCCCACTGTGGATAGTGGTAGAGGTCTGAGGACCGGGACAGCCTGTGAGTTGTTTCTATTATTGAATTCCCAAATAGAACTATGGTAGAGGTCTGAGGAACTAGACAATTTGAGTACTATTGTAAACCACGATCTAGGGTGTGGATAAAAGTTTTATATGAACTGTTTAAGAGGACTAAGTTTCAGATTGAGACTAAACCTCTTAGTTAAATCTATTGTTCTTTTTATTTTAGTTTAAACTATTTTCTCTATTCCACTGCTAAGTACTTTAAATATAAATCTATTTTAAAGTTACTCTGATAGTTAAACTAGAAAGTGTTTGTATTTTTTGTAAACTAGTAGATTATTTTCAAAGGATAATCTAATCTTCATATTAGATTAACTGAGAACTAATTAATCTATTGAGAACCCAACTGAACCTTTACTTTATTGAAAATTTACAATAGTTTATCTTGTTATTTAAATTGGGGGATTTCAATAAATCTTTTAAATAGAAACTTTCAATTAGAACTCAATTCACCCCCCCCCCCCCCACCCTCTTGAGTATCCACTCCAACCAACATTTGGTATCAGAGGTTTTTTAAAAGGTTTTCAAAACTCTCTGTTTGTGAGCAGTTTTCAACAGTGATTTTAGTTGTATCGTAATGATCTCAAAATTTCTTTTATTTCTAAATTTTATCACTTTAAATATATTTTCTAATGTCTTGTTATGAATAATAGACTAGAAGGTGTAGCTACCAACATGCCACCCTTCTTTAATTTTGTAAATTATTCCCAATGGAAAATCAAAATTAAAACTCATTTAGAATGTATGGGATTTGACATTTGGACTGCAATAGAGACTCAGTATACGATTCCAGAAACTGTTAGAATTACTTGGGATGAACCTACTAAATCTGATTACAATAATAATTGTAATTCAAGGAATGCCCTATATTGTGCATTTGGAGATGAATAATTTAATCGAATATCTTCCTGTAAGACTGCTTATGAAATATGGGATACTTTGGCTATTTATCATGAGGGAATAACCAATATCAAGGAAATGAGACTAAATACATACACTATTAAGTATGGTAATTTTAAAATGAAATCTGATGAATCTATTTTCAATATGTATCTCAAGATTAATGAGATAGTTAATAAAATGATCTCACTGAGAAAAGTTGTTCCAGCAAAAGAGAAAATCATGAGAATACTCAAATGTCTGCCAGAAAGAGGGAGACGCACATTAGTCTCAATAAGAGAATCATGTGACATTGGCATTCTACCTGTCAAGGAGCTGATTGGAATATTGATGATGTATGAAGAATAATTGAAGGTAAAAAAAGAAGAATATGATGAACCGTGAAAGAAATCAGTAGCCTTCAAGACCTCTGCTTCAAAAATCAAGGACAAAGAAAAAAATTCAAGCTATAAGTGATAGTTCAAGTAGTGAAGAGAGTGAATCTGACATTTATGTTGAAATGGCTCAGATAGCCAGACAATTTAAGAAGTTTTATAGGAAGAAAAAGTTTATTAGAAAATCAAATTATAATGGAATGTATGACAATAAAGGTCATTGTAATAAGGATTGGAAAAAGACTCATAAAACTGATGACATAGTCTACTACAAATGAAAGAGGAAAAGACATGTGAAAGCTGAATGTACAAAGTTAATGTACATGAAGAAATATGCATACAAGGGAAAAAAGTATAAGAAAGCTATGAAAGGAACATGGAGGGCTTTAGAAGATAGTTCAAGTGATTCTGATTCAGCTCAGGATGAAAAATCTCAAAAAGCTAATATGTTCTTCATGAAAAACCCATCTGAGGTAACATTGGATACTCCTACTTTAAACTCTTATTATTTTGGATATAATTCTGATTCTGAGGATGAAAACATGTCTAGTGAAGAATTATTTGAATACTGTAACATGCTAGAGGATACTTGCAATGAGCTGGAGGACAAGTATAATGCCTTAAAGAAACAACATGCTTTAACTAGCACTGTTAAATCTGTACTATAACTAGAAAAGGAAAAGAATTCTTAACTACTCAAAGAGAGTACTGAAATGAAATCATCTAATGAGAAACTCATGAAATATTTAGAAAAATTTACTAATTGAAACAACACTCTTACATAAATTCTAGGAAAATAATTTGCACCAAAATATACTTATGTTTTAGGCTATCATCCTGGATAAAGACACATTACAAAGAATAGATTTATTCTTCAATTTGGATAGTATACTACTAGTCCTAGTTCTAGAAATTATTATGTCTCAACCAGCTACTCACATATTTATAGATAAAACAATGTTTATCTTTCAAATTTATTTAAAACTACTGATTATATAAAACAAATTAGACAAATCTGGGTACCAGAAGTTATGCTTGTTAACCTATCTAGACCCAAGAAAAACTGGGTACCAAAATCATTTTCTATCTAAAATTGTGTTATAGGAATCCTGCTTAAAAAGTTCATGTAGGAAGACATGGTACATGGACAGTGGATGTTCAAGACATATGATAGGATACTTTTTACGTTTTAAAAGCTTAATCAAAGTTGAGGAGGATATGTCACCTTTGGGGATAACTCAAAAGGAATGATCATCAGCTTAGGCCAGATTTGAAAAACTGATTCAATCTTAATTGCTAAAGTATTATTTGTTGATGGACTAAAGTATAATCTGTTAAGCATTTCACAATTATGTGAAGATGGTTTTAATGTTAAATTTGAAAATTATTCTTGAAATGTATTTGATTCTAAAAATGCTCTGGGATTTACTACACTGAGAAATGAAAATTTTTATGCTGTAGATTTGAATTCTTAAGATAAGAAAAATATTACCTATTTAAATGACCTTCATAAAGAATCTTGGATTTTTGATAGAAGATTAGGACACATCAATATACACAAACATAGAAAACTGAGTAGGAAAAACTTAGTTTGAGACCTACCAAAACATGAATTCCTAGCTGATAAAGTTTGTAATCTCTGTCGTAAAGGGAAAGCTACATAAAGTTTCCTTCAAATAAAATAAAGAAGTTTCTCATTCTCAACCTCTCGAGTTGGATCACATGGATTTGTTTGGACCATCTAGAGTTTCTAGCTTAAAAGGGAAGCATTATGTTTATGCCCTTATATATGACTTTTCTAGATATACTTGGGTATATTTTCTGGCTCACAAAAGTGAAGCTTTCTCTTACGTTATTAAATATTCCATGTCTGTATAGAACCTTAGTGGACTTAGGATTAAGACCTTGAGAAGTGATCATGGTCATGAGTTTGAAAATCAAGAGTTTTAATCTTATTTCTCACACAATGGCTATAGTCGCAACTTCTCTTCTCCTAGAACAACTCAACATAATGGTGTAGTAGAATGAAGAAATAGGACTCTTCATGAGATTGCTAGGACAATGCTCAATGAATATGATTTACAAATTTAATTTTGGGATGAAGCTCTTAATACTGCTTGTTACATAATCAATAGAATATTTATTACACCAATTATTAAAAAGACCACTTAGGAGCTTTGGAACAATAGGAAGCCTATGGTTAATGACTTTATTGTTTTTGGTTGCAAAATCTTTATCCCCAATACTAAAGGTAATCTTGAAAAATTTTCTTCAAAAAGTGATGAAGGAATTTTCCTAGGTTACTCAATATCATGTAAGGCCTATAGAGTATTCAATAAGAGAACCAAATGTGTGGAAGAATCTGTACACATCAAATTTGATTATTCCAGTCCACTTTAACCTAAGAATCCTCTTGAAAATATAGAAGAAGATATGTCTATTCTAAACCTTAATGACAAGAATAGTGAACCTGTTCTTAAGACTGGCAGTTCTAGAAATGCTCCAGAATCTGCTTCTATTGAACCCGAACCTATAAATGAACCTGAAATATATAGCCCTATCTTTTATAGACTAACTAGTACCCTTAATAACCAAAATTTAGATGATGTAGTAGGATATTAAAATTGAGGAACACAGAATATAGCTTCTTTAAAAAATCAGTTTGAACATCACGATTTTCTTTCACAGCTTGAACCAAAAACTATCAATGATGATATCAAATATGAATTTTGGGTGATTGCTATGCAAGAAAAATTAAATCAATTTGAAAGAAATAAAGTATGGGAATTAATAGACAGACCTAAGGACACTTTGACCATAGGCACTAAATGGGTCTCTAGAAATAATATTGATGAAGCTGGTAACGTAGTTAGAAATAAGGCTAGACTAGTTGCACAAGGCTATACTCAAGAAGAAGGAATTGAATATGAGGAGACCTTTTCTCTAGTATCTAGAATTGAAGCCATCAGAATCCCGCTTGCCTTTCTGCACATCTGAATTTCAAAATATATCAAATTGATGTGAAGAGCGCATTCTTAAATGAGTATATACCTGCGGATTTTTTTGTTGAACAACCCCCCTGGATTTACAATCCCTAATTTTCCAAATTATATTTTTAAACTATCAAAATATTTATATGGTTTAAAGCAAGCTCCAAGAGCTTGGTATGATAGATTGGGTACTTTTTGTATCTCCAAAGGATTTTCAAAAAGAATAGTTGATCCTACTCTCTTTAAAAAAAATATTTCTAATGATGTTTTAGTTGTTCAAATCTATGTAGATGACATTATTTTCGGATCTTTGAGAAATTCATTATGTGTAAATTTTTCAAAAATAATGCAAAACAAATTTGAAATGAGTTTAATGGGAGAACACAAATATTTTCTTCGATTTCATGTTTTTCAAAATGAAGATGGTATCATTTTAAATCAATGTAAATATACAAAGGATATTTTAAAACATTTTCGATTGGATAGCACTAAAAGTAGTGCCACTCCCATGAGTACCTCTTGTAAGTTGGATCGCGATGAAGATGGAAAATTGGTTGATCAAACCACTTATAGATAAATGATTGGATGTTTACTTAACTTAAATGCTAGTCATCCTAACATTATGTTTAGTGTGTGTATGTGTTCTCGTTTTCAAGAAAACACTAAGGAATCTCATATAAAAGCTATAAAGATAATTTTTAAATACCACAAGAATACACCCAATCTAGGACTATTCTATCCTAAAGAACAATATTTTGAATTAGTTAGTTACTACAATGCTATCTTCGGTGGCTATAAGTTAGGTAGAAAATTCTCCTGTGGAACATGTCACCTTTTAGGCAAGTCACTAGTATCATGGTGTAGTAAGAAACAAAATTTTGTTGCATTATCTACCGCAGAAGCTGAATACATAGCTGCTGGCAGTGGTTGTGCACAATTTTTGTGGATGAAAGACACATTACTAGATTATGGATATCAATACATACATATACCTATATATTATGACAAAACAAGTGATATTAACATCTCAAAAAATATTGTTTCAATTCTAGTACAAAGCATATTGATGTGAGACATCACTTTTTGAGAGATCATTATCAAAAAGGTTATATCACTTTGAAATTCATTGGTACTGAATATCAAATTTCTGATATATTCAATAAATCATTAAATTCTGAGAGAATAGACTACATCATACATGAACTAGGCATGATAAATCTCAAATAGCGACCTTACTTACTACTACTTGAGGTCTTACTGTTTGATAACTTACTGTATTATAATTTACTGTTTCATGATTACAGTTCCTTAGTTAATGTCTCTTATGATTACAGTCTCACTATTAGCACTTTGTACTTACGGTCTGACGTTTACTGTCTCACTGTAACGTGCACTGAAAATCTCACTCACGGTCTCATAGTAAAACTCACTTACTGTCTCCCTATAATGATCACTTACTGTCTCACCATAACGACCAGTCACAGTCTCACCATAAAAATCCTTTTTTTAACCCTTATTGTGGTAATTATTATTTCACCTCTTTTATTTTCCCGCGTTTTTATTTTTGTGACTTTTGGTATTCCTAAATGATAAAACAAAGTAAGTATCACTTGATTCTTCACTCAAGGTTTCTTCTACCTAATCTTTTCGAACCCTTCTTCGTTCTTGCATCCTTTCTCTCACTCAAACCGTTAGTGAATTCCAAGGATGAAGCGTTCATCATCATCGATACCTAAGAAGCGAAGCTCGAAGATAAACAACATTTCACCTAAGCTGACACCTGAAGGGACTTTAAATCCAAATATTGTAAACTGCGGTGTTGTACGTGAGAAAGAAATTTTCCCTAAGTGGCTTTTGTCTAGTAAGTCGCTAGTACTAAAAGTGTTAGAACAACAAGGTTGGTTATAATGGTTCTTGAATGAGGATAAACCCAACTATCCTAGGTTAGTGGCTCAGTTTTACTTGTACATATAGTTCTCATTTGATTCTGGTGGGAGTTATGTTGTAAGAAGCTGGTTCAATGGACGAAGATGCTCATTCTCTTCGAGGTTATGGGATGCATGCCTTGGGATACCTTGTAATGTCTCGGATTTTCCGTTTATTATTTTTAAATATTATATGGAATTATTTCGAGACCGGGTGCGAAGATGGCACATCATTCTAAGATCCAGTGAGCCCGGAATGGTGGGTTGAACTTTTTTTAGTTAAGTGAGTTGGCACTTCTGCATGGTTCTGGCAGTTTCCAAACAGATGCCCGAATTAAAAATTTGAGTGCACCATTGCATCTGGGATGACGACTTTACCTAAGAATGAGGCTAACCTCGACCGGCGCGGGTCGAGGGAGAAAGTTAATTTTCTGACATTTTATGTAAAAAAATAAATAAAATAAATTAACCAGTTTATTTTATTTCATTTAAGGAAACATCCGCTGCAGTATGGCGACGACGCAGCTGTTTCCCAAATTGATGGCGCGTCTTAATGACTTCAAAATGGCAAGTCAACGGTATTAATATAGCCGCGTAATTAGATTCTAACTTGTTTCCCCTTTTTAATGGGTTAAGAAATTGTACGTCCTGGGCAACGTAGAGAGAGGAACCTCTGCAGAATCCGCGGTGCGTTGGAGCAAATTATCGACAACGAACGACAATGGATCGAAACCAAGGATCGTTACGCCGACATTGAAGGATCTCGACGACAATGGCAGCACGATTCCTTCTCCAATGATCGATCCTTTCGAAATGTATGGGTTGTTATTTCAATTTATTTTCCCCGTATTTGAGTTTAAACGACGAATGCGGATCAACCACAAACAAGTTGATCTGTGGATTCGTACGTTTTGCAGGAAGGATTTTTCTTTGGGAAGATTATGGGGAATTGATCCATGCTTTAAGTTATTGTTGATTCTTGCCCAGTTTAATCCTATTAACGAGAGCGGATCAATGCCGTGACGAATGACGGCAAAGGTTCATTCATTAATTTGTTTATTTGGATTTCTTCCTCCTTTTTCTCTGTGTGTTCTTCACGTTCTTCACGGGGCGACGAACAACGGATCGTTGCACATCAATTTTGTGATGCAACGATCCCAAATCGAAGGCTCGACATCGCAACGTCCTTGTGGGGGTGCGGCGACGATGGTGGACGACCAATCGGACTGGATTGGAAAGAGCGTTATTCGAGTGTTCTTCATGCGGGAAGATCGGAATGCATTTTCATAGCCGATCGGAGGCCCAAAAACGACGTAAGAGGCTTCATGGGGTTGGGGAGACCAGAACCTGGAAGTTTTGCAGTGATTGGATGACCAAATAGGTGATCGGAGTAGCATGGGAGGTGCACCGGTGAAGAGCGCCATTTCTGGAAATTTCCAAATTACACGACGTGTACTTCCGAAGAACACGACGTGTAGTTCTGGAAGTGGCGGCTATGGATTCGAGGTCGGAGAAGAATCACACGGAGTTTGACCCCGGTCACACGGTGTGTTAGACCTTACCCGAAGCTCGGCGTGTACTTTGGGTAGTACACGGACACATGATGCTCTACACGGCTTCATGCGGCATGGCATGTATAGCTCGGCAGAGGCGGCTATGCGCAGCACAGCGTGTATCCCGAGGATACACAGACAATGGATGGAGTACACGGTCGTGTACTCCATCACCCGGCCAGGCGAGGTCAACAGCGCTGGTCACCTCGTGTACAGATTGCACGGTTTGGAGTACATGGGTTGGTGACCGTGTACGGGCACATGGCCAGAGTACCCGGAGCCAACCACAGTTACCCAGACACGGCATGTACTCTGTACTACACGTCGTGTACTACGTTTCTCTACATGACCAGCCACACGACACGGGCCGTGGTACACGTGCAGTAACCTGGGTCGTACAACATGGCGTGTATCATTTCTACACGCTATGCACTTTTTGGGAAACGACTTGGTCATTTTGTTCACCATGCCTTAAACATCTTTCGTTTGGGTTAGTGCCCCTTCTTCTTATTTTCCTGAGGGTTAGTCATCTTTCCCTCACGCAGGATTTTGATCCCTTCAGCAGGACTTTCTGTGATAGAGTTAGGCATCCATCCGAGAGGCCCGGATCGAGATCCTCTATCCATTCCAGACCCTAGGTAGAGTCAGGAATCGACGTGACCAACTCTACCGGGCGTTGATCCTCTACATAGAAGGTGAATTCTAGATGAGTCTTGGTATCCGCCATGGGCCTGGAAGTGATCCTCATCTGTGTATCGAGATCTTTCCCACTCAGGACTGTTTCTCCAATAATGAGTGCTTCTATCTATCGTAACCCTTCCACATAGGAGTGTGTCTCCCATAGTGAGTGTATCCATCTCTCGTGATTGTTCTCGATGAACAGCACTTCTCGGACGGATTCCATCAGTGCTATAAGACTCGTGGAGTGCGTCCTCCCGGAACGAGTGCATCATGTAATCTTCGAACGGAATCACTTGTGGGGGTATGCGGTCATGTGACTTGTTTCTAGACCACGGGTCTGGGTTTTGAGTATATCTGGTTTTTTATATATGTTCTGTAGACATATACTGTGCATATTTGATCGTACCTTTACTTTGTGTACTACTTTGTGGTTTTCGAGGTCCTCTACTGAGTATTGTTATACTCACCCTTGCACGGGCTTTGCCCACACATCTGGTGTCTTGTGCAAATGAGAAGCCTTTTTTCAGAGTCCAGGGCGGACCAGGATAGGCCCGAGCATTCTGAGTTCCCTACAGGCCAAGGCGTTCCTACGGCTACGAGTGGCAGTCCCAGTACCTTTGTGCTTATAGGTTGGACTTTGCAGTTTTTCAAACTCTTTCTTTTGGTGGGCTAGTATTCTGGCCCAGTTTACTTTTACAGTACTCTACCTTTCGTTGTACTCTATTGGTTGGGTTTAGTTGAATGCATGCATTTTTGTTCCTTAGTGTTTTACATTTCACAATTTGTGGTCTTAGAGATGTGTGTGTGTGCAGGTACATAGGCAATGCCTCCCATGTTAGTAACATGCCTACTCGGTGCTAGTCATCAGCCCCTGGCCTATTGGAGGTGGGCATGGGGAGTCACGGCGCGGGCCCCACTGGGACAGGTCGTGATAGAGTGGTATCAGAGGTGGTCGGTTCTACCTTAGGACCAAGAGTCTGTGAGTTTGGTTTGGGGAAATAGTGTTAAGTGTTTCGAGTTCGGCTTTCAGGCCAGGGACCCTAGTGTTGGTGCGGCGACCGACGTATCCATACACTAGGACTCTGATAACCTGCTTTTCGACTTGGTTCACGAAAACACTAGTTGTGGGGAAATAAAAGGTACATGCATCATATAGGAATGGGTTATGTCTTCTATGTCCTTGGTGTTAGCTATCCTGATAAACTCATTGACCGTGACACATCTTGTTTCTTTACAGGATGCATCCGCGATGCATACCTGCTAGGATTCAGTAGCACGATCATGAGGATGACCCCCTCAGTGACGAGGCTTCGATACAGGGACTAGATCCCCAGACGTTTCCACCAAGTGGTGCACCTGCTATACCACCATTGGAGCATCCAGTGGTACCTGCAGTACCGACCGGTGAGGAGCACAGGCTTAGCGCACTCCACAAGATTCAGAGACAGAGACCCATCAAGTTCCAAGGCAAGCCCGACCCTCAGGCAGCTGAGGACTATCTTGAGGCGGTGACAAGAGTTTTCCGTCTAGTGAGGACACCAGAAGACCAGATGGTGGTCCTAGGAGCGAGCCTTCTTCCGGGTTTGGAGGGACGATGGTGGAGTATGACCACACAGACTCACGACGTGGATACTCTTTCATGGAAGGAGTTTGAGAGACACTTCGGTGAGGAGTTATCCCTTGTTATGCTGAGAGTTGTGCGTATCCAGGAGCTTCTTCAGCTCCAACATGGCAGTATGACGGTGGCTGACTATTCATCGAGGTTCACCAACCTCGCCAGGTACTCGATGGATATGGTCAGAGATCAGTACTTCAGAGCTCAAACATTCGAGAAAGGTATATAGTGAGACATCCGAGATAATTTCGTGCCTCAATGCATATCGACCTATGCTAGAGTGCTCGAGCGAGCATTGGTGATCGATAGCTTCTTGGAGGAGCAGAGACAGCCACCGACAGTCAGCAGCAGGCAGAATGGTGCGGAGACACCGGCAGCATGGAGCCGACGTCAGACGCAGGGATCAGGACGTGGGAGATGTCATAGGAGGACCCAGGACATGGAATCGATAGTCCAGAGCTCTCAGGCTAGATCCAGTCAGCCTAGGGAGAAGTGATGATACGCATGCGATGGTAGGGGGCATCTCGCTAGAGATTGCCTGACACGTCGAGCTGCTGAGAGGGAAGTGGTGGATGGACCACCAAGGCAGAGGCAGAGAATAGATCAGGAAGATCTTCCAGGTGGTGGATGTGGAAGAGGAGCAGGGAGGGATGTGAGTGGTGGAAGACACTTCGACTTACATCCACCACCACCCCCAGGAGGTCTGCACTAGGCTCAGGGAGCTGGGGGACAGGGACGGGGACAACTGCATGCAGGCGAGGAATACGACCCAGGGGCTCCAAGGATGATTCGAGGTACGATCTGTATCTTTTCTACCTTAGCTATCGTACTCATAGATACAAGTTCCAGTCATTCCCTTATAGCCACATGTCTTGTACAAAACCACGAGATTCCAGTAGAACCGTTGACTCGATCCTTACACTTGGAGACACCTACAGGAGGAGACTCGACGATCACACACCTTTGCAGATAGTGTAATCTTACCCTTGGAGGTGAGAGTTTCGGTTGGAACCTCTTGGTGGTAGCGTCGAGGCCTTATGATGCCATTCTCACAATGGATTGGTTATCTTTGATCCATGCCCAGATTGACTGTTTTAGGTGAAGAGTGCGGTGTGTTTTCCATGATCGAACAAGGTTTTCCTTTGTCGGAGAAATGGAAACCCAGGAAGCACAAAATGGGCTCATGCATAGGAGGGGGAATCTGATCACTCATGAGTTGGCTAGCCTTACCCTCATAGTAGTAGATGTTGTGAGCTCTCAATTCCCGCAGTGGTGGTGGAGTATGAGGATGTCTTTCCAGAAGATGTTCCAGGGTTACCTCCCTGCGGGTAAATTGAATTTTGCATCGACTTACACCTCGGGAAGACACTGATTTCCTCATCAGCTTATCGGATGGATCCCGCGGAGATTTGAGAGATGAGGGTGAAGTTGGAGGATTTGTAGAGAAAGGGTTTTGTAAGACTCAGTGTATCACCCTGGGCAGCTCCATTCTTGTTTTCCAAGAAGGCAGACGGGAGTCTGAGGTTGTGCGTGGATTACCGGCGCCTGAACCAGGTGATGGTGAAGAACAAGTATCCACTTCCGAGAATTGATGACCTCTTCGATCAGCAAAGAGGGGCACAATGGTTCTTGAAGGTTGAACTTCGATCAGGCTATCACCAGCTATAAGTGCGGGATGAGGATATATCGAAGACAGATTTCAGATGTCGCTACAGTCACTATGAGTACTTGGTGATGCCCTTTGGCATGACGAATGCCCCCAGATTGTTAATGGGGTTGATGAACCGAATCTTCCAGCTGTACTTTGACCGGTTCGTAGTGGTCTTCATCGACGACATCCTTGTGTACTCGGCGTCAGTGGAGGAGCACGCGAGACACCTGCGGATGGTTCTAGATGTACTTCAGGAGCACCATATTTATGGGAAGCTCTCAAAGTGTTAGTTTTGGATTCAAGAGGTCCACTTTCATGGACATGTCATCTCAGCAGATGGAGTAGCTATAGACACAGCCAAGGTGGATGCTGTGTTAGCATGGGAGCCACCTCGGAGCGTGACAGAGGTGTGGAGCTTCCTTGGGTTGGCAGGATATTACCGAAGATTTGTCCCTGATTTCTCCCGGATATAAGCACCGATGACAGCCTTGACCAGGAAAGGGCAACCCATCATGTGGACAAAAACGTTTCACCAGGATTTAGAGAAGTTGAGACATAGTTTGACGAGCGCCCCAGTCTTGAGATTGCCGGAGGAGGGTGTCGAGTACACAGTTTTCTGCGACGTATCAAGGACTGGGCTCAGCTCTGTCCTGATGCAGCAACATGTAGTGATTTCTTATGGTTTGCGCCAGCTTAGGCCACATGAGAAGAACTATGCGACCCATGATCTCGAGTTTTCAACGGTAGTCTTCGCATTGAAGATGTGGAGACACTACCTTATGGGCGAGCGGTTCATTGTCTACTCTGCCCACAAGTGCCTCAAGGACATCTTCTCAGAGAAGGACTTGAATCTGAGGCAGAGGTGTTAGCTAGAGTTCCTCCAGGACTATGATTTTGAGATTATCTATACTCCTAGAAAGCGGAACAAGGTGGCAGATGCCCTCAGCAGAAGGTCGAGCTCATAGTTGTTGAGTGAGGCAACACAACAGTTAGTCTCGTTACAGTTATCCTTCGTGGATGGAGAGGATACAACTTACCTACAGTCGATGGTTGTCACCCCTCCACTCTTACTGTGAGTTAGGGAGGCACATCATGGGGATGTCGACTGTGTGGCCTTACGTGCTCAGTTATCAACAATACATGCTCCTAATGGATATTCTCAAGGTGGGGAGCACGTACTTCTTTTCAGAGGACGCACTGTTGTACCAGTGGCGTTGCAGGAGGATTTCCTGAGGGAGTTCCATACATCTCCTTTGGCGGTATATCCTGGAGTAGAAAAGATGTACCAGGACCTCTGATGACAGTTCTGGTGGTCAGTCTTAGTAGATTTCGTTTCTCAAAGCCTCACATGCCAGCAAGTGAAGGTTGAGCACCAGGTTCCAGCAGGGTTAGCTCACCCCTGGAAGTTCTAGAGTTGAAGTGGTATGGAATATCTATGGACTTCGTGACAGGCTTACCACGGACGTCCAAGGGGCATGATTCCATCTAGTTGATCGTTGACCAACTCACCAAGTCGGCTAACTTCCTAGCTATCAGGGATCAGAGTTCCGTAGAGAGCTTGGGATGCCTCTACATAGAGGAGATAGTTCAGCTTCATGGCATCCCCTCAACAATAGTCTCAGACCAAGATGTCCGCTTCACATCCTAGTTGTGGAAGGGATTGCAGAAGGCTTTTGGGACTCATCTACACTTGAGCACAGCATTTCATCCCCGGACGGATGGTCAGACGGAGAGGACCATTCAGGTTCTGTAGGATATGTTGTGAGCATGTATCTTGGACTTTGGTCATAGTTGGGAGGACCACCTACCACTATTGGAGTTTGCGTACAACAATAGCTACTACTCCACCATCGGTATGGCACCATTCGAGGCCTTGTACAGGAGACTCTTCCGGTCACCGCTTTGCTGGACCGACCCTGGAGAGTCAGCACTCATGGGACCAGAGTTAGTGCGAGATACCATAGAGAAGGTGCAGATCATCCGGGAGTATAGAAGACTGCACAGAGCTGGCAGAAGTCTTATGCTGACCGGCGACGGAGACCTCCGGAGTTCGAATAGAGAGATCATGTCTTCCTTCGGGTCTCACCTTGATGAGGGTTGTGGAGATTTGTCCGAGGTGGCAAGAAATCTCCGAGGTTCATTAGACCTTTCCAAATCCTGGTCAGAGTTGGTGAGGTGGCGTACCTCCTGGCTCTACCTCCACCGTTGCTTCGGGTACATGATTTCTTCCACGCGTTGCAGCTGAGGAGGTACGTGCATGACCCATCGCACATCATCGACTGGGGCGAGCTGGACATCGAGGATGGAGTGACCTTTGCTGAGTACCTAGTAGAGATCGAGGATCGGCAGGAGAGGATCCTTCATGGGCAATCGATTCTCTTAGTGTGCGTCCGGTGGCAGCATGGGAATCATCAGGAGAGCACGTGGGAGCGGGAGGCTCAGATCCGTGCCCAGTACGCTCATCTTTTTGAATATCCTTTGTTTTGGCTTTTCGGGGACGTAAAGCCCCAAGGTGGGGAGAATGTAATGTCTTAGATTTTCTGTTTATTATTTTTAAATATTATATGGAATTATTTCAAGAACGGGCGTGAAGAAGGCACATCATTCCGAGATCCAGTGAGCCCGGAATGGTGGTTTGAACTTTTTTTAGCTAAGTGAGTCGGCACTTGTGAGCGGTTGTGGCAGTTTCCAAAGGGATGACAAGACTTAAAATCTGAGCACACCGTTGCGTCCGGGACAACAACTTTACCTACGAATGAGGCTAACCTCGACCAGCATGGGTCGAGGTAAAAAGTTAATTTTTTGATGTTTTAAGTAAAAATAAAATAAAATAAATCAACCAGTTTATTTTATTTCATTTAAGGAAACATCTGCTGAAGAATGGCGATGACGCATCTGTTTCCTAAATTGATAGCGCATATTAATGACTTCGAAATTACAAGTCAACACCATTAATACTGCCGCGTAATTAAATTCCAACTTGTATCCCCTTTTTAATGGGTTAAGAAATTGTACGTCCTGGGCAACGTAGAGAGAGGAAGCTATGCAGAATCTGCGGCGCGTTGGAGCACATTTTCAATGACGAATGACAATGGATCGAAACCAAGGATCGTTGCGTCGACGTTGAAGGATCTCGACGACAACGACAGCATGATGCCTTCATCAATGATCGATCCTTTTGAAAGGTAGGGGTTGTTATTTCGATTTTTTCCCCCATATTTTAGTTTAAATGACGAACACGGATCAATGACAAACAAGTTGACTTGTGGATTCGTATGTTCTTGCAGGAGGGATTTTTCTTTGGGAAGATTATGGGGAATTGATACATGCTTTAAGTTGTTGTTGATTCTTGCCCCGTTCAAGCCTATTAATGGGAGCAGATCAACGCCGTGATGAACGATGGCATAGGTTCGTTCCTCAATTTGTTTATTTGTATTTCTTCCTCCTTTTTCCCCACACGTTCCTCACGTTCTTCGCGGGGCGACGAAAAATGAATCGTTGGGCATCCGTTCTATGACGCAATGATACCAAATCGAATGTTCGACATCACAAAGTCCTTGTGTAGGTGCGGCAACGATGGTGCATGACCAATCGGAGCAGATCAAAAAGAGCGTTCTTCAAGCGTTCTTCATGCGAGAAGATCAGAACGCGTTTTTGGAGCCGATCGGATGCCCGAAAATGATGGAAGCGGCTTCGTGGGGTCGGGGAGACCAGGACCTGAATGTTTTGCAGTGATCAGATGACCAGATTGATGATCGGAGCAGCACGGGAGGTGCACTAGCAAAGAGCGCCATTTCTGAAAATTTCCAGAATACACGGCGTGTACTTCCAAAGAACACGTCGTGTAGTTTTGGCTGTCGCGGCTCGGGATTCGGGGTCAGAGAAGAATCACATGTCGTGTGACCCCGGTCACACGGCGTGTTAGAACTTCCCCTAAACTCGGCGTGTACTGTGGGTTGTACACGGAGACTGGATGCTCTACATGGCTTTAGGCAGCACGGCGTGTACAGATCGGCAGAGGCGGCTACACGGAGCTCGGCGTGTATCCCATGGATACAAGGACACAAGATGGATTACATGGTTGTGTACTCCATCACCTGTCCAGGCGAGGTCAACAGCGCGGGTCACCCCGTGTGCAGATTGCATGGTTTGGAGTACACTGGTTGGTGACAGTGTACGAGCACATGGCCAGAGTACACGGAGCCAACCACAGTTACCCAGACATGGCGTGTACTCCGTACTACATGTCGTGTACTATGTTTTTCTACATGACCAGCCTCACGACACGGGTCATGGTACACAGGCACTACCCGGGGTCGGACAACACAGCGTGTATCATTTCTACAGGCCGTGTACGTTTTGGAAAATAGCTTGGTCATTTTGGTCACCATGCCTTGAGCATCTTTCATTTGGGTTAGTTCCCATTCTTCTTCTTTCCATGAGGGTTAGACATCTTTTACTCATGCAGTATTTTGATCCCTTCAGTAGGACTTTCTGTGATAGTGCCAGGCATCCATCCGAGAGGCCCGTATCAAGATCCTCTATCCATTCCAGAACCTAGGTAGAGTTAGGCATCGACATGACCAACTCTACCGGGCATTGATCTTATACCTACCAAGTGAATTCCGAATGAGCCGCGGTATCCACCATGGCTCTGGCAGTGATCCTCATCTGTGTATTGAGATCTTTACCACTCAGGAGTGTGTCTCCCGTAATGAGTGCTTCTATCTATCATAACCCTTCCACTCAGGAGTGTGTCTCACATATTGAGTGTATCCATATCTCATGACGGTTCCTGAAGAACAAAACTTCTCGGATGGACGTCGTCAGAGCTATAAGACTCGTGGAGTGTGTCCTCCCAGAATGAGTGCATCACAGAATCTTCGAACGGAATCCCTTGCAGGGATACTTGGTCATGTGACTTGTTTCTAGACCACGGGTCTGAGTTTTGAGTATATCTGGTTTGTTCTATAAGTTCTGTAGACATATATTGTGCATGTCTGACCATACATTTACTTTGTGTAATGCTTTGTGGTTTTCGGGGTCCTCTACTGAGTATTGTTATACTCACCCATGCACGGGCTTTGCCCGCACGTCTGGTGTCTTGTGCAGACGAGCAGCCTTTTTACAGAGTCTAGGGCAGACCAGGACATGACTGAGCTTTCAGAGTTCCCTACAGGCCGAGGCGTTCCTACAGCTACGAGTGTCAGTCCTAGTACCTTTGTTCTTATAGGTTGGACTTTTCAGTTTTTCAGAATTTTGCTTTTGGTGGGCTTGTATTCTGGCCCAGTTTACTTTTACAGTACTCTACCTTTCATCGTACTCTGTTGGTTAGGTTTAGATGTATGCATGCATTTTTGTTCTTTAGTGTTTTACATTTCATCATTTGTGGGCATGGAGATGTGTGTGTGTGTACAGGTACTTAGGCAATTCCTCCCATGTTAGTGACATGCCTACTCAGTGCTAGTCACCAGCCCCTGGCCTATTGGAGGTGAGCTTGGGGAGTCACAATGTGGGCCCCACTGGGACGGGTCATGACATACCTCATGAGGGAATTTGTGATGATTATAAATAGGACCTCCACCATCAACTGATTTCTTTGATTTAGAAGATTCCTTGAAAACCCTAACTGGAAATGGCACTCAAAAAAGAGCCATCACTGCGGAATTAGATAGAGAAACAAGGCTTCTGTTTAAGTTTGTACAGAATTTGGTAAGTCAAAGACAAGGTGATTTTTCTTTGTAAAAGTATCAATATGTGTTTTTGATTCACCTCATAAAAAATGGACATAATATCAACCGTTGAAAGTATATCATACACCACATGTGTGAGTTGATCAAAGTCACATCCAAGTCCACTTCTCTATTATACTCTCCATTTATATTAGTCATGCTTCTTGCAAAAGGTGTCGTTGGACCTAATGAGGAAGTAGTTATGGACTATGAATACTATCTCTTGAAAGCCACCATCAAGAGAATGAAGATAAATTGGAATCCTTGGAAAAAGGAATGGGTAGAATACAATAATAAGGTTTATGAGAAGTTCAATCCTATTGATTATCCCTCAAGTCCGAAAGACATTTCTTATCCTGGTTTGGAACCATATGAGC
The DNA here is from genome assembly GCA_963277665.1 of Viscum album. Taxonomy (NCBI): domain Eukaryota; kingdom Viridiplantae; phylum Streptophyta; class Magnoliopsida; order Santalales; family Viscaceae; genus Viscum; species Viscum album. The sequence continues at coordinate 1,078,419,403 of OY728150.1, forward strand.
TTGTTGAGTATCTTGAAAAAGATGAAGAAGAGGTTGTAGTGCCACATAATGAGGTTGTTGTTGTTGAGGAATATAGAACTACTGTTTCTGATGAAGTTCGTGAAGAATAAGTCTCTTCTCCTAATGAAGATGTTAGTTTGCAATATCAACCTGAGGCTATGACAGAATCAGTTGCCAAAGATTCAGAAAAGAAAGCCTTGAAGAGCCTTCATAAGAAGATCCCATAGTGGAAGAGTTACCTCTTCTGCAAGAGGTCAATCTTATGGAACTCCCTATGAAAAAATCTATTCCTGAAATCATACCTTCTACTAAAGAACGGATAGAGCTAGCTTTTCATCTAGCTAGAAAGGAAATGAGTGAGGAACTTAGAGCTGAGTCTGTGGATTTAAACCAGGCTCCTAAGCCTCTCAGTCCTGAGAAGGAGGCACCTGTAGAGGGGGAGAAAAACCCAAATCTTGATTATGTTGAAGCCTCACATCCAACTAAGTCAAGTCCTGTAGACACTTAGTACAAATTTTCTAGTTTCTATGATGTGAATGAGTCTCACCAGGTTACAACAATTGGGCTTGATATTTCGCCCCTACTTCAGTTGAAATTAGTCTCCAGTTTTGCACATGGGAAGGAATATGAACCTGTACCAGTTCCTACACCTGAACCCGAATATGATCATCCATACTTTGTGAGTAAGAATGATATGAAAGAATTTGGAGATACTCTCTTATCTGATGTTGGGAAACTCATGAATACCCAATCTCGTACTATGACAAATTTAAGTGAGAGAGATGCCTCACTATTATTGGAGAAGATTATTTGGAAAATACATCCTAATATTCTCCATGATATTCAAGATGTAAGATTTAAAAATCGGCTACTCAGTAATGAAGTAAAGTCCCTCTGAAGTATGGTTGAAGATATACAGAGAGAGCTGCATTTGAGATCTAAATCTGTTGCTCCTCCTGTAGAATCTGCTGCTCCTCAAATCCCGCAAGTTGGTGTGTCTCAGATTCAACCTTATCTTGTATCCTTATATGAAAATATTGCTGAAAGGAACAATCTAATTTTGAAGGAAATTAAAGAGCTTGTTTCCAACCTCAATAAACTCACTGGATAATACACATGATTTCTTAAAAAGTTGTTGAATCAACTAAAATCTTTGACCACAGCTGTCAAAGCATCTAGTCAATGCTCTAAACCCTCCTTGGATAGTGATCTGATCAGATCTGTAGTTATATTAGAGCTTCATAATGTCTTTAGTGGCTTTAATGTGGCTCTTTTTCTGAAGTATTCAAAAACAGTGATAGAGTTATTGACCCAGTACAAATCCACTCCAAAATTGCTAATGATGCTCAGCAAGAGATTGGCAAGAAAGCGGGTTTCTACTTCAACAGAATTTTCTCCATGGCTGATAAGAAAAATCATTTCAAGTACCTTGTAGAAAATATTTGGATTCCTCCTGTGACTCAACCTTTCAATAACCAAGTCCAGAAACTCACAGAGTTTACTCGTTTGTTGGACAAGTTTATGGATAATAAAGAAGATTTTCAGAAATCCATGAAGTATGGTGGAGAGATCATTACAAATTTCATAAAACTCATCCGACCCTATCTTCATGTTCAAAGTACAACCATTGTTGCTTCAGTGGCTGCACCTCTCATACCTGGGCTGCCTACCTTCACCTCTGCCCTAGCCTCAACCAACATGTCTGTCGGCCAAGCACTCAATCAGATCAGGCCTGTGATTCTTGATCAACAACATCCTAGATCTTCTACTGCTCCTACCTTGGCTCCCATGGTATATTAAGGCCTTCATTTAACCTCTTTATCAACCACATATATGCCTTCTTATACCTCAACCACTTCTCCTCTGGCCTCCTATTCTGCTACTGAAAAATGAAAAAAGAAGGCCATCCCTTGAAAAGGAAAAGTGTTTACTCTTTTTGATAGGGATTCTATTGTTTTTGTATTAATATTTTTGTGTACTATACCTTATTTTCTATTAATGGATTGTAAACCTCTTTGAACTCTCTTAGTTCATCTTTTTGATAATCCCAAAAGGGAGAGAAGTTTCTATATATTATGTTAGAAATTTATCATTATTGTTGAATCTAGTATGTGCATTAATAGTATATGATTTGTGATCATCAAAAAAGGGGATATTGTTGGACTCCTCATGTATTAATCATGTTTTAATGATCACAATTATTATTCAATCTAGATCTTGTGTATTTATGTTTAATGTATTTTCATGCTTTAAGAAGTTCCATAAAAGATCTTAATTGCTCTATATTGTGTTTACTTACTTTATACTATCTTTAATCGACTCTCAAAAAACCTTCTTTGACAAATACGTAAGTCTAATACTATCTATTATCATCATTATTTATGTATGAACATAGTTACTTTTCAAATTCTAAGTCACTGTGAGTCTGCCACTCGTTATGTCTTTCGGACACTGTGAAGACCGACACCGTGAAGCCAGACACCATGAAGCAAGACACCGTTAAGACAGACACTGTGAAGCAAGGCACGGTGATCATGAGACACCATGAAGCAAGGCACTGTGACCATGAGGCAATATTACCATGAGACACAATGACCATGAGACAAGGTGACACTCAGACACCATGATCAACCTAGACACCGTGTGAAAGAGACATCATTTCAATGACTTACTGCAACACCATTTCATAAACTATTCTGTTGTCTTTCAATTTAATTTATAACAGTCATATTTCATGACTTCAATGCAATGACATAATTAATATTTCTTTATAGACATATTATCGGACAGTACAAGGTAAGAGTTTCGGAACACATGAAATATGTCGGCTCCATCCCGTGCATTCCATGTTAAAAGCAATGTGTGACCAAGAATCATCATGCTCGATACAAAAACAAAATAGTAAGGTAGTGACCATCAAATCAAAGAAGATACTGAGAGGATTTTTTCAGAATAAAGGCACACTGCATGTATCTCGACACGGCTGAACACAGAAAGCATTTTTTAAGTCTGAAGAACATCTTTACTTGACTGAACCTCACCGAGAACACAATTAGAATCAAGACACTCTTTTTTCCACACAACTTATAGAGAAGGAGTCAAAGCTTCATCTGCATCAGTCCAAAGGATTCCATAACTGCATTGACATCACAAAAGAGCATTCTAAAACTCATCTCTATATTCTTGCTCGACTGTGACCATTCTTTTCTTTACATTACAAGTAGTGTGTACTTCTATATGTTAGAATACACACTGAATCCTAAGCTGAACTGGAGGATTTCTAAATCCTTACTCAATCTTTTTCTTACACTCTTGTGTCCCACTGTGGATAGTGGTAGAGGTCTGAGGACCTGGAAAGCCTGTGAGATATTGCTATTATTGATTTCCCATGTAGAACTGTGGTTGAGGTCTGAGAACTTGGACAGTCTGAGTACTATTGTAAACCCTGATCTAGGGTGTGGATCAATGTTTTATATAAACTGTTTGAGAGGACTAAGTCTCATCTTGAGACTGAACCTCTTGGTTAAATCTGTTGTGCATCTTATTTTAGTTTAAATTATTTTCTATATTCTGATGGTAAGTACTTTAAATATAAATCTATTTTAAAGTTACTCAAATAGTTAAACATGCAAGTGTTTGTATTTATTGTAAACTAGTAGGTTAGTTTCAAAATCTATTTTAATCTTCATATTAGATTAACTGAGAATTAATCAATCTCTTGATACCCTAAATGAACCTTTACTTTATTGTAAATTCACTACAATTTAGCTTGTTATTTAAATTGGGGGATTTCAATAAATCTTTTTAACAGAAATTTTGAATAGGAACTCAATTCACCCTTCCCCCTTCTTGAGTATCCACTCTGACCAACAAAAACGTTAATTTTTTTGAAATATTGGAAATTCAAGAAAGAGTTTTGAGTTCACCCATTAACCTCATATCAAACTCACTTTGCATAATTTCGGAAAAATCAACACATAAATAATATTTAGAAGATCTAAAAATAATATCATCTATATAAATTTTTACTGCTAAAACATCTTTGGAAATTCATTTTATAAAAAGGGTAGGATCAACAATACCTTTTGTAAAACCTTTAGAAATAATAAAAGTGATGGTCTTATCATACCAAGCTCTAGGATATTGCTTTAAACCTTATAAATCTTTAGATATTTAAAAAAATGATTTACAAAGTGGGGATTTGTAAAACCAGGGGGTTGTTAAACTCAAAAATCCTCAATTATATAACAATTTAAGAATGCACACTTGACATCCATTTGATAAGGTTTTAAATCTAAATGTTCATAATAGGAAAGCAGGATTATAATGGCCTCAAGTCTAGCTATTAGTGAAAAGGTTTTTTTATAGTCAATTTCTTCTTCTTTATTATAACCTTGTGCAACAAATTGAGGTTTCTTTCTAAATAGATTACCAGATTCATCTGATTTATTTCTAAACACCCATTCAGTTCCTATAGTCAAGGTGTATTTTGGTCCATCAACTTGTTTCTAAACTTTGTTTCTTTTAAACTGATTTAACACTTCATTCATTTTCATAATCCAAAATTCATCATTGATAGCATCATTTATGTTCTTAGGTTCATGTTGTGACAAGAAATCTTGAGGTTTAGCCTGATTTCTCAGAGAAGCTCTAGTCTAGGTTCCTTTGTCAAAATCTCCAACTATAGTATATAAAAGATGGTTCTTGAGAGTTCTAACAGGTCTAGAAAATGATGGGATAAATATTTTAGGTTCATAAAAAGGTTCGGGCTCATCATCACTAGAATCTAGAGAACATACAGAATTAGATGTTTTAATAGATTCCTAAATAGGATAGTTTGAATATTTAGTATTGATGTTCAGATTTGACGTATCATCCTATAGGTTCTCTAGCGAGGTATTTGACTCATATGGATTTTTCTCATCAAACATGACATGTAGAGATTCTTCCACACATTTGGTTCTCATATTTAATACTCTATAAGCTTAACTAGAAATTGAATAACTTAGAAAAATTCTTTCATCACTCTTTATGGAAAATTTGTCCAGATTACCCGTAGTGTTAAGAATATAGACTCTGTAACCAAAAACATTGAAGTAGTTAACCTTGGGTTTTCTATTGTTCAACAACTCCTAAGGAGTTCTCTTAAATATGGGTCTAATAAAGACTCAATTGATTATATAGCATCATGTATTGACATATTCTTCACTAAAATATATAGAGAGGTCAAACTCAATATGTATTCTGTTTCTTCTTTCTATAAATCCATTTTTCAGGGGTATCCTAAGAGCATAGAAGTTATGACTATAGAAGTTTTTTGAGAAAAAATATTCAAACTCTTTATTTTCAAACTCAATTCCACGGTCACCTATTTGGGTTTTAATTATAATACCACTAAGATTTTCTACAGTCTTAGCATTCTTGGTGTAATGATAGAAATATTCACTTTTGTGAGCAAAGAAGAAGGTACAAGTATATGTAGAGTAATCATATACAAGAACATAAACATAGTTCTTCCCACTTATACTTGAAACTCTATATGGTCCAAACAAGTCCATGTGAAACTACTCGAGCGGTTTAAAAGTTGAAACTTATTTCTTGGGTTTGAAGGATATTTTGTGATGTTTACCCTTTTGACAAGGATTACAGACTTTGTCATTTGGAAACTCATGTTTGGGTAGATCCTTGACTAAGCCTTTTTTAGTAATCTTTAAAAGTGTGTGTATCTTACAGTGCCTTAATCTCCTATGACGAATCCAAGACTCTTTATAAAAAACACTCAACCGATAATCTTTTTGAGAAATTAAAGAATCTAAATCAACAACATTCACATTTTCATTTATAAGAGAATAATATACTCATTTGTAGAATTAAAAAAATCTTAATAATTATTCTAAAAATTAACATTAAAAACATAATCACATAACTAAGAGATACTAAGTAGGTTATATTTTAATCACTCAACAAACAGTACATTACAAATTTAAAATAAGTTAAAATTACCAATCTAGTCAAGGCCAATAATTTTTCCTTTAGCATTGTCACAAAAAGTGACATGCACAACTTAAATCTTTATCATGTTCTTGAAGATTGAATAATGTTTTGTCATGTTTCTTGAACATCCACAGTCCATGTACCATAAGCTTTTACAGGAACTCTTCAAACAGATTTACTAAAGAAAATTATACAAGAAAATATTTTGGTACCCATATTTGTTTGAGTCTAGTAACATTAGTTATAAGATCTAATAGAACTAACATTTGGTTAATGGGTTTTCTATAAGCAGCATGTAATGTTTTTGAAAAATAGACATTACTTGGTCCCAAAAAATATTGAAATGGTATAATATGTTTCATGGCTGTAACGTGCATAAAATTTTCCATTACTAGGCATAAAACTATATTTTCTATATTTTGATACAAAATTGGTTTTAATTATATTCCTATTTCCTAGTTTTTATCCTATTCCAGTATTATATTTAAGAGTTACTTGTTTACCAAGATTTTAAACTAAGATTTATTTACCATTGGTAAACATTTCTAAATCCTTTTTCAATTTCTCATTTTAAAATTTAAGATCATTTTTTCCTCATGCAGTTGAGAAATTTTCTCCTTTTATGTAGCATGTTCATATTTAACTGTGGTGTTAAAATAATTTTGTTTCTTTAAATATTTGTATTTACATTTTTATTCATTACATATCCCCCCAATCATTTTTCAAAATTCAAACATTTCCCCATTTTTCATGTTTTTATAATCACTTTCGTATCCACAATAGTAAGCATTATGTTCAATAGAGTTTTTTATTACCACAGATATGTTTTTTTATAAAAAAAATTTTCCATTATTATTATTTTCATCATGAGAGGATTATGAGTCACTTGATCTTTCCTTAGAAGCACTCCATGTTTCCTTCATGGCCTTTTTATACTTTATATCTTTATCATCATACTTATTCTTGTAAATTAGCTTGGGATAGTCTTTCTTTACATGTGTCTTTCTTTTTCACTCAAAAATATTATATCATTTGAGGTACCATCTCTTTTCCAATCCTTTTTCCAATGGACCTTAAAATTATACTCTCTTTTTTATTTGGGATTTTTGAAAAATTTCATTGAGATATAAAATTATTTAAAAATTCTAGATATCTCATCCACATCCTCATCACTATCTGTTGAGTATTGTTCATCACTTGAACATTTATTTTCATCTTGAGCTTTGTCCTTATGTTTTTATGTAGTAGATTTGAAAGTAACAGATTTTAATTTGGGTCCATCATCCTATTATTTGTTTACTTTTAGTTCTTCCTCATACACAATCAACTTTCCTATCAAATACTTAACTAGAAAAGTGTTGAGGTCACATGATTATCTTATGTATATAGATGTCCCTCTCCATCTATCTAGTAAGAATCTGATTATTCTCATTATTTTTCCTTGGATGTAATAGCTCTTCCTAGAGAGATCATAGTGTTCACAATTTCATTAAACCTAAGATACATGTCAAAAATATTATCATCAGTATTGATTATAAAATTATCATACATTTTAGTATATGTGTAAAGTCTCATTTATTTAACATTAGATGTTCTTTCATGTGAAATAGATAAAGTGTACCAAATTTTATGGATAGATGTACAAGAAGATATTCTATTTAATTCTTAATATCCTAGTGCACAAAATAGAGCATTCATTGATTGGAAATAGTTATTATAAGAAATCTTTGTGGAATCACTCTAGGTATTCCTAATAGCCTTGGGTATTTCAAATTTATCTTCTATAACTATCCAAAAATCAAAGATCATAATTTTCTAAAGGCATTTTCATCTTAAGCTTCAACTGGGCTTAGTTAGTTCCATTAAAGTATGGAGGTCTGTGTTTAGCAGAACCATCCAATGTATTATCCATACTGAAGAAAATATTTATAAAGAGCTAAAAATTTATAGTTAATAGAAATTTAGAGATCTATAAAACATAACTAAATAATAGTTAATTATTTTTGGAAAAGGCTTTTGAGCATCTGATACTAAATGTTTTCCAGATTAGGACACTCAAGAGAGGGTTGAATTGAGTTCCTATAAAAATTTTGATAAAGAAATTATTTAAAGCATTCAACCAATTTAAAACATAACTGTCTAGTTAATCAAAGTAGTGAATTTATAATAGTCTCATTGTTCAAATAATTTATCAAAATATTAATTATTTCTCAATTGTAATAATATGAGATATTGATACAACTTTTGAATCTAATTTAATATGACAAAATACTAATAAGCACTAGCCAAGACAAACTATCAATATGAAATTCAATTTTCTTAAATAAAAAAATAGATAAAACAAAATTTGAAAACACAGCGGATATAAAACAACAGGTTTAGTCTCATGATGAGACCTAGTCCTCTCCACTTTTTGATCACCTGACACCAAGAAATATATATAGATAAAGGTTCTAATTCACACCTTATATCGGGTTTTACACAACAGTACACAGACTGTATGGGTCACTATACCACTACCATAGTTCTTTGTAGGAACAAAATAAAATCCAATCACATAGGACCTATTCAACTATTATAGGTGAGATAAACAAGTGTAAAAAAGGATATTTATGTGATAATACCTAGTATTGTCATGTTCAGTGTAGGAGACAATGTGTGTTTTAGAGATATATGTACACACTGCTCAAAATTGTAATAGAAGGTAAACAACATAGCAAAAAATATTTGATAAGGTTTAGAAGGCTATGAGTGTTGTGTAGTTCATATTTGTATTGTTTTATGTACCCGAGTTGATATTGGAACCCTCTTTTGAAAGAAGACACTAAAAGATAGTTTTGTGATTCATTGTGTTCTACCTTCCAGAATGATGAGATATTCTTCATTCTTAGGTTCAGTTGAATACTTCATAGTTGTTGTAACTTTAGTGAATAAAAGTTCTTTGGTTCAAAACAAGTAGTAATTAAGAATTACCTATTTTTTCTTCCATTCTATATGTTTCTCATGTGGGTTTTCTACTGTGTGTACATGTTTCCCCTTTTTGTTTTTTTTTTGTGTGAGTTGTTCGCTTCATGCGCTTTTCTTTGTATCTATTTTCTTATAACCCTACAATGTGCATGTATTTTGGAAGATATTTTACCTCACACTTCTGACATGCTCATATAAGATGTCTGAAAAAACCACTAAATTAATCAGTCTCATTAAAACACTCAAAATATGAACTTTAGAGACAATATTAAATAAAAGAAATTTTAAACTGCGTATCGGTGAGTCCACTATTGGTATTTCCTTCTGTTGGTGACTCATTCCATCAATGTTTCATTCTATTAATATCATTAACTCCCAACGTCAGTGACTCATTATAATTGTTAGTGAGTCCTTGCATTGGTAGCACCATATGTCGGTAGCTCCATGTATCGGTAGGTCCTTGCATTAGTAGGTCCTTATATAGGTAGGTCCTTGTGTTAGTAGGTCCTTCCATTAGTAGGTCCTTACGTTGGTAGGTCCTTGCGTCAGTCGGTTCTTACGTCGGTAGGTCCTTCAACTATCGGTGACTCAGACGAACTGTCGGTGTCTCATCTCTTCAATTGGTGTCAGTCTGTCATACTTAGAAAATACATCATCTTGAACTATCTCACTACATAAATATTATCATAATTTTTTAAAATTGTTTTTGATCATAGATAATCATAATTACACATATTGAAACTTAAATAAACAGGATTAAAACTATTAGGCATTATCAATAGGATTTGACATGATTTGTGATTATTAAAACCATTAAAACTAGAGAGGGTGGCCAACAGTCTCATATGGGCCAATAGAAAGCAATAAATACAGAAGCAACAGAAAATAAATTAAAATGCTAGAATGCCAAACATACCACTTTTAGAACTAAACAAAAAAAGAATGCATTTTAATATAGTTCATATATATAAATAAACCAATTAGGGTCACTAATGTATGACTAGTACAAGTCATACATATATACCTTGTTGAAATAGAAAAGAAACTAAAACGGTAACTCCATCTTGGAATGACCTCAATGTCCCATTCCAAACTTGTTGTAAGAAACTACTAAAATCATTCTCATGAGGCTGATATTTTACCTAAATGTAAATTCATAAAGTATACACATGTACCAAAGGTCCTGTGTAGGGTGTGATAAGAATCCTCAATAGGATAAAATCCAAAGGTGAATACCCAACATAAGTGTTTAAGCATACTTGTAATATAACATGTATAATAGATCAGTGAAATAAATAAATAATCAAACCTCTCTGGTGCTCAACACCCACCAAGAAGTTGTCATTTTATTTGTCCAATGCCTGAATCTCAGTAGTAATGAGGGTCCTTAACCCGTAGACCAAGGCCCCCCAAATGTCAATAGCCCAGGTGAAACCTCAAGTTCTACCTCAATAAAGTAACCTGAAAATCATGCCCTTTGACACCTCAGGTATTTATATAATATTTATTTCATGAATTCATGCCCAAAAAATAGTAACCTGGTCCCATAGACCCTTGCTCAAAATCTTTCATCATCCCAAGGCCCAATGTTCGAAGGCCCAATGATACCTATCCTCAAATAAATATCACCATATACTCATAGCACAACGTCTAGAGGCATAGTGATATATGTCCTCAAAATAAGTATCTAGGACCATGACCTCAATCACGATGAGCCTCTACCCCCAACTGATAGTTCCATCGCTATCAACTAAAGGATCATTACATTCCATGTGGATTTCTATGAAAATAACCCCCAAAAAAATTAAACCACTCTATAAGGGACCCGACCCACATGACTGAACAAAACCACCTCACCAAAGAGTCATCCTATGTGAACATGGTTCAATTTGGAACTTTTTCCATCACAGGGGAGTGGAAATCACTAATATAAAATCCCTAATCCAAATCAACCAGAACATAATTCCCTTATAACCATGTATCTCAAATCTAATAGTGTTTTTATCCCAAAAACACAGGCCATGCCCAACCTGATGGCCTGGCCACCTCAATCTAACATCCATGAGGCTCTATACTATGGACAATACAACTCAATAAAATACAGGGAAAGCCCAACCAGTGATCAACATCACTCAATCTTGATGTCCATACCATCCCAACCTTGGGTTGATCCTGTCATGACCCTATGGACCTCAGTAGTATATTGCATGAAATTATATATATATATATGTAATTTACTTTAAAAAAATGATTCATTTTAATTATATTGAATTTAATCATCTAAAAAAACATAACAGATAAATATATAGGTCTTGAATGCCTTATATTTGATTAACTAAATCAAAAAAATTAAAACAAAATAGTTTAATAGAGTTGGGCACCCCCAGACAAATCACCTTAAGGATAAACAACCTCTATCTCAGGCTTTCTCAATAAAAAAGGGATTGGGAATGTGAATAATCATCCCAAAGGGTCATACAATCATTTTGATATCAATAAACAGATATAAATGGGTCTTACTCAAAATACCTAAATGCATGCTGAAAATTACACCCCAAAATGGTTATAAAAACACCAAGTAAGATATGTACCACCCCCCTTGGACCCATATACATAGGAAAATTTGATATCAATATCAAATTATAAGTGGTTTTACGTAGATCTGAGTTTTTTATCCAACACCTAATATGATTCTATTTCACCCAACGATGATGAAGACAGAGTGCTGATGGAGGAGATAGCTCAAGGTCAAGAGGAGGAGAAATGGAGGAGTTCTCCTCTGGTTTTTCACATCCAAGAAGGGTGGAAAGAGGGGGAAAGGGGAGAAATGGGAAAATTTATTTTAGGGAAAAATGTAATTTCACCTCATTTAATGGGAAACATGGATTAGCTGCGTGGTTTACCAAACCGCACACCACCCTTCCATGATGTAGTGTCATGGTACCGCCTAAGTGCCAGTTTCCATGTGGCCTTCTGCACAATTTTATCTTACCATATAAATGCATCTTCAACATCTACAAACACCCACTAATTATTGTACACCTCCCTTTCACAATTTTCACAAAATGTGTGGTAGTTAAAAAACATTTTTCACGGTTACCTAAAATGGGAAACACCGTTTTTCCTAAACTTTGAACCCTAATATTCAATTATAAAACAAATTATTCAACCCCAGAAGCTCCTGAAACCAAAAAAATACTCCCAATACACTCTATTATCATATAATCCAATCCAAAACATGATTTAATACTTATGGAACTCTCATAATTTGATGCTGATGAACGATATACAATAAGTCACCCCAAATGTTTTAAAATGTTCAAAACGGGGAGTGAAATTTGACCTGGTTCAAAAACTCAGGATATTAAAATAATGATTGTTTAATGATTCATATGCACTTGTTTTTAATGATGAGTAATTCATGGGGTTAAATAATTACCTCTTTGAATGGTTTGATTCTATGAAGCTAGTATATAGCTTATAGAGTTTTGAAATTCTATTAAATCCTTTTTAGAATTTATTTTGGTCACATTTAGGTGGGTTATCAAAGCTGGTTCATCACATGTATTGTTTCAGAATTATGGTTATAAGAGACACATTTTATTTCTTTAATTCTATAATGTGATAATTTGGATATTCTTTATTAAGAATTCTTGGTTTTTGACCCCTACCCATTTCTTAGGTTCTTTACTTCATCATGGATTATGGTTCCCATGTAGTGGTAGATATTCCCATTGTTTCAAGGTTGGTGGTTTCATGAATTGGCATTATTTCACAAACCATTCTTGATCACTCCTTGAATTTGGTTTCTAAAATGGTTGGTAAGCATTGTTTATGAAATTTCCTTAAAGTTCATTTTTAAATGGTTTTAATGGAATGAATTATAAAATATGGTGGTTTTGGTAAAATTTAGGAAAAATGGGGTTGTCCCTTGGTATTGGTAACATAAATTATTTTAAATGATGTTTTATGTGGTTTTAAAGATGAAATTTACTTCGAATTATTATAATATGTTACGATCATTAGTGATTGATTATGTGGTATTTATTCATCCTTATGGATGAACTCTTACCCCCTATGACTATTATATTTTGGTAATGTGTGAACTAGGTGACCTGATTTTGTGGAAAGCCACTATCAGGAGTGATATCATACCCCTAGGATAGTTTCTATAGGTTAATGATCACACAAGGTGGCCAACTAATCACATAAATTATTTGAGGATCCTCACAAGCTCAGAACTAGTGTGACATAAGTGATAGTTTTCCATGATGATATTCTTTTAAATGTAATATTGGGATATTTTGTAAATTCATTGAAAATTGGGTTATTTATATGTTTTATAAATTGTGAAAGGGGTTATTTTTTATATTTTTTATTAAAATATGTAAAATTCCATCTCATACCCTTCCTTAATGTTTTAAGAAAAAATATTTTATTTTATAAATTATACTTATGAAACACTTGGTGGAATCCAACTAGGATTGTTTTTATCACACCCTATATCCACCTTTGGGTGCATATATATCTTGTTTGGTCTGATGTTGGTAATTTAATGGTATGAGAGGGGGATGATGAGTTTACTTGTTAATCAAGCGTTTGATTCTATAGGTGACAACAAGTCAAATGGATTTTGGAATTTACATTAGATTGTGGTTTTGTTTGATGTTGTGTTTTTTAGACACCTCTTTGCCTTACATTTTTATCTTTCCTATTAGGGACTTATATTGGAATAACTATATTCCTTTATTTATGTTACCTTTATATATTTTCTACTGTTTCAAAATTAGCCTCAAAGGTAGTTATTGATAACAAGATACTTTTCATCTAGCTCTGAGAATCAGGAATGTAACCACCCAAGAGTTTGGATCCTTTAAAATACATATTATGCTCTAGAACTCATGTCCATACAACGTAAAATTTTTATTCATGAAAAAATAAATAAAATAGAGAGTCCAGTCAGCCAGAAAACAAAAAAGGAAAACGCACAAACAATGGAAACCACGGGAAAATACCTAGAGCCAGAAGACCACCTAGGACTAGGGGCTAAAATAATGTAAACCGAGCGCATATCATATGATAAGATTAACACCTTCAGGCTCCAAGAAACTAATGTATGGAAGACAGGTGATGCTGGAACCCAGTTGTGCCATGGAGGCAAGGTGATCCGAAACTTGATTTCTCTCATGCCAGGTGTGCAACACACTAACACCATCCAGGAGGGCACGACACCTCCTAACCATGTATGCAATTGACCAAGGAACCTAGACAGTACTAATCAGAGCTCCATAAAGAATCAGCGAACCCATCTCCACTTGGGAGATAGCAATACTCTTTTGGAGACAAAGCTTCAAACTAGAGAAAATCGCATTTTCCATTGCCTGAACCAAGGTACCCCACCCAAGGTACACCATAAACGCCAGCATCACACTCCTGTACAAATCACAGACCACTCCCCCCCCCCCCATTTCACCTCGCACGTAGGAGCCGTTGGAGTTCAGCTTATGTCCTGACGCCGATGGACTCCATCAGATCCAGCGCCCCCCTCTCCGCTGAGTGCTGATACAGGAGATTTCCGGAGTGGGGGAGCGCACCTGTAGATGCCTGAAGGAGGGGACCTCGTGCCACTAGGGTAGCAGATGAACCAAGGCCACCAGAAGAACTCGAGTACGCATAATGATAACCCTCACTGTAGGTGAAGCTCCCTCAAAACGGGCCTGATTCAGAGCATGCCACAAGCTCCAACACCCAATAATAAGAACCACAGGCCACGCCATCCAATCCATACCCAAGCCCCCAGACCTGAAGAACTATCTGTCCAGAAATGGCTCATCATGATGAGCGGCTGAAGAGAAGGCTGTGAAATACCCAAAGAAAATACAAAGGGCAATAACATAGTCACTTTCGGAAAAAAAATGGTTGGAGCTTTCCATCTTCGGATGACTACAACCGTCGTATTTGGAGGCTTGACAGATACCCACCTTATGAATCTGAGCATCTATGGCCACTGCTTGCTTCCTGATTCTCCAAGTAAGGAAATTGTATTTCGATGTAATTTTATTACACCAGAGCAAGAAATACCAGCTGTCAGGAGGAGGTTACGAATCCAGGAGCCATTGATACGCCTGATAAGAGAAATTCCCCAAGGAGGAAGCTGTGAAAACACACCTATCTAGATCCAAGGTCAAGACAATAGGATCCCAGACTCCCTGTTGATTAGAATCTAGAACTGCTTTAATGAACGTGGGGTGCCCGCTGGCTTCCATGAAAGAGATTAACAGCGCCGGGCACCCAGGGAAGCTAAGAACCGAACCCGACTAGTTATGTATCCAAAACTGGAGGGGCCCATCACCAAGGATCCAATGAGAATTCTATTTAAGAACACTGATGAGAGGAAAAATTTTGTACCATAAGGGAGACGCAAGGCCATCTTCCACCACCTCATCACCCACCCAATGGCTGGACATAATTTCCCACAAAAGAGTTTTCCCTTCAATCACATCCCATGAAATCTTTGCATGGTAACACTGAAGAGTGGCACTCATACTCCTCACATTCTCCCCCCTCCTAAATGGGCATTGCCATTCTCTCCCAGGACACCCAATGTCGCTTCCCCTCTAAGAATGCATCCCACATAAAACTAGCTAAAATCTTGTCAACCACACTAATGAACCACTTGGTCACAGAGGTGGAAGCCAAAGAATGGATAGGTATGGCCAAAAGGACACTATTAATTTGGGAAATCCTCCCCCAAACGAGAAGTACCGATTCCTCCAATTCATCACCTGATTATAGATTTTACACACAATCTTATCAAATCCCACACCTTGAGTCTTCCAGATGAAATAGGGGTGCCAAGGTACTCCATAGGAAGGGAACCACAATGTATTCCCAACCATTTACATAGAGAAGAGGTCCTGCCGACCTGGAATTTGGTAGAAATATAGAAATTTATCTTATCATTATTCACCACTTTCCCACTCCAGTAACATTAATCCTCCATAAATTTCTTGATGCCTCTGACTGACCTCTTCCAACCATTCGTGAAAATCAAAGTGTCATCCGCAAACATCAAATGAGAATTTGATACACAGTTCCACCTCCTTCGAAATGGGAGAAAACCACCGCTGTGAAGACTCTTCTTGATGATCCGGCTAATACTGTCCTGATCTAAGATGAAAATACTGGGGGAAATAGGATCACCCAAGGGAAGCCCACAAGTTGCCTTAAAGAATCCCTGAGTCCTTCATATAAACAAAACATCTATCCCCGAGGAGTTGAAACATCTGAACCTAAGATCAGAAGCCCTGATGGAAAACCCTATTGCCATAAGGACCTAGTTAATGAAACCCCACTCCATCCTATCATAGGCCTTGTTCATGTCCATCTTGACTTCCATGTTTGAACCATGTGTATATTTGTTGATATACCATAGCATTTCCTGTGCCAGACCGATGGACCCCTAAATAGGCCTCCCCTTCACAAACCCATGCTACTCAACCAAGACCCACCAGGTGAGGAACCTGGACAGCCTCCAGTTGATGATAGAAGCCAGAATTTTGTATGGAAAATTGAACATACTCACCGGACAGAAATGAAAAAGTGAAAAAGGATTTCTAATCTTTGGAATAAGAACAATAGTGGTGTCACTAGAAACCCTTAGAAGGCTCCCACCCAGAAAGAAATCCTGAATGAGAGCAATAATATCAGCTTTAATCACCACCCATGCATCCCTATAAAAAGAACCAGGAAATCCATCAGGACCGGGTCACTCTCCGGATTGAGATTCATCAGGGTAGAATACACTTCCTCCTCTTCTACGGTCCTCTCTAAGTACTAATTTTCACTGATAGAAACAAAGGGAATCATAGCCTCCCAAAGGGCCGCATTGCCACTTGGGTAACCAGTGGCCATCCGCGAATTAGGACCAGCCAGGAGTTCCCTAAATAAATAATGGGCCATGCTCCCCACCGTGTCTCTCTCATCTATGTACGCACTATCCTCAAGTAAAATATTTGGTTTTCTAATGTGACCTCTCTCTTTTAGGTAGTCAAGAACAAAGGCCGAATTCTTATCACCTTCACGCAACCACTTAATTCTGGATCTTTCGTAAGCAACTCGCTCCTGCTTAAGGATCATCTCGGCCCAAACCTCCTTCTTCTCGAATAGCTCCTCAAACACAGAATTGCTACACCCCAACTCAAGTATGGTCTCCATACTATCAATATTATGTTTTAGACTCTCCAAATCCTGACCAAGAAGTGGTAGGCCTGCTGCCCACACCTACAGCCCCGACTTCAGGCACCTCAGCTTATTGTGCACTGCAACCCACAAGTTCCCTTGTACTTTCCTACTCTATTGCTCATAAATGACCTGTTTATATTACATTGATGTTTCTAAAAACCATAAAATATGAAAAATATATTTTATATAGTATAATAATTCATTTTAAAATACTATGTTGAATTTATAAACCCATGCACATCATTTTGAAAATTTAAGTAGTGTTTTAATGAGTATTGTTTTGAAAATATTTTTTAAATTAATATTACATGATGAAGTGAAGTTTTAGATTTATTTTACTTTTTTAATAAATACTTTTTGGATAATAATAATAACTTTGAATTCATTGGAATAAATTTATTTTATAATTCTATCCTAATCGGAAATCTTTTCATGTAAAAATAAACCTTTAGAAAATGGATTTTATGCATTACAAACACTAATGTTAAGATTAATTTACATAATCATAGATATTTAATTTGATAAATTTACTCTTATATTTTAAATGATAATTTCCATACAATTTAAAATGGTCAATTTCATTTTTTGTTAAAAAATTAATATTTTTTACGATTAATGTTTATTTCCCCGATAATTGTGAAAGAATTATTTAAAAATTATTATATTATTAATATCAAGGAATTTATGTAGAATCAATTAAATGGAAATCTACTAAATAATGAGTTTTAAATTATGTTTATACATATAAATAAATATATTAACACCCATTTAATTGGAATTCAATACTAAATAATTTTAAGAAACCATAATGGTCAAAATTCCATTTTTCATATTAAATCTATTTTTTTATAAATAATTTGTTTAAATTTATAATTTAACATTATTATATTTATAAATTTGATTATATTAAATATATATTATATTTAATTCCATGACACCAAAAAAATTTAATATGGGTTATGATATTTTCTAATAAATCATAAATTCTCATAGTTGATAACTAGTTACCTTGTTAAAAAGAAAACAAGTAAAATGAAAAGTCTTAATGATAAAACACTATAACATGTTTAACAAATGTGTGAAAACACATTTTTTTGACAATAACTACCCAAAGGCACCCAAAACATGATAATTTTTAAAATTTTGATCCATTTACCTTAGAAAGATTCCATGTAATCCGTTTCCATTATCTATTTTAAAAATTGTATTCTTCCTTCCATGTGTTTCCACCACATTAATTTTATTATCTTGTATGCCCCCCATGAATCCCAATTCCTTCCTAAATATGACCTCTCTCCATACCCATGATTCATTATAACTGTTATCCTCCGCATCAACCTCCACCTCCTTCTACGTATTGGCCTCTTTCTCTTTTGTATTAGCCTCTGACTCTGCCTTCTCCTATGCATCGGCCTCTTCCTATGCCTCTGACTCCATCTCCACAGTTGCCTCCACATCCACCTCCACCTATACACTCCACATTTTAATTGCTACTACCTCTGCCTTCGACTATCATCCACCCCCATCTCTCTTTCACCTATGTATCCAACTCCACCCTTCGCCTCCGGCTTGCATCAAACACCATCTCACATCCACATCTGCCTCCAACACTACCTCTACCCCTACCTCTGCCTCTACATCCAGTCCTTTACCTATTCTGAAACTTCCTTTCCAACCCATCCCTACCTTCCCTCACTATTCATGACTCCACAGGTAAGAATCCACCCTTGGCTCCGCGTCCGACTCCGCCTCAGCCACAGCCTCCACCCCTTTACCTTTTCCAAAAAATAATTTTTCCCCTGACTTCCTTCGAGAGGAATTCATCTTCCATTGGAAGTCCATAATGGTTAATCGCGTTGATGCATTCATTGAACTTTTGAATCTTTCCTCTAGATGCATAGTTTCAATTTCTTCTCTATTTTTGTACTACCATATCCACAACCCAAATTTCTATATTTTTTAGATGTGAAATATATTTTAAAAAATAATCCACCGAATATTTTCAAATTGATATCTTTACCACATCCACCCCCCATACTTCAAAATATAAATTTATCCAACCCATGAACTATTTCCCTAAACTGTTTATTTTTTTCCTTACATCAAAATGGATTCTTTAAGAGTGTATATCTTCTCCATTATATCTTAATCATTGTTTGGAATGTATGATTAAACTATAAACATGGAAATATTTCATTATTATTTTCTAATTTCATTGTTTTCTTGAGAATAATATTTGTTTACTCTAAATTTTATTTTAGGTTTCACTTTTACTGAAATTTTATATGCTTCTCCACATTTAAAATTATTAATTTTATTACTATTTATTTGTTTCAACTTTGATATTGTGTTTTCTAAGCTGTATACATCCAGGTATCTTTATATAATATACCATGTTACTTTTAAAAAAATGAGAAAAACTATGTGATATTTATTAGATTTATATTTTCACCAGAATACAACATAATTAACCTCAAAAATGCTTCAAGGTTTTAAAAATATTTTCTATAAATTTCATATCTTACAATATATTTATTTATACTTATAATCCATTTTGTATATTTATTTACAAATTCCTAACACATTATATGTTAAGAAGTCTAAATATCATAATTTTTATAATTTAATATGACTCCAAATATTTCATTTGTTCATTTCAATTACCATCCGATTATGAAGAAGAAATATTGCAGTGGAAATTATCAAGTTTGAGAAAGAAAATTTTTGTCCTAGGTATGTACATTGTTAGCAACATTATACTTCACAAACACACACACAATAATGAACACACAAATATATATATATATATGTGGTCATATATATATTAATTCCATTATTAAATGAAAATTATATATATTGTATAAATTTATTTATATTGAAATATTGAAGCAACACACATTATTTGAATGGATACAATTTTCTATACTGATATCATCTTACAGAGTCCAAAACACATTTCCTTATATAATATACCGTTTCTTGTTTTTTTAGAATATTTTTCATTTAATAATCATATATTTGTTTCATTAAATATGTCACCTGAAAATTACCTGCTTGAATATGATATTACTATTTTACATAACCAACTACATTAAAATATGCACAAAAAAATATATGATTATAGTCTATATACTATATAGAGAAAAGTGAGTATGGTTTTTTAGATATTGTTCGATTGCATTATATTTATTAAATTTAAGTCACAATTATTTTCCAAATATATTCATAAATTGAATAATTACTTATAATTTTTTTATTTCATTTGTATTCATTAAACAATTGACCCCATTTTCTTTGTTCAAGAAACATTTTATATTTTTTAGGATCAGTTAAATCTTATATTCCATTTCTTATAATGTTTTTTATTACAATTTACATTCATGTTATCAGTAATCCCAAAGGTTAATCATGCATGGAACATATAATGCATCAGCATTGACCTCATCGACAACAAGTATGTGATCTATGTTTTAGAGTTATATTAAAGTTTTAGAATTCATTATTTCTCTATTATTTTTCTTATTATTCTCCCTAGTCATTTTGTTTCTATAATTGAAATGAATTTTTTCAATAAAATGAAACATGCATGGAAAGAATAATTCTTCAATCATTATTATATGTTTCAAAATAGCATCTTTAACATATTTATTGTAAATCCAGTAACACATTTTCCATTATCTAGTATGAATTAATTAATTAATCTTAACCTATTTTGTTTCTATATTAATAAATAATTATTAATAATACAATTAATATAATTGTTAATTTCCCTACTATGAAATAAATTTTCAGTGAAATGTATTTCTTGTATGTTCTGATTTTAATTAACTTTATATTATCATTCATAGTTTTTTAATCATATACAAATATTTCAACACAAAAATTATGTGAATATATAATCAAATTTAATAGAAAGTTGATTCTAATCATTTAATAAATAATTACATCATGTTACTAACTTATCACCAGACTCAGTATCTTATATGATATTTTTCATGAAAAATAAATGCTTTTAATAATATATATAATATTAGAATAATATTTATTAATAAAAAACATTCCAATGTTCCTCTAAAATTGGAATCCTTTTTCAGATTATCCCAAAAATTTTGGTTTTATTTCCTTTATATTTCTTATAATAATGATAAATATATTCTTATTACCACCTTTATTTCTAAATTTATTTAAAAAACTCTATCAATATTACTATCGGTACTAACATATTCTGAAAAAAATATTATTTTATATTGTACTACAAAACTGGTATGATTTATTTTCTATTTTATCATTCGTTGTTTAACTTTAATTGTCAATTTACATATGATGTATGCTCCACAATAAATACATTATGGAATAATCCATATAGTAATATATAATAGTATTTTTAATCATATATTCTTTATATTTTTATCCATTTTATGGTATATTAAAACCATTAAATACGTAATTATTTTTATGCCCTCATTTATAGTCTTCAATTTTTACACCACCTTCTATATCATTAGAAGTCATCTCTTAGACACATTTCAGTTTTATAATTTTTCAAAACAACCTTCATTTTCTCTTTTACCTTATAAATTACATGAATATTCTATGTTTAACTCAAATTTCTTATGGCATTTAGTTTTTAATCACAATGTTTATTCCACAAAAGGTGTATCACTTCACTCTAAAGTGACTGAATATTATTTTTCTATAAGTAATGTTGTAAAATATAGAACAACATTAATATCTTATACTTTTCTTAATATAATTAAAAAAATTAAATCTCCATTCAAATATTTCATTAGCCTCAATAGCCGATACACCATTTCTATATGATAGTTCTCCTTCAATTTTAATATTTCTATAATGATTGTTGGTTTGAGATACATTAAGATTAGTTCTCAAAAAATAATAAAATCATTATTCAAACTCAATATAATTTAAATTGATCCATGAAATATCTATAATGTTAAGAATAGATTTTAAAAAAATATCCTCTAGGAAATGAGATCTCTTGGTGAAGATGGTATGCCTCTACTTAATATTTATTTATCATAATCAAATGTCTAAATATTCTTATCACCACCTATTTCCCATTTCATCTAGCAAGACTCCGATATTGGTCTTAAATTTTTTATATATTTGTTATTAATTTTTTATCTAATCCATCAACACTCCATGAATATCATTCATAGTCAGACTTTAGTTTTCATCAATCGATGTACATCCCTTGATGATCAATCTATTCTCTAGAATCATTTTCCCCAAACATTGTCTCTTTATGTGGCCTCTCCCATTCATTGAATTATTTTTATATGTGATCATTGGAGAGATCAATACTCAAGTAAGGTTTCAAAATCCTTATTTTTTTTCTTTTACCAATTCATCTCTCAAAATGAATTTCAAATAATATATATTTCTTTACCCACATTTTTCAGTTTTTTATTCTGTTGTAGGGGTCCCTATTTGGTGATATTTTATTTTCATGTGGAAATTTATGGTCTTTACAGGAATGAAAATTTATAAAAATCAATATGTAGATTTGTCTCCTATATAATATTTGATGTAAGTTTCCAAATTTCCTTTTCTATTTTCATATATTCTTTTTCCATTATATGTATAGAGTACAATAACATAGTTTAAAAAATATGTGTATGCATGCTTCTACGGTAATTATTTTTTTCCTTACCGCTAATGTACATTATTCAAACCCACAAAAGAAATTTTTAGCTTATAAGATCCACTACAGAATAATATAATGTGGCAGATATGAGTATATGAATTTTAAAATAAGATAGTATAGAAAATCAATTCTGGGCATTAATTCTATGAGACCACTTACACTAGTGTAAGTTATCAAATATTGAAACACATCAACCCCAGAAACCTATAGATGGTACATTATTTTAATTCAATGTAATGATTTCAAGGAATAAAGTCTCGAAGGACCGATAAATTTAGTAGTCTTGGAAATACTAGATATGAACATAAGTTTTACATTACAACTTGAAATGAATAAAAATATATTATCCCATTTGAAAGAAATTATATCCCTTAGACAATCATTGAATGTCAATAATAATATACTTCTTCAAATCCTAGGAAAAATGAAACATAGGAAATGGGTGATATCATATGCTCAATAATGATAAAAAATATAGTCGAAGATATCATAAATAAGCCTAAAATTTTAAGGTAAGGTATAGAACTGAAAGACAAGCCTTTTAAACATAATATTCAACACAATATGGGAAGAATAAATAAAAAAATTCCATTTAAAATTTCAAATGGACATTCTACAAGTTGAATAATCACATTAAATATAAATAACTAATCTCATAATGAGGGAATTCATAATTATGCACATCTAAGACATATTGTCGAGGCCTCGGCCAAGACATCTAAAAATAAATGGTTATGGCCTCAGCCAAATCCATATCTGAAAATAAATGGGAAGGGCCATGGATAGGTCCATATCTTGTCTGTCTCATGAGACCTACTGATGCATCAAGGGTCTATATAGGGCCATGCCCATCACTTACTAAGTCCAATACATTCCTTATATGAAAAGGGTGGAACAAAACATAAAAATTGTATTAAAAATAGCATACTAAATGTTGATACATATACTATAATCTATGAATGAAATAAAAATAACACATTCACAGTATAATGTATTATAAACCATTCAATACAATAATGTCGATTATCTCATAATAAATAAACCTCAATCAAGAATAAATCCAACCAAGGATGCTGGAATGGATGAATATAATCTTACAAAATAATTAAAATTATTTGAGAGAAATATCATTTTTTTTCTTTGAAATATTTTAAAATCCATGAAATTATAAAAGAAAACTTTTATTTTGAAAATATCCATATAGTATTGCAAATTAAGCTTCAAAATTTTTAGGCATCATAACGGCGGAAAAATTCGCTCACACGGTATAAGTTAGAAAACATTCTTTCCTTATTTTTGTTTAAATGGTAATAAAGTACCTCATTGGGAAAATGATGGAAAGATTACTTTCAATATATTTTAAAAAAATTAAAACATGGGTAAAAATTACACTAAAAATATATTGAATAATATTAAAACAACTTATGAAAGAATTATTATAAACATTTACTTGGATGATAAAGATGTTTCAGTGGATACTTACGCATCAACAACCTTGAATAATATTAAAATTGTAAAATTAACCCTTACTTTAAGTCTGATACTCTCTGTATGTGTATGAAACTCCTATATAATGGTTTGAACATATTATTAAAATATACCAGAATCATAATAATATTTATGAAATCATATATGACTGGTTTAGGAAATTATATTACTCGTTTATTAATAATTCCATGTAAATGCATCGTTTCGGGTAATAATCGCTTTCTTTGTCGCATGTGTTTGGACTTGTTATTCATGATCATATTACATAGTTCCTGATAATATTATTTATATATCATATATATTCAGAATATAAAAATATATAATAGATAGATATATGAAATGGAATACATTGTTTATGGAGACAGTAGGCCGTATATAGGCATGAACGTTGTTTCCATTTTCTTATCATATTCAGTGGAAGTAAGAAAATGACATATATGTTTATATATATATATATATATATATTATTTTAGTATAATTATAATGTCATATATTTATTTATTATTAATAATATATATTTTTATAATCATTCTTGGAGGTTGAACGTGGAAGATGAATTTAATCACGCCGTGGTGATGATAAGTCGTACGTACGCACGAGCGACAGTATCATTTCTTTGATGGTTAAATTGTACGGAATAGGTTTGAATATGAATTTTAAAAAAATAATATCATGTAATATTTATTATCTAAGTGATTTATATTCATCATTATAACCATCAAAATAAATTATCGATGAAAAAAAAATTTATATCACGGCGTGGAGACGGTAGGTTGTACGCACGCACACATGGTGATATTGTATTTAATATGATTGGTAAAATAAGTAATATGGTTGTAAAATAATAATAACAACATATAATCAAATATTATATTATTTATTTATTATTTTTGTATGGTATCAACTAAGGAAGAGGAATTAAAAGAAGAAAAGAACTTTGAAAGAAGGGATAAAACAATTACCTCTTCTTCGAGCGTCTCTTTTTGATTTTCCCCAAAAGGAATACTTAAATTGGTTTTATGACAAAATATTGGCCTCTATGTTGAAATGAGAGAAGTTTAGAGGATATTTGGGATGTGGATGGCCAATACATAGGGCCTTTTATGTGTGAATAAAAGATAAGTAGAAGTGCCCATTTATAGGAGAGGTGATGGGAACTTTATTAAAGTCTTGAAATATTAACTTGTTATAAATTAAATTTCGATTTATAATGGATAAAAAGTGATTTATTTCGAGGATATGATGTGTATGGGTTGAAATACTCTCAACCAATAGGTCTTAGACATGTTTATGTCCTGAATATAACCTTATATTTTGGCTTTAACCCTTAGTTAAATAAGTTAACTCTTATCATGTCTTCTTGTATTTGTATACTATATGTTTAATATAGTTACTATACAATTAAAATAGAGACTAATTTTTATCATTAAGGAAATTTCAAACACTATATAAGTCATTTTGAATAATCTTAGATCATTAGGAATATTTGATCATTTAATAAAATAATATTTTTTTTAAAAATTCATTTATTTCAATTATGACAATATTTAGTAATTGATTTTTTATAAAGTCGTAAAAAATGATTCATTTGAACCAGAAGAGTTAACTCATATATAATATGTCATAATAATCAAGAAAATTCGTGGATGGCATCAAAATGTTCAAATTACTTTAATTTTCATATTTATAATATCATTTATTTGAATATTTCATTAATAAGGTAATCACTACCTCACCATTGTATCACAAATATATTTATTTATTTAAAGTCTAAAATTTATAAATAAAATACGATGATTTAGGAAATATTTTTATATTTCTAATGAATTTGTATAGTCGAATATGTCTTTTATATAAAGTAAATTAATAAGCAATTAGTTAGGAGATACATGTTTATGTTATATTTCCCATTTCTTAAAATTAAAAATTATAAAAGGTTGTTATCACATCCTAGTGGCTCCCAAATTCCAAATATGATAATCTAACAATATAAATAAATTAGATGAAAAATAAATTCTGAATTAAAATGTAGTATTTTTCAATACTCATTAAAATATAAAAGTTAACAGAAAAATACAAAAAAATTATCCAAACTAAATTTTCATGTCCTGATTATAATAAAGAATTTCATTTTATTCAAATTGAATATATAAAGTTGTAAAATATTGGATTTAAACAGGTTTATCTATTAAAAAGTGAAATATCTACTTTCTTTTTGAAAAAAAACTTCTTTTATTTGAATAATTGTAGTTTTCCTTATATTATATGTCTAAGGAACACATAATATGAATGTTAAAATTATATGGAATATATAAAAAATTATAAATTTGGTTAATACTATTCATTACCACTTTTTAAACTATAACGTCTTGTACCCAAACATCCACTCGAACATTACTAAACGGGTCGGGTGTTACTACCTTAGGCACACCTCCCTGAATGCCAAATGCTGCCGACTAGCTGTGAGGGTGTAAAGAGGTAAATGGGGAGGCAGTACCCTCTCAGATGAATAAATTGGTACTCATCAGAGTATAATAGATAAACATGCAGAGGAAATATATAACTCAGCAGACTTGAACCAGACCCGTATATAGGAAGAACATTCAATATAACTAAACATAAGAAGAAATATAAAAACAACTACAACAGAAAATAAAAAAACTAACAAGAAAAAAACCTCTTGAAAATACTATCTTACAAACAGGACATACATGTCAATATAAAAAGGGATCCAATGGATAACTAATGGTAGCTACAAAACAAGTAAGCATGCTGATACATGAAATAAAAACTAACAAAATAAACTCCTTCTAGGTATGACTTCAAGGTCCATACCAGTCTCAATGACAAACAGTACTATAATCCATCTCCTGAGGCTGATCCCTTACCTACACTTAAATCCATAAACTCTACTCATGCCCCAAATGTCCTATGAAGGGTGTGAAATGAATCCCAGTTGGATACCACCCAGATGGTGTGTACCTAGTATAAGTGTTTCAGCGGACATGCATCTCTATGTAAAGTAAGTACTGTAATGAAATAAATAAACACAACATCCACTTGTGCTAAGCGTCCAAAATGGAGTGTCATCGGCTTCATCCAAATCCAGAATATATTAAGTAAATAGAGTTCTTCGCACATGGCCCCAAGTACACCTATCATCAAAAATCCCTGGTGAACCCTCTGGTTCCACCTCAATCACAGAACCCGACATCATGTGCCTCCTGAAACCCCGTGTCTCAAGGTACTAATATCCTGATGGCATGGCCAAACCAAAAGTAACTTAGAGGAACAACGATTCCTCTCCTCAGATATGTAACCGGAGGGACAAAAATGTCTTCCCTCAAATAAAGTAACTGGAGTGACAATGATTTATGCCCTCAAATTATGTATCATGGACCACAACCTATTTCACGGCGAGCCTTAGCCCCCCAACTTGACTGCCTCATCACTGCCTCCCAAAATCTCCTCTCCTTTCTTGTGGACTCTTATGCCAATCAGCCCCAAACCAATAGTTCCTAATCCAAAATTATCAGGGGACTCTACCCACACGAGTTTTCAAAACCACCTCATCATAGAGTCTCTGTGTGTGCACTACTCAAATCACGGGTGAGCGGTAATCACCAAAATGGTACCCCATACCCAACAAATCTAGAACATTATGCCCCTATAACCATGTTTCATAGTATTCAATGAACTTTCCATCCTTATAACCCGATCCATGCCCAACCTGACAGTCTCATTGCCTCAATCTGGATGTTCATGATGCCCAATCCCGTGGTCCAAACCACCCAAATTAATCCAGTCCAATCCCAAACTATGATCAACATCACTCAAGAATAATTTTTTCCATTCCCAACACAACCCAAAGGGTTCCAGCATATGCAATTAAACTTTTACATATATAATCAAATAATCACTTTAAAATAGGAAAAACAACTAAATAGTTGAATTGAACTAGCCAAACGGCTATCACACAGTAGCACTGAGGTCTTGGAAGCCTCTAACAATCCTAATCATGCTTTACCAAATTAAACATACCAGTTTAAAAATAATGCATACCAATTATAACCATTTAGGATTCCTAAGCCAAAATGTCCCAATGAGTGTCGACCTCTTGCCCAACCTTTCTCAAGCAATTTAGGAAATAGGGTATGCCCAAAGTCATCCCTTGGGTATAAAAATTAATTCAATATGAAATAGAACATAAAATAGGTCCCGCATAGAAATACCCAAAGACGCACCAAAGGCCACACCACCCAGATTTCCACGAAAAAACAATACAAGGTATGTATCACCTACCTCATTCACATACAATGAAACTCCTTCAGTATCAGACTCCAATTTAGTATATAATGAATTAGATCTACAAAACGGTCAAAAACGCTCAACCCCGGATAACATAGTCAAGTAGGGTAATCCAATAAAATGACTCAAGTGGAATCAAGGCCTTTCTGATGGGGTTCCAACACATCTGGAGGTGATCAAAATAGAGTTAGAATGAACGATCGATAGAAAAAACAATCTTGGAGTGGCTCTCCTCACTCGAACCCATTGAGGGTTTGGGTTTCTGCCTCTAAATGAGTCTACTGCCTTTTTTAAAAAAAATAAATAAATGGTGTGTACATAGGACTACACATCATGTGGGATATTTAGCTATTCCAAAGATGGCTGGCCTACTTTTCCAACTTCCCGACATGACTACACGATGTGTACTTCTCTACCCAGCTGACATCCCAAACACTCCATGTATATCCCCATACATGGCCCCTCTACATGGCATGTACAAATAGTACAGAGTGTGTACTTTCTAAAATCTTTCTACTCAGCCAAAAGTCCTACATTCCAAGTAAGGCCTTCACACACTACTACAGTACATGACATTACATATAAGTACACGATGTGTACCTTAGAAATTTACAGAACTACCTAGTTTAGTCTAGAACATAGCCAATGTGACTTGTTTTCTCAAAAACAACCCAAAAAGTATGAAAAATGAAACTCATACCTTAAAGTAAGAACCAGATTCTTACAAACTTCCCCCCTTAAATAAATTAATCCACGAAATTCTCATCCAAGGGTGGAGAATAATCATTTTAGAGAAAAATTTATCTCAAATATTATATCAAACAACAGTTCACAAACTTGTTTCTATACTCATGGTCCCCCCTGTGGCGCATCGTCACTCTTGTACCTCATCGGTGCTCCCATGTCGCTTTTGACACTCTACGTATCCATGTTGCATTAGTGTTCGACTCATTGAGGTCTTGAATCTCAGGGATTCTTCAAAAAAACATGTTTCCTTTCACAACAAGTAACCTGCATCCTTGATTCCCGGATGCCTGAGGCATCTCAATTAACTAGCATCCTTGATTCCCCAATGCCAAGAACCTCATACATATACATATAAATATCATGCACCGGATATGGATCCAATCCCACTGGCCATCATCTGGTCATTCCACACATATCTTGTGCACATCAGGCACACAAAATGGACAAGCCCCAATAGGCCATGACAAACAAGTAAAAACAAAACAGACCACGACCACACCCACGACGTACCTATAACCGTCGTCTTCTCACCCACCTTCTCATCCCCTGGTAGATCCCCGGCGTGCATCTGGCCTAACACATGACTACCTAAATCCTTTCCTCCCAGTAGTACTTCAACAATCATTGGCCAATGATCCCTCAGCTGGGTCCCACTGTCTCTGTCGTGTCCTCTACATGAAGCTGAAACTCAGCTACTCTCTCTTGGAACCAACACTGAACCAACTCCAGATACCACAATCTGTATTGGTCACAGATTACTAGCCATCTGAGAAGGTTTCTTGTAGAACCTCTCATGATTCCCTACCTATCCACAAGCTCGACACTTTTTTAGAGGCTTATCGCACAAAGTCGAGACAAGCCCTATCTACCCACACTGAAATAAACCCACCGCTTAACTTAAATTAGGGGTTTTAGATGAATACTTGACCTAACTTCCCTGTTGGAACTCATCATGACCTCTCTTTCGATTATCTGAACCATAACCTAAATCCTATGATCGACCCATGTGAGACTTATCTATCATATTTCCATCCGCTATGAGCTCTATATTCACCGCCTTTGAGAACAATTCTAGACTAAAAATGTTTACTTGCACCAGGATGGTGTGTCCTGAGCCATCTCCAAAGCACGTCACCCTCAAAGTGAAATCGCTTACCATACATAGTGTAAAGAAAGATGGCTCAATAAAGGTTTTTGCATAGTCCATGATGGACATGTCACCCTATGGAAGGCTCAATAACTCCCGACCTCTCTCTTACCTTAGTGTCTCTAAAAAAGTGCTCAAAGAACCTGTCGACAAAGTCCTTCCATGATAGTACCTTGTGTTTTCATTCCTGAAACTGCACATTCCACCAATGATTTTCCAGTCCTATCATCTTGTATGTCTCTAGCTTGACCCTCTACCCTAGAGGCATATCATGTTTCTCAAAGATCATATGCATTCTCTTAATCCCGTTCTCAACCTCCTGCATACCACCATCACCCTAAAAAAGAGGCGGGTGCTGTAAATGGAACTCCCTTGTTAGATATTCCATAAAGGGCTCTCTACCATGGGCACCTCTATCGATTCCCTGTGAAACACATACCAAACTAGATCGAAGCTTCTCATCAATCCACAGCCCGAATACTGCCCAACCCAGCTGCTCTGCCTGTACAGGATCCTGAACCTGATTCTCTCCCTGAGTCTATATGTGTAGCTCATGCTCTTCCAGTCCCTCAGGTGTTTGAACCTGATCGTTCTTTTGTGGAATGGTACCATCACCCGCTTGATGCTCTATCAAACCGTCTAGGAGGAACCTGCTGAATACCATAAATGGTTAGACATCCTCTATAAATATATAACAATATATTAAATGTAGATAGGAAAAGTATTAAAAATGCAGTTCCTAACTACTTCCTTTACTCGGTTGTACTGCAACCATGCCCCACGGCATCCCGAACTCATGGACTCCTTACCCGCCCTCAACCAATCCATGTATCAAAAGTATCTTCAGCCATGCCCATCCTGATAACCAACGTGGCCTCAAACGGACGACTGAGTCGCCCAATCATGGTGATCAAAATCACCTCAACCGTAGAACATTCCTACTCATACAATAGTTAGGACCAAATATCCTACCACATGAAACTGAAAATATATAAAGAATGAAATAATACATTGCAATAAACTCGAAATTATATCAAGAATTTCACCTATCACATTTCAAAATAATTCGAGCATGGATTTTGATATTATTTACATGGTATTATCACTTAACAAAGAAAACATGAAATTATGAAATTAAAATACCCTAAAAATGTTCCTACCAAAAACAAAACAATGACGCATTTCCATATCGGGCCAAGGTCAAATTTCTTTCTCCCATACCTCACCAGGTCAAGGGTAACACATCACCATCAACAACCATTATACAACAAGTGATCCACCAATGCAGAAATCGTATAAACTGTAATATGAGAAACATAAAAACGGCAAATTCAAACCCAAGAAAACATGGTCCATCCCTTGTACTT
Organism: Viscum album; assembly: GCA_963277665.1. NCBI lineage: Eukaryota > Viridiplantae > Streptophyta > Magnoliopsida > Santalales > Viscaceae > Viscum > Viscum album. The sequence goes on from OY728150.1 coordinate 1,078,451,333, forward strand.
GGGGCTATAGGCACCCAAGAACAAGCTAGAAACCCTATTCTAGTAACAACCTATCTCCAATCTTCCATATACCAAATAGTAAACCAGCTGAAATAAAAATAGAAGAATCAATATAATTAGTATCCAGCAAAACAATACCACTATTTCCCTATCAAGAACTCCTTTGATACAACTTTGTAACATCCCGGACCTGAATATCCTTCCGAACAGAGCTAAACGGGTCAGGTGTTACTACCTTAGACAATCCACCCTGAACACCAAAGGTTTCTAACTAGAAACGAGGGTGTAAACAGGTATAGTGGGGAGGCTATACCATCTCAGAGGAATAAAATGGCACTGGTCTGAGTATAATAAATAAACATGAATCATAAATAGATGATTTAGTAGACTCTAACTAGACCCACAGAGCGATATCACATTCAATATCACTAAATAGAGGAAGAAATATTAATACAACTACAATGGAAAATAAAAAGATCATCATGCTAAAAACCACTTGCAACCACTACTAAACAAAAATTGCATACATGTCAATATATAAATTTATCTATTGGATATTGAATAGTATCTACAAAAAAGTAACCATGTTGATATGGGAAATAAAAACTAAACAAGTAAAGTATTACTAGGTTTGACCTCCTGGTCCATACCAGTCTCCATGACAAATAGTACCATGATCTAGCTCATGAGGATGATCCTTTACATGCATGTAAATCCATAATTTCTACACACATCCTAAAGGGCTCGTATATGGGGTAAGAAAAATCAGAGTAGGATACCACCCAGATGGTTCATACCTAGTATAAAGTAATCTATGAAATGAAATAAATAAACACAACATCCTGTGGTGCTCAGTAGACACCATGGAGTGTCAGATGCTTTATCCAAAGCCATAATATCTGATGTAAATATAGTGCTTGGCCCATGGCCCCATGTACCCCTGTCATAAAAAATCACTAGTGAACCCTTTGGTTCTGCCTCAATCACGTATCCCGGAACCATGTGACTCCTGACACCTCATGTCTCAAGGTACCGATGTCCTGAAGGAATTCCCAAATCAAAATTAACACGAAGGAATAATGATTACTATCCTCATATATTTATCCAAAGGGAAAATTATGTCTTCCCTCAAATAAAGCTACTAGATGGAAAACGATGTATGCCTTCAAATAATGTGTCATGACCCATGGACTCAATCACGACAAGCCTTAGTCCCCAACCAGACAGCCTCATTATTGTCTCTCGAAGGCTCCTCACCTTCCACGTAGCTTCCAATGACATGAAACCCCAAATAAATAGTACCTAAACTATAATTATCAGGGGTCTCTACCCACATTAGTGGTCAAAACCACCTCATCACAGAGCCTCTCTGTGTGTACACTTCTCAAATCACTGGTGAGTGGTAATCAGCAAAATAGTACTGAAGCCACAAAATCTCTAGAACCAGGTGCCCCTACAACCATGTTGCTCAGTATCTGATGGCCTTGACATCCACGTAACCCGATCCATTCCCAACATGATAGTCTTACTTCCTCAATCCTGACACCCATGATGCCCAATACCATTGTCAAACCCACCAAATGAAATCCAGACCAAGCACAACCTATGATCAACATCACTCGAGAAATAAATGGCCCATGACCAACACAACCCAATGGGTTACAACATATGAAATTCATCAATTAAATATATAATAAAAGAGTCACTTCAGAATATGAAACCAAACTAAACAATTTAATTTTACTAGACAAACGTCTATCACACGACATCACTGCTGTCTTAAATGCCTCTAACAAGCCTAATCATACTTTACCAAATTAAACATTCAAGTATAAAAATAAAGTAGACCAATTATAACCATTTTGGAACCCCGAGCCAAAATGTCCCAATGAGCATCAACCACTTTCCCAGCCTTGCTCATGAAATTTATAAAATAAGGTATGCCCAAAGGAATACCTTGGGTCTAACAATTAATTCAATATGCAATAGAAAATAAAATTAGTCCCACTCAAAAAATACCTAAAAACACACCAAAGGATGTGCCACCCAAATGTCCACAAAAACCTAAAATAATGTATGCACCACCTACCTCATAAACATATATTGAACCTCCTCCGGTATCAACCTCCAATTCGACCGAAAATGATATGTATCTACAAAATGGTCAGAAACACTCAACCCCCAATAACATGGTCGAGAGGAGTAATCCAAGAAAACAGCTCAAGTGGAATCAAGGCCTTACCATTTGGGATCCAACACATCCTACAGTGATCGAAATAGAGTTTTTACGGGCGGTCGAGATAAAAAACAAGATTCAGCTCGCTCTCCTCGCTCAAACCCATTGATGGTTTGAGTTTCTACCTCCAAATGTGTCTACTAACCATTTTAGAAAATATAACATAAATATAGGCGTGTACTTAAGCCAATATGCCATGTGGGTTCTTTAACTATTTCAAAGATGAATCGCCTACATTTCCTACTTTCTGACATGGCTACATGGAATGTACCTAGAGGAACAAAACATGTACTTCTCTACCCAGCCGACATCCCCAATATTCCATGTATATCCCCAAACACGGCCCCTCTATATGGCATGCACAAATATTACATGATGTCTACTTGAAAAAATCATTCTACCTGGACAAAAGTACAACTTTCCATGTATGGCCTTCACACACGGCTACAGTACATGGAATGTACATAAAAGTAAACATCATGTACCATGGATATTTCCATAACGGCCCATTTTAGTCCATAACTTATCCAGGGTTACCTGCTTTCTCAAAAACAGCACAAAAGATAATGATAAAACCATACCTTAAAGTAAGAACTGGGTTCTTACATAAAAACGTAGTTTAAATGGTCATTGTGTGCTCGAACTCATTGTTGCGTGTAGATAAATCAATTGAATTGTTAAGAAGAAGTGCACTCTGGAAGCATGAGGTGTTAGATTACCCCCTCCTTCAAAAAATTGTTTCCTCAAAATTTAATCATGGAATTGAAAACTATGTGTTGGACTTTTGAAAATATATTTATGGAAATCCCACATCGAAAATTGATTAATGAAGCCTCCATTGTAAAAAATGAAAGAGAAATATGAAGGTCCTCAAAGATAACATATACTAGGATTACATGTATGAAAATATTGATATGGAAGAAAAAACAGACAATCATGTTCTAATGGAGAGAGATTGAGAACATGATGAGGATAAAGTTGACAATCCAAAAGCTAGAAATATTAAATGATATAAGGGATCATTTGACTCAACAAAAAAATTACTGGGATATAATTTTTGGTTTCAAGATATTTTACCTAGGAAGAATTATTATGAGAGCATTTAATTGATTTCATTACGTGTCATATGCATATTTTCGTCATTTATTTATGCTTCAATCTATTTTAACTTCATCCCTTACACCTAGAAATAAATGTTCAAAAATAATTTATTTTATACCTGAAGCTCTTTTGATAAATCATAAGGCCCATAAGTATTTTATAAATACTATAAATGTATACTAAAACCAAGAAGGTTATCCCAAAAACTCATACTTTAATCTCAGAAAATAATATCCAAAGTTCAACTTACTCCATTCCAACCTTAATACATTTCCAAAATACTCTTTTCCAAATTCTCAGTCTCAAAAGGTATCTAAACACCCAAATTCATTCATAAAATCAAATTCCCCGAACAAGGTAATGTATATATTATTAGAAAATACTTTAATAGCCTTAAAACCATTGATGAAATAATTTATGATTCCAAATCCTTAAAAAATAATAACTGCAGTAAAATCCTTATATATCACATAATTTTTATAACCAAAATATAATAACCTAATTCTTGAATCCAAAAACTTTAATATATTAATTATTTCACTTTTACTATTGTAAAATCATAAGCTTTACCTTGATCCATTTGGTTATTTTGATCCATATTTCCTTGATGCTCTGGAAAATCATTCTCATAATGTCCCATTTCATTACAATAATATTAGTTCACATCTATAGCTTCTTTTAATCCCTTACAATCACGAGCATGATGGTCTTTCTCCCCACACTTGAAGCAAACTCATTTTCCTTTTAAGAAGGCACCAGGGTGTTTCCTTCGACAATTATCACATGTGGGGAAATAATTCTATCCATTATTTCCATTTTCTATCTCTTGATCCACTATTATATTATTCTCATTCTTCCCTTCAATTTATAAGACAAAAACAAATCTCATTCTTGATTGCACATGATACTATCTCTTCATATGATGAGAAAGTTTGAGAGACCAGTTCCCATCAAAGTAATGGTTTTAACCCCTAAAAGAATTGATAAATATTACTTCATGGCTTATATATGTAGTCTATAGTATTCCTTTATAACCTTTTGAAGTTAGCTTCACACTTTCAATATCATTATCCTCCTTTTGACTTAGGATTAGAAATAGTCTCTCCATATCAGCTCATTTTTCACGTGGAATGTATTTTTATAAAAAAAATCTTTAAACTCTCTCTATTCCATATTATCCACTTATTCAACCTCCTTCATTATTTGAATTAATGACCACCATTGATCTTCATCAGTTGAGAGATGATAAATTCCCATGAAAACGTTTTCCTTTTCATTACATCCCATAGTAAGACCTATTTTATCTAAGAAGCTTATCCATTACTTAACTACAAATGGATTTGTTGTCCTATTTAATGTTGGAGTTTTTTGTCTCCTGAATCAGTCTAACATTGATCCTATGTGTTGTACATCAGGGTGCTCCATATGGGTAGGGTTATTATTCATAACCTGAGGTGGATGTCCTAGTACGGTTATAAGCTATTCAACACTAGTTGTGTCTCTATATTTAATATAATTATCTTTCATAGGATGGAAATACCTACATGTATTATGTTCGTTGATACAATTTCCATTCATTCTACTACACTCCATTTCTAAAATATATAATATAGAAGATTGGGTTTTGAATCATAATACACAATTCCAAACAAGTAAAATACTTAACATAAATTGAGAGATTTATGCATATGAAATCCATAAAATATAAAAATTATTTATTTTGGTATTTATTTACTCATAAATCCTTTATAATGCTTTGAAAATAAAAAAATGAAGTATCCTAAGAATATCCCCTGGGACTATCAAACCAGGTGCACAGTAAGGCTTATAGTCGTGTACCAGGTTACCCTGAGTTAAGCTTGGAAGACCTTGCCGAAGTTTTCACAACTAAGAAAATATGTTCTATAACATCGTCTATGTATAGTAACCAGACATGGATTTATTTTCTAGGAATACCCACATAATATCTATATTACCAAAATTCATGGATGTTCTTCTATATTTATTCTAGATGACTTTCTTAGGGTTATGATCCCTAATCTAATCCCTATAAATGTAATTTCCAAAGTTGTTTTTAAACATCCTCTAATACCAACTGTAACGCCCCGACCCCAGAAACCCGAGTCCAATGAATTATTTTAAAACATTGTCATGATTACAAGGAATCAATTTCAAAAGGACCGATCAGTTTCGCAGTATTGGAAATACTAGATACAAACATAAGATTTACATTTAAACTTTAAATTAAAAACAACATATTATCCACTTTGAAAGGTCTTATATGCCTTAGAAAATCATTTCATGTCAATAATAATGTACTTCTTCACATCTAGGGAGAAAATGAAACATTATAAAGGGGTGATATCAAATACTAAATAAGGATAAACCATATAGTTAAATCTATCATAAATAAACATAAACTTTTAAGGTAAGGTATAAAACTGAAATAAAAGCCTTTTAAACATAATCTTCATCTTAATATTTCAATAATGAATCAAATAATTCCATTTAAATCTTAAGATGGAGATTCTTAAAGTTGAATAATCACATGAAATATCAATAACTAATCTAATAATGAGTGAATTCATAATGTTGGACATCTGAAACATATTGTCAAGGCCTCAGCCAAGACATATAAAAATAAATCATTATGACCTCGTACAAATCCATATATGAAAATAAATGGGAAAAGCCTCACTAATGTCCATATCTAGTTGGTATAATGAGACTTGCTGATGAATCTAGGGGCTATAGAGGGCCCAACCCATCACTTTATAAGTTCAATACATTCCTCATATGAAATGGGTGAAACATAACAATAACATTCGTATTAAAAATAGCATATCAAATGTTAATACTTAAACTATAAGACATGAATGGTATAAAAATAGCACATTAATAGTATATCATATCAGAAACCATTCAATAAAATAATTATGATTATTTCATAATAAATCAACCTCAATAAAGCAAAAATCCAACAAAGGATGTTTTCATGGTTGAAAATAATATTATAGAATAATTACAACTCTTTGGGAGAAATATCTTTTTTTAATTGAAATATTTTAAAAACCATGAAATTATAAAATAAAAAATTTCTTTTAAGAATATCCTTATAATATTGTTAGGGATGCTTAAAAAATATTAGGCTTTATAACAGTGGAAAAATCTGCATATGTCGTATATGTTAAAAAACATTTTTTTCCTTATTTTGGTCAAAAAGGTTATAAAGTACCTTGATTGAAAAATGATGGAATTATTGCTTTCAAAATATTTTATAAAAAGTCAAACATGGGTAATAATTAATTTAAAATCCATAGTAAAATAGTAAAAAAATTACAAACATGGACTTGGATGATAAATATTTCCTAATCGATACTTAGGAATCAAAAACCTCAAATAATAATGTGATTGTGAAATTAACCCTTACCTTAAGCCAGATACTCTCTATTTGTGTCTGAAACTCCGATATAATGGTTTGAAAATATTATTAGATTGTACTAGAATCGTATTAATATTTATTATATCATAAATTATTGGTTTATGACTTTATAATACTCGTTTATCAATAATTCCATGTTAAGGAAATGTTTCCTATAATAATCTCTTTCTTTATCATATGTGTTTTTACTTATTATTCTTGACCGTATTACATAAATCATGATAAAATAATTCATATATTATATATATTCACAATATAAAAATATATAATAGATAGATATATTAAATAGAATACATTCTTCATGGATATGGTAGGTCATACATATGCATGAACGTTGTTTCCATTTTCTTATCATATTGAGCGAAAGTAAGTTAATGAAATATATGTAAATATATGTGTATATATATATATTCCAGTATAATTATTATGTTGTATATTTAATACTTATAATTAATATATATTTTTATAATCATTCATGTATGGTGAATGTGGAAGATAAATCTAATTGCGTCATTGAGACGGTAAGCCGTACATACACACGAGCGATGATATCATTTCGTTAATGGTTAAATAGAATGGAATAAGATGGAATATGAATTTTTTATCAATAATATCATGTTAAATTTATTATTTAATTCATTTATATTCATCATTATACCCATTGAAATAAATTATAGATGAAAAATAGTTTACACCATGGTGTGGAGACGGTTAGCCGTACATACGCACACATGGTGATATTTTTTTCATAGGATGTGTAAAAGAGTAATACGGTTTTACCATAATAAAAAAAATAACTGTGAATATATTATATTCTGATCTTATTATTTTATTATGGTAAAAACTTAATAAGATGAATTATAATGAAAAAATAACTTTGAATGAATGGATAAAACAATTACCTCTTCTTCGAATGTCTCTTTTTAATTTTAACTGAAGGATTCCGTAATTAGATTTTTTTCTAAATTGGTGGACTATATAATGAAGTGAGGAATGGTTTTAGGAGATTTTTTTAGGGGTTTGATGATCCAATGGGATTTGGATGTGTGGATAAAAGTTTAGTAGAAGTGCACTATTAAATGAGAGGTGAGGGGTGCTTTAGAAAGGTCTTGAAATATAAATTTATTATAAATTAATTTTCGATTTTATAATTTTCAAAACATTATTTATTTAGAGGATAAGATCTGTATGGGTCTAAATAATCTCAAAAAATAGGTTTTAGGCTATTTTAGGTCATGATTTTTATGTTATTTTTTGGCTTTAACCATTAGTTAAATAAGGTAACTCTTACCAAGTATTTTTGTATTTTTATACTTTATGGTTAATATAGTTACTATAAAAAGCCCAAAGAACCTCAAGTGGATCATTAATGAAAATTTTAACACTATCTAAGTTAGTTGGACAAATATTATATTTTTATGACTCTTATATCATCTAATAAAATAGTGTTTTTTTCAAAAATTCATTTATGTCAATTTTGACACTATTTATTGATTGATTTTTGTTAAAGTCATAAAAAAATTATTCCTTTGAAAAAATATAATTAAATCAAATATAATATGTCATAATAATCCATAAAAGAGTTTTACGGAATCCAAATGTTCAAATTACATTTATTTTAACATTTATAATATCATTTATTTGAACATTTCATTAAAAAGGTAATCACAACTTCATCATTGTGTCATAAATAAATTAATTTATTTAATGTATAAAAATTATAAATAAAATCCCATGATGTAGGAAATATTTTTATATTTCTAATTAATACATATATTATAATATATAATTTACACAAACCAAATTAAAATTGTCTTATTTTGGAGATACATGTTTATGTTTTATTTCCCTTTTCTTTAAATTAAAAATTATAAAGGTCTTTATCACACCCAAGTGGCTCCCAAATGCCAAAAATTATGAATAAATATTGTTTATGTTTCCCCTGACTCATCTAATAAAATTACAACACTTTTTAGGGTAGTTTTATGTTTTCATAATATTATTTTCTTACCCCTGTTTGTCTGATTCACCCTATTACCATGGTAAATAAAAATAATTTTTGAATTTTCAATTCATAATGTACAAAAATAAAAGGTAAATTTTTAAATAATTTACACCTTATTATTCCAAAAATATGGAATAAATTTTTAAAAATAAAAAACACATAAATTTCAGTAATTATATTAAAATAAATCACTTTTGTCAAAATGAGAAAACTTATTTTTTAAAAGTAAAAACGATCAAAAGATTGATATGTTTTTATATCAAATTTCATTTTAAATTGCTTAAAATGAATTAAATTATATTAAATGATAAGAAATAATCTAATTATAATTTAAAACCAACTAAAAATATATTATAATGGTATAAATAAGTTAGATTAAAAGGTAGTTTTGAATTAAAATGCAGTATTATTCACTATTCATAAAAATATGAAATTTATCATAAAAACAACAAAAATTTATCCGAAATAAGTTTATTGTGCCTATTCTAGTGAAGAATTTCATTTTGTTAAATTGAATATATAAAATTTTAAAATATTGGATTTAAAAAGGGGTTACCCTTAAAAGGTGGGAAAACATTATTTTTTGAAAAAATATATCTTTTATCTGAAAAATTGATTTTTTTCTTATATTATGTCTAATAAACACATAATATGGATGTTCAAATTTTATAATATATATATAATTCAAATTTTGGTTAATATTATTCATAACTTCTTTTCAAACGGCAAGTTTGGTAGGTCATGGTGTACTCAAACTCAGTGTTGCGTGCAACGCAAGCTATTGAACTGGTAAGAAGAAGCATAATGAGTAAGAATGTAGTGTTACAAACATTCATTAATTTATAAGACTATTCTTCATTTTATTTATAAAAAAATCAAACTATAATAGATACCAATCCTTTTTCCTCATATGATAGCAGTAAAGTTTTACCATCAGCCTTTCCTATAAGACTATTCTTCATTTTATTTACAGTCATGGTATGTAAAAATTACTAAAACATAATATTTTAGTAATTTTTTAATGATATAATCAGTGAAATAAAAAATTTAATGTTTTGTGCCTAGAAGAAATTTGTTGATTTGGTTGTAGAGTTTCGATCAATAATGAGGTGTGGTTTGAAATATAATATATAAGTAATGTTTTAATTTTCAATCATTATATAAATAGTGTTGTATTTTATTTTTTTTCACTGAAATATCTCTATAAAATTTATTGAATAATTAGAAATCATTCATAACACATCCGTGTATGTTTTATTTAATTGTATGAAAATATGTTTATAATAACGGCAAAAGGGGGAAATTTTAAAACAATTGGGGTTTATGAATCTATCTTTATAATATCTATCAATATATATCATAATATGTGTTAAATAATCTATAAATATTATAATATTCAATATTAGTATGTCAATATATTTATTATGATCTAAAATTCTTAACCAATTTCAATTGTAATGTAATAATATTTATATAATTATATATATCAATGAAATTTTTCATATTAATTTTTTTTCATTAACTTTATCCCTGTATATTATTTATTTTATTAATTTTATTTCCCATTAATATTAAACATATCATTTTTTGGCTACATTAGGATTTTTGGGATCTGGTCGATTCTAATTCCTTTATTTAATCACCAATATCAACATTGATTAATGTTTCTATCTCATAATTTCTAAATATTGTGACTGTAATATAGTCTATATATTATTTCTTTGTACTAGATACCAAAATTTTATTCCTAATAGTGAGAAAATTTAAAAGATAACCAAAAAACTACTTTAGAGCTGCAATTTCCCTCATTGTTTGTTTAGTGTCAGCTAGTTGAGCGCAAGATTGTGGAATTTAACTCAGTTCAAATTTTATTCTAATTTATTTATTGTTATAGATATATAGATAGATAGATAGATAGATAGAGAGGTTAGGGATGGAGGTAGTGGGAAGTAGAGAGTGAATGAGAGGGGGAGATAGAGACAGATATAGAGAGGGAGGGAGGGAGGGGGATAGTGTTTTGGATCAAAATATCACCTATTATAATCCCAATTGGATCTGATTATGTAAATAAAAATCCTTTTTTAGAAAATGAAAATAGCATGGGAATTTTTTTTTTAAAATAAAACAACTTCTAACTTGTACTAAAGAAATTATAAGGTGGTATAAATCATACACCTTTATTTTCTAATACTATGAAAAATATTTTCTAACACATTCATTAATAATTTTTTTAGAAATTGAAACCCACTACAGCCTAAGATTCATGGTGTATTAATTTTGAGTAGGAATGTTACAAACCATGTATGTTACTGCTTTTGTATTTCATTTATCCATGGTCCTTTTTAAACATCTCTATTTATTATTCTTGTATCCATTAAAAATAAAAAAAATAGATATATTAAAGATCTTACTCATCATAAGGATTTTTTTCAAGTCATTAAAAGGGCGTTCCTTGATTTTAGGGAAACAATACAGAGTTACGCTACTAATGGGATGTAAGGGATCCTTGTTGATTGGATTGTAGAGGTCAGTTTTAGTCATTTTACTTGAAAATGGTGTAATTGGATATTTTAAATAAATTTTACTTGGCTTCCATTTACCTCTCTTTATAAATAGAAACAAATGTCAACAAATTTTAATTTTACTTGAATTGTGTTTAATGTTCTTTTGTATAGTGATAATTTTTATGTACAAAATAGAATTTTGAGATTAGATCAAACTAATATTAATTGTATTATTACACTATGTCTATAAATAGCTTTTAATGTTTCAAAAAAATCCATTCCTTTTTGAGTTATTCTTATTCCAATTCATTTGAAAATTAGTTTTTCATTAAAGGGATTAATATGTACATAACATAATTAGGATACTGAAACAAAATAATGGTTATTTTTCCTTTGTACAATTAATTTATACAATTTACATGAATATTTTTGAATTTTCTATTATAATGATGATCTATTGGATTCATAATTATTTGGATCTGATTTACAAACATTGATCTAATTCTTTTACCGTGAAGGTATGTTACTACTCTAATCAACTATGCATGTTTTAACATGTCGTACATTTACTCTTTCTCCACAAAGTGCTATATATTTTTCACTTGAAACTTGAGTTGGTCTCCTATAAATATATTTTATACTTATCTATATTTCATAATGTGTATTCTCACCCAAACAACATCCCCTATACCAAAAAACCCACATACATCAATACAACGATTTATTATATCTTTAAATAAACTATCATCATCTATCTATTTGTTCTTTCACTTTGGTTTGTGTTTTAGTTGCTGTCAAGGGATAGTGTTCATCGAGAATCATTGGGGAAAGTTTCCAGATAACTGTTAATTTTTGTAATTGGTTTAACAACAAATTGTTTTTTTTTGCTATTTTTCTCTAGAATCACTATCATGTTCCTAATCTAAACTTATTTGAAAAACTTTATGAGATGCATATTTAATTTTTTATAGCATACATAAAACTCAGTATGGCCAAAATAAGTGAAATCTGGAGAATTTTTCTCCATGGGGGACATATGGTTAGGATAGTACATTAGATTGGATGAATTTATAACTATCCCTTTGGATTTCAACAAGTGATATCAAAAAAAATCAATCAATGAATAACAATGATGTTACTAATTGAGAAACAATGATATTTTCATAACATTTTTTCTATGTAGCTATAAATAATAGTGTGGAACATAATTAATGAGAATATTAGATATCATTTCATTAGTAGTCGGTGACACTGACTTTTTTATACTTGATTATGGTTAAAACAATTGATTTTCATTACTTTCAGGTGAGGACCTACGGTTTCCTTTCAACATATAAATTTTATTGCATATGTTTGCAACTTATATTCAGGTGAGGAAATCCTCTACATCGCTTCGTGGTTTTCAAGTAACTTCTTAATGTTCTTCACTATTTTCTAAAACTAAAATTTTAGAATCAATTTCACATTTGTTTTTTTGTCATAAACTTTTTGTTTCCAAAAATGATATCATAAATACCAATGATGTTTTCAAAACTACGAGTTTATTAACACATTATTTTATATTTTCATATCCCATATTATAATTTTTTATTTCTAAATTGTTTCTTAAAAAATATATAGTATAATATTTATTGATCACTCAAGGCCAGACTTCCAATATTTCATCCAAACTTTATGAAGATTACTTTGGAAATTATTCTCATTCTTTCATGCCCACAGAAGTGGGATTGATGGATGCACTGATGGTTTTTGTTTTCAATTTCCATATTTTCTAATATCATATCATGAAAAAAATTAAAATTTTGGTTTATACAAATTCAATACAGTTTCTTTTGAAATTTTTCTCAAAAACCACACAACAATTTAATCCTTCAATATAATTTTTTATTTGAAATTTTAGACATTTTGACTTTTTAATAGAAGAATATAAACCTTTTTTGTATTCCATCACATATATAAACCAAAAAATGTATTGGGGTACTATTATATCATGTTCACATACTAAATGACATAAAATGATAAATTTCAGTACTTTCAAATCTTCTCACACTGTAATCATATTATATAACTCATTGTTTTAGGAAATAATGTACGTTCATTACTCAATAACTTTAATGAAATTAGTCTAATGATAGTCTATGAAATGAATATTAAGATTACAACCTATGAACTTTGACATGTGGTGGAGAAGTAGAATGTATAATATGACTAGAAAATAAGTTACATGACTATGGTATGTTATACATTTGGGAGTGTTTTTGTTATTTTTCATTAGCTTTGTTCAAATTACTGGCACTGGTAAACAATGTAATGTAGATGATTATATATAAAATGAAGATCCATGATAACCAATTATAGTTCTATAGAGAGGAAAAACTATATTGTGTTATATAAACCAATACAATGATAATTACTCAAGCTCCCAAAGACATTCAAATTTACATCAATTTTAGTAAGGATGACTCCTCCCAAACATGGAACCAACAACGTCGCCCTATACCCCTTACCATTTCCATATCCACCATAATCGCTGACCCCATAACCAGCTAAGTCAACATACCCACCAGGGTTCCCAAACCCATCACCGTTGTACACAACACCACCATACATCGGCCCACTAAACACAAATCCAAACCCATATCCCCCAAATTCCCTATAAAACCCAAACCCGCCTCCATAAGTACCATACCCACTGAAACCAACATACTCTCCATTACCTCTCCTCATTTTCCCACCATAGACACCCAAAGACCCTCAGTATGTATTTCTATCCCCAGTTATTTTGGGTTCATATATCCTTATCTCAATCTATATTCCTCCCATATAATGGGTGTGGCCTTTATAATATAACATCCAAACACTTTCCTTGTTCGTAAATGTGAAAAAACCAAAGACTCTATATTGTCCGGTTTGGTGTTCAAGAAGAATCTAGTGTTCATAAATTTCAATGTAGGCATAAAAGTAGTCAATTAATTCATCTTCTGTGAAATATGATGGTATATTATAAAAAAATACATTTTTTGTTTTAGAGAGACCTTTAGTGACATGTTCTTTCATGACATCCTACGGGACTATTCTATTCACCTCTATATATCGACAATCTATAAGAAGGCTATCCACCAAAACCTTTTTGGAAACTACTTGGTTAGAGAATGGCACAAACCTAAAACCATGTGGCCTTCCAAAATGCTTGTCTATCATTATCATAGAATATATAATTTCTATGTTGTTTCTGAAATAACCAAAATTGGTTCTTCTATAGTCTCCCATGAAATGATTCTAATGAACAATTTTCTTAAAAATGAGTTAGGAGTATACAAATAAATATTTAACTGATTTTTAGAAATATCTATGTTATCCAACTATTCCACCTGGGTTAAAGAGAGTAGATGGTTTTTTTCCAGAATAGACTTCTTGCCATTATAGGTAGTTTTTTCACATTATTTGTTAGGACTATATCCCAAATCAAAGTCGATTTGTATCTAAACCTATTTTCTCTACCTAGACCATGAGACTTGTAATTGTATAACCTTCATATTTAGGGTTTTGAGTCAACTGGTAAGAAACTATGTGTTCTTTATGATATATTGACACACCAATTACTATTCTTGTCATTTTCAAAATAATCCTCAAATTAAAGATCGATTATGGCTATATTTATTTGATATGTCTAGAATATTTTATGTATTAACACCATTTAAAATGTTGTAAATAACCACTAAAAATTGGTTATAAACATGTATAAAATTATCCTTGGAACTATACAAGTTTTAGAGGCTTCAATTTTTCAATGTCCTTGTCCCCATGTAATTTTAGTTCAATTCTTTCTTTTTTCTATTTGAAAACTGATGCGTACTTGGCTATGATTTTTGAAAGTTATATTTTTGTTGATTTAGTTTTATATCTCTTATAAAGAGAAATGTATCTGCAACATCTATCCATGATTACCCTTTAGTATAGTGAAACATGGTTGGGGTTTCTTTCCATACATAACTATGAAATGGTTCATTCCTTAAACTAATGGTATTCATTATTAGGAAATTTTATGACTTGAAACTGCTATCAAACTTTATATTATGGAATTATAGTGAAATATTTACTTATGTAGGACAAATATTTCAAGAGGACGAGTGGGACCGCTTGATCTTCACAATCATAAGCTTCAAGGAGACCGTTGAGGCTTCCCCAACACAGGAGTCCATGGACCACATAGAGGGGTGTTGGGATACCCTTCCCCCCATATTTTGGTGTCATCCCATGTCCTATACATTTTTTTTGAGTTTACCATTTATTACATTCTCCATGTACCTTATGACTGACTGGTATATTTTTTTGACAACTCATTTAAATATACATGGAAGTATTTTTGGTTGTAATAATTTACTAGAAATATCCTTGTATTATTTTTGTATCGCACCTTGTCTTTAGTGTAGGATTTCATAAGTTATTTTGATCCTTTTTTGGTTTTTGAGCTTCATCTACTGTTTTCACAATGGAATTCATCCATGATGCAACTTTTTTCCCTTTAAATTTGGATAAAGGAGAAACTAATTTTAATTATACTAACTATGAAGATGTGATAGCATGGGTTCCCATTTGAGGTCACTTTTATGGGGTATCAGGATCACTTAATTGTTTGTGAGGTGATCATGCATTCAGTGAGGACCACCCAGGCATGGTCACATCAATTCTTTTATGTTTTTAGATATTTTTTATTATTATTAATGAATCTTACAAATTTATCAATTTCATAATTATTTATATTTCATTTTATATTTTTATATCATTTCAATCCCACATTAAATACATTTTCAAAAATATATTCATATATTTTATATTTCATGCGATTATTATAAGCATACATTCTACTTCCAGTTTATTATTCTTCTCATTCCTCTACTATATTAACAAATTTCATATAGTGTTATGCATATAGTATGCATACATTTTTTGAAATCACATACACATATATGGATACTTTATGAATACATTCACTAATCCCAACATATAAAACAAATATATATTTCTTTATTTCTTTATTTTTTCACCTGTAGAAAATCAACTACATATACTATAGAGAACGACTTTAAGGACATGTATCTCCTCATATATCTGTCACATATGTTCCCATTAACAATTTCTTTATATTTCTATATTATGTTTTTCTAAATATTTTAATATTTTCGAAATGATAATCTTATGTATGTTAATTTTTAATTAAAATGATTTTGTCAGGAAAATGCATGGTTTGGGTACTTATTATTGAAAAATGATGAGTGTTTCCAAAATCCCCCCTTATAAAAGGATAAAACTAATACCATTCAAGGATAATAATATCCTTCTAATTACAGATTGAAACGATGTCCTTTTACTCTCTCTATAATCCACCCACACAAACATAATCTCATATTAAATCATAGTTATCCTACGATCTTCAATTTCAAGGAAATTTCCAAGGGGAAAATAAAGTCTCCAATGTGATTGTTATCACCTATTAGGATAAAATTATTTATATTAATCATTAAAATAAATTATATCCATAATAATAAGATTACCTAAGTAATATTATTTTACTGATATGTTGTCATATTAATGGTACAACCCTTAGTTAATATATTTCATGCACCTGTAACTATAATAAACATCATTAGTGAATTGGTCGGAATACCGCCTCCATGAACTGACATCATTTTTTTATTAAAAAAATCATAGATGTTATTAATGTTGTAATGATTAATAAATATGATATATATCATATAAATATGATTTTAAAATTTCAATTTAATATCCACCTCCACCCCTCTCACATATTGAAAAACAAGAATGAAAATCATGGATATGTGTGGAGTACCACCTCCATAATGAAATGTTTTTTTTATTTATATTTTCATAAATAATCTGAAAATATTAAAATATAGTTATAAAACATGAATAAATAAAATAAAATCATTATTCTTCAGTTAAAATGATATGATGTAAAAACATCTCCTTAATTATACTCTCTAATCAAGCTAATGCATGTTCATATTTTGGTCAATTCAACCTCCTACATTAAAAATGATTTGAAATAAAATTATGGATGTAAATGGGAACATGGAAACTAATAATATTTTAATATATTAAGAAAATAATTATTATTAAACTATTTTTTAAATATAATTTTAATTATTTAACATATAAAGTACATGATTCCATCTAGGTGATCGTAGACTGACTCACCATATTGGACCACATCCTAGCTATCTGAGAGAATATTACATTTAGGATATTACGATTCCTTTACATACAAGAGATATTATATAATCTCAAATTTCCATTGATTATAATTTTGTTTTTTGACTCTCACATCATGTCATGATTATAAAAAACGATTGTAAGAGGACTTTAGAAATTAGTTTCATTTGATCTTGGAGTTTCATCCCAATAATTATGGATCAATTTAATAGACCATTCAGGTTCTAAAGTACAGGTTGTGGTCTTTCATGTTGTCATTTAGCTATATTCGTTAGGATCACCTACTCTTGTGGTATTTTTATAGAACATAGATAACATTACACTTTTGGTAAGGCACCATTCCAGACCTTTTATGGGTGACACAATAAGTCACCACTATGTTGGAATAATCACAATGTTTTATAATTAATAATAAATTAGTTGTTTTAAATGATTATAGATAAGTTTTAGATCATCTGGGAGGGGATGGAGACTGGCCAGAGATCCTACATGTCCTGTGTGAAATGTTGATGGAGGCATTTGGAGTTTGAGGTGGGATATCATGTGTTCCTTAATGTTTCACAACAATGTGGATTGTGTAAATTTGGTCATGGATGAAATTTATCTATATAATCCATCACCCATTTCTAGATACTTTTTAGTGTTGTTGAGGTGATGTACCTCTTGGCCCCATCATCTTAGTAATATTAGGTGCATGATATCTTCCACCTGACACAACTGTTGAGGTATGTGCATGACCCGTCCCATGTTATCTTCCAGGGAATGATAAAAATCATAGATGAAGATATGTTTCTAGATTATTTAGTAGAGATCAATTATTTCCAAGAGAATATCGTTCATGGGTGATTGATTCCCCTAGTGTGTTTCCATTGGCAACATGATAATCTTTTTGAGAGAAACCGGGAGTAGGAGACCCAATTGTAAGCTCAGTACCATCATCTTTCCAAGTAATCATTTTTCTTTGTAGGGTGAAAATATATAATGTGGGGAGAATTTACATCTCTATTTTTTCTTGATAAGACTTTAAAATATTTTAAATAATATTTTTACAATCAAGAATTGATATGGTATGATATTTTGATGCCCAAAGAAGATCAATTTTGATATAATAAAAATAATAAATATATTATGTCATGCATGTGAATGTTTTATTAAATAATGTTATAACAATTTAATGTGGACTCAGATATTAAATTTGATATCACCATTGAATATGGAAATAGTTTTTTCCCTAGTCATAACATAACTATGGAGTGCATTCTATTCTTGGGTAGAGCACGATCGTGGGAGGAATGATAAATAAACATTTTTATTCATTTATTTATGTGTTATTACATCCCCTACACCTAATCTCTCCTATAAATACATGATTATAAAAAAATTAGGGTTATATGTATAAACCAATGAATTTTATAGGTGAGAATGGAGGAGAATTAGTGGATTTTAGGATCATGGAAGAACGATCAGAGTACTTCATGGACCACCAATGACAAAACATTTCATAGAACTCTAGAGTGATTAAAACAAAACTTTATTATTAATAAATGATCAATAATAACTCAATGTAAGATGTTTTTTATGTGGATATATTCTATTTTTTATCCCATAATTAATGTGAATCAATTCATCTAACATTTTTATTCGTTGTTTGATCATGTTTTTCGAGTATGGATTTATCTTTATAGAAATAAGGTTTTGATATTGATTTGATAATACTATATATTCATCATATTCATAAATTTAGTTTTATTATAATGTGATCATTGGTTGATATTCATTCCTTTTTTTTATGGTTGTATCCCTCATATGAAAGTTCATTATCAGCACACTATTTTGGTCGGTAGTTTGATGAATAACCAAAAACGAATTGTTTCACATTTGATATTTGGGTGGAAAGGATAGTTAACAATGGCATGGATTCAGGATTGGTGATGTGATTCATGTTCATGGATATGATGGAGGGGTTTTATTAAAATTGTATACTCTCAGTGGGTGTGTTTTTGCATCTCTATGCAATAAATAATTGAGTGAGGATTTCTAATAAAATGAGTGGTTGGATTCCTATCTTCAATTATGGAATGTCTTGATTGATCTTAGATCTATCAGTTGCTTCAATTATAGTGGTGGAATCAATTAAAGAAATGTTTTGGTTGAGACTCATTGATCATAATGGACATTCTGTGAAATTCTTGACTACATGGTGTGTACTCTCGGAGAACACATTCCATGTTCTCCCCTCCAATGGTGTTGGGGTTAACATGTAGAGAAAATTATCACACAAAGTGAGACATGTGTGAAACAAAATGTGAACCAATAATGGAGGATTTGGGTGACCCTTATGGTATATGGTTATGAAAATGTCCAAGAACATGGGAATAGTTAGAGTACATGGGAACGGTCCAGTACTCAGACAAAATCAGGTACACAGTCATGTCCCAAAGTACACATGCATAGCCATATGTACACCATCAATGGATGGATGCATGTCAAGTATCGACTCAACCTCTACATGTTGTGTTCCAAAAAAGGACACACTGTGTATATAGAGGAATACATTCCATTTGATATGGAAATAAATGGGATGACCTGGGATCGGTGAGAAATGTCGTGTACCACATATACACACCATGTAATTTTTAATGGGAAAGTTGATGCCCCCTGTTTCTTCTGTATAATCCATTTTTAATTGAGTGTGGTACATTGTTATGTCCTCATAAGGGTTTATTGTGAAATTACATCCTTATAATAGGATTATGATATCATCTATTGGTTTACTCCTGGATAGAGTTTTAGGAATCCCTTCATGAGATTGGGGTGGGAACCATTATCATTTCATCACAATTCCAAGGTGGGGTTTGTGGAATAATTGTGACTGAATTATATAATTATACAATACCTTACTTAGTGGGTTATTCCATATTGGATTTGTGGTGTCCCCCATGAGTATTTGGTGTGGTCCCCTTTATGTACATCAAGATATTTTGTGATACAATGAGTAATTTTTTGGAAAGGCCCTTTGAGAATAACCTCTCGAATGAGAAGCATCAGTGATAGCAAAGCATATTGTGTGAGTTCTCCTAGATGAGTGTTACCTTAAATCCATATGCATAATCCAATAGATGTATGTATGGTTGGGAAAACTTTGATAGTTAGAGCCTATAATTAATATTAATAGGTTTATTTTTTTTCTTATTACAATGTATCATTTCTTAATTTACCAAACTTTTTATGATCTTACTAATCTCTTAATGTTGTATGTTTGGTGATTTTACTATGTCCTGTAAAGTTATTTTTATACTATCCTCTTCATGGGATCTACCTAAAAATTTCATGTCTTTTGCATAGTACAAGACCTCTGATATAGTCCTAAGAGGACTAAGAGTTGGTGGACCATAGTGATCTTGATAGACCATAGTTCATACCATGGGTTTCATTAGACTGGTTTCCCATACTCCATAGCAGGTTGGACCCATTTTTTAGTTTTTTAATGGGATTTTATTTGTCCCTTTAGACTTTGAAGTAATTTTGTCATGCTTTGATTTTTGGATATAGATTTATGAATTTATTTTGTGTTATTATTTCTACCTTTCATCATTGTGTGGGTATTTTGATATGTGTGTCTGTGTGTGTTTGTTTTTAGGTACCATAGGCTAAGACCTCGCTTATGTGTGTTATGCCAACTCGGTGCTGGATACCAGCTCCTGACCAATTTGAGGTGTTCTTGGGGTGTGGCACTTGTCATACCTCTAGAAAAGTTGTCCTTGATGGGTTGTTACATGATAATATAATTATGTATTTATGTTTTAAAAAAGTTTATAGTGCCATCAACTAAGAAAGTAAATAAGGTATGGGTTTTTCGTCTCAACATCTCTTCATTGAGATATGTTTTATTATTATGAACCAATTACTTGTTTATATGGCGTATATTCAAGCCAATAATTTATTTTGTAATAATACATGATTTAATTCCTGGTATTTATGCAACCATATGATTTTCAAAATTATAATGGTCTCTTATTTGAAAATATCTCATTCCATATGGGAGTTTTGTGACTGAAATCTCTTCCTTGGGGTCATAAACACTCTTCTCTTACTATTAAATTTAAAGATTGATATGTTATAACCTATGATAATCTTATGTTGTACTTACACCATATTTTCTTGGGGAATCATGTTTTCACTAATTTATTCTTACTTTATTATTCTATAGTTCGGTTAAATTTGATTTTGTTAAGATGAATTTTGGTAACTTTTATTGGATTTATCTTCCAAAAACATTTTTTACTTTCTTAAAATTTTCCCTTTAACATAATAGAAACGAAAGTTTTTTTTATCTCCAATTATCCTCCCCTATTAATTCATTTTAAATAGTTGGTTTTTTATCAATTTAACAAAGTGGGTTTTCAGACAAAAACTATTTTAATTTGATCAAATGGGTTTTCCATAATTTTAAAATAAAAAAGTTTTATAATCCATTCCACAATTTATTTTTATAAAATATATGTATTTTTTAAGTGTCTGTTATTAAATATAATTTTTAGTGGTAAAATGTTTCTAAGTATTTTTACTTATTTTAATGAAAACAATATTTTTTTCATGTTTTCATTATTAAATATATTTTTAAATGTAAAATGTTTCAATGTATTTATACAAATTTTATTGAAAACATACTACCTTTTTTGTATTTTCTCTGTTAAATATTATTTACAAAATGTATAATATATCACTTCATTTTCAATTCATTTATTGAAAACATTATGTATTTTTCAGGTTAACATTATTAAGGAATATTCTAAAAGTAAATATTTTCAATGTATTTTCACATCTCCTGTTTGAAAACTTCTGGTATGTTCTATAAATATTTATTTGGAACTATTTGGTTTTCAGAAGTCTTATAATTACCTTAAATTTTTTTTAGATTAATTTGCACTTTAATGTTTAAAAAACATTTTATGAAAATTTTTTACATTCACTTATATTTACCCATCAAAGTTTATTTTTCATAAAGTGACATTTTTATCACCCTTTAAATTTTATTTTGTAATTATTTATTTTTTGAAAAATAGTGTTTTTATATTCTATGATTTCTTAAGTTCATGTATGTTATGTTTCTAAATATTTTAATAAACCCATTATCATTCCATTATTTCTTTATGAGATGATGAATGTTTGATTTTAATATGGCACAATAATGTATGGAGTATGAGAAGAGTGGGACCTATATCTCCCCCTAATGTATTTGGTGGAGGATTATATCTCATGAGATATAAATTTTATGTTAATAGGTTATAAATAATATATGTTCACAAACGGTAAGTATGATGGCATTAATATCTACTCACAATTTTATATATGAACATGTTAGTAGGGAACTAGGTTCACAAAGGGTGAGTGTGATTACATTAATCCCTAGTCATGATTTTAAAAGTTAATTGGTTAATAAGTTTTTCATGTTCACAAATGGTGAGTGTGATGGTGTAAATATCTACTCACAATTTTACATGTGAATGTGTCAGTAAGTCCCTAGGTTAAAAAAGGGTGAGTGTAGAGTCATTAAACTATTCTCACAATTTTACAAGTGAATGGGTTGGGTAGTGGATAGGTCCAATATGATATGAAATCTTATTTTTATAATTGTTAACCCTTTTAAAATTATTTATCATGTCATGTCACATTTTCATGATTATACATTATTTTTAATGTTTCCAAAACATGTATATCAAGATAAAATGTTTTATGATTATTAATATTTTTTCATCAAGTTTCTTTAGATTATTGTTCATTAATGATCTTGTTATGATCATATGTTGTTCCATAAAGTTTTATGATTATTATCCATGGTATTGTTATCCTTTATTACATCATTTATATATTTATAATATTCTCTTTCATGTTTAGGATCTAATCCTTTAGGATCTATATTTTCCATTACTAATCGTTTGTGATCACTCATTTGTTATGTTTCCAACTGTCTTGTTATGATTATGATTGTATCATGTGAGATGTATAGAAATAATCTAGAGGAGTATGATTATGGATAAAAAATTTCAAGTGATCTAAAATAATTTATATATATAGAAACACACCAAGACACTAAACGTTTAGGTCCTTGGGTTGTGAGACTGTTTTTTAGATGTATTATTTAAATCATGAGACTAATATATTATTTAAGTAATATTTATATTTGTTCATTTTAGTTAGTATTAGAGGAGGGTTTAATTATTTTCTATTTTAGTCACTTTTGAAGATTAGTTTAGCTACATTTTGTGTTAGGGATAGAAAACCTTGATAAAAACCCTATAGAAGAGTCAAACAACAGGATCATATCTTAAAATATTTGTAACATCTTGATTAGATGATTTTAACAAGAAAATCATCCATTTCTAGATACTGGAAAGTGGATGTGTCTATGTAAAATATGAACATAGGTTAATCACTCCAAAAAGTGTTGGTTGAGAATTAACTTGATTATAACCCAGATGCACGATGAGTGGTACAAAGAAAACACACCTAGACATATAGTATCATGGTATATGATTTGATTTATTTCATACTCTTTAAGAACCATTATGATAGATTTAGTACCAAATTACATTAAGGGTTCATATTAAAAAATATGATAGAACACAACTTAATGTAACCTAGGTAGAGAAAATATTTTTATTAGATTGAATAAGTATGACATAGTATAAATTAAGGTATAATATGTTAAAAATAATGGTTCAATTGGGGAATACATCTTAGTATTGATCATTTACATTCATATACACTTATTATTTTGGATATTATCATAATGATTTTTGTTTTAGTATTAGGTTAAAAGATGATCACGAAGATTAATCTGATAAACTTATATATCCAAAAACCACAAATATTATAACCGAATAAGGTATCATTATTAAATAGATGAATCTTATTATTTTCCTACTTTGAAAAAAGGGAGTTTTATTATCATACCTAATGTAATATGGTTGATATCCAAATAAAATTTAAATCTAAATGCTCTTAGAATTTTTAATTAGTGAATAGGTATGTATCTATGATATTTTTTATGTTCTAAAATCTTTTGATGGTTATGTAGACCATCTAAGGAATATTATTAATTTTTTTAATTAATGGATTGAAATCATATATTAAATGATATCAACAACATAGATAAATTATTTTATAGAAATTCTATATTTTTGTAGGTAACTACTGAATCATAAAATTTTATGGTATGGATAATATTTAGTTTTTGTTTTATTATATGTTTAATATCGAGATAATATAGGGCTGGGTGATTTTGAAAATGTAAGTTATATAGTATCAATATCCATGGGATAGATGAAAATTCATGATATTTTTAGTGAATTTTATCATATTTATTGGGATTATGGTATATATTTTTTAGTATGTGATTAGATGAACTAGAATCGAATACCATTAGAGGATACAAGAAAGAAATAATTTTCAATAGAAAATGAGATACTACGGTTTTATGACTTGGAGACTTAGGTAGTTTTTTGAAAGTTATGCTCAAGAGAATATATGAGTAGGGAATGAACAATCAATGTTGTTTGATAAAATATGAGTATATTGATCTAGCATAAGATACTATGTTAGATGTCACATTTGAATATATAATTAAAATAATGAGTATATTAAGAATATTCTCATCTAAATTAATTTTTATGAAATAATTAAAATTACTAAGACAAAAAAAATTTGTGGGGGTTGAATGTTACGGCAGCAGATTTTTTATCCATTAAAATACATACAATGTATTATAACTCATGTCAAAGGATGCACCCAACATACAAAAGATACAAAAAATTAAAAATACAATATTAATAAATATATAATAAATTCTAATATGGTAAATCATTGAATGTTATTACCTTTATAAGGTAAATAATTAATGTGGATTAATATTGAAAAGGTTATATCCTATAAGAGTTGCTATCTTTATATTATATATTTTATTTTAAAATGGTAAATTTAAATTATATAATTTTAATTTTATATATTAAAATTGATTTTTTAACTATTTGAAAAAATCATAGTTTAGGATTAATTTTTAATATTTTTCTAAAATAAATATTTTTTGGTGGATAGTGAATAATATAGATTTTTTCTAATATTATCACATTTATATGTTATGTAAGTTATTAATAGCGTTTTAAGTATATAAAATATTAATTATAGAGTATAATAAAATATTTTAAAATATTCTATTGAATTTATAAACTCATGCTTAAAATTTAGAAAATTTAAGAAGAATTTTAATGAAAACTATTTATCCACTGTTTATTTTAATTAATAATAACATGATGAACTGATGTTTTGATTAATTTTATCTATAAATATAAATTTTTTGATAATATTTTTTATTCTAAATTCTATTTATCTAGTGTAATTGATAGTTCTATCTTATTAATAAATCGTTTTTCTTAAAAATAGTCTTTTTGACAAAACAGGTTTTGTGTGTTACGTTTTCTAACATTATGATTAATTTTCCAACACATATAAACTTGATTGGAAAATTTTATTCTGATATTTTATATAATAATTTTATTAATATTTAATATGGTTAATTTCATTTAATGTTGAAAATTTAGATTATGACTCATGTTAATTACCATAATAATAGTGAAAGAATAATATTAGAATTATTTTTTGTTTAATATCAAACAAATTCTATTGAATAAATTAATTATAAATAAACTAAATAATTAATTTAGTATGATATAGAAACACATAAATAAGTATTTTAACACTAATTTAATTTTTAATCATTAAAAAATATGATTGCAACTCCTTAATGGTAAAGATGTAATTTTTTCTACTAGAAGAGTTTTTCTACACATAATATGTTTTAATTTAAAATTTAATTTTATAATATTTAGAAATTGAATAAAAATAAATATATGTTAAATTTATTTAAATCACACCCAAATTTCATTATATGGGTTATTTTATATGTTTAATAATACAATAAATAACATATTTAAAAACAACATACCTTGTAAAAAGTAAAAAGGAAAACTGTAAAGAATTACTGGTAAAAATACTATAACATGATTAAAACATGTTTTCAAACAAATTTTAGAGCCTTGATACACATACATACACCCAATACTCAATAATTTTTTAACATTTGGATCCATTGACCTTTTAATTGTGTCAAGTCATTTTTGAGAAATGTTAAGTGTTTTCAAAACTGTCCCTTTTCTCCCTTTATAAATGGATACCACTATCACCATTCAAAGATAAAAATATTCATTGAATTAATACTTAAAAATATTAAATTTTACTCTCACTAGATCCCTCTCACAAAAAATAATCTCATGATCACTAATACTTATCTTGATCCCTTTAATTTGAAAGGAAATTCCAAGGGAAAAATCAGCTCTCCAACATATCAGTTATCTCCTCTTAAGATTTGCTTATTACTATTATTATAAAAAATAAGATTTAACTATAATAATATGATGAGTTTATTATCATTGTTATATGGGTATGTTTTCATATTAATTGTAAAAACACTTTTAAAATCAATTTCATCAACCAAGAAAAATAAAAGAACATCATTAATTCAGTCTGCAAACTATTACCTCTATAAAGCAATTTCATTTTTTTCATTAACATTGATCAGGTCTAGTATTAATGGTGTAATTATGAATAAATATGATTTTTAAAATATAATTATGATTTTCAAATTAAAATTTAATATCCCCCTCCACCCATATCAAGTGTTGATAAAAATGAACTCTAATTGTGTAACATGTGGATTGCCTCCTCCATGATAAAACATTTTTCGTTTTTCATTTATTCATTTAAATCGTCTAAAAAAATTAATATATGGTTAAAAATTATGAAAAAATCAAACAAAAACATTATTTTTTGTTATAATGATATTATTTCAAAAATAAAATCCTCTTTAACCATGCTCACCAATCGAGTAAACGCATGTTCATGTTTGGGTCATTTTCACCACCTACATGAACACTTATTTAAAATTCAATTATAGAAGAATATCTGAAAATAAAAAAATAATAACATCATAATCTATTAATAAAATAATTATTTTCATATATTTTTTTGTAAATATTATATTAAGTGTTTAATATATTATTAAAGCAACATTTTTTCAATTAAATTAAAAAAATAATTATCAATTCAGTTTTCACATTACGCAAACCAAAAACATATGGAATGAAATGAGAGAATTTTGATTAAATATATATTATATATTATATAACCTTATATGGTATATAAATAATGATCTGGATATAAAATTATGGGTATTGATATCAAAATTATTAAACATATGAAAAATTGTTAAAGTTATTGACTTCTAATTGTCATAATAGGGAATAAATAATTAATTTAATCAGGAAAAATAATTATAATAAGTATTATAAATTCATAATATTTTTATTAAGGTTTTGGATGATAATATTTATTTATCTATTTATGTTTTATATGAATTTATAGTGTTATCAACTAATCAAGGAAACAAGGAATGGGTTCTTCATCTCAACTTCTAGTTATTAGAACATGTTTAGTTATTATGAACCAATTCTTTAATTTAATGGTAAATTTTCTGACAAATAAATTATTATTTTCATAATCTAATATATAATTCATGTTATTTATATAACTATATCATTTTCAAACAACCAATGACTTTTGATTTAAAATTTACTAAAGTCATTTGGGGGTTTCAAGACTCAAATCTCTTACTTGGGACATAATCTGTCTTATTTGTATATTATCCTCAAATTTTGAAATATTTTAACCTATAATGGTGTTATGTTGTGATTACAACTTATTTTCTAGTTAGTTCATGTTTTTCTACAAATTCTTCTTCCTTATTGATTTTATTTTTTTATTAAAATTCACTTTGTAATGAATAATTTAGGTTACTTTTATTGAATCTCTCTTCCATACCCAAGTTTTTACTTACCACCATTGTTATAATATCCCCAATGAAACTCATTTTTTATCACCAATGATTGTTTTTTTTCAAAATTCAATTTGTTGAACAGGTTTTGTTATCCTTTTAACGATGTGGGTTCTCAGAAAAAAGATTTTTAAAAGTGATCAAATGGTTTTTTTCCAATAATTCAAAATAAACAGGTTTTATAAAGCATTACAAAATTTTCCATTCTTAAAAATTAGGTATTTTTCATGTTTCAATTATTAAATATTACTTTTAAAAGTATATGTTTTCATATTCTATCCACTTATTTTATTGTAATTGTTTTTATAAGTTTCCTTTAGGGAATTTTATTTTTAGAAGTAACTTTTTCAGAGTATTCCCACTTGTTTTATTGAAAAAGAATTATTTTTTCAAGTTCTAATTATTAATTATTTTTATAAGTATATTTTATCAAATTATTTCAATTATTTTTTTGAAAAAATTATTCCATTTTCAGGTATACATTATTATATATTATCTAAAATTTAAAATTTCTCAAATTATGTTTACTTATCCTTTTCGATACCTTTTTATGTTTTCAAGAATTTTTATAGGAACTATTTAAAATAATAATTTAAATTTTTTTTTCTTCCCATTCAAAAAAATGTTTTTAAGTAAATTTCACTTCAATGTTTTAAAAAAGGTTTTGTGAAAACTTTTTTTCACTTATATTTTCCCACAAATGGTTATTTTTAAAGAAGTGATGTTTTGATCACCCTTTGTATATTATTTTGATATAGTTTGTCTTGAAATATTATAGTTATTATATTCTATTTTTTCTTAAGATTCTGTATTTTTATTTTTATTTTTGAATGCTTTAAGAAACCCATTACTTTTTCCATGGGTTCTTTATGAGATTATAAATTTATGATTTTAAAGGTCAATGAAAATGTATGGATTAAGAGAATAGTGGGAACTATATCTCCTTCCAATACATTTTATAAAGGATTGAATATCATGAGATAGAAATTTTATGTGAATATATCAGAAATTCAATAAGTTCACAAAGTGTAAATGTGATTTTTGTAATCTCTACTCGTAATTTTAAATGTGAATGGGTTAAAAATTTATTTTTCTCAAAAAGGGTGAGTGTTATGGAATTATGATCCACTAATCATTTAATATTTAAAGGGTATAAAATCACCAGGTTCATAAAGGGGGAATGTGATGGAATTAATATCTACCGATAATTTTATATGTGAATAGGTCATCAAGTCACTAGGTTCACAAAGGGTGAGTGTGAATGTGTTAAGATCTACTCCCAATTTTACATGTGAATACGTTGGTGAGTAGCTCGGTTCACAAGGATAAAAAAACCTATTTATATTATTATTCCACCTTTTCATTTTTTATCATGTTGTGTCAGGAATTAATGGTTCTATTTTTTTAAGTATCATGCACATTTATTTCACGACCATGTACTTTATGATTGTTCGTTTTTGTTTTATAGCATGGTAATTTATATTATGGTTCCTTAATGATCTTATTATGATCTTATATTTATCCATGGAGTTGTAATGAATCAAAATTTCCATGGAAATTTATTTTCCTTCTTAAATACAGTGGAATTTTACGAACCCATAGTTTCTGACGGCGCTTTATTCTGAGGCTCGGTGTGCCCAGAATGAAATTCTAAAATTCTTTTCGGGTACATTCAGTAAATGTACGTTCTAGATTTTATAACTTTTGAACCGGTGTTTGGAATTGAAATCTGAGGGCACCATTGAGCCCACAGCGTCGGTGATTGCTTAGTGATACCTTCACCGTAGTAGTGTTCTATTGTGAATGGAAGATCGTTTTTGGTGTTTTTAAAAATAAAGGAAAATAAAAAAAAGTGTGGCTTATTTTTATTTTGGAAGTTAAAATATCCAAGTGGAAGTTGGAGGTGGGGGCCACCACACCATAACTTCCCATGAGATGTTATGGTGGTGGGGCCCACCCGCATGTAACCTCCCTTGGAAGGATATTTAACGTGGGAACCACATGGTCTTTAACCCCTTGTAACTCTTGGACTTACCCCATAATTTTTCAAACCCTCTCTTCATTTATTTCTTACTCTCCCCCTCCCCTATTCGAATTTTGAGTCCTTTCCACCCCAATTAATTAAATGAGTTTCCTCTTTTAATTAAACACAACTCTTTGTGTTGTTTTTCCAACAAATAATATACTTCTCCTCTATTATTTTTTGTTGGAAACTTGGTAGAGCTTGGAGAACCCTTGGAGAAAGCTCTCAACAGAGAACCATTCTTCCAAAGAAGAATCTGAAGAACGCGAAGAACGTCGTCGAACATCTTCTTCCTTCTTCAATCAGATCAAAGGAAGGATCCAGCCATGAAGAGCGCTGACGGTGCTTCTTCCTTGGTCTCCTAACACGAACTCTTCCCGATGTTTACATATCGACGCCACCATCCCGCAACTTCGTCAAGGATCAATGACAAGCGAGGTAGGGGTTTGAGTTGTTTTGTTTCCATTCTACATCGTACAATATTTTAGAAAACATAATGACGATTTTTATCAACATAACATGGAGGGTTCGGACCACTCGAACATGGATCAACCCTCCCCCCATTGATATTGTTTGTTTTTGATGAAGAAAGCAGACAAGGGTGGCTGGCATTAGGCTGGCCATGAAGAAACTAGCGGTGCAAGACCGTCGGGTCACCGGAAATGCGCGACATCGTCGTTCTGCTTGGATGAAAGCTGGGTCGCGGCCAAGCCAGGCCACGGAAAAGGTGGCGTGGCGCCATCATGCTGCGCGGTAGATCAGGGGGCGTGGCCAGGATGGGCCGCGGAGGAGGTGGCTCGGTGTCATCCTGTCGCGTGGTGGAGATGAGCTGCGGTCAGGGCGGGCCGCAGACGAGAAGCTGGGTGCGACACCATCACGCCGCGACGGAGAAGGACCACAGACTTAGGCCACGGTCGAAAGGGGAGGGCGGTTGGCTGAGTCGGCCGCCGGTGCACAATACAGGCGGGACCTAAAGGGTCCCGTAGTGACATGAATCGGTGCTAGGCGCCAGTTCCGTTACGGTCAATAGGGGACGAAGCCCCCACGCCCCCACAGCGTGGCCAGTCGGGTCACGTGGCCCGTCGGTCGGGCCACCTGGCCCGCCAACACGTGGCCAGATGGCATGGCCCCATGACCAGCCATCACCTGGCCAGCCAGCCGGGCCGTGCGGCCAGCCAGCCGAGCCGCCCACACGGGTCGGGCCGCGCCTTCGGGTCGGGTCGCGCCTTCGGGTCGGGCCATGCCTTCAGGTCGGGCCGCCCATTCGGGTCGGGCCGCGCCTTCGGGTCGGGCCGTGCCTTCAGGCCGGACTCTCCCTTTGGGCATGGTCGTTTCCTCATATCGGGTCAGACCCGTGGACCAGGTCACACCTCGGTGCGGACCGGGTCGGGCCGGGTCGGTCCGACAGGGTCAGACCGGACCTGATGTAGCCCGATTACACATTTTCGCCCATATCATAGGCTACGGGCATCCATTTGACGAACCATAAGAGGCGCCAATATTCTTGAAACGAAGTCGTCCCTTTGAGAATACCCCACAGGAGTTCGGGGTATAGTTGATATATGGTCAAGTTGGTTCGTACACGAAACCAACCGGGCCCTCGGGACTAAATGGCTAATAACTCACAGACCGGGCGTCCGATTGATGCGATGTCCGTTGCATTGAGACCCCAATGATGTGGCTGACCTTTGAGATACTTCTTCATGGAACTTTGCAACAGTTGGAGTATTTCTCAGTATCTCATGAAGCAGATCCTTCCAGTGATGAGCAGTCAGAGTGCGGAGTCCTAATAACTGACAGACCTGATGACTGCTTGACCGATTTGACTCAGAGTGATTCGACTATCCCAGTGGGGAGTGCCCGATATTTGGCGACAGACCCATGGCAGAAGAGTGCTTGGTATTTGGTGGCAGACCCGCAATACTCGATAGGAGGAGTACCTATGCAGGCTATTAGGGGGAGCGCCCGGTATTTGGCGACAGACCCACAACAGAGGAGCGCCTGGTATTTGGAGGCAGACCCGCAGTACTCGATAGGAGGAGTTCCTCAGTAGTCCAAGGTTTGTGAGAAGCACCTTAGTGTTGAGACATGCCCACTGTTCTCGACAAAGGATAAGTTCTCCAACAGTCGTGGTTTCTATAATAAAAATCCTAGTTTGAGCTGAGTCAATGACCTTTGTATTTTCCTCAAGATTGAGATGGGTTACTAGATAACTTAGGTATATGTATGGTCATATACCTAAGTAATGGTTATCCTTTGTTTCCATTACATTTTGGTTTATCCTTTTTGGATATTGTGAGACCTTAAGGGTCATGGGGTCTCTACTGAGTGTATTTATACACACCCCTGCATGGACTTTCTCCGCACCTCATTGTGTTGGATGTAGACGACAGACAATGCTGACCGAGGTGGAGTGTATGAGGACTGGATAGTTCCTGGAGGTGGACCTCATGACGAGTCGGTACGCAGAGGAGACAGTCGGACGTGGAGCACTGAGGAGGTTATATGTACCTACCCTTCCGGTAGGATCAGTGGTGGATGATCCAGGAGCTGCTAGACACCTTACAGCTGTTTGTATTTTATTTTTACATGTTTTGTCTTTTCCTTGTACATTACTGTTGGGATTGTATTTTCGACCCCCTTTACTTTTAGAACTACCTTTGTATTCAGTTTTACATAGTGTTTTTCTACCAGTAGTGTAATCTTTTGTGTGTGTCTACACTTTATAAAGGAAATGCCATCCAAGATTATGGATTTACAACATTGGTGCTAGTCGCCAGCCCCTGGCCTAAGGAAGGCGGTCTTGGGGTAGTCACAACACGGGCCCCGAGAATGGGTCATGACAAAATGGTATCAGAGGAGGCGGTTCTACCGCATAACTTAAGACTCTAGAATTTCTTTTCTGTAAAGTAATAGTGTTAAGGGTATTGAGTGTGTTTTTTAGTTTAGGGAGTTTAGTGTTGGTGTGGCGGCCGACGTATCCATACACCAGGACCCTGACTATTGATTTCTAACTTAGTGCACGAAAACACTGATTGCGTGTGTGTTTCAAACGTTTTCCTTTAAGTCAGCTCAACCAGGTCATCTCACCAAGTACAATCGTTTGAACGTGTTGCATCTGTTTTTTTTTTCAGGATGCCTCCCCGTAGACAACCAGTTAGAGCCCCAAGAGTTGTACGCACTGACAGCTCGCCGAGTGACAATGCCTTAGTTTAGGGTCCCTTTCCAGTTGAGGCACCAGTGGAGGCGCCAGCAGTACCACCACTCGTTGGGCCACCGATGCCACCATCCCCAGCAGCATACGATGCACGCTGCTTGAGCGCGTTGTAGGAGTTCCAGCACTAGAGGACACCCAGGTTCCGGGGAGAGACGGACCCAGAGGAGGCTGAGGATTGGCTAGAGGCTGTGGCGAGAGTCTTCAAGCTAGTAGAGACACCAGCAGACTACATGGTGATCCTTGCTGCCAGCCTCCTTCAGGCAGCAGCAGGCAGATGGTGGAGCCTGATGCTTCAGGTCCACGATGAGGTGACACTTCTATGGGCAGACTTTTAGAGCCTGTTCCGAGCAGAGTTTTTACCATCCACCCTTCGAGCAGTGTGGATACATGAGCTACTTCATCTGCAGTAGGGAATCATGACAGTAGCGCAGTACTTAGCGAGGTTCACTAACCTCTCGCGCTACTCAACAGATATGATACGATACCCATTCTTCAGGGCCCGGACCTTCGAGTAGGGGCTCAGGAGAGAGATCAGAGCTCCAATAATCTCACTCAGTATCCCAACACAGGATGGAGTGTTAGAGAGAGCCCTCCAAGTGGAGAGTTTCCTTGCTGAGCAGTCTCCAGCAGTGAGACCCACCACTAGCCGACACACAGTGGAGTCTTCTGTAGCTGGAAGTAGATAGATGTTGCAGAGGTCCAAGAGGACCAGACCTAAAGGTGGATGATTTCACGACTCAGGATCGGTTTTGCGAGGCACCACTAGTGTAGACAGAGCTAGACATGCTGGGAGCGGGCAGTGTTACTAATGCGGCGGGCTTGGTCACACGGCTTGTGACTGTCTGACCCACTGTACTGACGATCAGCAGACAGTTGAAGGACCTCCCAGGCAGAGGCAGAGATTCGATCGAGGCGGTATGCAGGGTAGAGGTGGACATGGCAAAGGAGCTAGTCAAGCAGCGGGCGTTGGTCGACATTAAGAGGTGCTACTGCAACCACCACCATGAGGTCCACCCTAACCCGCAGGAAGCGTGTGGACAGGGGAGAGCTCAGCTTCAGGCAGTTGAGGCATATAACTATGGCACTCTGGAGATGATTCGAGGTATGATCTATTTCTATTCCACCTTAGCTGTAGTTCTTATATACATAGGTTCCAATCACTCATTCATATACACTACCCTCATTTGGAGCTCAGAGATTTTGAAGGAGCTGTTGGCTCGATCCTTACGGCTAGAGACTCTAACGGGAGCAGACTTAACGATTACGCTCTAGTGCCAGTAGTGTGAGCTTACTCAAGGAGGCGAGATCTTCGGCTGGGATCTCCTCATAGCGGCGTCGAGGACTTACGAAGTCATCTTGGGTATGGACTGGTTATCTATAGTCCATGCTCAGATCGATTGTATTAGGTGGAAATTGGGGTGTGTCTGCATGGATGGGACCAGGTTCACCTTCACTAGAGAGAAGAGAACCTTTGCAGCATAGGGAAGACTTACTTGGAGGAGGGTACAGCTGATCACTCACCAGTTTTCTTGCCTTACCCTCAGAGTATTTGATGTGGAGAGTCTGACTTATCCTGTAGTGGTGGAGAGAGGTGGAATTCTACAAAGACTTATACCTCGGGACGACACCGATATCTACTCCAGCACATTGGATGGCTCCCGCTCAGCTTCACGAGCAGAGGGTACAGCTAGAGGACTTGCAGGGAAAGGGATTCATTCGGGCCAATGTTTCTCCCTGGACAACCCCGATTCTATTCACCAAGAAGGAGGATGGGAGCTTGAGGCTCTGCGTCAACTACCATCGCCTGAACCAGGTGACCGTGAAGAACAAGTACCCACTCTCGATGATTGATGACCTCATTGATCAGCTAAAAGGAGATCGATGGTTCTAGAAGATAGACCTCAGATCAGGCTATAAGCAGCTCAGAGTTTGAGATGAGGATGTGCAGAAGATGGCCTCCAGGTGTCGGTATGGCCATTATGAGTTCTTGGTTATGCCCTTCAGCATAACCAATGCTCCAGCAGTGTTCACAAGTCTCTTGAACAGGATCTTCCAGCCTTACCTCGATCTCTTTGTCGTGGTCTTCATCGACTACATTTTGATCTACTCGACTACTGGGGAGGAGCATGCCTACCAATTGTAGGTAGTACTGGACACTCTTCGAGAGCACCAACTTTATAGTAAGCTCTCTAAGTGCCAATTTTGGATTCGAGAGGTTCACTTCTTGGGACACGTCATCTCGGTGGATAGAGTGGCAGTGGATCTAACGAAGATCGAAGCGGTTCTTGATTGGGAGCCACCCAGGAGTGTGATAGAGGTACAAAGATTCTTGGGCTTGGCTGGATACCATTGGAGGTTTATTCAAGACTTCTCCAGAGTTGAAGAACCAATATCAGCCTTGATAAAGAAGGGGAAAACATTCATGTGGTTGGAGAGATGCCAACAGAGCTTTCAGGAGCTTTGGTAGAGGCTGACTAGGGCCCCCATCTTGAGGCTTATAGAGGAAGTTGTAGGGTACGTAGTCTACTGTAACGCATCAAGGACCAGACTCGGGTGTGTCCGGATGAAAGAGAGAGATGTGATCTCATATGGTTCTTGGTAGCTGAGATAGCATGAGAAGAACTATACTACACATGACCTGGAATTAACAGTAGTGGTCTTCGCCTTGAAGATGTGGCGGCACTATCTGATGGGTGAACATTTTACCGTGTAGTCTGATCACAAGATTCTAAGGTATATCTTATGTCAGAAGGTCATTAACTTGAGACGGTGGCATTTTCTTGAGTTCTTCCTGGACTATAACTTCGAGATATTCTATACTCCTGGGAAAGGGAATGTTTTTGCGGGTTCTCTTAGCAAGAGATCATGCATTCAGCTGCTAGGATAGGTGACAGAGTAGCTAGATGCCTTACATATATCCTTTATGGATAGGGATGGAGCAGACCATCTTCAGTCTCTTACAGTCACACCTCCACTTCTTCAACAAGTTCAGGATGCGCAGCGTGGAGACGCTGACTGTGAGACGCGACATGCTCAGATATCCACAGGGCAGGAACCTGATGGATTTTCTGAAGGTGGGGAGCACATCATCCTCTTCAGAGGATGTACCCTGGTACTAGTTTCACTTAGGGAGGAAGTATTGAGGGAGTTCCATACATCCCCTCTAGTGGTACATCCAGGAGTGGCGAAGATGTACCAGGATCGTCGACAATAGAATTGGTGGCTAGGTATGAAGAAGGCAGTATCAGAGTTCGTCTCACGGTGCCTCACTCATCGGCAAGTGAAGGCATAGAACTAGGTACTAGTAGGCCTGGTTCAGCCTTTAGGGGTCCCGGAGTGGAAGTGGTATGGGATATCCAAGGACTTTGTGACGGGTCTTCCACGCACATCTAGGAATCACGAATTGATATAGGGGATCATTGACCGACTCACCAAATCAGCCCACTTCCTACCGATCAGATATCAGGGTTTAGTAAAGAGTTTGGGACGCCTCTATATGCAGAAGATAGTGCGTTTTCATGGATTAACTTCTTCCATCGTCTCTGACTGTGATGCACGGTTTACTTCTTGGATATGGAAGGGGTTGTAGGAAGCTTTTGGGACGTAGCTTCTTCTGAGCACCACCTAACATCCTCAGAAAGATGGCCAGACTGAGAGGACCATCCAAACCCTCGAGGACATGATCTGTGCATGTGTCCTGGAATTTGGTCGCAGCTGGGATGATCACCACCTTTGGTAGAGTTTTCCTACAATAATAGCTATAACTCTACCATCGTTATGGCACCTTTTGAGGCCTTGTGTGGTCGGCCTTACAGATCGCCACAGTGCTGGATAGAA
Source organism: Viscum album (assembly GCA_963277665.1). Taxonomy (NCBI): domain Eukaryota; kingdom Viridiplantae; phylum Streptophyta; class Magnoliopsida; order Santalales; family Viscaceae; genus Viscum; species Viscum album. The sequence goes on from OY728150.1 coordinate 1,078,488,880, forward strand.
TCAGGGGAGTCAGCACTAGTGGGACTAGATATGGTATAGGCTACCACGGAGAAGGTTCAGATCATCTAGGAGAGGATGAAGACTGCACATAGCAGATAGAAGTCATTTGCTAACAAAAGATAGAGACCTCTGGAGTTCTAGGATGGCGGCCACATCTTCTGACGGGTCTCCCCTCGATGTGGTCTACGGAGATTTGGCCGAGGTGAAAAGTTGTCTCCATACTTCATCAGACCTTTCCAGGTCCTCAGCAGAGTAGGCGAGGTGGCTTACTGCTTAGCTCTTCCACCTCAGTTGCACCAGGTGCACGACATCTTCCACGTATCTCTACTGAGGAGATATGTGCAGGACCCATCCCACATCATTGATCATGGGGAGATGGACATCGATGATGGGGAGACTTTCATGGAGGTTCCAGTGGAGATTGAAGATCGATAGCAACTGGTCATACGTGGACAATCGATACCTCTGGTGCATGTTCGTTAGAAGCATGAGAACCTCCAGGAGAGCACATGTGAGAGGGAGGTTGAGATGCATGCTCAGTACCCCCATTTGTTCCCTTTGATAGAGTTATATCTTACTGGGACGTAAATCCCTGACATGGGGAGAATGTAATGACCCAGAATTTATGTGGAAATTTATATTTATTCTTAAATACCTAGGAATTTTACGAATCCTTAGTTTCTGACGGCGCTTGATTCCGAGGCCCGGTGTGCCCAGAATCAAATTCTAAAATTTTGTTTGGGTACGTTTAGTATATGTATGTTCGGGATTTTATAACTTTTGAACCGGTGTTCAGAATTGAAATCTGAGGGCACCGTTGAGCTCACAGTGTCAGTGATTTCTTAGTGAGACCTTCATCGTAGTTGCATTCTAACGTGAATGGAAGTTATTTGTGGTAGTTTTTATGAATAAAGTTAAATAAAAATAAGTGTGGCTTATTTTTATTTTGGCGGTTAAAATCTCCATGTGGAGGTTGGAGGTGGGGGCCACCACAACATAACCTCCCATGAGAGGTTATCATGGTGGGGCCCACCCACACATAACCTCCCTTGGGAGGATAATTAACGTGGGAACCACATGAGCTTTAACCCCTTGTAAATCTTAGACTTCCCCCATAATTGTGCCAACCCTCTCTTCTTTTATTTTTAAGTCTCCCCCTCCCCTATTCAAATTTTGAATCCCTTCCACCCCAATTAATTAAATGAGTTTTCTCTTTTAATTAAACACAACTCCTTGTGTTGGTGTGCCAACAAATAAACGACCTTTCCTCTATTATTTTTGGTTTGAAACGTGGTAGAGCTTGGAGAACCCTTGGAGAAAGCTCTCTACGGAGAACCGTTCTTCCCGATGTCGACGAATCGACGCCGCCATCCCGCGACTTCTTCAATGATAAACGACAAGAGAGGTTGGGGTTTGAGTTATTTTTTTTCCATTCTACATCGTACAATATTTTGGAATACGTTATGCCAATTGTTATCAACATAACATGGAGGGTTTGGACCACTCGAACATGGCCTAACCCTACGAACTTTGATCTTGTTTGTTGTTGACGACGGAAGCGGACAATGGCAGTCGACGTTGGGCCGACCGTGAAAAAACCAACAGCACTAGACCGCCGGGTTACCGGAAATTCATGACACTGTCATGCCGCGCAGATGAATGTCGAGCTGTGAAGAAGGCGGTGCGGCACTGCCACACCCCACGGTAGAGTAGGGGGTCACGGAATGGTTGGGCCGCGGCGGAGGTGGAGCAGCACCATCGTGCCATGCGGTGGAGATGAGTGGCGGCCTGGGCAGGCCGCGACAGAGAAGATGGGCACAGCACCGATGCACAACTCTGGAGAAGGACCACAACCTTCGGCTACAGCGGAAAGTGGAGGGCGTCCGGTTGAGCCGGTGGTCGGTTCGCACTACAGGCGGGACCCAAAGGGTCCTGCGGTTACCTGAACCGACATTAGGTTTCGGTTCCGTTATGGTGAATAGGGGGCGAGGCACCCCCCATGGGTCGGGCCGCGCCTTCGGGCCACACGGACAACCCGCACGGTAACAGCCTACCAGGCCACATGGCCAGCCCGCACGCGGACAGCTGGCCGGGTTTCGACCATGGGTCGGGCAGCGCCTTCGGGGCGCACCGTTCCTTCAGGCCGGGTTGCCCCTTCGAGCCCGACCATACCTCGGGTGGGACCGTCCCTCCGGTCCTGGCCGTTTCCTCAGACCGGGTTAGACCCACGGACCAGGTTAGACCCTGGTTCAGACCGGGTCAGGCTGGGTCGGTATGACTGGGTTAGACCGAACCCAGACTTTCTATAGTTGATATACAGTCAGGTTGGTTCGTACGCGAAACCAATTGGGCCCCCCAGACTAAAAGGCTAATAACTCACAGACCGTACATCCGATTGACGTGTCGTCTGTTGCGTTGAGACCCCTATGACATGGCAGACCTTTGAGATACTTCTTCGTGGAATTTTGTGACAGTTCGAGTATTTACCAAAAGCTTGTGGAGCGGATCCATTTAGTGACGATCAGTCAAAGTGCGGAAACCTAGTAGATGATAGACCTGATGAATGCTTGACTGATTTGACTCGGAGTGATTCGATTATCCTAGTGGGGAGTGCCCAATATTTGAGGGAATACCCATGGTGGAAGAGCTCCTGGTATTTTGCAGCAGACCCGTGGTACTCGACAGTAGGAGTACCTCTATAGGCTATTAGGTGGAGCGCCTGATATTTGGCAGTATACCCACAACAGAGGAGTGCCTGGTATTTGGCAGTAGACCCATGGTACTTGACAGGAGGAGTTCCACATTAGTCCAATTTTAGTGAGAAACACTTTAATGTCGTGACAGGGCCACTTTTCTCAATAGAGGAGGAGTTCTCCAGCACCCATGGTTTCGATAATGAAAATCCTGGTTTGATCTGAGTCAATGACCTTTTCGTTTTCCTCATGATTGAGATGGGTTACTAGATAACTTAGGTATATGTATGGGAATATACCTAAGTAATGGTTATCCATTTTTTCCTTTACTTTTGGGTTTATCCTTGTTAGATATTTTGAGACCTTTAGAGTCTTGGGGTCCCTACGGAGTATCTTTATACTCACCCCTGCACGAGCTTTGCCTGCACCTCATTGTGTTTGATGCAGACGACAGACAACGCTGACCGAGGCGGAGTGTATGAGGACTGAATGGTACCTAGAGTTGGACCTCACGACGAGTCGGTACCCGGTGGAGATGGTCAGGCGTGGAGTGCTGAGGAGGCTATCGGTACCTACCCTTCAGTTAGGATCTGTGGTGGAAGTTCTAGGAGTTTCTAGACACCTTCCAACTATTTGTCTTTTAGTTGTAATTGTTGTGTCTTTTCCTTGAACTTTACTGTTGGGATTGTATTTCCTCCCCCCTTTACATTCAACACTACCTTTGTATTCAGTTTTACATGGTGTTTTTCTTCCAGTTGTGAAATCTGTTGTGTGTGATTACAATTTATAGAGGCAATTCCTTCCCAGCTTAGGGATGTACGCCTTTGGTGCTAGTCACCAGCCCCTGGCCTAAGGAAGGCAGGCTTGGGGTAGTCACGGCATGAGCCCCGAGGACGGGTCATGACATGAGTATTATGATTATTATCCATGGTATTTTTGGATTTTATTATGTTATTAATATCATTAAAATATTTTTTTTCATGATTATGATAAAAAACTTTATGATATGTATTTTACCTTACTAATCATTTGAGTTATTCAATTTATTAGGTTTCAAATACCTTGGTTATGAAGATGATCATATCATGTGAGATTTATTGGAATGATCTAGTAATGCAAGATTATAGATAAAAAATTCTATATGTTTTAAAATAAGTTATTTTTGTAGCTAACCTACAAGACACTAAAACATTATGTCCATGGGTTGTATGATAGGTTTTTAGATTTAGTTATTAAATAATGAGATTGAAGTATTAATTAAGTCATGTTTACATTGATTATCTTCAAGTAATTCACTTTGGACCATGACAATACTACCTCAGGTTCTAGATAGTTAGTTAATCTAGATTCCTTTGTGTTAAATTGGTATCAAAGGATGTTTTCCTATTTATGTTGTCACTATACATTTTGTGATGTCTTAGTAGACATGATATACGAGTGTGGGAACTTAAGGGGTATCTGTGAGTAATTTCCTAGCTAGATATCTTCATGATGAGTCTTCAGTTTCCATGGTTGGTCTAGAAATTTAAATTTTTGGATTTATAGTGTTTTAATCAATGTCTTAATTTTCTCAGGTCTCTTTATAATTATTCTTTAATTTTGACATTTTGATTCATAACTGATTATCAGGTCTCATGTTTTCTTGCTTATTTTTCTAATATTGTGTAGAGATAAGTCCCACATAAAAAATCCATTGTGTCTTTAAGAGGGTTTTGTGAAAGAACAATTGTATTGAAAACCTCTATTTTATCATCATATCATTATAATAGTTGTTTGCATATATTTATCTATGGACCAAAGTGTAGAGGATGTCCGTGTTTAGGCTAGAGAAGTGGAATCTCAAATTGATATGGATAGGAATCAAACCCAACCCTATTATCTATAGAGAATTATTTAATTAAATGAATTTTGTCAATTAATAATACATTATTCTCTCCATTTTAATCAATATTATATCCTTGTACAAAACATTGAGAAAAGGATGATATCATAATTGTCCTGGCAATGATCTATCAGTTAATCAATTTTAAGTTTACATGGTCTATCCCAATGTAGACAACAAAAGTGAATAACAACAACATCAATGTTCTTAATTAATCCATTCAGGATGAGACACCGCTTCATATTTTTTTTCTTTTAGGGGATGTAAAAATATATTTCTCATGTACTGTGTAACTTGTACTTGTTTATAAATAATATATCAAAAACATTGAAGAGAAAGGTTTTCACTCCCCCTATAACTTAGCTTTTTCAACAAGAATCACTCCCCATTCATAATTAAATTTGAAAATATAAAAATATTAATAGAAAGTGTTGTTTATATACTTCATATTTTGTTTTCTTATGTTTTTCTATAAATTCCATAGTCACATGTGTTCTGAAATTCAGATATCTTCTTTATTCAATGAACCCTATAGGGGTATACTCCACATCTCATCATAGAAGGGAGAATAGTCCATGATGGTCAAATCCTTTTGTTTTATAGTGATTAAAACATATCATTTATCCCCCCACATACTTTATATTCTTTCATTCCTTGCATTTTAGTAAAAATAAAAAAAATTATTATGGGAATTATGATGGTTTTTACATTAGATATTTAACAAGAGAAATAAGATTTATACTTAAAGTTTATCCCAGAAAATACTCTATGTAAAGAATTATATTTTTAAGAACTATTCATAATTTTATTCCCTTTGATTATCCAACTCTAAAATTACATGGGTGTCGTAGATTCCTTTATTTCATTAATAGACTAATTTTTGGGTGTTTTCTTCTTAATATATTCTATCTATAATGATGTATCTCCTGGTTCTTACTTCATATTTTAAAAAATTATTTCTTGAGTAGTTAGGATGGAAATATAACATTTGGAACACGTAAAACCTACGTGAACCTTCCACAAAAATATTCAAAGACTGTTGGATTATATTTATTAGACAACCTATCATAAAATTTGAGTTCTACTTATTATCAAATTACCTAATTCCACTTATCACGACCACTTTCATGTGATATCTCTCTCTATCTATCTAGTTTTAGTTGGGTTGACCAAACATTCATGAACTCCTACCTAATATACTCAATTTTAATGTGGTTTTTATATGGTACATTTTTGAAATTTGTGATCCCATTCTTTGGATACATCTCATACTCTTCAATTTTGATGTCAACAAAAAAATCCCCCTATTCATTTTATGGATTAAATCACCTTTCTAATTTATCTTTCTATTTTTAATTATAAATTTTAGGGTATATTTACAGTGGTACTTGGTGTGGACCATTATTATATAGTAGAAACATCTACTCTTTATTGGTGGGGAATCATTTTTAGTGTCTAACATGGGTGTATTTTTCTTAGCATTCTTATTTTTTAACTCCTTCCTTTACTTTCTTACATCCCATGGTAGAATTATCTTTCCTTTTAAAAATATTTTCTTCTTTTGTATTATATTCAACTAAGTATATACATTGTGCATGATTGGTACATACCAGAATTATTCTTCCATATGGACACTCTTTTCATAAGACTCCCAAAAATTTTCAAGACATTTAAATATATTTTTAGTTATCATATTTCTTATTATTTGTAAAAAATTTGGATAATAGCAGTTTTGTTATTTTTAGATCCATCAATATATCGAAGACTTATAAAATATTCAAATTTTTATACATTATTCCAAAATTTAGTGTCCCTATACAAAAATATCCAACGACACCAACAATAGCTAATAATTCATCTAATTTTTTATTTAGTTACTATTTCGTAAATTGATACACTTCCCACTCTTAGGTAATTACCCCATATTTTGAGGATATTCTTCGGAATTTTCTTCCCTTACTAATGAAAACATCTTACATAAATGATATGATGGGTTTCTCAAAAAACATTATCCACCTATAATAACCAAGATTTTGACTTTTTGTCTCTATTATTACATAAACCAATATTAGTATATACATAATTAATTTGTTTATGGGGGAAAAGTTTCTATGATATCATTATAGATTGATCAGGATATGATTTAAATAAATTCTCACTACTAATATGAAGACATTTTGAGAGAATTGTTTCATCAATATATTTTGTGGATGCATTAGAAACCCAATCCTATTAAACCAATTATTACATGACTTTTGACATGAATATCCAATATTCCCAACCCACAGATCGGGAGGATTAGTGTATTTAGAAGACTATATACATAAACCATCAACATGAAACTAAAATAAAAAAAATTCTTTTATTCGACATAATGCGATCTGAAATCCATTTTTTCTTCTAAAACTTCTTAGGATAACACAGGGAATACATAAAAGTGGAGATAAAGCATCATATCATATTACTCAATTAGTATAACATTATATAATAAAAGGTAAGTTTCATGAATGATCATATCGTATAAAGAAATAAGAATATGCACTAATATAATCATGGAATAATAGTAATATGGAAACAAAATAAACATGAAATAATCATAAGATAGGATTACTTCAAATACAATATAACATTGTGGGAAGATTCTCATCATTGATTATATTTACTCCATCTTCCCATACATTTCATATCATGAGATATAAACATTACAAAAATAATTAGAGCACTATTTCAGAACACCAATCATAAAATGTGTATGGAAATGTGTGTCATGTAAGGAAATTTAATATAAACCATAAGCCTCAAAAAAAACCCCTTGGAAAGGAAATGCATTACATAATCATATCCTATAGTATAGACAAATAGCATATCCTAAGGAATTATATGAAATAATGGATAAAATCGTTCTTGTATATTTATTTTTATATAAAGAATCATATGTCTAAAAATAAATTCTAAATTAATTAAATATATATAATGGAGTGGAGAACTAATTTTTCGAATATTCCTTTTATGTGTGGTTTTAGAAAAATGGGTAAATAATCATTAAAGTGGGTAACAGAATAATAATTTTCATAAATATATAAATTAAATTAAATGGTTTAAAATAATAAAATGAGTTCTTTTAGTATCCAAATTAGGAGAAAACAATTTCATGGAGGGGAACTTGAAATGAGATAATAAATTAATAAGATACCTTCAATCATGTTTTCATAAAGAGAGAAATTGAGTATGGAACATCAAAGAAAATACACCCCAAAAATTGAGAGTTATTTATTTTCTAGTTCTATATGGGTGGAACATATTTTAAAAATATAAATGAAATTTTTTAGAAAAATATAGATATAAATTTGTTTTTATGGAGAAAATATATTACCCAATTAAAGAGGAGGGTGGTTTGGAGGTTCACATACCTCGGGTTATGATTCATTATGCATCTTCACTTAATTCCCTAAATAATAAACAAATATTTGTTAAAAACCAGATTTAGTATAATTTTAACCTATTTTTGATTTATTAATAATCTTTTACATCTGGTTGGGTTCATTTAATTGAGATACTATGTCTGTATTCACTGTTATAAGGTTATTCTTTTCATGGTTCCATGGTCACTTTAGTTTGGGGGAAATTATTGAAGTTATTTTAAAATGATAATACAAATCATAAGTGAAATGAAGTGATATAAAGGTCCTTATATAATATTAAATAGTTACAAATATCTATATGTGTTATGAGATCCATAATATTCATCTATTATAAATGATATAATTATACAGTTCGTTCATTTAGTCAGTTTCTTCTAGCCACAATGAACTTATAAGGTTTACTTTATTGTTATGGATATATATAAATTAATGAATTTGAAATAAAATATAAAATAATTTTTTAGATAATTTTTCACCATAATAAATGTTTAAAATCCATTCATGAAGGCAGTGGTTAAAAAAGAGGTCAGATTTTTTATGGAGGTGGTGAACAAACCATATTGTGAATATTTTTGTTTTAGAGAGAAATGATAAGATGATGGATAATGGTTACATAAATAAAACAATAAAATTATATTTTATTTATTATATAAATTATATTCTATAATTTTTGATGTTATTAGTAAGGAGGAGGTAGAATAATAAATGAATTTAAAAAGATATAGAGTGAGAATATTAACTCTTTGAGTGTCGTTTCTTGAAATACATAATAAGAAACCTCGGTTTTTCATTTTTAGAAAGACTGGAAATATTATCTCATGTGGGATAGGTTTTTAAAAAGGATTGGATATAAATTTTTCAAGATCCAATGCTTATATGGTGTGAGGATAAGGGTTCGTTTTTATAAGGGGAAGACATGGGTGTTTTGTAATATATAATTAAATAGTTTATTATTTTGGCTCAAGAATAAAAAATAGAATTGGTTCTTTTGACTATATGTAGTAATTATTTTATGAGGCCTGGAAATAATGGATACTCACATCATCCATGACTCATTAATTTTTGTATTTACATTATAATGTTAAATACTTCATTTATTGCCTTCTGCTATTCACAAAACAAAATCAACTATTTCAGAAATATCATAAAACTTCATCCTAACTAATTCTCAACATTTATATTCAAAAAATGAAATAAATTGTATAAAAAATTTTAAATATGATAAAATTAATTTTTAAATAAAATCATTAATATTTTAAAAAAATACCAATGTTAATATTATGATCAATTTTCTAATTCTTTGAGAAAGAACATATGGTCTCAAAAAATTATTTTAAAATTTTAATACAAATTAATATTATTTTATAAACTCATTCCATGAAAATAGACATTATTTTAAATTTTTATATTTTTCAGAAAAAAAAATTAAACATTTTTGTTTTAAAAAAATCTAAACACTTGTTTTTTTCATCTTTAAAACATTAATTTATTTGTTTTGTGATATAAATTTCATATATTTCCTTTTTATAACAAAAATAAATATTATTTTATATTAAAATTTGTTAGGTTACAATTTTAACAGCCATTTTACTATTCTTAAAAGTCATATTCTTATTCTAACATTTTGATTTGTAATGGTCATATGTATTCCCATCCTTCTATAAATTCCTATTATTTCATTTGTTTGAAAATAACAACCATTTTTTCTAATGGTGATTTATATTTTCATTTTCAAAATGACTATTTCATAACTTATATTCTATTTCATCTCTATAGTTTTATTCCTAAGTGTAGTCATTCTAGGGGATCGTTCATATCCAAATTTAATTATTATAGTTATATTATTTTTTTTATTTTTATCCCATTGTAACAAATTCAATTCTAAAATATATATTAATTCTCTAAATGTAATATTTATTTTAATATAGTAATATGTTTTCAGTTTAATCATGTGGTGTATGTGATTTATATAATACTACATTTCAAAAAAGAACACATTTTTATAATTAGAAGGGAAATTCATTTGATAACATTAGATTTTATTATATTCCTCTCCATTTAATAAATTTAACCCGTAAAATTTAATTTCACACACTAATATAAAAAAGAAATGATGGTACTTGTATTTCATTCCTTCCCTATGTTCAAATGTCGACTCATTATTCATATCATTCTACTATAACACTTTGACTAGGTTAGTAGTTTTGTTGTATTGAACATTGTCTATATATTCCACGAACTTCATTGGTTACACCCAACAAGAGAGATCATGATATAACTGTATCATCTCTAGATTTAGTACATGTGAGGTATTTGTTATATAATCCCTCAAGAGGGATACATAGAACATGTCTTGTACTTGAGAAAAGATTTATAGGAGTGTTGGTCGATAGGCCAAAACTCAAATGTGATGAACAATCCGAAATTGGATGATTTATATTGGATTTAGATTTCAATTATTTGAAAATATCATGACTCTATTACATGTAGACATGTGGAGTAACAAAAAAACCTCCAACTCTAGTTATCTCTGATGGTTATCATCATAACACATTTATTGATGTTAGTTTATCATGATGTGTTTCTAAATGGTCTTAAACGTTTCTACCATTTATTCTACCATTTTAGGTCCTAGAAACATTTATTCAACAACATCGTCCCAGGATTCATGTGCCTTTCATATATTCCAATATAGTGATTCATATGGATCTATTTGAATGCTTGAGTGGAAGTTACTATTGTACTTGAACATGGATAGAGGAATATGTTAATCACATCCTATAGTAACCCATAATTTTAATATATAGATAATAAATCTATTTATATGAATATTCATTATATATTATAATGATCCAATCCATGATCGTATAGTCCTAGTAACTTTTGAAACATGGGAACATAAAAAACTAGTTTATATGACCCTCCCATTAATCCATTTATAACAAGAACCCTTTATAGACGTATCATTCCTGATACCATTCTTCACAACTTGGGGAATGAAACACCAGAAAGGGTGAGATTAGTTTCTAAGTAAGGGTAAACAAGGAAGATATCAATAATCATATAATTAAAACATTATCATATGGGTAAGAGTACATTAGGTTTAAATTTTAAATCCATAACTGATATATCATAGATATTAAAAATGAGTTGCAATATAAATATTGGTTATGGATAGTGCATGTGTCATAAAAAATTCAAATAACATGATCCATGATAAAATAATATTGGTGTAAGACATGGAATTATGATATACACATAGTTATAGAAAATAATTTCTTTAGAGTCAAGGCCTCACTACTAGGATTATCCTAGTGGATTGAGTTCACACCCTAAAACATTGTAATAGTCAGGGTTCAATCCCAAGACTATATTAGTGGATTGGGTTCACTAATAAGACTATCATAGTGCACATATTTCATTACTAATATGGGTTCACTCCCCATTCTAGTGTTTCTTATCTCTTGAGATGTCTATCTTTACCCAATTCATTGTAGGGATATATAGGTCTCACCCAACATGTAATGAAAATCATACATATTTGTTCTCATAAGATCCTATAACATTCAGCATATTAGAAACCATGAAAATAAATGGGTTTCATAAATATTTCATCATTGCATAACTCAGGGAAATGAAATGGATTTCATAAACATTCCTTCATTTCATCAAAGCATAACCCATGGAAAAGGAATAAAGTTCAAAAAAAAATTTTATAATACACATAAACCATATAGAAAAATAATATGGATAATACCTTTTAAAGGATAAGTTAAATAAGGTTTTTTTCTTCAATGAATATAAATACCTGGAAAAGATCATTTAACATTCTTAAGGAAAATATTTTTTCCATTATATAATCACTTCTATAAAATATAAAAAACAGAAAAATATTATGGAAATCATTTTCTTTGAAAATAATCATGGAAACGTTTAAATGAAGATTCAAATAATTGAGTGATAATGATATCTATTAATCTCATTCATTCCGTTAAAGTTTTAGAAATTTTTTTTTCATACATTCGTAAAAATTCAAAATGAGTACCTCATTTGGAAAATGAAAAGAAGATTCCTTTTAAAAAAATTAATAAAAAAATTGATAAAACTAACTTTAAAAAACAAATGATAACATTAAAATTATTCTTTAAAACATTTTTACAAAACATGGATATGGAATAAAATGTTTTTCAACTAAAGAGTGAAAAAATAATATTTTTCCTAAAAATATATTTAGGATATCAGAAGTAATTAAGGTTATTAAACAAAAAATAAAACATTTATATTAAATAATTAATCTTATGGGAAGAAAACTCATTAGTTTATTTAGTGTTATACGAAATTATTTCATTAGAATAAACTTAGTCATAAATAATTTCGATAAACAATGACATTGTAACATAAAACCCTTTCTATTTTCGTAACATTTGAATCATATTCACCATTAAATACATAAGATTATATGGATATTAAACCCCCTATAAAATTAATAATAATCATTATAAAATATATTCGTGATATGTATCTACAACTCATCAATGAACGGGTGGTGGATATGGAAAGAGTCGAAGTAAGTAAAATTGAGACGAAAATCCCTGACATCATGTATGACTTAATTCATACATGTTGTAACCTCCTATATAATAAATATAAATTTATTATAAATAACTTCCAGAACCATAATATTATATATAATACAATATATTATTTAATTATACCCTTTTATCACTAATTTTTTTACAATTATTAATTAGAATCACTATTTTGGGTGATATATGCTTTTTCATTTTTGTATGTTTTGGTTTGATAGTTTTGGTACTTGTATTTTGATCATGATACCATAATCTCAAGATTTTTAATCATGATATTAATATCATATATATTAATTATATACATTAATAGAGTTATTAAAAAAATATTGATATAGAAAAATTAATTACACCATTCATAGAAATGGTTGGATGTACATACACACAAGAATGTTGTTTTCATTTTTCAATGAAAGGAATGAAATAAAGGTAAATAATAAATCATCATTAATGAATCGTTATTATATCATATATATCATATATATTCATTAAATATCTATTTATTACCATAGAACTAAAATGGAAATGAAAAAAATCACATCTCTTCGTGGAGTGGGAGTACACGCTTATGCACGAGCGACATTATCATATCTCAATAGGTAAGAGTTAGGAATTTAGATATGATATTATAATTCAATAAGTTTAATTATTTTATAACTATCAAATAATTACATTAAAACCATAAAAATACCCATCCACAAAATAAGATTATTATATATGAATTCACTACTCCAAAAAGGCTGTTAATAGTGCTTAAATAGGCCTTTATCGGCGCTCAAAAGTGCTGACAACCGAAGCATGATTAAAATTTCAAAGCTTTTATCAGTGCTAATACAACACAATTAAATTCCCACTTCAATATCAATTTTTTATCACTATTAAATGGATTAAAAATATATTTTTTGGACCTCCATGAGCCTAACCCATTTATCAGCATTTCCACAACACCTTTAACAACATCCCCCCCCCCCCACCTGGATCTTTTCATTTCACCCCACCACCAATTTTATCAATGATTTTCTAATTTCTATCATCATGCATGCTTGCCTAGATTCAAACCATGAACCTCTCCTTTGAAGATGGAAATAATTTACAACTACACGATGTTGTTTGGTTTTCTATTTAAAGAAATTATTGTTTATATATATATAATTATTTTTTAATATATATTTTTTATTCATATATTTATATAATCATTTTTAAGTAAATTTATAAAATATATGTGTTTCTGTGATAAATATATATACTTAAATTATTGAAATATATTATATCTTAGGTTTATTTACATAAACTTGAATATAATAAAATTATATATCAATTTATTAATACACACATATATGTATATGTAATTTTTTTAAATATATTTGTATAATGTAAAAAATGGTTATATATTGTTTCAAATACATTTTCTGAATATGTATTTAATTACATATATTAAAATATACATTTTTACGTAAATATGTTGACATGTATTTATATGAGTGATTTATTATAAGTAAATATAAGAAAATATGTATATATTTAATTATAAATAAAATTATGTTATGGAAAACGATAAATTTGCAAAACCATAATATCAAAATGAATGTAATACCAGGAAATAAATTCAATCTCTACCAAAAAAGTAAATAAGACCACTTTAATTGAGGCCGAAAATCTATCAAATGTTAAAAAAAGGGTATAAGGATTAAAAACACAATTTTGGAGGCCTTATATGCTTTTTGGCCTCAAAAATATTGAGAGGTTTAACTTTGTCACCAAGGGCTTATAACTCATCATTGGATTTGATTTAATATATGGTAGATCCGAAACAGACACCTGGATCAAAAGATATGGTCGTTTGAAGATCGAGTTAAGTTTTCGACTTATTTTAGATATTTTATTATTATTTTTATCTTACAATTAATATTAAATGAATATTAATTAGTAATAAAAATTAAATTATTATTTAATAATTTTTTTAATAATTTTATAAGAAATATTCACTAAATATTGTATATATTAAATTTAAAATCCTATTAACCTTATCTAAAACATATTTTTAAAAATATATATTATATTTATATCAATATAAATATATTTATATATTAATATATTATTTTTAATGAAATATAATTTTTTTGAAGTATAAAATTTTTAATGCTACTGAAATATCACTGGTAAAGAGGAAATTTATCAGTGTTTTTTATAAGCACTGATAAAATACCTCATTTATCATAGCTTTTTTAAAAGCACTAAAAAAGGATCCCCTTCAACAGTGATTTTTTAGCTCTCTTAAAGAAACCCTTTAACAAAATTTTTCTTAGCACTAATAAAGTGGGACTTTAACAGTGCTTTTATCTACTTTTGTAGAAGCCCTAGCACTAGATAAATCTAGTTTTGTATTACTGATTGTATCACTATAAAGAGATGGTAAAATGTATATATGAAAAAGGGATATTTTGCGTTCCAATTTGATGGAAAGAGGGTTGAAAAAGGTGTTTTAATAAACATAATAACATTACAGTATTTTGAGGATATTGAGTTTATTATTTTCTGAATATTATAATAGATTTACTTAATGTAAAAGAAGAATTGAAAAGATGGTGATCGGTTATGATGGTTACCTATTCTTTAAAATAAATAATTTAAATCTCATCTTAAGGGTCCTACGGTTGGAATTTTAGGAATAAAATAACCTGTGGAATGTGGATAAAAGTGTTTAGATGTGATCTTGGTATATTATAATTTATTTTTAGGGCACAAATTTTTTGAATAATAGAATTTAGGGATGCACCTTTATAATTGAGAGGATGGTCACTCTTGGTTTTTATTAAAAGATTAAAATATATTAAAGTCATCCTTGAGATAAAAGGTTCCAAATGGAATATAAATGGGAAAGGAATAAAAATTTGGACAATATATTATCCTCCATGTCCACTTTAAATTTTTATTATTATTTTTATGTAATTTAATAAAATATTATTTTCATAAAATATCATTATTTTCATTTTAGATAATATTCAATTAATTGCACTTAAAAGGCATAAATACAAAGTTATTGTTAAAATATAAAAATTTAATATAATAATAATATATTATATTCATCTAAAAAATTCATGTAACACATTAAATCACTCAAATTATATTAATTTTAATATTTTTTAAAACATTTATTATATTTTTATATTAAATGGGGAAATACATAATCAATGTTATATAATATTTTATGGTAATTATATAATTAATAAAAATTATAAATAAACTTATCATGAAAATAATTTCATTAACCTCAAAATAGTCACTTATAATCTAGGATAACATGTTAATGTACTTATATGGGCACATATGATATATTTAAAACTAAAAGATTGATATTTTGTAACTTTCTTTTGTTTGAATATTATATAGGAATTTTCATGGAAAATGTCCATTGGAATTAAATTTTGATCATAAGGTGATAAGAAGATAATTACCTTAATCTTTTAAGAATTAGGGTAAAAAATTATAGACTTATCACTTATTTTTAACCTAGATTTACTTATTTATCCTTTTTATGTGGTGATAAATTTTACCACAGTTTTCATTTATACTGAAAAAATGGGATATATTAACCAATTTAGAACATCCTAATTCTAAATATAGAATAACTTTTATAAAATTAAATTTTTAAAAGTTTTATATATTAATATTAAAATAAACGTTCAACACACGATGGAAATGACCTTTTTAGAAATTTTTTATGCATAAAACATGGTTTGTTTTTATCACATGGCTAGAAAAATTGAAAATGAATTTTAAAAAATTATATCAACTATATAATAAATTTATTTAATTAAAACAATTCAAAAATAATGAATAATTTAATATATTAAGAAAAAAAATACATTTTGTGGATAAAAACATTATTTCAAAAATATATTTCAATTACTTTAAAATTATTTTAATTTTTATTTATAATTAATTGATACTAAAATAATTAGTTTACACACATGTAAAAATATATTTTTCAAAATATATTTAGTCTTACTCATACTCATCAATCAATCATCTTGAAGATAACATTAAATAATAATATTTTAATATTATATCATGGTTCGTTCCAAATCAATGTTACGTGTAACACAAGATACCAAAAAAAATATTATTTATAGATAAGTATATTATTAAAATATAAGTGTGTTATATTCTCACCCCCTTGAAAGGAATTTCATCTTTGAAATTCATAATTTTGACATAAATAAATTAGGATATATTTATTTCATTACATCCTTGGGTTCCCAAATAGTTTCTTCAAATTTTTTATTTATCCATTACACTAGTCTTATTTTGTAGCACATTATATATATGCTCCAAGATTTCAATTGGTATTTATTCATATAAAATTTTATGATCCAGTGGTATGGAATTTATTTTTAGTACATGTGATGAATCTGGTATGTACTTCATTTGGAGGGATACATAGAACAAATTTTAAACATGACATAGGTTTAGTGGAAGCTCTATATGATAAGATACCATCTATAGTCAATCAATAATTTTAAAAGTGCCAATATACCTTTACTAAAAATTCCTTTATTCCTGATTATAATAACCTTATTCCATGGATAAATTTATTGAAACACCTTCTCTCTAACTTATAAATACAAATCTCATCAAAAGTCTATTAGCATAACATTTCTATCAAAATGGGGCCGCCTAGATATGTTGTTGAAGGGGTCTAACTTTACCTAGTATTTCCTCATATTCCTCAAGTCCCAATAGTTATTTTTCTCCAAATTTAACCTAATAATTTGTATTTTTACACATTTTTCCATATCGTAATTCAAATGGAGCCCTCTAAATACTTTATTCAAATATATTATTTTATGAAAATTCAAATGTTGAAAGTATTTTATCCCAACCACCTTTTAAATCCATATATCAGTATCTCATTATATCCACTATGGTTTGATTTATTCTTTCAGAATAACCATATATATATATGGATCATAAGAAATATTAAAACTCAATACTCTATCTAGAGCTTACTCAATAATTTTCTAGAATATTGGGGTAAACCATTGTCCCCATTTAGATATAATAAAACGTATTAATCAATAAAAACATAACACTTTCTTAATATAAATTATGGAAATATTATCTAGCTAAAAATATTATCTTTTGGAAATAAAGTTTCTCTGAGTTTTTTATGGATTGACTACAACCCATATATAATTATTCCCTTTATATGTTTTTTGGCATCCAATGAAAAAATCAATGGTGATGTATTCCCATTTCTATTCTGGAATAGGTAATGGTTATAACATCCCCTTAGACTTATATCTCTAATCATTAACATTATAAAATTCCAAGAACCAATATACATACTTAGTATAATCACTCATTATGTTATCCCACTGTAAATACTCTTTAAAATCTATATACATCTTTATACTTCTAGGAAAATAGAGAATGATGAACTGTGAGCCTCATCCAAAAACTCATTCACATTTGGTGTGGATGAAACACATATATGGCTCTATAAAATTACCATTCAATCATAATCATGGTTAGATTTAGGAACATTTATCACCATTTTATGTAGCTCTACATCTTCCATTTTCACCTCTTGAATTATAACTTGGATAAATGGCTGAACACTAATTTGAGAAATATAATATTTCTCCCATTCATTCAAGATTTATATATATATATATTTTGTATATCCAAATATATTGGATCTTTTTTTATCCTCATACTTTATGATCTAGTAATATCATTTCAACTCATAACATCTTCCACCTTGTTCTCATTCCAAGGGTGGTAATGTATTGAACAGTCATAATATTTAATCTGCTCAAACTATATTTTCTTGTGTATAATCAACTCTTTATATAGGAAAATATACTTAAAAATTATATGATTAGTTTATATATCACACATTTATACATAAATATAATGAATCTATATCTTTACTGAAAACATTATCATAGCTAACTCTAAATCATTATTTGGGTAATTATTGTAAGAACTCAGTTCTTTCGTGAGGTAATGAATATTTTACATTCCATAAAGTTTTAGTTTAAATGAATGTTTACAAATTAATATGATTTCTATTTCATTTCATAGAGGTAATGGGGGTGTTAGAGGATGGTTCAGAGCCTGAAACCTAGATTTTGGTTTGAAACAAACCTACTGAACGGTTAGTAGAAACCGTGCGATGTAGGAAACATGGTTACTTCTAACCATACTATGATAAAAATTCAGAATCTATATAATGCAAAGTTTGATAAACCATGCTATTTGAGACTTTTTCCATTTTTAAACTTATATATTTTTCAAATATGGGATTAGACACAGTTTTTTCATAGATAGTCAAACCGTTCAAACAAACCATGCGAGGTGCCCCTTCCCACAGCAAAGGGCACACTATTGGTGCATTTTTTGGCTAACCGTGAATCCAAACCATGAGAACTACGGATTTTGGTTAATTTTGATGACTTCTCTTAATTAATGCTATATTTTAATCCTAAATTTCCTCATTTCTCATGTTGGACTACCTTGGGTCATTGAGGTCCCTCCTTGATGCCTAATCAAGGATGTGGAAGAACTTCTTATTACATGCTCGGAATCAAGATATATCAGAAGCATGAAATCTATCTTAGTAGGATCTCAATTTATTTTGTATCATTACTCATTTTATTTGGTATCATATATTATATTTAGGTTCATGATAAGTTTCCTTATTTTTAGGGTTCTCATCCATTTTTCATTTTTTCCCAATTTGGGTTGAACCTGGTGTTGATAATAGATGAGCACTCCACTATGGACCTATGGTTCGTGGTATTATGATTTCCCTTTAATGTTGAAGTTTTTATATATATTCCTTTATTCCATACATCCAATTATTGGATTGACACCCTTAAAATAGAGTTTAATCCTAGATTTCAATTGATAGGTATGAACTACCTAATTAAAGGAACAAATTGATAAATGAATAGTGGTTAAGAACCTTAAATTGGAACCACTCATTGGATGTGTTGTTTATTTAGTTATACCATGATGGGTGGATATTGAATTTGGATCTGTTACAGTGACACTTTCAATCTTTTTCCATTTGATGTTTAATGATTAATTGAATTTTAATATTAATTTTAATGTGCGTTGTAAAGTGAATTGAATGAAGGGAGGGAATGGAATGAACATGACCTATGGAACTTTCCATATAATGGCTTCTATACTATTGAGTTAACCTTATGTTATGAAATTACCATGTGAGTAATTAAGAGGAAATCCTTATAAGATTATTCATTCCTTGAGCTACCTTCTGAGGTGATTTTGAAATGAATTGAGTATGGTGATGACCCTCTATACAAATAAATGACATTGAATGCATGTCTGATAAATGTCTTGGGTGACACATGGGTTCATATAAAAATGACTAGGATTGACTCATTTAGATTCTACATTTCGTACCCTCGAGTGACATTTATATTCCTTAGTAGACTTCCAAGGATAGACTCATGGGGGATAACTTTTATATGAATAAGTCACAGTTGGACTTCTTAAAGATTTCCAAGGGAAGACTCAGTGGGTAGTTGATCGTATACTCCATGGGTGATAGTTAGTCTCACTTAGTGGGCTACCCAGGATGGACTTGATTGAAAATAATGTTATACCACGCCTAGAGAAATACCAGGATTCCCATGAAGAATGCCTATGATGGGCTTGTATAGTGTTGGTTCATGATACACCTGGAGCGATACCTGGATTACAAATTATTAATACCAAGGATTGTATTAGGTTCATAATAGAATAATAAATTAAATCATTTATATGACATTTCTGTGAGGCCAAAGCAGAATATTGGATTCAGTTAGCGCCATATACCTTATATATTTTCTGGTTAGGCATCTCTTGATTACATATTTTTATGGGGGATGCTAGGATCATGCAAAGTATTGAGAAATATTTATTAAATGAAAGTTGTTAATTAAATGAGTTTGATTGCAAAATGATATAGGACTGGCTATTTTTCAGTGATATTCCATCTTGGTTGAAGCAAGTAGAAGAGGATGACTGTCCATGGGAACTAAGACCTTTTTGGGTTGTTTACATTCAATACTTCCTTACATATCCTATTTTTTCATGTGCACTATTATTACTATATAATCACTGACTGGATGGAATTATACCTTTGGGGAGATGTGCTTGAGGCCATGTGGCCCACCTGGCTCGGGGTACCTTTTAGTGGAATATGTATTTGGGACATTAAAAAGTGGTATTAGAGAATATTTTTTTGATTTATTATTTAGCGAAGATAGATAGGGAAATAAAGGAAATGGAATTTGGTAATGAGTTGTGTTTGGGCATAGATATCCCACATACAGGAAAAAAACAAAATTTCCTTTAATGAAATTTTTATTTTTTGGATTTTGGCTGTTAAATTTGATTTAATTCCACCCTTGGGTGATGCACTAGAATTATAATATTATTTTTTATATTATTGTTAGTTCCTTTTTTTGCAACTAGATATGACGAGGGTGTTCCATGTCATGCATAATTTTAGGAACTTGTTAGAAATCACATTCCATGGATTGTGACATGCCATATAGGATGCACTCCCTGTTTTCATGCTATTATGATATTTGAAATTATTTAAATACCTATTATGAGGTAAATATTTTGTGTAGAAAATTGAGAAACATGGTTATTATATAGAGTGAATGAGGTAACCTTAGAAGGGTTTTATTAATTAGGCTATAAAAGACACCCTAAGCATCCAATTTTGGAATGTTGAATCATGGATGAAGATTTGCATGGACTTGAACGTGTTATGGTGTAAATTGGGTGGATGCTATATTTTGGTTCATAAGGAGTATGGGTCCGTATGGATCAGAATTTCTTGAACCATTTGGTTCAACCATTTGAAATGAATTTTGATATTATGTAAATGAATATAAGAATAACATGAAAACTAAAATTGTTGATAGAAGAGAGCTTAAACCAGAATCGACCTTAGTAGTGGGAATTTGGAAGTATATATTAATTTTATATGTTTTTTATGACCCCAGACCTGACTCAAGGAGAAGATAGATGCGTGTGTTTCTTATATATGAAGGCATGTACCTGTCATACCATAATTAGTGTGATTTTTACCTTTAAACATTAATAATGTTCTTATTTGAGTCAAGTTTATGTAATTTTAGAGACATTCTACCATGATGACCTCCATTCATATTCCATGAAGGTGTCAATGACCACGCACCATAGGTGGTGGTACATGCGATAATGATGGGTCCTCTTTTAGTGAAAACGGTGGCACTCGTAGTAATATCAGACATAGGTGATGAGGCATGTGTCCTCAAAGGCATTATGTGATTCATGAAAACTATTCAGGGATCACCATGAGCTACCCCGACTATAGAATAGTTAATGTGTTTCTTCCAATAAAAGAATCATCCCACATTTTCATTGGATAGAAGCCTATAAGCTGTAGATTCATGACAAGAGGACATATTATCTATCTTAGAGCTTCTATAGATTCCTCCTGAGAGGAGGGTAAATCTTGGTACATATATGATTCATGATTCCACCTAGAGATAGTGGGGTGTTATTACTCACAAAAATATTCATCAACAGATGGCTTGAAGGGATTTTCATATGGACTTATAAGATTACTTTTATCCTAATATTTTGAGGGCTGATAGAACCTGAGATTTTATGTACTTTATGTATGGAGCGTTATCAGTTATGAATTATTTGGACCACTTTACAGAGATATTGTGGTTCACACCTTTTTTGATGGGTGAAAAGTTATCTAGATCCACGAAATTTGAGGATGGTATCAGGAATGACATCTAATTGTAGGTAATTTTTTTTTGAATAAATACAATTTTTGAAATAGGGAATCAGGTGCTCATCATAGAGCATAGCATGAGAGAGGCTGGGGGTGTGAGCCAGGGAAGTTCGACACCTGGATTTGGTACTACATCGACTTGTTGTAGGAAGCATCATCTGGAGTTTCCACATGGTTCTATTAGTATCCAAATCACATACTCAGATAGCCTGTTGAGGTGGAACCGTTGTGGTATAATTGGACATATGAGACCCTAGTGCATGATATACCTAGTTGAGTCTTCATATTATGGCAATATGGGCTATATATATGGCTTGAACTTACCCAGTCAGGATCCAAGTATTACTAAGAGGGGGAGGGGTGAGACAATGATATATTTTCTGTTTATGTTTCCTTTCAAATAAAACAAAATTTTTATCCTATTAAGGATCTCCTTCCCTACAGAACACAATCCAAGCACACATCCACAAGAACACAATAATTTACAATGTTCACTACTCAATGAGAGTAGCTAGTCCTGGGTATGGTACATAGATAATCCTTTAACATAGAATCCACTATTTATATAATCCATTTATGTGGAATACAATGAGTAGGATATTCCATCTCACCCTTATAGTATTTGGGAGATAATCTTCATATGTGTGTGGACCCTTTTATCACAGATATGTTAATGCAATATCTCTGTGCTTCTTGACAAACATTCACAAATCTGATCTTTGAAAACAACTATTCTCTTTATTATCCAGATGCTGATAGGAAATACCTAGACTTATTAATAATAATTACTCTTATAGCCCCATCATATCTGGATCCACTTGAAAGAACTTACCAATTAATTGGGGTACACAAATCTTCAACTCACAAAGCTCCTTCACAGAGCTCCTTCGTGAAGGTCCCAGATTCGCAGAGAACTCTAGTTCACAAATCTCACTAGATCATAGATATCACTAAATATCGGATTAAAAATTGGTCTTTAATAAGTTCACTACATTCTAAAATCTCAAAATCTCTCCATGAAGCTCCTTTCCTTCGTAGATCTCACTACCTTTGCAAATCTAAATTTCTCTATGATTGTTCATTTCAATTTGAGAGATCTAAAATTCTCTTCAAGTATCTCTTAATTTCTTTTAGGGTTTGTGGTCTATTTATTGGCATTTCCCACTGACTCTTGAAACTTCCATCCACCTCATCTCCAGGTCATTACAAAATCTCAGAGCTCTGAAATTTTCGCAGAAATTCGATCACTTTCGTGAAGCACCATGGCTATTTTCTAGATTCGAACATCTCGTTATAATTGTGAAGCGTTCCATAAAATCCTTTGTGCCACCCCGATACACTTTCTTCTTTGGTACTGCTGCAATTCTCCCCACCATCACCACCTCTATGCTCACCCATAATGCTCCTTTCATTGTCCATTCACAATGCTTGTCGTAATCGTGAAGAACACCATCAACATTCATTATATCTTCACAAAATCTACTTCATGAAGCTCATCTTCACAAAATTAATATCTTTTCCATATTTTTATAATATGTTCAAGGATATCTACTTTTCATAATTCTATACCAACTCCAAATAAAGGACCTGAAAATTTTGGAAAATAGTAGAAAACTGTGCCATCTTATACACTTTATTCTACAAGACCAACCCTAATGATGGACTGCATGTTTTCTCTCCCATTACTTTATAAATAATTCATCATAAATTTTTAAAAAAACTTATGATATTTGTGAAATTTGAATCAAAAAAGCATCATCTGATTTACCATGGAATGTATAATATCTTTTTTGTCTTTTCTCTCCCACATATACAAAGTGAAGTGATTTCATTTATTCTCAAACTTCCTTGACAAAAAAATAAAATACTATATGGATCCAAAAACTTTATCAGACATCTTGGTCCCAACAATATACCCCATTGTATTTTGTTGTCAACCAAGATTCATAAATCATTGAACATTGAAACCTCAAGAAATGGGTCTCTTATCAACAATTCTAAGATAGTGTGAGCTAACTCATTATTGGAATAAGAATCATTGAAAACAAGACCATGCTTTCCATAATAAGTGACTATGAACCCATATCACATCATCTTTGATCCTTATCCTTCTTCACTTCATCAATATTCAAGATGAATTTAGAGCTTACCCACAACTCCACCTTTATTATTTCTTCCATAAGGATAGATTTATGAAAATTATCCCCCTTGAAAACACTATCCTAAGGTAATATAAGAGATGGGACAGAAGCACGTACCTCATCCATGATGAGAGGGATGTTGGAAACCCATGTTCAACCTTAATTTTTTAAATGGTTCTATTGGTAATGGTTTTTTAAATATATTAGCAACTTGTTTCGAGGTAGGAATGTACTCTAGATTTAACTCATTATTCTCCACATTCTCTTTGATGAAGTGGTAATTTATGTCAACATGTTCTGAACAACAATGTTGTACTGGATACCATATAAGATTGATTTCACTTTGATTGTCTCAACCCAAGAACAATGGTATCATTACATCAACATGTAGTTCTTCCATCAGAGTCTTTATCCATATTAGTTAGGTATTAGCTTGAGTAGCAGCAACATACATAGCTTCCTCTATTCTAAGTGTTCCTGAATTATTTTTCTTTGTATTCCAACTAACAAAAATTTTCCCCAGAAAGAAAACTCCACCCGATGTAGATCTTCTGTCATCAAAATTTCATACCCAATCTACATCTGAATACACAAACATGTTAATATTATTTGATCCATAATTCTTGATTCCAAAGTTTATTATTCCTTTGATATATCTAAGAATCCTTTTTCCAGTAAAAAAATGTGATTATTTATGGGTG
This sequence comes from Viscum album, assembly GCA_963277665.1. NCBI lineage: Eukaryota > Viridiplantae > Streptophyta > Magnoliopsida > Santalales > Viscaceae > Viscum > Viscum album. The sequence goes on from OY728150.1 coordinate 1,078,514,125, forward strand.
CTTTGAAATCTTTCACATAAGGTAACAACATTGACTATGTCGTGTCTTAAGACAGTCAAATATGACAGACTTCCAATCAGCTTTCGAAACTCTTTCTAGTCAACTTTCATACCTTATTCATCTTTAGACAACATAGTTCCCACTTAAATTGGCATGAAAACTTGTTTCAAATTTTCCCTGCCTCCATATGTTCTTTAGCATACTTTTATTAAGACAAAAAAAAATTTGTTTCTTCTTATATGAAATTTGTAGCCGAAGAAAGTATTTCACTTCTCTCAGCATGGACATCTCAAACAACTTATTCATATCCTCGTAAAATCTTTCACTATATATTTAATCATTCCCAGTGATGATAATGTCATTGAAATAAACTATTATGATCAGAGAGAACTCCTGACATTCCTTTATGTAAATATTGATGTCAAGTTCTCCTTTCTTGAAATTCATTTTCCTAAATCAAGTATCCGGTTTTTAATTCCATCACCTTGGTGCTTGGTTTAGCCCGTAAAAATATTTCTTTTACCTGCACACATAAGTTTCATATTTTCCAATAACAAATCCATAAGGTCAATCAATGTAAACTTCCTCATCAAGATCACCAATCAAGAATGCGGATTTTACATCCATTTGAAAGATGTTTTAGCCTCGTCGTGAAACAACAGAAAGAAAGATTCTAACTATTTCTAGACTTTCCACTAGAGCAAAGGATTCATCAAAACAAATGCCTATAATTTTTAAATACCATTTGAAAACCAATTTTCCTTTGTTTCTTATCACTTCACCATATTAATTCAGCTTGTTTTAGAAAACCCACTTTGTACCAATAATTTTCTTATTCTCCAGATTGGGTACAAGCTCTAGAGTTTCATTCTTCTCTATCTAATAAATCTCTTCATTCATGTCATGAACCTATTCTATATGATGAAGTTCTTCAATCACATCATTCAGTTTAACTTTCAAATAGAGAGAAGTGTGGGTAATAACATTCATTTTTATTCTTGTTTTAACACTCTGATGTAGATCCCCAATAATGTTCTGATCCTCCACTTTTTTACTCAGCCTAGGATGAGATGTTTAAATTTCATCCTCATCACTTGAGGTTGATGAGGCTGATATCTATTCTTGAGTAGGATTAACACATCCTATTGCATTATCAATATAGTTAAAAAAATATTCTATATCATTCTCAACTTATACATCATCATATGATGGATTTTCTTTCTCATCATTTTCAAAATCTTTCACATCTACATAATCAATAATTATTCTGGTTTGTTTGTTGAGACATCTATAACCTATTCCTTCTGGATCATAGACAAGAAAAATTACATCATATACTCTTTGCTCAACATTCCAATATTTTCACCTTTCTTATTTATAATGCATGGACTCCCAAAAACACATAAGTGTTTCAGACATGGAGTTTTTCCCTAGATCATTTCGTATAGAGTCTTATCTGAATTTGTCCAATAAAAAATCGTTTTGTATATACACAGTAGTACTTACAGCTTACCTTCAATAGTAATGAGAGAGACCATGTTCATGTAACATAGTTACCTCCATGTCCACTAAACTTCTATTCTTTATTTCATCAACCCCATTTTGTTTATGTGTGTACGGTGAACTGAACTCATGTCGAATTATATTCTTCTCAAGATAATTTTTAAATTCGTCATTCATTTATTCCCCACAATTTTCAGTTCTTAACTTCTTCCCTGAATACTCACATTCCTTCTCATCTGTCCTTCTAAAACTTTTAATCTTTTTCAGAGAATCTGACTTATGCCTCATATACATAGCTCATGTTATGCGAGTAAAATCGTCACTGAAAGTGATGAAGTACTTATTTATATTTTTTAATTGTTTTCTCATTGGCACATAAATATTAGAGTGGATATGTTCTATAGGCTGTTCTGAACAAATGTCAACTTTCTTGTGTACTGTATTCGTGATATTCCTTTTTTGACAAATAGTGCCACACCAATCTCTTCTTGTTTATAAATAAGTAACATCTCGAACACTATATCATGTTAATAATTTTCTCATTTTTCATTGACGCATGTGTCCAAGAATTTTATTCCAAAAATTATTTTCTTCAACCAAACCCATGTAACAAGAGTTCTGAACTTCTCCTACTTGGAATAAGTTTCTATTTGTACATTGTCCTCTTGTAACTACAATCCCATTATCTTAATTTCTCACAAAAAATCTTTATTTTATTAAGTTTACTTTGTTTCCCTCATCAAAGAGTTATGAAACACTTATCAGGTTGTGTCTCATCCCATCAACATATAGAGTTTTTATAGATTTCTTCTTTTCTTTTCCAGTGATGGTTGATCCAACACCTTTGATTCTTAGAGATTCATCATTTCTAAATATCATTGTTCCTTAGTTGAAATTGTTCACATTATTTAAAAACTTTATGTCTTCTATCAAATGATAATAATAACCACTATTATGAATCTCAGGTCGTTCTCCTTTCGTATATTTCCAAGAGGTTTCAACAACAAGAGCTTTATGTTCATCCTTTTCATCCACTTTAAATTGTTTTTCTTCCTATTTACTAGAAAAGTCAATGTGTTGTATCCAGACAACCAAGAAATCTTTCTTTTCAGACCTAGAAAATCTGTATTTCAAATCCTTTAAAGTCTCTAGCTTCCGAAATTTTTTAAAAATCATTTCTTATTCCGGAAACACAATCAGACAACCCATAGCAATATTTTCAGGTCAATCACATCATTCACAGATAGATTCCAGTTGTTAGAACCTATTCTCAATTTTCACACCAACCTTATCAGATATCATATATATTTTATTTCACTTCTATAAAATAGACCTATACCCATGGTTTTGGAAAACTGTAAGTATGGGTATGGTTCACGGACCTATACCCTTGGTTTAGGAAATCTGTGGTTATAGGTCACCGATACACAGGGTTTTGGGTGAAACCGTGTGTATAGATTTTTTTGATGACCCATACCCATGGATTTCCAATATAGTGGGAGAAAAACCAATACCCATTGTTTTGGACACAACTATTGGTATAGGTGTTTCTTTCAAGTCTTATACCCAGAGTTTTACCAAAACCGTGGGCATATGATTTTTTTCAAAGACCTATACCCACATTTTTGTAAAACCATGGGTATCGCTTTTGTGGGGGAAAAATACTTAGGTCACAAAAAATTGGGGGAAAACCTATATACACGGCTTTCCCTCCTATACCCACGGTTTTAATCAATATAATTAAGTAGATAAAAATTTAAAAACAAATAAACTTTGTAGGGTGGTTGGTGATCCGCTCTGTGTTACATCCGGTGGTCTCGGGATTGAATCACATAGAATGTTTTTAATCTAACACAACAAGATATAATAATATATTAAATTAAATTTATTTATATTTAACAGTAAGAGTCGTAGATGTGTTGGTATGGAGCAGTAGAGTTCGAGAGAAAGTCCAGGGATCAAAACCCACAACCATCATTTTTTCTAAAATTAAGGTAGATTAGTATATTATGAAAAACAAAATCAGATATATAATCGGAAGTTATGTAGCTTAAGTGGTGAGACTTGTTGGGTAAAAAGGGACAGTCTCAGAAGTTGCTGGTTCCACACCAGAATGTTACATTTTTGTACAATTTGATACCCGCGGTTTTAAAACTATGGGTAAGAGCCATTGACAGCATTGAAATGGGTTTGAGGATTTGACAATGTGGCATAAAAGAGCTATATAAACGGTTTGTAAAACTAGGGGTATAGGCTGGGGACCAATTTTGGTGCCTCGGTTTCCCACGATTCACAAAATCATGGGTATAGTTCATTTTTTCAACAGTGTTTTGATATTTTTTATTTGAAAAGATTGATTCCCCATTAATCCTTTTCATTTAAAGATTGTGGAATAGTAGAAATATTTTTGGTTAAACCAACACATATTTTAAATTTCTCTGAATCCACCACAATACCAGTAGTAGTCATATAATGAATATATACCAAGGGAACATCCATACTAACCATATTTGTGAAAATGCTTCTCAACAATCTTCTTACCAAAATTCTACATAATATTAGGCTTTATATTTTCAATTGTAACTTTTTTATTCAGATCATATTTCTTTTTAGACTTACCATAACTAGAAGAGGTAGGAATATTTTTGGACTCTGGATTCCTAGATGCTTCTGATTTTTTAGTATTTCAAACTTTGAACACATACGTAGCCTTTCCAGGATTGTTCTTATGAAAACCAGTTCCATCTTTCTTATCAGCCTTTAAAGGTATATTATTTGGTTATTTATTAGGTTTATTCTTGTAATAACTTTCACCAACTTTTGTAACATAGTTTTTGAACATTTTTTTCCTCATCTTTAGAAATTTTGAGTTGGACAATTTACAAATCATTATATTTTTCCTTCATATTTACTTCCATATGATCATTGCGATTATTTTCACTCTCAATGTAATTCTTCATATAATCAATCTCCATTTCAAATTTTTCCTTCTCATCAGGAAAACCTTCTAAGTCATTTAATGAAATGTTTTAATTTTCCAATTTTATTTTTTCCTTCTCAAGCCTTCTGATATTTCTAAAAAATTTCTTAATCTCTTCTTTCAAATACTATTCAATTTGAGTATTTTCTTCTCCAAAACAACTTCTCTCACAATATTCATTATTCGTTGTTTCAAAAAAGTTTCTCTCTTGGTATTTCTCAATAATGGAATTTTCAGATTCAGTCTCATTATAACCATATTCTTTATTTATAGAAAAAAAGCTTCTTCTTTTTTGATTTTTTGAACTTTTTATCCTTACCTCTACCATAATATTTATATTCATAACACTTTTTCTTCCATGACCTTCTTGGTCTTTTGTCTTCTTTATCACTATCTTCATCTTTCCTTTTTTGAGGGTAATTAGTAGTGAAGTGTCCAACAGTTCCACAATAAATACATTTCAAAGGGAGTTTATCTTTGTATTTCCCTTTACATATTTTCACATTCTTAGGAAATAAGGATGAATTTTTATTAATTTTTTTTACATAACCTGTCTTTTTAATCGGATTCACCGGCACCAACTTCAATAAGAATTTTCTTTGACTTTTCTTTCCTTACAGCCTTGAAAGACATCTCTCTATCATCTTTTTCTATTCTATTCATAGTCTTCTCCCTTATCATTTAATAAGTGATGAGAGTGCTACCAAAATCATCTAGAGATAATGTTATAGGGTCTCTGTCTTCCAGTGATGACACTTTTGCATCAACATTTTCGGGCTGAATTCTCAAGATCTTTTCAAAAAATGTAGAATCCTCCAATTTTTTTCTAAGACATCTGATTCTACAGACAATCTCATTATCCTGGAAAATAAGTCCCCAATAGATTAATGCTTACCCATATTTATGTCTTTATACTTTATCTTCAAGATTTAATGTTTTTCTTCTTCACTTTGGTATTTCCTTTATAGGTGTTTTTCAGTTTTTCCTTGATTCCTTTGGCAGAAGTGGATTCTTTAACTCATAAAAATTCACTCTTAGAAAGATATAATAGTAATGCATTTTTATCTCTTCCATCATTTTTAATGTTCCTTTTATCAGTAGGAGTAAGAATAACTTTTTTTATCAATAGGAGGAAATCCATCTGTTGTAGTTTCAAGAACTTCATATCCAAGAGACATAATATAAGGAATCATTTTATCTTTCCAGATGTGATAATTCTTCCCATAAAATATCAGAATCCACTTACTATTCACACAATTCAGATATTCCAACACAATTTCTCTTCAAAATATCAGGAAAGAATAAGCGAAGCCAACCTGGCTCTGATACCAATTGACGTTACCCAGTTGGGATCCAATTATCACTGATAGGGGGAGAGGGTGAATCAATGATATCTTATGTTTTTATGTATCATTTTGAACTAAAATAACCTTTGTATCTTATTAAGTAACCTCATCTCTGATGAACACAATCTGAACACACATCCATAGGAACACAAGAATTTTCAAGGTCCACTGCTCAATGAGAGCAGATAGTCCTTGGTATAGTACATAGATAATCATGTACCACAATATCAAATAAAGATATAATCCTTTGATGTGGAATAAATTGATTTTGATATTCCATTTCACTCTTGTAGTACATGGGAGATAATCCTCATGTGTGTGTGCACCCACTTAGCACAAATACGGTTACACTATATCTCTATGCTTCTTGAAAAACTTTCAAAAATATGATCTCTGAAATAAACTCTTCTGTTTCCTATCCAAAAGCATATAATAAGTTCCTAGACTTTTTAATAATAGTTATTCATTTACCCTAGTGATATCTTTATCCACATGAAATCACTTATTTCTTAATTTGTGTACTCAAATCCTCATCTCGCAGAGCTCCTTTATGAAGCTCCTAGCTTCACAGATTACTCTGTTTGGTAAATCTCTCTAGTTTTTAAAGCTCACTAGATCGTCGAGCTCCCTATTTAGTGGAGATCAAATTGTTCTTTCTAAATTTCACTTCTTTCGTAAAGCTCAACGGTTCGCTGCAAAGCTCCTTTCCTTCATGGAGCTCACTGCCTTCACAGAGCCCACTTTTTTTGTGAACCTTCTTCTCACATTTAGTGATCTTAAATTCTTGTTATGTCTCTATACTTTTCTCTTAGTGGTGTAGAACTATTTATAGGAGTTTCCCACTAAATATATAACCTTCTATCCACCTCAACTCTACATAAGCACCAAATCACATAGCACAAAAATTTCCACCGAAATTCCCAATTTTTAATGAAGCACCATGGCTATTTTTCAGATTTGCAAAGCTTGTTGTAATCACAAAGTGTTCCATCAAATCATGTGTGTCACCGTGATGCATCTTCTTCCTTTTCCCCGCTACAATGCTCTTCACCTTCAAAACCCCAATTCTCACCCGCAATGCTTCTTTAATTGGTCATTCACAAAGATCATATGATATACCATGGGAAGTATAATAACTTTCCTATCTTTCCTCACTCACTTATACAAAGGGAATTGATTTCTTTTCTTCTAATACATCATTGAAAACCAAAGTCATTTCTTTATGCATCCAAGAACATCATCAGATAACATAGTCCATATGGATTTTGTAAAACATTTCCTTTGACAACTAGTGATTGAGGGTCTATAATGACTCCACATTCAAGAGTAGGGTTAGAAGCTTCTTGTTAGGTGGAAATTTGGGTTATATCTGGCCACTCAGGATAAGGCAGTGGTCTTGGACATTATTGTTAGACCCCAGACACGGAGCAAAAGTATAGCAGATCACCTCAGGGTAGCTAGACTATATAACTAGGCCATGGATCAGGGCATATATATGTAGTGAAACTGATACCTAAGGAGAAAAATATCAGACCATCTACACCGAGTGGTACTATTCTCATTGTATATACATTAGAATCTGATTGTTTTGATATGAGGTATCATCATTGTTTATATTTTTGGAGAGCCTTGGGCTCATCGTTAAATGTTTAATGTCTTCATGACACTTGATAATCTATTGGGGATTAGAATGGAGGATGTATGTTTGTGTAGAGAGTTCCCCTAGAGGTTGGAGGGTGTCACTTTGTATGGGACCAATTTTTCCTCAAGATGATTGGTTTTGACATTATTATCATGATGGAATGGTTGGTCCCCTTCCCTGATTTTGTTGATTTCTATCACTGATGGGTGACCTTCACATCACTATAGGGTGGACGGTTTATTCACATGGGTGAATGATATGTCGAGACAGGCCAAGATGGATATGAAAATTGTTGTCTAGGTAGGATGATGGAACATATTAAAAGTGAATATCTAGATGATTAGGGAACACATCAAGAAAATTTACCTCTAGTGGTTGATCATTTCATGGGATTTTTTTAAGAAAACGTTTTAGGATTACCTCTAGTGATAGAGGTAGTGTTCTCTTTGAAGATAGTACTTGGAGCTGCATTGGTATCCATTCCTCCTTATAAGATAGATACTACTAAGATGTTGGATCTCAAGAGGTACATATATTATTTATAGTCAAAGAGTTTTATCCAACATAGTACTTCTCTATGGGGTTCACCATTCCTTTTTGAGAAAAAGTTAGATGGTACCCTTATGCTATGTATGGATTAAGAGAAATTGTATGAGTTAATGGTTAGGAACCGATATATTCTAATGTAGATAGATGATATCATTTACCATCTACCAGGTGCTCAGTTATTATTTAAAATTGAATTGATATTGGGTTATCATTAGCTGCATATTAGACCATTAGACATACCTTGCACAATTTGTTTTAGAAGATATGGTATATACGAGTATTTGGTTATATATTTTGGTCTCCGGATCATGCCAGAAGTTTTCATGGAATTGATTAATCATGTCTTACATCCTTATCTAGATTCATTCAGAGTTGTTTTAATGGATGATATATTGGTATATTTTCATAATAGAAATGATCATTATAATCAGCTTGTGATCATATTCAATACACTATGAGAGAAACATTTATATGCCCATCTCACAAAGTTACACTTCTAGATAGATCAGATTCACAACACGTGTCACATCATCTCAAAGATAGGAGTATCAATTTATCTAGATAAGGTGAGATCTGTAGTTTCCGGAGAGTATCCCAATAACATTTTTTATATACATAGTTTCTCAGGGATAGCTGGTTATTACAATTGTTTCATACTATAATTCTCACACCATGTAGTTCCGCTTATAGGATTTACTAAGAAGGGTGTGAAGTTTGTATGGTTAGATTCCTATGATTCAACCTTTCCAGAGCTGAAAGGGATTTTTAATTCAATGCCAATACCGATTTTTCTAGATCTATCCAAGAGTTATAATGGGTAATATGATGTATCAGGTATAAGGATATGAGAAATTATTATGGAGTGAGGAAGAACCATAGTGAACGATTCTTGACATTGGAGGCCACACAAATGGAATTACCCGACACATGATCTTGATTTTGATACAGTTGTTCAACCATTACATTGTTGGATAAATTACTTACTTGGAGATAATTTTTCCATGTAAAGGGTCCAAAAATGAATCAATTATATATTTACACATCATGATCAGAATCTAAGGTAGTGGTGGGGGTTGAATACCTCAAGAATTTCAAAATCGAGCATGCCTACATTCCAGGAAAGGAAATGCAGTGGATGATGCATTGAATTGTAGGACTCAGATATAGTTAGTTCAATAGGAAAATAGAGAGTTTGGAAGGTGAGTACCTTCCTCCAAGGTGGGAAATTGGTGAGGATGAAATTATACATGTTCATGGTCATGTATGGGTTTTAGCAGACATTCATGACAAACTGATGTAATCCTTTCATGATTCATCTTGGTTAGTGCATCTTGGATTCCCCAATATCTATTGGGATTTACATGGCCAATACTGGTGATCGAGTATGAAAATAGATGTAGATGGTTTTCTCACAAGATGATCCAGCTATCAATATGTGAAGGTAGAAAAATACTTACATGCTGAGATTTTACAGTAGTTACCCCTTCTTAAGTGGAAGTGGGATGATGTTGCAATATATTCAATGACTGGGTTACTGAGGACACCATGAGGCAATGATTTCATATGGGTTTTTGTTGACAGGATCGCAAATGTTTCTCATTTCCTACCTATCATGGAATCATTTTCAATAAATGAGCTTGGGAGGTTGTATATCCATGAGATAGTAGTAATTCACGGGGTTCTGCATACAATTATTTCATAGAGGGATGCCTCATTTACTCAATGGTTTTAGAAAGGGTTGTAGAGGGAATTAGGTACATATGTGATTTTCGGTACAACATACAACCCTAAGAAAAATAGCCGGTTATAGTGCATGATACATGTTCATGAGGACATGTTAGGGGCATGAATCATAAATTTTATGGGATCTTGGGATAGACATATACCCATGGATGAATTCTCATACAATAATAGATTTCATGATACCATTCAAGTGGAACCATATGAGGATTTTTATGGTATTCCATGATGATCACCCCTTTGTTGGTTCATGGCAGGAGAGGAAACAATGTTTGGACCTCATCTCATTCAGGAGACCACACGTTAGGTTCAGTTGATTCAGAAGAAGATGGTACTATAGATTCTCGATTGAAATCTTATGTTGATCATCATACATGACTACAAGAGTATTAGGTAGGGTATCATTTGTTTTTAATTGTCTCATTGTGGCAGGGAAATAGGAGGATTATGTGATAGGGTAAACATTCAACACAATACATCAGAACATTTGAGATTCTGGAGAGAGTCAGGACAATAGCCTATTGGTTATATTTACCTCATAGGTATAGGACCATACATGATATATTCCTTGTATCATGGTCGAGCCTCTATCATTCTTCCCATTATCATACTTTTCAAATTGATGAGGTTGAGTTATAGGTATATGAATACTTTGAGGAGCATCCCATAAATATTGTGGATCATGACAGAAAGGTTATCTGAGGCCATTCAATTCCTCTACTACGGGTTTTATGGTAGCATGGTCAATTAAAAGATGGTATCTGAGAGTAATAGGCTGATTTATGAGAAGATTGGAAAAATTTGTTCTTAGACTATGCTTCACCACCCTTGAAATGAAATTTTGTTTTGAATTTATTTAAGGGGGGAAGTTTTTTAGAACCCAGTTCTTTATTAACATTTGAAATCAATCCATTTTTTGAATTTTTTGTTTAAATTATTTATTATAACCTAATATAAATTAAATTTGATAACATGGAGGTAACGGTGGAGACCCAAGGTCATTTTAGATCCCAAAAACTGTCTTTTGGAGTGAAAGTATCCTAGAACATGGATATTAGAAACTGTTCGGGGTAGGTTACACAATTACTTCTAACCATGCTAGGATAGAAAATGGGAAGATAAAAGAAACTTGGATTGATAAACCATGATATTTGATGTTCACGGTCGTGTGACACCCTCTTCAATTTTTTACAGTGTTTTGTGACACAATTTATGCATATATAGTCAAATCATGCATCCAAACCATGAAGGGTGCCCCTTCCTAAAACAAAGGGATCACGGTTCCTTCATGGTTTGGAAAACAGTGTAAAAATTATTCGACCAAAAGATTTTCATAAATTTAACAAAATTCCATTAGTTAATTATTTATTTAAAACATAATTTTACACATTTATCATGTTAGAAATCCTAGGGTATTTGAGATCTCTCCTTGAATCCTAATCTAGGAAGTGGAATAACTTTTTTATCTAAGAATAGAATCAATATCCATTAGAAACATCAGATATGAATCATTAAAATTTTAATTCCTATTATTTTTTTCCTTGTTTGGTTTTTTATCAGATGTTCCAATTATGTAGAATCTAATTTGTTCTATTCTCATTCCTCTTGTCCATTCTTAGTTTTTTCTCCCTATTTGAGTCGAATCAGGAGCTGATACTGGATGAGAAATCCACTAGGGACCTACAATAGGTGGTATCGTTATTTTACATCAAATTTGATGTGTTTATATATAACTTGTTTCATTTCACACCCAATTATCAGAGAGGTTCTGTTGAAATGGAATTTAATCCTTGATTTAACTTGATAGTTATGACTTATGAAGTGAATAAAATCCATTAATAAATTAATAGAGGTTAATATCCTTGAATTAAAAACAACCTGTGGGTGTATTTTTTAAATCATTAGATCACCATGGGTGTCTATTGAATTTGGATACATTAGGGTGAGCCTTATACCCCTTTCCATGAGATGTATACGGATGAATTGAATTATGACTAAAAAGTGATTTGTAAATTGAATTGACTTAAGGGGTAATGGAATGAACATGACCCTTGACCATTTCCATGTAATGGCTGGTTTAAGATTGAGTTACCATTATATTAGGAAATTCCCATGTGAGTAATTAATAGGAAATCCATCTAAGCTTATCCATGCCTCGATCCACCTTCTGAGATGAGTTTGGATTGAATTAAATATAGTGAAGACCCTAGATATAACTAAACAATATAGATTTCTTGTTTGATAAATGCCTTGGGTGACACATGGGTTCATATATGAATATAATGGATGGAATTTTTTGGATTTCACCTTGCTTATGGCTAAGTGACATTTTGGATCCCTATTGAACATCCAAGGATGGACTCATGGGGGATGACTATTATTTGCTCAAGTGACATTTGGAATCCTTATGGATTGAAAAAGATTGAATCAAAGGGAAGTTGATCATATATTACATGGATGAAACTTTTGATCCCTTAGTGGACCAAAAAGGATGTACTCAAATGGAAATGATGTTATACCACAACTAGAACGATACCAAAATTCCCATGAGGAATTCCTAAGAGGGGCTTGTAAGGTGTCAGTTCATCATACACCTGGGGTGATACGTGGATTCCAAATTACTAGTTCCAAGGAAAACATTAGGTTATCAATTGAATTGTAGATAAAATAATTTATTTAACACATCTTCTATGGCAATGAAAAATCATTAATTAGTTCATTTCCTTATACCTTATAGATTTCCTGGTTAGGTATCTCTTGATTACATATTATTATGAGGAACGTTGGGTTCATGATAGAAATCGATACCTATTTACAAAATTAAACTAGTTAATTTAAAGAGTTTGATTATACATTGATACAGGTCTAAATAATGTTCATATAATTTATTGAAACGGCGAAGTAGGTAGTAGATTATAGGTGTCCATGGGGACCTGGACCTTTATGGGTTGTTTAAATTCAATACTTTCTTCTATATTCTATTACTATATGTATACACTTTTTATATAAAATCATTAAGATGATGTAATTAGACCATTGGGTGGTTTATTACTACGAATTTATCTCACACCCTATTCAATCCTCTATTGGGTTTCTAATGGACTATATGATTGTAGATATGGAAAAGGGCAATCACCTTACGATTGGTTATTAATTTTTGCTTAAGAGTAGGAGATAACATGACCGAGATGAGGCTCATGATGCTAGTTGGATCCATTTGGTCATTTTGTAATTTTTTTACATGTAATGTACACATTCCATGTATACCTATTTTGGTTATTTTGTAGATACATGACTTGTATCATCATCATATTTATACAAGATTAATTATAGTAATGTTTATATATTTGTATCTTTTTTATTTATCATATGTATGATTTTCTTACTCCTTTTTCTATTTATTTTAATTCATATTCAATTATTCTAAACTCTATAAATGAGGTTATAGTGTCCCCATGGACACATCCTAGGCCCTCACTACTATTTAGAAGCCTCTGGCATTTGGGGAGATGCGCTTGAGACCATGTGGCCAACCGGGTATAGGTCCCCATTTAGTGTCATCTCAATTCAGGATTCTGTAATTTTTCTCATGAACGTTAAATTGGTTTGAGGTATTATATATAACCATATTATTTTAAATGATAATTCACCCTAATCCCTTCTTCGATGCATCACTATATATTACAAACCATTTTCTGAAAAAGGTTAAGGTAACTATAAGTGCACTGAATGGCCTTATCTTTAGTTCCTTATAATTTTTATCATATTAATATATATAAATAAACATATCTCCCTTTAAAATGAACATGGTTAGTGGATTATATAGTCATAAGAAATTATCTACAAAGCATTAATAATATCTAGTCAAACCAAGAAAACTATGGATCTCAGTAGAAATGGTTGATCTTGGTTAATATTAAATAAATTTTGTATTTTAAGGACCTAATGATGTACCCTCACTGGAAATTATATGACCCAATAATGAAACTTTAAAAATCTATAATTCATACTTGGTGAATTTTTCATATAGTTTATCTATCATTGGGGTCTTCAAAACAATCCTCGAATGATAATTTTTCACTTACTTTATTTTTGAATATATATTACTATCATCTATAAAGACTATAATAAACTAATAAAGGTAATATATAAATAATATATTCATTAAATCCATAAAGATTGCGGTGGAATTAGTAAGAATAAATGGAATCTCTATAAATTCAAAGTGTCTATACATTGTATGGAATGTCATCTAGGGTATATCCTTCGTCCTGACCCTCAATTGATGATATCCAGAACAAATATCCATCTTTGAAAAGTATTTATCTCATTATAGTTGAAAAATAATGTCATAAATGTGGGGTATAATACACCTGTTCTTGATAGTTATCTCATTATATTATCGATAATCTATAAAAAATCACATTGATCCATCTTTTTTCTTAACAAAAAGAACTGATGCACCGCAAGGTGACACATTTTCCTAAATGAATCCCTTATCAGGATTCTCTTGGAGCATATTATTAAATTTCTAAAACATAATTTGGTCCATTATATATGAATGATTTGAAATATGTTTTAAACTAGTCATGCTTTCTTTCGAGAAATCAGCTTCACAATTCTATGGAATATCAAGAAATTATTTTGTAAAATAATCAACTAACACTGGTACAATTGGAATATATTTGATATTGATTTTCTCCCCTACCATATAGGATAAATAATCCTTTTTAATATGAATCCATACCCATAAAAGTTGTAAAATTTCAATCAAAAGTTAAAATTAATTATGAAACTGATAGATAATCATAGGATGATTCAGAATATCAAACATGAATTCCCTTAATAAAAAATTGATGTGTGATTTATGTAAATAATTCCAATCCATTAAAAGGATAACATAAAACTCCCCCAGTTAGAGAATAAAATAATATGTATGAATCATATTCCAAAAACATCAACAAGAGAAGAATCATAGACATGGGATACGATCATCATATCATTAAGGGTTTTTACTACGAAATCAACATGTAATAATTGAGGTCATACTGTGATACCCTTATATAATTCTTACGATATAAAAGAGTGGGTAGATACCAAATACTATAAGACATTAGTAGTTCTAGATTTTATAATATGTGTACCTTTCACCATGTCGTTATCGTACCCCTCATCAGAAATGGGGATCACATGATATCTCCTTTTGTCACTAGGATTAATATGTTTTTGATGAAAAAAACTATATTTAACCATACAATTTGACCACTAATTAGAATAATTCCCATATTTATTTAATTTAAAACATGGGATTGTGGGTGGTTCATTTTGTGGTGCTTTCTCCATATTTGCACAATTTTATAACTTTTTACGATCACTTTGGAATTCAATTTCATGATGAAATTTATTTCCACACTAAAACATTTACCATTCCCAATAATACAATTTCCATCATGTTTTTTTAAATACATTGAGAATAAATATAGTTTAAAATTATTCTCTCTATGGGTTTTAGAACTTCTTTTTTATTTCATCTTTCTTTTTAGATCAAAACATGATATTTATGGGTAACTCTAATCTCTATCTCCACCTTGGTGGCACATCGAAGGATTTATTCATATCTAATAAAGTCCATTATGGTTAACACCCTTACATGACTTTTTTTTAATACACCGAATAATTAAGAAACCTTACATTCATGTTGGATGATAATACCAGAAGCGTTATTTGTATGTATTGTAAAAATTTACTCATAACTACAAACAAATTCATCATTCTTCAACTTTCAATTAATAATTTCCTTCTCCATTTTCATATCAAAATATGATGATTGTAATTTTTGAGAAATAATATTTTAAACCCATCCCACTCCATTGATAAATTTCTCATTATTTCTTCATGATCTTGATAAGAGTCTACAATTGATCTGCCTCTGCATCCAAATGAAAAATAGATATATTGATTTTTTTCATTTTCTGAGCACTAGAGAATGGAAAATATCTTATTAGTGGTACCAATACATTATTCAATAACCAGTCCATCAAAAAATCCACTAAATGAATGTGGGTTTTTCCTAATGAAATACTCAATAGAATGTTGTTACCTATTTTGATTGTTTGGAATATCATTATGATTTATATCCTGATAATTTTTTTCGAGTATAGAAATAATATTTTTTATTCTAGATCTAATAACATTCAATTTATTAGGAGTGAAATATTTTCATAGTTCACCACATTCATCATTAACATGATTCTTTCATGTTAAAACTGTTGAATAAAACCAAAAGTCATAGTTTTAGAAATAATAATTGTAGTAGAAAACAACATAATTATGAAAAATTATTTATTGGTTTTCAAAAACATGTCACCTAATCTATAACACCCAAGGTTTAACCTAGGTTATTCATGATCATTACCAACACATTAGGATTTTCTCCAATACATATACTTATCCCTAGGGTTCTCACTAATGTTATATCAATATACTTTCCAAAGGTTAAGTAAACCTTTCTCTGATAGCAACTAAAAAGACCCATTCATTTAATACAAATATATTACATCTTAATATAACAATATTCATTACATATAATAATGATCCACACATGAATCCTTTAGTTCTAGTATCATTGGAAATATGGAAACATAATAAAATTATTCATAAGATTAACCCGTTAATTCATTCATAACTAGCACCCTTATTATACATATAAGTCATAAAACCTTTCTTCATAACATAAGGAAATTAACACAATAAAGGGTGAATTTATATTCTCAATAAGGGGAAATAGGGGAGACATCAGTGATCGCATAACCAAAACATGAGCATAATGGTATGAGAACATGAACATAAAATTTAAAATACATACCCCACCTATCATAGAACATAAATTGATTCATTACATAAATATGAGTAGTTAAGGTTTACTCCCTATTCTATCATAGTAGACATAGTCCCTTATAAATTTGGGTTCACTCCCCTTCTATTCTTATTTTTCTCATGAGATATCTATATTTACCCAATTCATTGGAGGGAGATATAGGTCCCACCCCTAACATAATTAATGTTATAAATATGTGTTTGAAAATATCATATAACATTCATAATATCATAACCCATGAAAAGAAATTGGTTTCCTAAACATTTCATCATAGCATAACCCCTGAAAAAGAAAAAAGTTTTATAAACATTCCATCAATTCATCACCGCGTAACACATGGATAATGAATGTATTTAATACATATATTTTCATCATAAACATAATAAATACAATTAATTATTAATTATGTTTTATTTGGATAATATACCCTATAAAGAAGAAGTGATATCATAGGTTATTGTCTTTAATGAATATAAATACCATTGAAATACGATTAAACATTCTTGAAGAAAATATACTTTCATTTTTTGAAATCACTTCCTTTAACATAAAAACATCATAAATATTACGGAAATAATCTTATTTAGAAATAACCATCTAAAATTATAAAGGAATCATTATTTCATCGATAGATCTTAATGGTGGAAAATTATGTTCAGGTTGTATAAGTTATAAAACATTCCTTTCATACTTATTTAAAAATCCAAAACTTTACTTCATTTGGAAAATGAAAATAATATTAACTTTAATATAAAATTGTAAACATTAAAACATGGGTAATAATTACATTAAAAATTAATGGGAAAATATTGAAAAAATTATTTAAAAATTTATTAGGAATCATGTATTAGGAATAAAATGTTTTTCTATTATTGAAGAGAGAAATAAAAGTGATTCCCATTAAAAACATACTTTTGATATCTTAAGTAGATAAGGTGAGAAAAATAAAAGGAAAATATGTATTTCAAGAAATAAACTTAGGATAATAAAATTAATGAGTTTCTTGATATGTATAAATTATTATTTTATCATGGAAAACTTAGTTGTAAAAAATTTTGATGAACAATTAGTTTGTAACATAAAACCTTTACCTCTTTGTTATCATTTTAATGGTAGCTCCCTTTAGATAAAGAAACTATAATGGATATTCAATTACCTATTAAATTCATATAAATAATCATAAAATACACTAATGGGAAGAATATACAACACATAAATGAAAAAGTGGTGAATATGACTTTATCTTGTTGATATAATAGTGAGATGAAAATCTCTTACCATAGGTATGAAATCATTTATACCTGTTAAAAACCCATATATAATAAACATATATATAGTATACATATATTAAAAACCATATTTAAATATATCATACCATATATTATTTAAATATACTCTTTTATCATTCATTTTTTAATAATTCTTTATTAAAATCACTATTTCAGGTGATTCTGCTTCGTTTTTCATGTATGTTTTATTTATGTAGTTCTTCTCCTTGTATTTTTATCATTGAATAATCATATAAATAATATTAATAATTATATAAATATCACATATATTCATTATATACATTTTTATATTTATTCATAAAAGATATATATATACATATATAAATGATTTACACCGTTCATGGAGATGGTAGACCGTACATTCCCAGAAATGTTGTTTTCATTTTTTAACTAAGGGAATGAAAAAAAGGAAAATAATAAATCACCTATATAAAATCATTATTATATATTATATGTCATATATATATGTCAAATCTATACTTATTACCATCCAAGTAAAAAAATAAATTAAAAATGAATCCCATCACTTCATTGATGGGGTAGTCCACATGTACGCACAAGAAACATTATCATTTCCAAAATGATTAAAGGTAATAAGTTTGATATGATATTATAATTTAATATGTAAAATATTTTCATAATTATATTATTTAAACTTTTATCCCATCAAAATACTAATCCATAAAAGATGGTAATGAGAAATGATTTGTATCTCTACGTGGAGATGGTAAGTTGTACGTATGCAAAAATAGGACTTTTACATACCATTTTATAGAAAGAGTGTAAAAATGTTTTTAATAATATTAATGAAATTTCAGTATATTTAACATATTTAATATATTATTTTATGTATATTATAACATATTTATATAAGGTAAAATAAGAATTAAAATGAAAGCGATTAGTTAAAGTGATTACCTATCCTTTGAATGAACTCATTTAGATCTCTTGTTAAGGGTCATAGGGTTGGTATTTTTGGAAGAAAAGAACTTTTATATTTTGTATAAGGGATTTTATAAGGAAAATTAGAAGATTTTGGTTAATATATAAGGATAAAATTAGAGTGACGACGAGAAAGTAGGGATACCATTTTATAATTGAGGGGAGGGGTACTCTCTGAATTTCATAAAATATTAAAATATATTAAGTTCGTTCTCAACAGAAATAGTTCCAAATGTAAATGGAAGAAATTTTAGACCATATATTATACCATTTTCCTCCCTTAATATTTTTATGATTTTTTAGTAATTTAATAACTTCTTTTTTTTCATAAAAAAATATTATTGTTGATTTAGACACTATTCATTTAATTTTTCATAATATACATAAATAAAAGGTTTTAATTAAAATATAATCATTTTAAAAAACATTAATCGGACATATTCAACTAAAAATTTCATGGACCATCTTAACTCAATCAAATTATATTACTTTTAATATTTTTAAAATCATTTATTTTTCTCTTTTATTAATTGAAGAAATATTACATCAGTGTTGTATAAGAATTTCATGTCATTATATAATTAATAAAAATTTGAAATTAATTTATATGATGAAAATAATTTCATCAAACTCAAAATGGACCCTTATATTCATTAATCGCTTATTGTTTACCGTATTTGGGCACATAATGGATATTTAAAACTAAGAGAGTAACATTTTATAAATTTTTTTATTTAAATATTATATAATTCATTTTTATGAAAAATGTCCCTTAAAAAATAAATTTTGATACTAAGGTGATAAGGGTAGAACCAACTTCATCCAACAATAATTATGATGAAAACTTAGGGCCTTACATCTTAGTTTTACCCTTGATTAATCTGATTGACCATTTAACGAGGTGATAAATTTTACCTTTCTTGTTATTCACATTAACCAAAAAGGCGACCAATTTCCCAAATTCAAAACACATAATATAAAATATGAAATCACTTTTATAAAATAAAATTTCTTAAAGAGGGATAAACTAATTTTAAAATAAGTGTGTAACACATGATAGAAATCAATTTTTATAAATATATATTTTTAAGCGTAAGACTTGGTTTATTATTATCACATTAATAGAAAAATAATAAATGAATGTTAAAAAAATATTTTAGCAATATCATATATTAGCTTAATTAAATAAAAGAAAAAATATTAAATAATTTAATTTATTATGATAGAATTACATTACACTCATAAAATTATATTTTCAGAAAAATATTTCTTTTACTTTCAAATGATTTTTATTTTTATTTTTAATTAATCGATACCCAAAGAATTATTTTATTAAAATATAACCATAAATGTTTCATAATTTTTTTATTACTATTCATTCCTTCTATTCCTATGGGTTGGAAAAACATTAAATAATAATATTTTAATAATATATCATGGTTCTTTCAAACTCGGTGTTGCCTATATCAAAAGCTACTAAAAAATAAAATTATTTAAATAGAAATATATTTTCAAAATATAGAGTTGTTACACATAATACTTTAAAGTCCATTTAGAATTATCTCAAAATTTACTCAAGTTTCTGTATATTCTACTTAGACTATCCATCATTTTGGGGGTGATATGTCATACTAAAGTTCAACTTATTGTTTACATCATATTGGGGAGTATTCAAGAACTTGTAGGTAAAACATATATCTATATGGTACGTAATTGGTAGTTGTGTTCAATGAATATTCTCTACCTATATGATGTATATCCATGCATGTTTATCGAGTGATAATTCCTCTCAAATTTTAATTATGTGAACAATCTTTATTTGAAAATCCACTAAAATCCATATGGTGTTATTTAAATAGGATGTATTTATAAGATATATGAAAAAAAATACATGTTGATGTTTTCCCATTTACATGTAGGTATGGGGAATGGCTGAATCATTCCCTTTGAATTTTTTCACTCTACCTTAACTTATAGACACATTAGGCACTTTGATTAATATTTTGAGATCTCCAACATCATTTTATTCCCCCAATAGTTCTCTCGAATATCACAATACATCTTCATTATACTTGGGTGGATGGTGAATTTAGAGATATATTAATCATTCAAAAAATAATTTATCACAATATTTTATGGTGAACTTAGTCATGACCCAAATCTTAAGACTCATTCTTCATAAAAATTTTACCCTAAATATTTCCCTTTTCTTAATGATTTATCCTTATTCTATATTTTCATATCATCCTTTTGAGAAAACATTATCTTTTGTAGATAAGATTATTGATAAATAATTTGATATTGGTAGGATATTTTTTTTCATTTATGAATTTCATGTAAATCCTTTAAAATTCTAAGAAGATTATATCCTTTAAAATTCTCATCATTTATAAGGTTTTATGATCCTTTATACTTTTTACACTTTATTTTCTTTCCAAAAAATGGAAATGTATTGAGTATTTATAGTCCTTGATCAAATGTAACCATCTCTAATGGTGGATATTAATCTCTTTCTATGTGAATATATACTGGAGAGACTTTTTATCCATATATATTTTTCACTTCTTCCCTTAGAGAAACTATCATAAAAATATAAAATGTAATGACAAAATCATCAAACTCTATATCATGAATTGGAACTTCTTTCTCATGAACATATGACTGCAAAGAGTTTTAGTCTATCATTTTATCAATTATAATCAACAAAAAACCTAATAGATTATTTAAATATTTATTTTATACCATTAAATTTTCACCCCTTGAGGGTAGTGTGAGTACTAGTGCAATAATAAGATTCTTTTTCAATTACTTGAATAACTATTTACATTAATGTTTTTAGAAAAACTTCACTCTCTTAAGATTTATCTTGGATATATAGTTTTATAATCATGAGAAGTTTCTCACAAATCATGGATTGTACCCAGCTATCAAAACAAAATTATGTAAGTACTTTATAGACATTTCCTTATTCCACTCTTTAATCTCCTTTGTCTTAGAATAATCAATAGATACATTATTTCTGGTGATATCATTTCCTATGATTGATACTTCCACCATATTAAACTCAAATATACTATACATTGAATATAAATTCTCCATCCAAAATGTTTTTATCATCATATTTGACCACTCCTCATACCCATATTTTCTTTTATAATATATAAACATATCATCTATAAAAACTACTATAAATTTTTCAGTAAAATAGTATTAATTTGGAGAATTATGTTATTCTATTGATTTTTTTATGTTTTTTATTTCATCAAAGTTCATTTTATTTTCCTCCAATGTTTCCACTATGATCATTGAACTATTTCTTCCTTCCATGGAATATATTAATTATTGTGTCTGGACATGAATTAATATTAGTTGGATTGGTTTTCCACTGACTAATTTACTTCTCTCTTCTTCCCCATTTTTTATAATTTCCTCTGATTTTTATTTAGTTAGTAATTATTAATAAATTATCTTAGGCTTCAATTATGGTTTAACCCATTAATATTCTGAATTTTCCATAGAAGATGATATTTTAGATTGATGTGAATCTGACTTACCTCTAAATTTTGGTACTTTTCCAAATCGGTTAAATTAGGAAAATATTTATATATATATATACCCAAATATTTTAGAATAATTTTTATCTTTATTAATTATATATCTTTAATAACTTTCTTTACACCCAACTTCAAACATAAATGAACCACATTTGAAGTAATACTTTTTTATAAGTCTGTCATTCCATTGGTTAATATTAAAAGGAAAAACCACATTATGAAATAATTTAATAATGGTTTTATATAATTTAAATTTATTTGTTAATTAAAAATAAATAATTGCACAATTTTCAGTAAATTCATTCTATACTTTAAAAATATTATTTCTTAAAACATGATTTTTAATTCACTTTGTGACCAAACATTATAATCAATTTATAATAATTTAAGAAATTTTATTTTAGGAAAGGAGTTTAATTATTGAAATAATTGTTACACAGTTAGTATGGGGTTACATTTTTTATTCTTCTAATGAGATTCATTTTGTAAGTGAATCGCGAAAAAAAATATTTTTTCGTAAAACTGTCATTTGATTATATTAAATCAATTACTTTAAAATTATTATTATGTATTTGAATATTATATTATAATATAATAATTATAATTTAATTATAAATAATCTAATTATTTATATAGTAATCATAATTATACATTATTTTGGTATCAGTTTTTTGTGGCTTAAAACACATTTTTCTAACAACTATTTTCGTTGCATTTTGAGAATTTTTATTAAATTTTATTTATGAAACTTATAGAATTATAATATTGAAAAATATATTTCATATTTGGAATCATAATAAATAATATAATTTAACAATTACAACTTAATTTTTTTCATTATGAGTAGTTTCCATGGTAAATATTTGTCGCCTCATTAAGGGTAAAACTAGTAAAATTAGGTTAAAACTATGGGGTAAAACATTAAAATATCTCTAACACATTACTATATAATATTTTATTTGTGTTTATATATAAAATACATGTTAAAAGAGTTAAATAATATATTTTAAAACATTATTTTTAATTTTGGAACTGAATCTTCACTCTTGTGAAAATAATTATATTTTATTCAAATTCAAAACTAGTTTTGGGTGATTGATTTAATGGTATGGTTTGAAGGAGAAATTTGATCTGGATTGATCCAAACGTATACAAACATTAATTTTTTTATTAAATAACCAAAAATATCATTTAAAAAACTTTTTACTTGATTTCAATTTAAAATTATTTTTATGCATAAATCAGATATTTTCCTAAAAAAAGTTTTCCATAAGTTTTGTCTTCTTAAATAAAAAAAAATATAACACCTATTGAAATTGAATCTTATATAATGAATTAAAAATATAGATGTATCATGTAATTTTTTTATAATTCCTATTTTATTTTGGGTCATATTATTAGGTCATCATGGTTAAAAGTTATGTTTTCATAGTTATGATTAAAATGGGTTTAAATTGTTTTAACTAGGATATAATTCTTAATATTTGTTCAAAATTGGTCAAAATATGATTGGTTAAGTTTATTTATATCCTATAAAATTTTATATTCTAAATTTTGGTGACTTGGTTCCACATGACATGATTATAATATATATAGTATTTATTCATTTACATAATTGCAAGTGTGTCCCTCCCCTCGCATATAAATATGAACCTCCTATTTTCCCTTAGTCTTAATGTTTGAGAATTTTTATCCAAAAATACATAACATAATACCATAATATATTAATTTCCCACATCCTATATATTCTAATATTTCCAAAATACCATTCTTTCAAGGATTAATGTATAACCAAAAGGAGGGTTCTCAATAAAGATGTATAACTCTTAACCATGTGCTTTCAATTTTATTTCTTATATCAACTCATATAAATATATGGTATCCATTTTAATATAATTAATCTAGTATAATTAATATATTTAATATTATTATGATGATGTAACAACCATTATGCACCTCATTTCTTTCATATGGGAAAAGACAACACGGTTCATGTGTTTTTGTGGATTACCACCTCCATGATGCTATGTGTTTTGTTTTTCATAACAAATTTACATTAATGGTTATGATTACTGATATTACAAATATATATTACATTTATGATATTATTATATTTCTATAAATTTTAATTATTTTTTAATTTTGTTTTTATCTATTAATAAAAAATTGGAAATGTCACTTATGTCTACCATTTTCACAAAGTGATGTAATTAATTTTTCTTAAAAAAGTATATGAATAGTTATAAAATTTTATATAATTAATAAATATTATACTAATTATATTATTAAAATTATGGATATTGTGCAACTGAGATCAAAGAACAAGGAATGGGATCGCTAAACTGAAACATGCATGAAAAATGAAAGTGTTAGCACTAAGAACAATGATTTTAACGAGGAATGGTTAATAAATGGGTGATAAGATGTTATAAGTAAATCATATATGGTATTAAAAAAATATTTCTTTTAAAAATATGTATAGTAAATTAATATTTATTTAATAGGATTTTTTAAAGTGTACAAATTATGTTGAGGCTTGAGGTAAGGGCTTCTCATCTCACTTTTGTTTCCATGATACATACATCATATTCAATAGTTTATTATTTAATGTGGTATATATAATTCCCATTTTATATGACATACCACGAATAGCTTTATATTCATGGTAATTAATGTATATTTTTTATTTATTTATTTCATGAGGTTATTATTCAAAAGTTACCAAAGAATTAATGAATTTATGTTACAATGTCATTTATTTTTGGGATTCATTATGGAAAATTTACTTTAAACAAAATTATATGGATATTATCTTTTAAAACACATATATTTTTTTATAATGTAGTTATTCATTATATTTTCATGTAATAATATCAATTTCCTCTCTTTGGTACTTGAAGTGATTGAGAAAATACTATTAATAAAAACAAACATTATTTCCTCTTTGGTCGTGAATCATTTTATTCCATGTCCACATTCTCTCTAAAATGTATTCAATAATGTATTTACTATTCTCTAGTGATTGATAAAATTATTTTTTAACCAAATTTCTCATTTTTTTAAAAAAATAAAATGAATATTATCTTTATTTTCTAAACGAGGTATTTTTACCTAATGTGTTAATGGAGTTTCAGTTTTAATGTATATCACTCTAATTGATTTTCCCACCATTATGACTAATCTTTTATTTGAATCTTCCTTAACTAGATTCCAATTTTTTTAAAAAAATTCCCCAATATTTAGGAAATTTTTGAGATTTTAATAGGTGATTTGAAAATTAAAAGGGTATTTTCCTCAAATAAATATTCAAGTGATAATTTGAAGACAGTTTTCAAATATATTAACATATTTTGATTTTACATATGTTTCTATAGGAATATAATCCCATGAAACTATCCAATTTTTTTCTCGATGGTTTATGTTGATGACTTTTTGTGGATGATTATATGAAAATCATTACTTGACTATGGGTTCATGAAGTTTAGATGAGATTTTTTTATACTTATTTATTTTATATGAGTTATTTGATAATAAAATGAAATTTTTTTTTATGATGTTGTGTCACATTTCAGGTTTAAATTTGTGTGATGGAAGGGTCTAGTGTAGCCCTCCAATTCATTGGGTAAATATGGATAACTCAAGATATTAAAAAATTATTTTTTAACCTAATTTCATGTTCTCAAAATTATGCATGGACCTAGTTTCATGTCCATGTGTCTATGTGAGGACCTAGTTTCAGGTACATAAGTTTATAAATAGACTAGGTTTCATGTACATAACATTCATTTTGGACTAGGATTCATTCTTATAACTTTATAATAGGACCTAATTTCATTTCCTTAAATTAATGAGTGAACATGATTTTGTTCATGCACATTAAAAATTTTATAATAATATGATTATGCATTATTCCTATATTTATGATATGATCTCATGGATTACGATTTATTATTGAAGATTCAACACTATTATGACTTTTGTATTTTATTATGAAAATTCCTTATACCATGAATCATGACTAAGATATTTAATTTATTCTATATAACATTATTATGTCATGATCATGTTCTTATACCATTATTATAACTTGTGGTCATTGATTGATATCTCATTTGTTAACCCTTATTGAGCATCTAAACTCACCCTTTCTTATGTTTTCCTTACCCGAGTTTTGATAGAAAGTTTTGAGTATGATATGTCTATAAGAGTACTAATATGATGATATTTATGGGAGATATTGAAGCTCCATTATGAAATAACATGTTTATATATCTAATCTACAAAGAAAACAAACCTTTATGGTTTTGGGGTATGTATAATTATGTATTATATTATATATTCATCTAATATGTTGCAATATTTATATATTTTATGCATCGATATCCTTATATATAATAGGAGTTTACTTGGGAGAATGTTTTATGTGAATTTGATTTGAGAAATGATAATTTGGGAACAAAATAAAGGAAAATACTCAGAATAAATAATCCAATTTTCGAAAAAAATGATGTAAAATGAAGTTTCGAATTTGGAATATTTTAGAAATATATAATATAATTAAAAAAATTTATTCTAATTAAAAATTATTTAAAAAAATATAGAGTAAAATAACTTTAGTTACAATATAGTGTCATTAAAGATATTTAAATTTCCATGGATTTAAATTGAAAAAACATAAATAAAATGAAAAAAAGATTATTAACATTTACCATAGTGAGGTGTTTAAAAAATAAGTATTCCATCTATAAATTTTTAACTTGTATTTTTAAAGGTATAAAATGTAACAATATTATTATTATTATTATTGATATATAAATATATATTCGGTAAAATAATTTTATAATCAATAAAATAATTGAGGTTATCAAACATTTATTATGATGATTTTTTTTCAATTAAGGATGATAATAAAAAATTCATTATTACTAAATTAACAATATTTTTTCTTTAGATAATTATCTATGGTAAATTTATTTATGTAAAAAACTTGTGATGTTAAATTACTGATAATGTTGTAATACATTATTTGTAAATAATAATTTCATATAATGACATGGATATTATGGTAATTAAGTATATCGTTATTTTTAAACAAATAACGATGAAACTTTTTAATATATACATTAAACTATAATAAAAAATAATTTTTATAATCATTATTAGGGACATAATATTTTTATATGTATTAATAAAGATGAAATTTAAGAAGGATTTTATTACTTTAAGGACATGAATGGAGTTTCAGTAGTGCATATCAATTAACCCCTAAAGGGTTACACACGTTATGTATAATTATAGAACAAATAGTGTCTATAAAGACTATATGACTACAAGTATTTGGGATGCATGCTCAATAAACCCACTAGCCTCATATATTGTGTACTATATAGAGACACACTATGTATGTTGACTCTACAATAGGTGGGTGGAATCAGTACACACTCAACTTGTACCTGAGGCCTACATGTACTGTACCTCAGAAATACATTCCACATACATGGAAGACTATGGTGATTTCTATGGTGATTTTCATATCTTATTTCCCATGTGTTAGAATCAAACATATAAATTTTTCATTATAATAATTTTTCTATATCCAATATGGTTGTACACATATCTTTTTCATCAAGGGTTTATATTCATGGAATCTATAAGAATTTAATTTTATCCCTTTGTTGAGATGATTATGTGTGTGAGTTGATGATTAGGGTTGGTATAAATCAGGTAACCCTATTTGGGAACATATGACTCTGGGGTAAAGGTCCTCCATATATATATTTGATTAGGAAAATCTCTCATTGGGATAGTGTATGGGTCTTCTTCTCATGGAGTTTATAAACCTCTTGGATGATGCATACTACACACACTGGGGTATGGGTACTCTATAAGGGTTAGTTACCCTATAAAATGATATTTATTATAATGGGGTAAGTGTACCCATTGGTGTTGTTAATTATGGATGTTTTGGAAGTGAAATATGTGAGATAGTTTAGGTGTATTGGTTTATGTAATGCTCTATGTACTGTAGACTCTTTTTATTATTAATCGTATTCAGAACTGATTTGTAGAAATTTATGTATATATATTTGATAAGTCGCAACCCCATTATTTAGTTATATAGTTTATATGTGAAGTTTTGTGAAAATGGATTACTTGTACGGTGTGGATTCTATGTTTTTCATCTATTTTTTAGACCTTGATCTATGAGGAGTGGGATTACCATTGGTATATGGATTCTTTAAATTATCCTTAATCACCTCTAAGGTAAGAATTTTAACTGGGTTATGGAATTCAGACCCACTAGGTCTTCAAATAATCGATTTTACCTGAGGTAATTGTATGTTATGATTCTTTGTTGGTCTCATATATAATGGCTGGAAACTTCCATATGATCCTATGTTTCCATCTTTATAAATCATACTTGGGTATTTTAATTGTTTTCTCCACCAGTTTCATTCTATGTTTATGTAATAGAGATAGATTTTCCTTTAACCATTTATGTTTTTTAATTAATGGTGTCCTTTTAGGTATGTATATACTCATCCCTTTATGATCCAAGTTCCCACACTTGATTTGTTTTTACAGATGATGAAAATTTTTGAGATTCACTTAGTGATCATGAATTTGAATTTTCTTATACAAAGAATATTCTTAGTGGAATATGGTGGTGTTCGATGGTTTGGGTCTCTATTTGGGGACCCTTCCTATGAATCCCTGATGTATAATTGAATATTTCATCTCTTCTTAGGTGTCCCTTATATATGTTGATGATGTTTACTTTGTCCTTGTATATTTCATAGTCTAATGTTGTTATTTTTTTGGTTACCTTTATGGGTTCCCCATGA
The DNA here is from genome assembly GCA_963277665.1 of Viscum album. Lineage (NCBI taxonomy): Eukaryota > Viridiplantae > Streptophyta > Magnoliopsida > Santalales > Viscaceae > Viscum > Viscum album. The sequence goes on from OY728150.1 coordinate 1,078,543,392, forward strand.
TGCATGTAATTGTATAATTATTGTCCATATAATCATTTCTATATAGTTTAGTTGTATATTTATTTTTATTATAGTTATCGGTTAATGTTTTTGTGTTGTATTACTTTTTTTATAGGCTAAGGCCTCCCATGTATACTTATTCCTTCTTGGTGAAAGTCACTATGTAGGATCGAAATAGTGATGTAGATGCTCAATATACAAGAGGGGGGGGGGAATTGTATACTTTAAAAATTCCATTGGAACCTTTAAAGTTAGTTTAAAATAACTGTGTTTTCCTCGAGTAAAGGAAAGGGATAAGTTTAACAAAGTTAAACTTAAGCAAATTCACAACACCTCTAATACCAAATGAAAACTTGGAATGAGATTCTGAACGTAGGTTCCGGAAATATGGTTCCGGAAGTTGAAACTTAACAAAAGATTACAATATGAGATTCTACCTTAAAGCATATAGAATCTAAATGGAACAAAGTACAAATAAGGAAGTATAAGAAAGTTATAATTTCCTTATAATACAAAATGCAGTGGAAATAAACAATTAGTAAAACTATAAGTAACAAGATAATAGTCTTTTAACCCAAAGAGAAGGGTATCCAACAACCTTGGATAAAGGTCCCTTGATTTATACTTTGAAGCAAGTCTGTCTTACCCACACCAGGGTAAGCCCTCGATACGAAGATCGGAGTGTCTCTGTCTTGCTATCCCCACAAGCCCTCAACTTCAAGGTAGTTGGCAACCTATGTCTTCCTCAGCAAGGAAGCCCTCGAACTTCAAGGTAGTCGGCACCTCTGTCTTCCTATCCCCGGAAGTCCTCGAATGTAATCACCAACATTCAGAGTCGCACGAAGCTTTGAGAGTTAATAAGAGCCTCTATCTCTAGAAATCACTTCAAGCATGTAATCACATGAGTCGAAGATTAGTCAGCCTTTCAGCACAGAGCTCTTTCAAATGAGCTCCTATTTATAGGGAAGGTTGGCCTCCTTCCCAACGGTCATATTTTCCTTAAAAATCGGAGGGACCTGTACACGTGTCACTTAGCCAAAGGTTAGTTTAAAACAGAATGGACGACATCATTTTATAACAAAACAAGTGTAACAGAATGTACAACATCGTTTTAATTATAACTAAAAAGTCCAGAATGAAAGCTTCGGAGTGAAAGTTCGGAGTGTAAGAAAAATAATAAAGAGTAGTCAAAATATAAAGGCATAAGCAAAATGAAAGTTCGGAGTCTAACAAAAATTATTTTCAGTGTCTAAATAAATTTGGAGTGCATCAAACAAAGATGATCAGATTCTGTCTAATAGGTTAATTCGAAATTAGAATTCGGAAAGAGAATTCGTCATCAGAATTTGTTATGAGAATTCATCATCAGAATTCGTAATGAGAATTCGTCATCATAATTCTTAATGAGAATTCGTCATCAGAATTCGTATTGAGAATTCATTATTAGAATTCGTAATGAGAATTCATTATTATAATTTGTAATGAGAATTCATTATTAGAATTCGTTGTCAAACTTTATAAGGATTCGCATCCTGAATCTGATGTAGAACTTAATTAGAGTTCGTATCCGGAGTTCGGAATGAAACTTTATTACAGTTCTCATCTGGATTTCGGAGTGAAACTTTATTACAGTTCTGGTCCAGAATTTGGATCCTAAAAACAGAATACCTCATATCAAAGTTTCAAACAATTCCGAGAATATAGGAATGAATCCGAATCTTATACATAAGAAAAAGATGGATGAAAATATGATAAGGATAATTTTTCATATAAAAGCGATTTCCCTTATAAAAGCAATTTTCCTTATAAAAGAAATTTTCCTTAAAGATAAGGTGTTTGTGATTTTCAAAACAAGAAGGAATGGAAAAGTCATAAGGAAAACCTTATTGACTCAACACACTATCCATTGGATTATTAGAGAGAGGATTTTGGTGGCACACTTCTATCATCATTCGACCAAGAGGGTCCCGATGGGTGTGGTCTTATTAGAATCATATCAAAGAAGTTAAATTCATAAGGGCACATGAGCCTCAACCTAGTTGGTGAGGACTCTTTAAGTTAAACCAAGAGACCAAGGATCAAATCCAGGTGGGGGCTAATTTCTGGGTACTGAAGCAGTACTGCAGCAGGAATTGTTGCGGTACTGTAGCAGGTACTGTGCAGAACTATAGCTGGAACTGTAGCAGAAACTATAATAGGAACTATTTGGCACTGTAGCAGCCAAGAATATGCCCATGTTTGGGCCTTCGGGCCACCGATTTGGTCCCCAAGTACATTAAGGCCTTCGGGCAACCCAGGCCTTTGGGTCAGTTAGGCCTTCGAGCCACCTTTAGTGTAGATGAAAACCGGACAACCTACAAGGAACAAGCTTCAGAAGGAGAAGGATCAAGGAGCATTCACCATAAAGGAAGCTAAACAGATTTCAAGAATGAGAGGGTATGACACCTTCCATCGGGACAAGCCTGTGTATGCACGGGAAAGCCCAGCCGACCATCCATGAGAAGGTGGAGAGCAGATTTCATGATGAAGATGCTAGGGGGGAGTAGTTCCAAGTAGTTAGTCTAGGTTGTATGTAATGTTTGAAGCCTACGGGAAATGAATTCCTCTAATTCCTATGTGCCATGTTATACTTACACCTACGGGGCATGTAAGGGTTCCACCTCACCCCTTGAATGGTGGATTATAAAAATCAATAAAAAAATGAAGGCCTTCGGGCCATTGGAGGAAATTCATATGGAAATGATATGTGAGGTTTGGTTTTGGAAATTAACAAATTATTTAAGGTTTTTTAGTTTGATTAGTAGACAAGGGGAATCAGTGTTGATGTGGTGGTCAGTGTATCCATTCACTAAGACTATGATAATCTATTAGTCAACTTAGAACCATAAGGCATCGATTTTGGGGTACATTCAAGGAAGTACATTAATATAGTGTTCATTTATGTTTCTTTGTTTCAATATTATATAAACTTTTATAGGTATTATTTTACCATTGTGGGTAAATCTTATCAAATGAGGAATTCCACCTGCTCATATCAGCTCTTGTAAAAATTTTGGACTATGAGATCCCATTCCAAAGCATGAGACTCTCCCCATTTATCAATTAAGTTATGATTCCTGAATTAAAAGATTTTATTAAGAGTTACCCTTTCCCACAAGAAGTGGAAGATTATATTCCACGTTATTCTTAGTGAAAACCTTCTTATACGTTAGATTATAGATCTGAAAATTCTAGACAAGAATACCCATATGTAGTATATTCTATGGAAATTCCATCATTAGAAGTATTCTAGATTCTAAGAATGGATATAATTCTCCTTTGGTAGAGGTTTGGTCAGATTCAGTGACTCATGCATATAATTAGGTTGAGACACCATTAAACGATTGTGATTCTTTCATAATTATCTTGCATGGAACTAGGAATTATTAGTGAATGATATTTTTATCAAATATGTAATGGGTCTATTCCACTATAGTTGGAGTTTGATCACTTTTTTCAGTATGTGGTTCCCTCTAAAAATCATGATGATTATTTTATTTCAAGAGTTGATGAATCCTTTTTATGGAAATTCTACCATTCTTGAGTACTCCTTATGAACCAACTACCTTACAAGATACTCCATGGACATGTTTCATAGAACATTATTCAATCTCGGTAGTTTAAACAGGGAATTTGAAAATATGGTATGCCCAAGGGTTTTTCTCCTATTTATTACCACCTATATAAGAGACAATGAGTTACTATTAACTGTTGATATTTTCCTATAATATTCACCCTATTAGTGTTTTTCGTTGAGGATCCAATGTTGAATGATCAGTTATAGGTGGATAACACAACAATAAACTCCCAAAATCACCACCATCGAATAATTATTATCATGAATAGAGAAATGATAGTCAAAATGGTTGGATAACATGTGAAATGGATGGATATGGTCTGATATAATCTGGTGTAGTTAAATATATTAGTTATTATCACCTTATATATCCTCTTTCATATTGAAGTATCCAAGAGATAATAATTTCACACTGTTTATTTTAGAGGTACATATTCCAGTGGAGATCCTAGATAAATCCATGTAAGCTAGTGTATCTCCCCTAATAGAAATCATATGCCATTAACACCTTCTATGGAAGTGATTTTGACCTTGATGGAGGAATCGATCTCTCATAGTATTCCATAATGAAAATAATTAACACTATTTATATCATCACAGATAAGGATTGATTACACTTTTCATTCATTTCAAGGTAATGTGTAGTTGATAAAATGGGGCAACGCCCACCCTAGTAGTGGTAAGTGACCTTACGTGAATGAATATTCAAATTAATTGGACCTAATGGTTTATTCTTTAAGGTAGGGAGTGTTTCAAACTATTTTCCCAATGGATGGTGACTAAATTATGATGAACATTTAGGATATATTAATAGATTTATTGAGAAAGTATCAACCCATTGGATTATAGTCCACATAGTAGTATGTATAGTAGGTTTTTCATTATCCCGACTTTTATAAATCAAGCTTTGTGATGGAGGTTGTATCCCAATGGTCATGGTTGTATCAACTTGATATTGTATGAAATTATCCTTGGTTATAGAGCCTATAAATTATAGTTATATAAGTGGTCAAGAACATCTTCTTCAAATTGTGGTAGGGTAGGTCACTGATGAGCATTATCATGTGGCTAGGTAGCTTGAGGATATTGTTTTTTTATTATATTAATGTTATAGTTCCATTGGAAAAAAAATTTCTGATCCCTAGATAAACTAAGTGATATCGGACTCATGTTTTCTATGGAGAGGAGAGTATTATGTGTGTATTATTCTCTTATTTATGGGTTTTGAGTAGATGAAAACTGAATTATTTGGGTTGAATTTCAACTGTATTGGTTTTAAATTAATTTTTTAAGAAAGTTCTTAACCATGGATATTCCCATTATTTCTTATTAATTCATAACTCTAATTACCTCTTCTTATCTCTCTCTATTTAGCTATAATATCATTTTATTACCCTCTCCTGGATATGTTTCCTTTAATAATATAGTATAATGATCCTTAAAACCTCTAATTTTTCATAGCATAGTGGTCGAATATCTCTGATCACTCTTAGATAAACCCACTACTCACTATCAGATATAGTAGAGTGAATATAGGTGGCATATGTTTATAAACCAATGAAGAAGGGAAGAATAATTATAAATGCATAGAAGAGATTAAATATCCTAATATTTAAATAATCAAGCAATTATAAAAGACGGTCAAAATAAAAATATCAATTATGAATTGAATTCATTAATAGGGGAGGGAATATCCTTGTAAAAGTTAGTAATGGATTAAATTCCATTCATTGTATAATTATAAAAAATAAACAATAATGTAAGAAAATATAATAGCTCTATTCAAACGAATAGTCTCTATCACAGTCCCCCACCTCTAAATGAATAGTATTCAATATATAGTATGATGGGAATCCCTATGATCCCTTTAACATCTCTAAACCCCATGAACATGGAAATTATTTTACTTGGATAAATTCCTCAAATTCAGTGCCAATTTACTTTTTTCATTTATTGTCTCTATGTGAAAATCTCGAGGGTTGTGATTGGACATCTTAAGTCTCCAAAAAATTTCATCATTCTCCCTTGATCTCTATTTAATTTTTCATTTGGATGCATTATATTATGATCACTTAAAATATTCCACCTTTATTTGGAGGTATGGAAGAAATTGGGTTTTATTTTAATTTTAGTTCATAATTTGTAGTTTGGGAATATTTGGATTTATATCCCAATAAGAAAAATTTTCAAGTCCTAGATAGACCACATGAAAAAATTTCATAGTTGATGGTGTTGAACATGATATAAATCTGATGGAACATTTAGTTTTGTTGTTACTTCAATATTTGTGTTCTATTAACCTTTGTGAAAGCCTGATATATTGTAATAATTTGATTTTCTACTTATAGTCGGTTGAGTCCATTTCTAGGTTTTCATTTACTATTGATCCCAACATGGTTGGTAAAAATCAATGTGAGATCATTTGGGATTCACATTACCTTTTGTATTTCATCATGTGGTTGCTTCTAGAATTTGTATAATTTTCACGCAATTTCAATCAAGAGTCCCCATGTTGGTTATTGGAATCTTATGATCAATTTCCTCACGATCAATAGGAATGATAATTTGGTTGCTTGAGTTCAACATGTGATCAATTATATTCTTATCCTTCATGATTTTACGAGAGGCACTGAGTATTTTGACATTTTTTAACAGTCATCCTACATGAATTGAAAATTGAATTTAGAATCGTATTAATTATCATTATTTATATAATTTATGCAAAACATTATAAAATATAATAAAAATCATTGAAGACATTAAATTATAAAACCAAAATCAATTTAGGGATTTTTAGTTAAACTAAATAATTAATAAAATCACTAAAAAAACTTGTTAAAATATATTTATTAGTGAACAATATATTTCAAAATTAAAAATAATCCTTCAAATATTCTTCCTTAAATGTTTTATTGGATCAACATTTATCAAGTCATAAGGTATTTTATATAAAAAATTGTTTTAAACATTTTTATGTTCCCTTTCGAAATATTTTTTTTCTATATAACTGTTTTATTTTCAATTTATTATATAAAAGATCATATTTACAAATAAATTGTTTATAAAATAATTTCTATACATCCATTTAATTTCCCAATATGGTTTAAAATAGAATCTTCTAATAATTTTCCGAATAAGTTAATTTTCCCAAAAGAGTGGAATGAATCATTATTTTAACTTTTAAAGCATGAATATAATTTTATACCATTATGAATTTTCAATGATGTGAAGCTTCCATTCTAATTTTCCATGGTTACTTTCAAAAAAATAATTTCACTAATATTTTGGACATCTTTCAGTTCAAATATTTACCTAAATAATGGGATATTTATCCATTTAAATTATGATTAAAAATGTGTTTTCATATTGGTTCAAATTAGTTTTTGAATGGATATATAATTAAAAGGTCCAATAATAATTTTTTGTTCCTCATATGGTACATGATCATTATAGATTATGGTGAGTGAGACCAATTTAGCTTATATCATGGGTGATCTCAGTATAGCACTCTATTGTATTGGGTAATGTTCTTTTTTATCAAAGAAAAGAATGAGGGAGTTAACCAATGAGGTTTCTAATATGTATTTAACTTGAGTACATTTATTTCTAACATGACTAAACATGAGTTATGAATATAATGAAACAATATTCCTAAAAGATTCTTTTATTACTTTATATTGGGTTTTAAATGAATTTGATAAAATGATGATTTTCAATTTTGAATATGTTTTATTTATGTACTCATGTTTTTATTGTGAAAAGGTAAAAATTGTATGTTTTTCACTGGGATAACAGTTTTTTGCTTCATATCTTTTACTAATATTTTTTTCTCACACTATTTTTTCAAATATTTTTCAGAGGGTATAAGGATGAGTAGGAATAATTATGAAGTCCCACTCTAAATAAATGAAATTATATTTAAATTAATTAAGTGTTTTATGAGAGAAATAGTACTTTGAACTTATGAATCTTGTGTTTATGGAAAGAAAGAGACACTTTGTTTCAGCTTTCCCTATGTAATGTAATGCTCTTCCAATTTCTATAAATATACAAACCAAAAATATCACGGGAATGTAAGAAAGTGAAGTCCTTATCATAAATATTGAAATTTTGGGTTGATTAAGATAATAGGCATTATAGTTGATATCAGAGATATGGTTTAAATAACATTAACGAATAAAATCCGAAAAAATAGGAAATCCTTGGGGATAAGTCAAATTATATGATAATATCCTAATGTTTTGGTAACAAAAAGATTATTTGGTTTCTATGAAATTAAATATCTTTTTAGATAAAAACAAGTGGATAAAGCCACTAGCATAAATTAACATAGGGGTAATAACCCTGAAAAAGATGGTTGAGTATTAGCTTGATCTATATAGGGTGCATGATAAATTGGCCTGAATATAAACCAAGTTTAATAATCTAGAAGGATAATGCTCTGGTTAATTTACATTATCTATATAAACCATTATAAATAATAAAATAATAGATCCTATGTAAACCTATAATAAACCATAGTGATATAGGATAAATATATAGTGTCATGGGTTGATATTTCTAATGTTGATTATAAGTTTAATGGAATATATACTCGTTTTGATGTTTTCTGTGAAAGGAGTACTTTGGTATATATTTAGTAAGTTTTCATAGATGTTTGAGGTATATATAACCATTATGATTAACATGTGATAAAGTTATTTAAGTAATAATTATTTTACATTTTGTGGAAATATGTTGAAATGTACTGATAACCTTTTTGGTTAATATCATCATTGATGTTGAAGGTAATTATGGTTATTGAGGATAAAAGGGTTATTACATATTTTAAATATATGATTTATTGTTTAGATAAATGTGGGATTGAAATGTGAGTTGGTGACTATGTGATTAATGTTATTTTATAAGAATTTCACTATATTGGGAACATTATATGATCAAGTTAAATCATTTTTTAGCTATGATGGGAGTTTATTTAAGGAATTAAGGTTGAATTATTTTTTTAAGAATATATGATTTAATTGTGGCCTTATGTTGATTCAGGATATTTATGGGAATGATTAGCATATTTTAGAGAATATATAATTAGGTCATATGTATTTTTGGTGCATAAATTTATGAGTGGTTGATATTATTTGGATATAATTGTTTTGTTGATAATAGATACATATGATATCGAATCATTCAAATATTTTTGTTTCAATCTGGGTTAGACTTATTTTTAAGAGTTTTATTGTTAACTATTTATGGAATGATATAGGTTTAACTTTTAGTGTTATTAATTAGTTTTTGGAGAGTGATGTTTGAATGATTATTCATGTTGGATATTATCTAATCATTTGCTAAAGATTTTGGATTTGGTTAATGTCTAAATACATGTGGGATAACTTGTAATCATTTTCTGGATATTTTAATATGTTAAAAGTTAATTTTAGTGCTTTAGGAATAAAAATCATCTTGAATATTCATTTCTCATAGTAAGTGATGAGATATAAGTGGAACAACTAATTCTAGAAAAACTATAGGATTAAATTTTATTTTATAAAAGAAATAACTAAAGTAAATTTATTTTCTCATTTTATTTATATTGATACTAAAATAATCCAACAACTTTTTGAAAAGGATCTTGAAATAAAAATGTTTATTTATTACCTACATTTCTGATAGATTGAGGGTATCTTTTACCCCCAATATATGTATGGTTTTTTTATTATTAACATTCTTATGAACTTTTTTTCTATCACACTATTTTATTCCTCCATTTCTAAATTTATATATGTTATTTTTCTACTCTATGTCCATATTTTCACTTCCTATGAATGATCGCCTTATTTGAGAACCCAATTATGTGTCATTCTATGTGACCTTCGTATTTCCCTTTTACAATTTTCAAAAGGATATTATATTATCACTTTTAATAATGTGGGTTTTCAGTAAAGGTGTTTTAGATATTAAAAAATTTGTTTGTTTCATGATTATATATTTTATATTTAATCTCATGGTATTGGTTTCGAATGAAATGTTTCAAAACCATGTTATTATGAATGGGATAAAATTGAGAGGAAGAAATTTATTTAAGGGGGTAGAATATAACACCCAAAATATTAATTTTAAAAAGAATACAATGATCGATATCTTTCTTAACATTTAACACTAATATTTATGTGAGTTGTGATATACTATAAAAAACTTATTTTATTAATTGTGACTATTATAACATAGACATTAAATTGAAGGCCTGAAATGGAATAAAGTCCTTATAAAAAAATATGGAAAATTTTTATATATTTAAAATATATTGAATTATTTTTAATAAATAAGTATTCAATTTTTATTAAAGTAATTTTAATCTTTAAAAATATTTTTTCTTCAAAAATATATATTTTTGAATTTTGTGGAAATTATAATTTATTATTCCATTTTTAGGAATTTTTTTATCAGATAAATATAATATTTTATATAATAATTTAAATATTATCCAATTGTGAATTTATAGGATTTTTATGAAAATATTTATTTTTAAAGGAATAGTAAAAAATACCAAATGGCTACATGAACCATCAATATTATTTCCATAATGAGGGAATGTATAATTCCGGACATTCTGAAACATTTTGTCAAGGCCTCGGCCAAGACATCTAAAAATTATTAAGGCCTCTTCCAAAACCATATATCAAATTGGGAAAGGCCTCAGCCAATTCCAGTCTAGTTGTCTTATGAGACCTAAAGATGTATCAAGGAGCTGTAGCGGGCTCCACCTGTCAGTTACTAAGTCCAATACATTCCTCATATGAAAAGGATTAAATATAACATAATCATTCGTATGAAAAATAGCATATTAAATTTCAATACTTTAACCATAAACCATGAATGGTATACAAAAAAGAACATCTATAGTCAAAAATATCACAAAACATTCAATACAATATGTATCTTTTGTTTCATAATAAATCAACTTCAAATAAACTTAAAATCCATCAATGGAAGTTGAAATAGATGAAATCAAATCCTTTATTTAGAGAAACATCTCTTTCTATTTTGAAATCATTTAAGAGTCACATAATTATGAAGAGAACATTTATTTTGAAAATATTCTTATAATATTGTAAGGGAAGCTTCGATGATGTTATAATGATGTAATATAGCCTCACCCACTATATAAGTTAAAAAACATTCTTACCTAAATTTTTTCAAAAAGGCCATAAAGTAACTTGTTTGGAAAACGACGAAAAGATTCCTTTATAAACATATTATAAAAGTAAAAAAGGGAATAAATTAATTTAACCCATAGTCTTTAAAATATTAAGAATGTTTTGAAATACATTTTTAAGAAACATGGATGAGGATGATAAAGAGGTCCCAGTAGATAATTACGTATAAAAAACCTCGGATAATAAAGAGATTGTGAAATTAACCATTACCAAGTACTTTTCCTTGGTCGAGGGTAGATTAACCTCATGTATAATGGTGAAATAATTGTATTAAATTATACAAGAATCATATACATTAATATGATATCATATATGATCTTTTAACATTGCTTATTTAATAATATCATAGTATTATCGTTGTTTTGGGTGTTAACAGATTTGTTTTCCTTTATATTTTTTGTTATGTGAGTCATATTTGTTATGGATGGGATGTATCTTATTCATATCCCAAATGATATCAAGTCTTTAAAAATTATTTTTGATCATCTAATGAAAATTAGTCTTGAATGGATACGATTTGGCATGAATCTCATCATGTTTTTGGAGATGGTATTCCGTACGTACGCACAAGTGACAATATCATTATTTTGGAAAAATAACGGGTAATATAAAGTCATAAGTGAATCATGTATGATATCATAAATATTTTTATGGTTCTGTTACATATTAATAATATGTTTAAAGCCACTATACATGAGTCTCAGACACATATGGAAGAAATTTGATATAAGGTTAGGGGTAATTATTCCAATCTCGTTCTTATCCAAGATTATTTATTTGTAAGTATTTACTAGGGTTATATTTTCCATCCTTGTCCATAAAAATAGTTTTCATGAAGTGTTTAATATTATTAAATGTATTTTTAAAGTCATTTTTACCCCTCTGTGACTTTTACTTTGTATTATGGAAGGAATCTTTCTTTTGTTTACCATACAAGTTACTTTTGGACTTTTTTCCTTAAAAGTACGAGGAGAATGGTTTTTTTTAACTTATACGAAATGAACGGATTTTTATGGTTTCATAACATCTTTTCATCATGAATATTACTCTACAATATTTCATGATTATTTTCAATAAAATACTTTTCTTTTAAAATTGCGTGGAATTTTGAAAAAATAAAATGATTTTGAAGAAGAAAGGATATTTTCTTCAAGAATTCATTTCAAGTGTTTTATCAAAACTACTTTCCATCTAAGATGACATTATTTATTATGTTAATGTTTCAAGTATAATGTCTCCCTTATTTACATGGTTTGATTTTTCTTATGATGAAATGATATCCATCTGTATTATATGGATTATGTTATGATGGGATGATGTTTATGAAACCCATATTATTCTTTGGGTTATGATGAATGATTTATGTTTATTTTGTGGCACATTAAAGAACGATTTCATTATGAGATAGGTGGGACCTATATCTCCCTCCAATTCATTGGTTAAAGATTTATATATCATGAGATAAACATGGCTAGATCGGAAAGTAAAATATGGTTCAATAATACAGGCCTTGAATGGCATGTAAACCCGGTTCAGTAATGTACTTTGCCCACTATACTGGTCTTGGCAGCAATGCCTTGGTTACTATAGAAATCCTAACATGTGATTAATGGTTTCCCACAATTCCATGATATATTCCCATGTTATTTATCATGATTAATGCTCCTTTATGATCTATTCCTTGTGTAATTCCATGTTTTATGTCATTGCCCAATATTTTGATGTTTAGATTTTATGTTCATGTTTTTACATTCAAAAGCTTTGGGATTGTTTTATGTTCTCCATGTTTACCCTTACTGAGCATTTGATATTAAATTAATTTAAAAGTACCATTATGTTTTGAATTTGATATTAAAGTAACCTAGGTCCCATTTAATTAAATATAATCTAATTAATTACTTAAAAATTTACAATATAGTTGATTTTGGAATTCACTCAATTTGGCATAAAAAGCATTTTTTTTAGAAAGCCGTTTTCATTGCATTTTGACAGTTTATTTTAAAAGTAATTTCCTCTACTTATATGAATTATATTCATGAAAATGGATTTAATATTGGAAATCTTAATTTATAATTTTTTAAATATGCCCTATTTATTTTTTCCAAATTAATGTTAATTATGGTAAATATTGATCACCATAATAATGGGTAAATTGGGATAACTAGGGTAAAAACTAATGTCAAAAGGCCTTAAAATCAACCTAAAACATTTCTACAATATATTAGATGATTATAATTTAAATATAGCCATAAAATATTTGAAGATTTTGTATTTTGGTTTTATTTCCTATGATAAAGACTTTTATATTATTTTAAGTGAATAATAATTCCAAAATATAACTTTCTTGATTTTAATATCTATAATATGTTTTAATAAGTAAATAAATAAGAAATGAATGATTATAATTGATTTTATTTAATATAAATAAATTATTTACTATGATGTTAATTTATTTTTAAATTTTAGATATCACATAATTTCCTTAAATACTTTTACAACATCGACTCATTCCTTGGGTAAGTAGTACAAAAATCAAATAAATAGATTTAAAAACGTATAAAGAAATATATTTTTTAAAATTATTATATTAAATGAATTATTAGATAAATATAAGGTATTGGTGATGTGTTAAAATATTTTATTCAAAATAAATTATTTTATATCTATTGTTTTAAAAATAGATTATCTGGATAGTCTTTAAAATGAGTTTAATTTAATTTTATGTAATTTAATATTTTATTAAATTAATTAAAATTCATAAAAATATTATATTTGGAATAATTAATTGTATATGTAAAATAATATCATAAATTATCAACTTATTGGTCAATTTTCCTTTTATTAAAACTTTATTAATCCTCAAATAGTAAAAAATGTTTTTATTGTGTGTAATCATTAAAAGGGTTGAAGAGGGGTTGAAACTAAAGATAATAGTTAAAAAAATTACCTAAAACTGTAAAACATTTATTGTATGATTCTATTTAATGTCATACAAATCCAAAATTAATTCTAAATTATAGATAATTGGTGCAACATGCACATGAAAATTAATATATTATAAATAAATATTTTAAATAATTCCAAATACATCATTTCCTTCACTATAAAAGGTTACCACCTCTACTATATTCTTTATGATATATTGACCCACTTATCACAATAAAACCCTAAAAACATCATATAAACATAATTATTCAAGTTCTGTAGGTTCTGGTATCCTCAAAAGACTGTCTCTAGGATCCTTAAGAGGATATCAAAATGATGTTTATCAAAGAAGAGGTAATCATGTAAAATAATACCTTTCATTTTAATTGTTATTTTACCTCTATATATTCTATATAAATGATTTAAATATAATTTCAAAAAGAATATAAAAATTAATAATATATTATTGTGTTTATTTTATACCCTTTATTCATATCCTTCTCTATCAAATGGGAAACAAAGTCATCATTCGTGCTAACGTGCAGACTACCACTTCACGAACTGATTTAATTAATTTTCCATAACTTCCATTAATGGATGTTAATGATTATGGATTATATATATATATATATATTATATTCATTACATAATTATAATTATTTAAATATACGATATCACCTATATTCTTAAATTTTATCCATTGAAAAATGACAAAGTCGTTCTTGTGTATATGTGGATTACCACCTCCAAGAAGAAATGTTACTCTTTTTTACTTTATTATTTACCTGTATGGTTTTAAAATTTTATTTAATGTATAAATATAATAATTATTACATGATTAATATTCGATATATGATGGAATAATGAATCCAATGACCATGACCAACCAACCCAAGTCATTTTGGACATGTGAGCCGAATATCCTAAAAATGTTTGATGTGAAATTAATCAATTAAGTAATTGAATGTCACGTGGTTAAAAGTTAAATAAATGAAATTATAAAATCTGAAAATGTTATTATGAAAGTAAATTATTAACATAATTTCATTATTCTATAATTTAAATAACAAATGTGATGAGTCAGATTCGATGTAATAGATTTCTAGTCACAAAATTTTTCATTTTTCAATGGATGGAATAGTAAGAAAATATATGATATCATATATTTAAATAATTATAATTATCTCATGAATATAATATATATACATTAAATCCATAATTATGACCATCTATGAAAGGAAGTGAGGGAAAATTAATTAAATCGGTTTACAGTGTGGTAGTTCATACGTAAGAACGAATGATGACTTTGTTTCCCATTTTATTGAGAATGATGTCAATAAAGATTAAAAATAATAATAATAACATCTTATTATTTTTTTATATAATTTTTTATTGTGTTCTAATGGTTTTTATAAAATTAAAGGAGGTAAAATATGAATTAAAATGAAAGAGATTGGTTAAGATCATTACCTCCTCCTCGATAACCCTCATTTTGATTACCTCTTAAGGACCCTAAGGATGGTCTTTTGAGGATACCAAAACCTAAATAACATGTATAAAATGTTTAGAAGACTTTTTTAGGTATTTGTTTTTATATTTGGATCAATATATTGTGAATAATATTGTATATGTTGTTTGATTTTATGGTGAAGGAAATGACACATTTGGAATTACTTAAAACATTTATTTATAATAAATTATTTTCCATGTGCAAGTTGCACCAAGTATCCACAAATTGAAATTAATCTAGGATTTGGTTTATTTTAAATAAACTCATCCACTAAAATTTGTACAGTTTTATGTGTTTCTTTATCTTTTATCACTTAGTTTTAACCTCTCTTAAAACCTTTTAACGATTACTTGCATCAACAACATTTTTTATTATTTAAGGGTCAATAAAGTTACAATAAAAGGAAAAGTGACCCAAAAGTGGATAAATTATGATATTATTGACCATAGCCCATTATTGTTTCTAAATATAATATTTTTATGAATTTAAATTATTTAATAAAATATGAAATAACATAAAATTAAATTAAATTCTTTTTCATGATTATTCACATAATTTTTTTAAAACAATATAAAAAAAATTATATTTATTGAAATATTTTAACAAATCTATAATACATTATATTTATATAAAAATTCATCGAATTTCATAAATAAAACAAAAAAAATTACTTTTTACGTTTTTAAAACAATTTACTTGATTTTTCTACTACATTCTCAAGAACTAGTTCGATTTTGTGTGAGCATTTTAGGAAATTATTTCATAAATAAATTTTAAAATAAAATTACCATCATAATAAATAATTTATTTATATTTAAAATAACCAGTTTTACTTTTTCATTGCTTATATATGTCCTTGTTAAAACATATTATAGATACTAACATCTTGAAAAGTTACATTTTGGTTTTATTCTTCACTTAAAATAATATAAAAGTCTTTATCATGGAAAATGCCACAAAAATACCAAATTTTAGAATATTATAGGGTTATTTTCAAATTAAACTCATAAAATATATTTAATAAAGTATTTATGGTGATTTTAAATCCATTTCACATTAGTTTTAACCCTAGTTTACCCAATTTACCCTTTAGTGTGGTGATACATGTTTGTCATGGTTTTTACTCATTATAACAAAAAATAAAAATAATATATTTAAAAAAATTGATATTATGAACCCAAATATGAAATCAATTTCAATAAATTTAATTCCTCTATATAACAGAAATTACTTCTAAAATTAACCCTCAAAATGTAATGAAAACAACTTTCTAGAAAAAAAATTTATTTTTAAGGTAAAAAATGAGTTTATGAAAAAATCACCTATAATGTAAATTTTTAATTAATTAATTATATTATATCTAATTAAATGTGAAATATATTACTTTAATATAATATTAAAAACATAATCGTACTTTTAAATAATTTTAATTAATAAAAAAATTACAATTTTACCAAAATCGTTATTTTTTACTATTCGCTTAAAAATAAATATTTTCAATAAAAATCCAATAAAGAAACACTAGTATAATATTAAAATGATATTTTACAAAATAATATTAATTTAATCAAATAAAATCTCTAAAATGGTATAAATTAATTATTATTTCATTAAAATTTAATAAAACCCATTTTTGAAGAAAACATATTTTTGAAGTATAAACTGACTTTATTAAAAATTGAGTACTTACTGATTATGAATAAATAAATATATATGAAATATATAAAAAATTTATATTTATTTATCATTATTGTTTTATTCTTTTTCATGCCCTTAAAGTTATGGATAGTTTATAATAGGCACAATTAAAAAAAATTACAGTATATCACAATTCTCTTAAAGCTCGATATTGCATGTTAAGAATAATTTTGATCATACTATTATTTTAAAATAAATACTTAGGGTGTTACATTATACACCCTTAAAGATATTTCATCCACTCAATTTCATCCCATTCCAAATAAAAATTTATTGAAACATTTCTTTTAAAATCAATACCATGGAATGAAAGATAAATCATACAATCATGAAATGTAAAACATGATTGATTTTTAAAAATACCTTTGTTTAAATAAAAAAAATTATGAAAAGGTAAAATAAAAAATCCTTTTTAAATGTGGAAAAGAAAAATATAATATTGACTTATAATGACACATAATTAGGTACCAAGATAAGGATAACATTGGTGGGAAGTGAAAATATGGACATGAATGAGAAAACTAAAAACTACAAATTTGGACATTGAGTAATATTGTAAAGTTTTAGAGAAAATGGACATAATAATGTTTGTAATAACCAGACCATATATATAGAGGAAATAAAGTATACCATTAATCCATCATAAATGAAGGTAATAGGAATAACATATAAATTTCAAGATAATTTTCTTAATGTTGAGGGATTATTTTAGTATGCAGATAAAGAACATGATAAAATAAAATTAATTAATTTTATTCCATTATAAAAGAAAATAACATCCTTTAGTTTTTCTTCATTAAGTTTTTCTACTTCCATATCACCACTAACTCTAAAAAATGAAAATTAAAGATGTGTTTTTATGTCTGAATCACTAAAATTAACTTTTAACATATCAGAAGATACAAAAAATAAAAACAATTTATTCCTCCTATCTTTAGACATTAATCAAAACCTAAATGTTTATAACAAGATAAGATAATATCCATCATGAATAATCCTTAAAAATTTAATCTCTAAAAACTAAGTAATATCATGAAAAGTTAAACATAAATCACTTCATAAATAGTTAACCATAAAATCATCAAAATATGTCTAACCCAGATTGAAACTCAAATATTCAAATGATTTAATCTAATATTTATCTACTATAAACTTAAAAATTATCTCAAAATAATATCAACTACTCATAAATTCTTGTATGAAAAATATATGTGTCCAAATTATATACACTCTAAAATTTGTTAATCATGCCCATGAATATCTTGAATCATCATAAGGACATAATAAAATCATATATTCGTAGAAATAATAATTTAACCTAAATTCATTAAATAAACTCTCATCTTATCAAAAAAATCAATTTACCTTAATTATATAATGATTCGAATATAGTGAACTTATTCTAAAATAACTTTTATCACTTAGTCACAACATCACATTTCAATCCCATGGTAATGTAGAAAACAAATCATAAGTTCTCAATATTTAAAAACCCTTTTATCCTGAATATCCATAATTACCTCAACATCAAATATCATATTTACTTAAAAGGTTATCAATACCTTTCAGCAGACATCCAAAAAATGTAAAATAATTCTTCCTCAATAACCTTTTCACATATTAAACATAATGGTTAAATATACCTCATACATCTATGAAAACATATTAAATTCAACTCAAATTATGACAATTAGAAAATACATCAAAAGGGGTATTTTTCCCTTTAAACTTATAATAAACATTAGACTTATCGACTCATGAAACTGTATGTTTAAAATAGGTTTTCATAGGCTCTATCATTTCATTATTAATAATGGATTATATTGATAAATTTAATTAAAAAAGGCATTATCCCTCTGGATTATTAAATAAAGTTTATATTCAGGTTTCTTTTTCATGCACTAGGTGAAGATCGAGTTAATACTCAACCATACTTTTCATGATTATTACCCTTATGTTAATTAATGCATGTGCTTGAATCTAATTGTTCGTATCTAGATAGGAATCTCATTTCTAATAAACCACAAAATTTTCTTTTTACGAAAACATTATGATTTTATTCTATAATTAGACTTATCCCTAAAGATTTTCCAAATTTTTCTAATCCTAATCTCTATTGTTAACTAAACTATTTCTATGACATAAAAGAGAATACGTTTTATCTTAATAAAACTATAATTACATGATTTATAAAAAGGTTTGCACTTTCTTACATTCCTAATATCTTTTTGGTTTTTATTTTTAGATAATTTGGAAAACCATTACATTATATAGGAAAAACTAACACAAAGTGTTTGTTTTTTGAATAAAAACTAGATTCATAGGTTTATAGTTATATTTCTCTCATGACACACTTCCTTTATTCAAGGATAATTTTCATTATTCAGAGAAGGATTTCATAATAGTTCATACTCATCCTCAACCCCTATGAAATATATTTGAAAACTTGGGATGAGGATAAAATATCAGTAAAGGATATAAAGGGAAAAACTATTAACCGAGTGAAAAATAGGAAAAAACATACAATGTTTACCTTTTCACAATAAAACCTTGAGTACATGAATAAAATATATTCCTAATTTAAAATGATCATTTTCTCAAAAAAAATCCCATATAAATTATTATAAACCCCTTGTATGAATATTGGATCATTATATTCATAATTCATGATCACACATATTAGAAAAAACTAGAGACTTGTTACATCCATATTATAAACCACCCCGGTTAACTCTCTCCTTCTTACCTTTGAAGAAAAATAACATTACCCAATGTAATGGAGTGATATATCGGTATGACCCACCATATAAGTAGTATCATTCTCACTAATCATAATCTAAAATGATCAAGTACCATATCATGAACAAAAAAATATTATTTAACCTTTTCCTTATAAATCTATTAAAATACTCATTTTAGCCTATATAAAAAAGCATTTTTAATTTATGTATAAAAGGATAAATATCCCTTCTTTAAAGGAATATTTAAAATGAAAAAGTTCTAAAATATTAGGGAAATGATTTTATATTAATACAATCAAGTAATATTGTAAAGGAATCTTTATATTAATGAAAATTCATGATGATATGAAATTATATTCATGCTTTAAAAGTTAAAAAAATGACTACTTTCACACCATTGGGAAAAGTACCCCATTAATAAAATGATAAGAACATTGCTTTTTTAAACCTTGTAAAGAAACTCAATGGATGTAGATAAAATATTTTATAAACCATTTATGAATAAATATGATCTTTCACTTAATTAAATGAAAATAAAACATGAGTATGGAAGAAAAATAATCATAAAGGAAACCTAAAAATGTTTAAAACAAATTTCTGAAGAAAATAACTTATGACCAGATAAATTTTGGACCAATGAAACATTGAAGGAAATATATTAGAATGGATTAATAAACAGTTTAATTTCTATATATAAACAATAGAAAACATCTATAAGGTATTTTCGGCACTAAAAAATACATGTCGTTAAAATAGTTTATGTCTCAAATAAATAGATTTTAGACTAGAAATATCTTACCTCAAGTATTATTCATCTTGTATGATCATTAAAATTTTGAAAAATAAACTTATATTGGTTTTTTATTGATTAATAACATTTTCAAAGTTTACAATTTATTTTATTTCACTTTTACTTTTATCATATTCAATTATAAAATCAATTATGTTCGCATCAGACATTTTTTAGGATATTTGGATCATATGTCCAAAATTACATCGTTCGGTTGATTGTGGTAAAATGGGTTGTTTTTTATTCATCTCAAAAATGTAAATCATGAAATAATTATTATACTTATTCATTAAATATATGTTTAAAACTAATCATATAAAGAGGTAAAGAAAAATGAGTTATATAGTTTCCTAGAGTAGGTAATCCACATGTATGCATGAATGATGTTATCATTTTTCAATGGACGGAAAGTTAAGAAAATAGATTTCATAATATTTTTCCATAATTATTATTATCTCATGAATATATATATATATTAAATCCATCATTATAACCATAATTGAATGGAGGTGATGGGAAATGAATTACATCAGTTCGTGATGTGGTAGTCCTCACATAAGCACAAACAATGGTTTCATTTCCAATTTGATAGAGAATGTAATGACCCAAAATTTTATAAATACAATTCCTACTTTTTGAATGAATGAATACATTATCATATAATGAATTTATAGAAACCACATACACTACTTCTGTTTTTTGGAACATTAACTCATGTCATATTTAAAACAATATTAAGAATCATAACCACAGATGGAATAGATGTTGAATAGTGAACATGTTAGTAGTATATATAAAGGGTTATGATAAATTCCAATTTACACAAATAGAAGAAGTGATAGCCTCAACTAGTAGCACCATACCCTATGAAGCCCATTTATCTGAGTTTCCAAGTGTGATAGCATAATTGGGATTTTACCTTGATCAAAACCAAGAAAATATTCAACAACTAAATCATGAAATAAATTTTTTACAATAGAATCTTGATCTCATCAAGATCATAAACCAAAACCCTGTATATAGAACCACTCCAATAAAATCTCACCATCACACACCTTACCGATAGATAATTTTCTTATGTAATAATGGTATATGTATCTAAACCCTAACAATATGAATTTTAATATTTTATTTTAATTTAAAAATTATTATATTTATCCATTTTTAATTTTAATTTTTTAATGATTAAAAAAATATTCTGATAAAAATTATATTCTGATTCGATAAAAAACAAAGTGTGTTTTTTGGGGAAATATATAGTTTCAATCAAGACACTCTTTTGATAAATTTAATAATTATTGAAATAAATTATATTTTACTAAAATATTATTATTAAATAATATTTATTAAATATAAATTATAATATCATTTTATGAAGTCAAATGTAATTGTTATATTGGTCAGAAAACCGTTATTGTTAAAAAAATCCAGCATTTTCCAATAAGTTGACATTTTGATTTAAATGTGTAAATTATCATTTTTAAATGATTATATTGATAAAATAAATATTATTTTTTAATTATAAAGTTGAAATTATTTAACAGTGATTTTTTCAAAATTATCTGAGATAGTCGAATATTTGGGTAAAAACTAAATACGGTATAAATATATGATATGTATTATGACATCATAATGAATAAAAAGTGATGCGATATATATAATAAAATTTATACATGACCAAATATATGTTTAACCTTTTAAATGACTTTTCTTAATTATTTAATAAATTTTATGAACCCTTAATGAATCCTACAAAACCTATATTATATTTTAATGTTTTAAAATCAATTATTTGTAAAGATGACTCACATCCACATCCCCAAGGGTGTTATTTTAATTATATCTATTATTAAAATCCTAAAATAATTAAAACTAGTTCAGTGTTTTAGAAAACATGGGAAGTATTTTTGTTTTGATTACTTTATCACATAGAGTCTGAAACCTATGTTTGCAAAATAATAACAAATTATCCTCTCTTATTCTATATAAAACCACCCAAAATCTCATTCATCTTCACTAAAAACCCATAAATAGTCACATTACTATAACCATACCTCTCTATAGTCCTTCCAAGATTCACTCAATCTCTTAAGAATCTCATCTCATGCTTTTAAAGGGGCCCTATCATTGTAAGGGATCACCACATCCTCTTTATTCAAGAACCCTATTTAAATTATGCCTTTTGTTTTCAAATTATGCATGATTTTATATGTCTTAATTCATCTTACTTTCAATTAATATAACCTAAAAGTGATCATTGGTCCCTTTTAATCTCATTTAACCCTTCTACGAATCTTTATGTACCCATGTTATGCTTCCAAAATCATCCTATGATTTTCAATGAAAAACACTTTTGTAATAAATATCCATTCCCATTTCCACAAAAATGTATTCTCCTAGATTTACCAACACTTACTAGACTGGTTAATTAAATTTTAAACCTCACACTCCTTAATAATTGGATTAAAAGTGATTAAATATGTCCTTATATTGTATGATTTATGTGTCAAAATTTTACATGTGCATGATATGAAAGTGATGGGTGGGACCATAATTATATACCTATCCAATGCATTGGTTAATGTTTCAATATCAATAGATTCCATGTATATTGCATTAGAGGTTACCCAGAACATACTATTTTTTGTTTTATTGGTGTATATCCTTGAATTATGTTTACGATTCTAGGTTTTATGTTGTTTCTACATTTCTATATTTCTTTATGTTGTCATGTTATGTCATGCCTCATTGTTCATAAATGTTATATTTACCCCTCTTATGTATCCTTGATATACCTCTTGGATCACATTTACTACTTTAACTTATGATATAATTTGTGTATACCCTTACTTGGATTTATATCCTGCCCCTTTTTTATATATGTCCCTAGTTTATCCCATGTTGTTTTAGAATAAGGATGGAATTTTAAGATCATGTTAAGGAAGATTTAAATAATTTCATTTTATTTATATTGAAAGTTGATGTGCTGTTTACCTAATTTCTAAATGAAAATTGGCTTCATGATCTTTTCAGATTGTAT
Source organism: Viscum album (assembly GCA_963277665.1). Classification (NCBI taxonomy): domain Eukaryota; kingdom Viridiplantae; phylum Streptophyta; class Magnoliopsida; order Santalales; family Viscaceae; genus Viscum; species Viscum album. The sequence continues at coordinate 1,078,566,923 of OY728150.1, forward strand.
TATTTTTAACTTTATTTAATAAATCATGAATTAAAGTATATTCACTTTTTGTATTTCATAGTTATTATGAGAAAAAATTGTAGTTATCTTTGGGAATATGAATATAAAACTCTTGTAAAAAACATCAGTATAATACTAAACATAAGAAATCTTCATGAAATTTTTCGTAATGTTTAGAGTAAGTGGTTTCCAACCAAATACATATGTGTTCAGATACTATAAGTGGATGTAGATCTGGTATAGATTTACATAGGGGTAATAACACTGAAATGGGTTCATTGAGATAGACTCAATTGTTACATAGTTCATGACAACATGAATAGATTCACACCTTGTTTGACACTCCTAATGGATATGATTTAGTAAATTCACAAGGTCTTTATGAACAATTATTAAGGGAATAAAAAATTTCAATAATACTTTTTTTAGGAAATTTATCATGGATAAATTATATTGATACCTAGATATTCATGGTTTAAAGAATAAAATTCCTTAATGATTTATCCCTTTAATGTTGATGGTTTCGAGATTATGTTTTTACTATTTTAAGAATAAGAATCTCTAATTTACCAATTATTTTATGTGAATAGATGGAAATAAGAGAAATTGATCCAACTATCATTGTGACGGGAAATATGATGATTGCATATATGATATTCCTAAAATGGTTGGAGCTAATGTAAGATATCTTGTGATTATTCAAAAGATTATATCACAAAAAAAATTAAAAACTAGAACATATTTTAATTTCTAAACATGAAAATAAGAGGAGGATAAAATCTCAAGTAAGTTCATCAGATACAGGTGATAAAGTAAAAAAGATTCAATTTCCTATGTGTCAAATATTTGGAAAGAGGCACTAAGGTAAATGCCTTAAATGAACTAAAAAGTGTGTTACATGTGGAAAATGGGGCATAAAATAGCTAATGTTCATAGAAAAATGAATTGTGTAGTTAAAATAATTGATATAAATGAATTTCAATATAATGTATCATTAAGAGTTCTGTATCGTAAATGTGGAGAAGTTGGGAATTATTAAAGTTGATTCTCTATTCTAAGGGATAATAAGAATCATGATCACCACCAATATCTCAGACCAACTGGACTAGGAAAGTCTTCTACTGAGATTGATCATGATTGATGAAGTACACATAATCACTACTCCATATTGTTTTTATTTTTTTTCAATTCATTAAATTTTAGAATATCATGTATGTTTTCTAATAACATCATTTCTCCACCCCAAATTTTTTGATGTCATCTTGGAAAAAATATATAACTATTGTATCCCAAGTTGATGTTTGTGGTAATTTTCATAAAAATATTATCATTCATTATTTAGTGGAATTTGAAACTTTTCAGGGTAGAGAATACATTTCCCCATATAGGACCAACATAAATTTCTCGAGGGAGGAATTAACCCTTTCTTCAAAAACCATAATCTCATTATATTCAAGTTCAAGGAGAGGGATGATTATTATTTGGTACCAACATATCAAGCATGGATACCATTACCTTGTGATAAAGTTTTTCTAGATCAAATTATTAAGACTAAATAAAATATCATCATTGATTACACGACTATTATAAGGGAATTAATTTATATGTTTCCTGAAAATTTACATGGTCTATCTCCAAAATGAGTGGTTGAGATATCATTTGAAACTATACTGAGAAAAAATTACCTTCCTAGTTTCACTACCACAAAACTGGGCAAGGCCGGCGCTACCCCATTATCAGCGCTAACGAAAAATTGCTGATAAAGGGGGGGGGGCTTTATCAGCGCTCAAAAAAGCGCTGATAAATGGTGCCTTTATCAGCGCTAAAAAAAGCGCTGATAAAATTACCACTTTATCAGCGCTTTTTTAGCGCTGATAAAGGCCCCCCCTTTATCAGCACTTGTTTTTAGCGCTGATAAAGGGACCCACTTTATCAGCGATTGTTTAGTAGCGCTGATAAAGGGGGGGCCTTTATCAGTGCTATTTTTAAAAGCGCTGATAAAGGGTCGACTTCAAAAAAATTAAAAAAAAATTAATATATAAATATATTTATATAGTTATATTGATATAAATATAATATATAATTTTTAAATATATTTTAGATTAGTATAAATGTACATTTAAACCTATTATACTTAATATATAAGATATTTAGTGAAAATGGAATCTTAAAAAATTTTAAAAAAAATTAATTATTAATTTTCTAATTATTATGGAGTAATAGTCATTTAATAACAGTTTGAAAACTAAAAAAATTTAAAAAATTTAAAAAAGACCCAAAATATGTTGAAAACGCAACTCGAACTTCAAACGGCCATAACTTTTGATTCGGGTGTCTGTTTGAGCTCTACCACATATCAAATCGAAGCCTGCGATGAGCGCTATGTTGCTTTGACAAGGGGGACCATGGGCAAGTGCTTTTCAAGGACAAAAGAGGCCCAGAAGGCCTCCAAAACTGAGTTTTTAATCGGGGTACCTAGATTTTTTTACATTTTGTGGCTTTTCAGCCTCGTTTAAGGGTGTATTATTGGCTTTTTTTGGTGGGTACTGAATTTATTTCAAGGTATTACATTCATGTTGATATTATGACTTTGAAATTTCATCCTTTTTTTATAATTCACAGCTATTTATAATCAAATATATAACTATATGTATATATTTTTTATATATTCACACCTAAAAAATAAATTTTTTAAATAAATAATTAATCATATTTACATATAAAATATATCATCATTATCTAAATAATAACTAATATCCATTTTATTTAAAATACCAATATATGAATATTTATATAACTACTATATATTAATATAACTATACATTTATTAATATAACTATATATATATATTAATATAACAATATGTATATATTAATATAACTATATATATATATATATTAATATAACTATATATATATTAATATAACTATATATATTAATATAAATATATATCACTATACAAATAAATATAACTAAATATATATATATATATAAATAGATATATCATGAATAAGAGAAAAAATCAATATAGGGTAGTGGCAAAGGCTTTAGGTGTGCAGGGGGGGACCTCTCGAGACCAAATCTGGGTGGAGGCACGGGTGCATGTGCAAGGTTGATTTAAAGGGCGAGCACTGATAAATGGTGTAGCCAGTGCAGGCGGGCGCAAGAGGTGTGGGAAAGCGCTGATAAAGAAGGGATCAAGCGCTGTAAAAAGCCCCCCCCCCCCCCGAGATTGGCAGTATTTTTTATTATTATTATTTATTTTTTTTATTTATATCAGTGCTAATAAAAAGCGCTGATAAAAGACCCTTTTATCAGCGCTTCGTTTTAGCATTGATAAAAGACCCCTTTTATCAGCGCTTTTTTTAGTCCTGATAAAAGGGGTCTTTATCAGCGCTTTTTAGAGTGCTGATAAAGGGGACCCCCCTATCTTCGTTGGCATTAAGAGCGCTTTTTCTAGTGCTGTTAATGGCCATTTTTAGCGCTGATAAAAGCCATATTTTTAGTAGTGTTTATGTCAGCACTAGAAAAGGGATATATGTAGAGCTATTAAAAATAGTAGAAATTGAAGGATGGGTTATACCAACATCCAAAACATAAATCCATAGACTCTTTGGATTAGTTGGGTACTATCAATGATTTGGGAGAAACTTCTCACGATTTTCAAGACCACTAACTAAGATTACTTGGAAGGGGTTAAATTTTGTATATAATGATGAATATGGGAAAATATTTAAAGAGATGAATAAGTGGCTAATCACTACGCATGTTCTTAGATTACCTGCCAGTGGGAAAGGATTTTTAATCTATAATGATGTGTCCAAATAGGGCTTGAGTTTTGTACTTATTCAAGATGATTAATTGATAGGCTTTTACTCTCTCAAATTTGTGATAAATGAGTAGAACTACCCAACTCACGATCTCAAATTGGATGTATTGGTCATTGAATTTATGATATAATGACATTACCTCAACGGAGAAAAGTGTTAAATATATACTAATCATAAAATCCTGAAGAATATATTAATATAAAAGAAGATTAATGTGTTCCCATGATGGTTCTTAGATCTGGTCAAATAATATGATTGTTCAATACATTTAAATCCAGGGAAATAAAACCATGAAGAAAATTTTTTGAGTAGAAAGGATCATGAAACACTACCCATCATGAGAATTGCAAGGGATCAAATATTATTGTACATGAAAAGCATATAAATGTAAATAATAAGAGTATCTCTATCCTAAATTTATCAAATAATGCCTCAACCATCCATTTTTTTATGAAAAAATAATGATCATAAGGATGATGAGTTTCTACAGAAGTAGGTAGTGAATATTACAAAGTTCAAATTTTTGAAAGATGGGATTGTAAGGTCAGAAACCATATTTGTGTCCCATAATAATTCGAAATGAATAGAGAAATTCTAGATGATTTTCATAGCTCATCCTTCTCTATTCATCCAGGAATCAAACATATTTATAAATATTTAAAAAAACTTTTGATGGGATAACATGAAGAAAGATATTTCATAGTTTATGTCTTGATGATTGGTATGCCAAAAAGTCAAGGTGAAACAATAGAAATCTAAGGTTATGATAAAACTATTTCCCATAATATTTTGGAAATTGAGAAAAATAATCATGTATTTTATCATAGGAATCTCAAGGAATCCTAAAGAAAGTAACTTCATCTACATAGTGTTTGAACACCTTATAAAGTCATCAAATTTTATTTCTATAAAGGAATATTTCTCTCTTGACTAACTCATGAAGATATGTATAATGGAAATTGTAATACTACATGGAGTTTCATGCGGTATTTTATTTGATTATGATCCAAGGATTTCCTTGAGTTTTTAGAGAATCCGTCAGTATGTTTTGGATATAGAACTGAGATTTAAAATTTCTTATCACCCTGATATGGATGTTTAGTTTTAAATTTCCATTCAAACTCTAAAGGATATGTTGAGATCATGTTCGGTGTATTTACAAGGATGATGGGACCAAAAACTTCCCCTAGGGGTGTTCTCATTTAACAAAATTTTCCATTATATTGTTTAAATAACACATAATGACGCTCTGTATGGGAAGTGTTTTTATACTCTTACATGTTGTGATAAATTTTGATAGAGGGATATGATGGGACCTAATCTTATCCAATATAGAATTGAAAAATTACAAACCATTCAATGTCATATGCATACAAATACTATAGAATATATATATATATATATATATAATCCTTAATAGAACCTATATTCTGAGTTGGAAGTTAAATTGATCCCTAATTTATCACCATGGAATAAAGTCACAAGTTTGGGATGAATGGAAATCTTATTCCAAGATACATTATCCCATTTGATATTCTTTATCACATCGGAGTGGTGGCCTATCGACTAGAACTCCCACCTACCCTATCTTAAGTATATTATTTTTTTCATGTATCCATATTAAGGAAGTATATACCATTAACCTACTCTATACTAAATCTAGGGGTGGTTCCATTGTATAATTAACATTCATATGAGGAGAATTTATTAAATATCATTGATCATAGAGATAAGGTTCTATGAAATGAGAAAATCACCTAGTCAAAGTGTTAAGGTAGAACCATGATTTTGAAGAAGTGACCTGGGAAAAAGAATTAGTGATGAAATAGAACTAACATTTTCTATTTTAGTTCATGAAATTAAAATTTTGAGGGAAAAATTAATGACCCAAAATTTTATAAATGAAATTGCCTCGTTTTGAATTAATAATTGCATTATCAAGTACTGAAGTAATTGAAAACACATAAACTACTTGGGTAATTTTGGAACATTGTATCTTTTTATATTTAAAATATTGTTAAGAATCATAAATTTTTACAATATAACCTTTAAATAGTGATTGTATTATTATTATATATTAAATGTTTACGATAAAGTTCAATTTAGAGAGATAAAGAATTGATGGCCTCGACTAGTAGGATCATAACAAATGAATCCCATGTATTAAAGATTATGAAGGATATTACATCACTGATTTTTTCCTTTAGTTATTTCTAAGTTGATATTCAACAACTAAAGCATGAATGAAACTATTTATGGGATAATTTCAATCTCATCAAGATTAGGTCCCAAACCAAGTACGTTACACCACCCTAAGATAGTCTAACCATCACACACCTTACCCATAAGTAATTTGCTAATGTAATAAAAGTATATATATGTAGACCCAAAAAATATAAGTTGATATATTTTATTTTAATTAAAAATTTATTATACCAATACCTTTTTAATATTTCTTTTTAAATGACAAAATAATGAGTTTGATAAAAATTAGATTTTAATACGATGAAAAACAAAGTACATTTTTCTGGGAAATATATAGTTTCAATCCAGACACTGTTTTTGAAGAATTTAATAATTAATTAAATAAATTATATTTTTTAATAATATTATTATTAAATAATTTTTATTAAATATCAATTATAATATAATTTTACAACGTCAAATGTAATTGTCATAGGTGTTAGAAAATTGCTGTTGTCAAAAAAACCGTTATTTTCAGTAAATGGGTATTTTGATTTAAAAGTCTAAATTAAAATATTTAGAAAATAAGATTTATAAAAAATATTATATTTAAAATCATAATTTCAAAATTATTAAATGGTGATTTTTTGCAATGTTTTTGAGACAGTCAAATTTTAAGATAAAAATTAAATACTGTATAAATATATAACATATATTATGACATAATAATGACCCAAAAGTGAAATAATATATGTCGTAAAAGGTATCCATGACCAAATAAATTCTTTCCATTTTAAATAATGTGTTTTTTAAATTTTTTTATTAATTTATTATACACTTAATGAATCCTCAAAAACTTATATTATATATTAAAATTTTAAAATAAATTCTTTATAAACTTGAATCACTTACATATAACCAAAGGTATTATATTAAAGATATATGTTCTTAAACTTGTAAAATATTGAATCCCCCTTAACTTTGAAAGAAACCATGGGAAAAAACCGTGGTAATATTTTTGTTTTTTATTAGTTTATCCAATAGTGTCCAAAACCTATGTTTGGAAATTAATAAAGAATTATCCTCTCCTTTTCTATATAAACCCAACCAAAATCCCATTACACTTCATTAGAAACCATTTTATCATAAAATTAATCTAACCACACCTCTGTAAAGTACTCAAAATTTCCCCCAAACTCTTAATAATCTCCTCCCAAGCTTTTATAAGTTCCCTCTCAAAGGTAAGGTTCATCTCCATATCATTTTTATTCAAACATATTCTTTTAATTATTCCTTTTATTTTCTAATTATACATTTTTTATATATTTTTCAAACATTAATATTTCGTTAATTATTTTTTAAAAGTGATGATATAACCCTTTCACTCTCATTTAACCCTTCCATGAATCTTTATGTATCCCTGTTATGCTGTTGAAATCATCCTATAATTTTCTATGCCAAAAATTATTGTAGTGAATCACCATTCCCATTTAAGTGGAATTATATCCCTCTAGATATACATATCTTTCATTTATTGATGACTTCCATTTATATATCTCATTATCCTTAATAATGGTATTAAAAATGATGAAATAAATCATTATTTTGTATGATTAATATTCCACACTTATGCATGTACATGATACGAATGTGATTAGGTGGGAGAAAAATTATATAGCCCTCTACTACATTGGGTGATGTTTTAATATAATTATATTACTTTTATGGTACAAGGTAGGTTGTCCTAATTTCAGTATATTATGTTTTCTTTGTGTTTATATATGATTTAGGTTTATGATGTCATGTTTTAAGTAATTCTCACAATCCTTTTTTTCCATTGTGTTATCATGTTATATAATGCCTCATTATTCAAGATAATGATATTGAACCCTCTTATTTTAAATTTATACACCTCTTGTATCATATTTATTTCTTTACCAAACTGTTTTTATAGCTCACCCATTTCTTATGTATGTCCCCAGCACTTCCTATGAAGTTTTTGAAGAAAAAGGGAATTTATGAGAATGTTAAAGAAGTTTTAAATAATTTGATTTTATTCTTGTTGAATGTTTTTATTCAATGTACCTAATTTCACATATATAGTTGGATTCACAATATTTTGTGGTTGTATTATGGGTACATTTATGTAATAAATCTAGAATTAAAGTGATTTTAAATACGTGTTATCATATAGAAGGAGAAGAACTGTTATGTCATCAACATAATAACATATTAGTATATGATATATACTTATTTTATTATATTTTTATGGTTATATAAAAATATAATTACGTAATAGAATAATTAAAATTAAATGGAAGACATTTTCCTCCTCTTTGAGAAACCTCCTTTGGATCTCCTCTTAAGGACACTAGGGATGGTCTTTTAAGGATACTAAATCCAATAGAACATATATAATGATAGAAGAGTTTTTGTCATTGTTTATTTAATATAATTGGATCAATTTATTGTGAATAATATAAGATATTTTTTGTCCTTTTAGAGTGATTGAAAGGAAACACTTGGAATGACATAAAATATTTATATATAATAAATTATTTTCATGTGAAAGTGGAACCAAGTGGGTAAATTTCAAATTAATCTTGGATGAGTATGATTTTAAATCCTCTCATCCAATTAAATTTGGATATTTTTATGTGATTTTTTCATCCTTATCTCTTATTATTAACCTCTTATTAACCATTTTAGTGGTTACCAAGATAATTATATTTTTCACTATTTATGTTCCAATAGAGTTAATATAAAATGAAACGTGACCTATAAGTGTTAAAAAGTTGATATGATTGAACATATCCCATTAATGTTTCCAAGGATAATTTTATTATGAATTTTAAGTCATTTAATAAAATATTAATTATTATAAAATACCAATATAGTCATTTCTAGGACTATTGACATAATTGATTTTAAAAAAAAAATATCAAGACAATACTTTAGTAATCATATAAACATTAAAATCATTAATAATAAATCATATATATATAATAATGTAATTCCAAAACTCTCCCAAAAATATTACCTTTTATGTTTCTAAAATCATTTACTTGATTTTGTTTGTTCTTTCCCAAACATTGTGTTAGTGTTGTGTAAGGATTTAAGGTAATTATTTCAACTATAAGAATTCAAAATAATAAAAATCATAAAAAAAATTATTTATATCCAAAATAACCATTTAGAATAATTCATGAATTTTTTTATCCTTCTGGAAACATCTAAGAGATATTAAAATCAATAGACTGAAATTTTTTAATTATTCTTTGCATAAAATAAGGTTGAGGTATTTATCAAGGAAAAATGTAACCAAAATCCCATATTTTAGAATATCGTATGGGGACGGTATAATTACACTAATACAATAGATTAAATTAATGTTTAATTTCGATTTTAAATCCAATTAACATTAGTTTTTACCTAAGTTAACCCAATTTACCCTTTATTATGGTGATAAATATTTACCATGGTTATGATTAATTATAATTAAAAATAAGTTGGCCTATTTTCCAAATTTGGAAATTTGTATTCCAAATATGGAATAAATATCATCAAATTAAATTCTTAAAAGAAGAAAAAAATTATTTTAAAATTAATTCACAAAATGTTCTGAAATAACGTTTTGTAGAAAAAATGTGTTTTTAATACTAAAAATGAACTTATATAAAAATCAAGTGTAATGAAAATTACTAAGAAAAAAATTATATTTTATTGAATAAAAATCAAGTTATGTTTCCTTACAATCAAATTTTAATCATAATTATACTTTTAAATTACTTTATTCAATTAAAAAAATTACATTTTTATACAATTTTTTACTACTCACTAAAAAATATATCTTTTCTTAAAAATAATATAAAATTTCCATAATATAATATTGAAATGATCATTTCCCAAATTATTTTAATTTATTCACATTAAATTCATAAAAATAGTATAAATTAATTATAATCTCCAAACAAAAAATTCAATAAAACCTATTTTTGATGATAACATATTTTTGAAGTAAAAATGAATTTTTTGATAATTGACAAATTATTTATTATGAATCAATCAATATATTTGTATTATATAAAACAATTATCAATATTTTTTACAATTTGTTTACTCATATTTATATAGTCAATTTAATGAAAATATTATAACAAAAAGATTTAAATAATAATATTTATATAGTATATTGTAATTCACGTAAAGCTCGGTGTTGCGTGTTTAGAAAACTATCAAGTACAATATTATTTTAAACCAAATTTCTTTGGAATAACATTATACCACCTTTAGGAAATATAATCATCTCAATTTTATATTATTATTGATAAAAATGGTTTAAAATAATTTTTTAAAATTAATACCTAGTAGTTGAAGATAAATCATATAATCATGAATGAAAAATAAAAATTAATATTTAAAAATTCAATAATTGAAAACAAACATCCTAAAAAGAGATAATAAAACATTCTTTTAGAAATTGGAAAAGGGAAATATTAAGGTCACCTAGAATAAAACATAAATGGGTTTCCATATAAGAAGAAAATTGTTGAAGATTGAAAATATGGACATATTTGAGAAGAAAACATCCATAGAATAATAAAAATTTATATAGAATATGGTATTGAGAAATTTACTGACTACAAAACCATAAATTTCTAGTGTATAAAGAGTATTATCAATTCATAATAAATAAATGTAATAGGATAAAATTTTATTCCCTGATTTTTTTATAGTTTATGGATTATTTTACTATCAAGATATAGAACATGAGATAGCATACTTAAGTTATTTCCAATAAAAAAGAATAATTTTATCCATTTTATTAGATGTTTCTCCACTTCCATATCATCTCTTACTCTAATAATTTAATATTCATGATGGATTTTTTTCATTCCTAGTGCACTAAAATTATCTTTTAATGGATCAAATGATCCCTAAAAGGGAAAAAAGTTATTACTCCTATCTTAAGACATTAAAAAATTGGTTCGCACAAGATAAGATAATTTCTGATTTGAAAAATCCTTCAAAAATTAATCTCTAAAATAATCCACAAAGTTTATAATAAACCATTCCTTAAATATAATTTCTTAATGAACATCAAAATATGCCAAGAGAAGATTGAAACCTAAATTTTAGAAATATCAGATCTTATATTCTTCCATGATCAACTTAAAAATTATGTCTGAATAATATTATTAACTCATAAATTTATATAAAAATTTCATAAATTCTCTTCTAATATATTCTAAAAAATAATCTAATCATTTCCATAGATATCCTGAATCTCTATAAATCCATAATAAAATCACTTATGGTTCTAAAAAGTAACTCAACTTTTATTCCTAAAAAACTCCCATATTAGCCAAAAAAAATCGATTTAACTTAACAAAATAATGTTCCTAATATAATTATCTCTTTAAAAAATATTTTTAATCACTTTTTAATCATATAAAATTTCAATAATATGTTTATCTATATGATAAATAACATGTTCCCAAAATTTAATAACCCTTTTATCACAAATAATAATAATTTCCTCAACATCAAAGACCATATTAACCCTAAAAATTTTAAATACCTTTAAAATTATATCTATAAAATGTTAACGCATTCTTCCTAAAATAACCTTTTCACATATCAAACTTATGTGTTACATATACCTCAAACATCTATAAAAACTGAATAAATTTCTCCCATAGAACTACTATTTCATAATAACTTGAAAGGGGTATCTATGAATTTAAAATTTAAATCAACCTTCGACTTATGAGCTCATGAAACTTTATATTTATCCCATATCACTATAGATTATCATAGGTTTTAATATTTTTTATCCTATCTTTCTTTATAATGGTTTTTAAATATAATATGAATCAACTAAAAAATTATCCACAAATAGTGTCAAACCAGGTGTGTAGTTAGGCCTCTTTATCATGCACCAGGTGAGGATTAAGTTAGTACTCAACAATAATTTTAATGTTTATTACCTACAGGTTGATATATGGTAGAGAATATATTCAAATATTTGTATCTATAAATGGATTTAACTGAAAGGAAACCACACAATATCTTTATTACCAAAACATCAAAAATATTATCCTGTAATTATACTTATCCCCATGTTTTCTACCAAATATTTTTTATCCTAATTTCTAAATTTGTCCAAACCTTTTCTATGATAAAAACTACATCACCTCATCTCTCGATCAACCCATAATTACATGATTTGTGACCAGCATTTCACTTTCTTACATTCTCTTGGTCTTTTAGTTCTAAAATTTTAGATAATTAGGAAAATAATTATATTACATACGGAACACTGACACATAGTGTCCATTTTTTCAGAAAAAACAAGTTTCATAAGTTCATATTCATATTTCACTAATGAAACACATTATTTATTAAAGGAAAATTTCATTTATTTAGTGATAGACTTCATAAAAATTCAACCTTATCCTTATGGCTTGTAAAAAACATTTGAAAACATGGGATGATAAAAAAATCTCCATAAAGGACACAAGGGAAGGAAATCAGTTAGCCTAACGAAAAACATGAAAACCCACACAATTTTTACCTTTTCACAATAAAAATTTTAGTATATAAATAAAAAAATATACGCAACTAAAAATATTCATTTTCTAAAAGAAAATTAAAAAAAACATAACAAGAAATATATAACCCTAATTGTAATCATGGATAATTATATTCAAAACCCATGTTCACTAATGTCAGAAATAAATGGAGGTCTATTAAATCTATAAAAGAAACTTCCCATGTTAACTCCCTCTTTTTTCCTTTCAAGATAAGGAACATTACCCAATGTATTGGATAGATATATTAGGATCACCCATTATATAAACTATATTGGGATCACCCAAAATCATCTAAAAATATCATATACCATATCATGAAAAAAATACCTTTGAAATTTTCATCATAAATCTATTGAAAAACTTATTTGAACCCATAAACAACAAAATTTTCAATTTTTATATGAAAGAAAAAATATAACTTTTTATGAAAATTATTTAAAATGAAAAATTCAAAAAAAAATCTCAGTGAAATTATTTTATTTTAAAACTTCTATTTAAAAATTTAAATTATGATTAAAATCAATAAGAATTAATGACATAAAAATTTTATTCCTTTCGTAAAATATAAAAAGTGATTCCCTTCACACCTTCGATAAAATATATCTTCTTCATAAAATGATAAGAAGATTATCTTTTAAACCCTGTAAATAAAAAAATTTAAAAGGGAAAATGTATATGGAAGAAAAAGATCCTCAAATAAAGCTTACAATAATTTTATATAGTTTTTCAAATAAAACTCCCTATGACATGCTGAATTTAAACCAATAAAACATTAAAGGAAATAAATTTTAATGGATTTGTAAAAACTATAATTTTTATATAATAATAATAAAACTCATAAATTGGTTATTTTATACACCACCCAAAACAAAACATTCGGTGAAAATGTGATAGGTCTCAAAGAAAGTAAATTGATATTAAAACCCCTTTCCTTGAGTCTGACACATCACATACGCTAATTAAAATTCTGAATACTAAACTTTTGTTATATATTTATTTTCATAATAAAATTTTTAAATTTTATTATTTATTTTTTTTATAATTTTAACCATGTAATATTCAATTACTTAATCTGTTAAGTTCACGTTGAATGTTTCGAGCATATTTGACTCATAAGTCCAAAATAACTTTGGTTGGTTGACTGGAGTCAAAGGGGTCATTATTCCAACATATCTAGAATATTAATCAAGAAATAATTATCATAATTATATGTTAAATACATTTTAAAAACAATTCGTCTATGGAGGTAAGGAAAAATGAGTTGCATAACTTTTTAGAGGTGTTTATCCACACATACGCACGAATGATGTTATCATTTTTAAATGGATGGAAAGCTAAGAAAATTAATGATATAATATATTTGCAGAATGATAATTCTTTAATTAATATAATATATATATATATATTAAATTCATAATCATAACCATCCATGAAATATAATGATGGAAAATGAATTACATCGGTTCGCAAGGTTTCAGTTCACATCAACGCATGGACGATGGTTTCGTTTCACATTTGATAGAGAAGGAGAATAAAAATGGTTATTGAAGCAACATAATAACATGTTTGTATATTTTATATACATATGTTTTTATATTGGAATTTCTGTGATAGAATTTAATTAGGATAAATAATAAGTAAAATGAAAGTTATCGTTTAAGAAAATTACCTCCACTTTGAGAAAACTCTTTTGGATCTCCTCAAAATGACCCTAGTGGTGGTCATTTAAGGATATTATATTCTCACTACATTGAATACTTATTTTTATAAGAGATTTTTCAAGGTTTTTTCAAGATATTTGGCTCAAATTAGTATTAATAATAGATTATATGTGGTTTCCTTTTATAATGAAGAAAATGACACACTTGGAAATACTTAAAAGATTTTAATAAAATAAATTATTTTTCAAGTGAAAGTGGTACTGAGATTTAAAAAAGATAAAATAAAGGAAGATTATTAGTGTAAATAATCTCATATAATAAAATTTATACAAGTTTAGGTGATGTCTTGATCCTTATCTCTTAGTTTTAAACTCTGATTAACCCTTTAAATGATTATCATGATAATAGTGTTTTTTTACTCATTAAGGGTTAATAAATTTAAAATAAAATTATAATTGACCAATAAGTTTACAAAGTTTTATATCATATATTATATATTATTAATTTTTCAAAATATAATATTTTTATGAATTTAAATTCATTTATTAAAATATTAATTAACCTAAAATACCATTAAATTCATTTTCGAGACTATTCACTTAATTGATTTAAACAATATAAATATTATATTGTATTTAACAAATAAACATTTAACGCATCACTAATATATTATATTAGTGTTTATTTAATTTAGTAATTCACCTGAAAATGTTATTTTTTAAATTGTTAAAATCATTTACTTGATTTTTTTAGTGAGTACTCAAGCACTGTGCCAGTGTTGCATAAACAAACAAGAAATTATTTTGACAATAAAAACTAAAAAAATGGAAATTATAATAAAAAATAATGGGAAAATAACCATAAAGAACCATTTTTTTCTTTTTTTTACTTGTGAGAACAAATTATAAATATTAAAATAAAGATACTGATATTTTGAAATTATTCTTTACATAAAATCACATAAAGATCTTTATCAAGGAATAACGGAACCAAAATTCCATGTTTTTAAATATTTTATGTGGATGGCATGATTTAAGTCATAAAATATAATAAAGTAAATTTTTAGGGTGATTTTAAAGCCTTTTCTCGTTAGTTTTAACCTTATTTATCATAATTTACCCTTCACTATGGTGATAAATATTTATCATGGTTATAATTCATTATGACCAAAAATAAAGTTGACATATTTACTAAATATTTAAATGATAATTTAAAATAAGTCCATTTAATTGAATTAAATTTCTATAAGTATCATAAATTACTTTTAAACTAATCCAACACATTGTAATGAAAAAGAGGGTTTTTAAAAATAATATTTTCAAGCCTAAAAATGAAATTATACAAAAATAATGTATAATATAAATTCTTAATTAATTAATTAGATTATATCTAATTAAATAGTAATTATTTTATTTTAGAAAATAAATTAAAAAAAAAATGGAACTTTTAAATTTTTTATTTTAACAAAAATAAATGATAGTTTTACAAAAATATATTTTTTTTTCTCAATTCACAAAAAAATAAATCTTTACACAAAAATCCCAAAAACTAATCTTCATGTAGTGATTAAATTATTATTTAAAATTTTATATTTATTTTTTCAAATATAATATCTAAAAATTTTATAAATTAATGATATTTTTTCTGGTAAAAAACCCAATGAAAATTATATTTAAAGAAATCATATTTTATAAGTATAAAATTAATTTTCTGAAAATTTAGTTATTTATTATGAATCAATCAATATACTTTCACTATAAAAATAATTTATATATTATTTCATAATGTAATTATTATTATTATTCATACCTCTAATTCAACATATTAGTTATAATAATCACATTTAAATAATATTATTTTTATTGTTTATTGCAATTTACTTAAAGCCCATTATTTCATGTTAAACAAGATACCAAAAATAGTATTAATTTAAAATAAAATTTTAGGGTGTTTTAGTTTTATCTAGATTATAGGGTTCATTTTCATTCAAAATAAGTTCAAAATTAGGGGAAAAGTTTCTCTCGTCACTCCCCAACACATAAACTATTTCACTCTCAAGAAATATAAGGACTTCCATTTATTCAGAAAGAAATACGGTGTATAATCTTTAAGTACACAAACTATGGAAGAATAAAATCATGTATCCATCCATTGTTTTAAATATAATTCCTCTTTTATTAATCTAATCCTCTATTTTCACTTCAATTTATGTAAGTTTTCTGATTTTAGGTTTTTAGACTGAATATATTCTGATGGAATCTTGAGTTGTAACAAGTGGTAGTTTCCAAAATCTATCTCCCCTAAGATTAATTTCCTATAATTTCTTTTTAAACCTCTTTGATACATATTTAATTAAATCTAGATATATCATCTTCCCCTTATTCATCTAATTTAAAAATTCACCAAAATTGATTTTCCCCTTTTTCAATTAACACATATTGAATTTTTCCCAACCACATTTATGAAAATCACTAATTATATGATTGTATATAAACATAGAACTGAAACATCCTAATACAGAAGGTGTCCCTTGAGATTAATTAAAATAGTAAATTCATAGAAGTAATTATTTTGAAGTTATATTTGAGGTTACTCTAACTATTATTTTATGGATCACACTCACAAATTTTATTTTGTTGACTTAGGAATATTTCTAGATTAGTTCCCATTTAATATTTTTACTCCAGTTCATATGAGGTATCTAATTTTATTTTAATGAGGTGACCTAGGGTACTAAACAATTAAAAAATTTGATTACCGTGGTTTTATTTCATTATTCTAGTTTCCTCGGGCTATGATTTTTCTTCTACTAAGTTATTCTTCATTTAAGACTCTTTTCTCAGTTCGAAGGTAGATAATTCCATGAAAATAGTGGAATAATTCAATCACTAATCTGTTAATTTATATAATATAAAAAATAATGAAACCCATACACTCTATCATGGTATTTTTCTAGTGAAGATAAAATTTAACATCATGTTTTTAAATCTAAAAAAACAAAAGTATAATCATAGAACATTTGTGTTATTTTTATTCTATGCAAAAAGGCCAAGTAAAAGTCAATGAAAAAAATAGAAAGGGGTATTTACATATTATGTAACTTATCCCTCTCCATGAAAATTATCTCTTATATAATTCCAATCAATTCTAGTATGAATTTTTTTAGGAAAAATATATCTAAAATAAAAAGGTATCAAGACTATTGTGAAGGAAAGTGAAAACATGGGGACCCTTTATTCAATAGAATTAGGGAGGAGATTCGGCTCCTACATATGAACTTTAAAATAATCTTCATGAAATACCTTCAATTACTATCCATTCAAATTAAATGGATGGTTCTATTCAAGTACTTTGATCTCAACTACTCCGAATATAGGTTTTCATTACTAATTATGGTAAATTAAAATTGGAATGAATCATACTAGGAATGGGATTCTTACTTTAGGTTAAAAAAACACTTCTTATACAACATAAAATTAACTTCTCTTAATGATTTTTCCATGGATAGTTTTGAACTTTTCCTTATACATTAGGGTTTTCTCACAAGACGCTATTATCAATTCCTCATGTTAAATCATCTGCAACTTTATATTCCCTCCAAACCTTCCAAACTCTAATTTTACCCCCTTTATAGTCTAGTATTCATTGTGTTATAGCTAAAGAAAAAATAAAATACATTCCATAAAAAATTTGTTGTCCCTATTTTCTCCAAGAACAATTTATATGGGGGAATTCTTACTGGGTTTTAAAAAGAATTATTGTATGCCTATAATTCACCATTTGTCTTCCTATTCCAACCCTCCTAGGTAGGTTGAACTATTTTCTCCAGAATCCCAATGATTTCCCTTTTTGTCACTGAGTATGTCTATAGGCACTCCAAACCTACAAAAAATGTTTGATTTTAAAAATGCAATTATAACTTTTAAATAATCAGTTAGGTTTTATTTGGATTTAATCCATTTGGAAATATAATTCAATAATAAAATAATGTAAGAAAATTTTAATCATATAAAAATGGGCCTATGAAATCGAATCCCCATACATCAAATGTTTCATAAAATATTCAATGGTTTTTGAGTTATTTCATTTCTTTTCAAAACACCATCAATAAGTTGACAATTTATACATTCTTTATATAATTTTTGTGATTCTTTAAGAATTTAGGTCCATAATAAACCAACTTTTATCACTCTTCTGACTTTCTTTTAGGTAAACAATGACCTCTATATGCAAGTGTATGGAAAAATGAGAGTATAGAGTTAACTTCTTCATCTAAAACACACCTTCTAATAGCATTTTCATTATAAATTTTCAATAAATAATGTACTTACTAGATATAAACCATTGAAACTAATTTCAATTTATGATTTTTATTCTTAATAATGAATGGTGTTCCATCGATGCAACGAAAAAATCACCAGATCAACATAACATGTAAATTGGGTTACTTTTTAAAACTTATTTCTAGTAAATGACTCATCCATGTTTATTTTTGTTGGTGGTTCTACCTCAAAAGTGTTGGATAACCAAATCTTGTGGTATGTTACCAGATTTTTGTATCTCCCCTTATCCTTGATCTCCAATTAAAATTATTATATTATAAACATAAATTTAAATAACCTCAATTTTTCTTCATCCTTCTTGATCAAATACAATAGTTCTATATAATTAGAAAAGACTGCCACTTTACATTCTAACAAGAAAGTACAAAAAAACAAAAAATATTAGAAAAAACTCACTCTCTATGGTTGTGTAATTTATTTGGGTTGTGTCTAGGTTTTTTGGAGTATGTCCTATCACTTATGGGTTCCAATAATTGTTTTTCGATAACACTACCCCTACATCATTTTTTGATGCGTCACACACTATCTAAAAAGGGTTGTTCCATTATGGTGGACATATTATAGGGGATGTGGAATGATCCCATTGATCTTATAAAAATGTATCATGTATGAATCACTATACATGAAGTGGATCTCTTTATTGAGTAATTTATTAAGGGGTAAATCAATCTTTTTAAATTCCATAATAAACCTTATATAATGTATAATATGGCCTAAAAATGATCTAATATGTTTAGAAATGGCAGGATATGGTAGTGTGAAAATAATTTCAACCTTGGACTTATCGACTTAAATCCCACATTTCAAAATTAAGTGGCCTAAAAATTTTCATTTACCCACCATGAAATGCAATTTTTCTAAGTTTGAAACTAGTTTTTACTAAAATCATTTTTTTAAAAACATTATCTAGACTATTGAGAAATATCTAAAACAATATTTTATAAATATTGAAATCATCATGGAATACCTCTAATAATATCTCAATTATATATAAAAATATTATTAACATAAACCATTGAATTTTTCTCAGAGCATTAAATAATCTAAATTGAATCAGTTCGTAAGGAAATGTACCGAATAGATAGGTGAACATTGTATTTTTCTAGTCTTCCAGTGCTATTTGTGACTAAAAATACACAAAGAATCTATATAATAAATAGTATTTACCCTTCCTAGATATCATATCTAACATTTTTTCTACAAAGAAAATGGGTAAGTGGCCTTTTTTGGTTACGTGGTTCAATTTTCTATAGTCAATACAAATCACAAGCTATTCTAAATATAAATGGGAACTAACTCATTATCCTTATTTTTCACAACTGTGACTATGTAAATGTTAGTGTCTATATGAATATGACTCACCCATTGGGAGTATGAAATGGGGTTTATAATTACATTTCCTATTATCCTCTGAAATTCTTATTTTACTTTTAGGAGGGTCAGTTTGAGACTCCTTTGGGGATTCCTTAATAGATTAGATTGAGATTTTATCAAGATCATATATATATATATTGTAGGTATAATCCCTAATAGTTATACTAATTCCCGGTTTATTGATATAATGTTTTGTTTCTAGATATGTTCTGCATTCAGTGCTTCTTATTGGGTGTCAAATTGTTAGAAATTATAAATGGAACTTTCTCATTTTCCATTAAATAATCATACTTCAAGTTTAATTGAAGAAACTTTAATTAAAATTATTAGGGGAGTTCTGAATATTTTTTAAACTTATTATTATCCATGTCTTCAACTTTCACGTTTAAATTAGATGCATTAGTGGAATTATTGAGTAAATTATCAAAATATTACTCACTAATTTATTCAAACTATTCAGAATGAAAAAAAGATTCTAGATTAAGTTCATTTTCAAAAATAAAATCATCAAAAAAGTAAGGTGTTTCCAAACCATAACCTAATTTAATTATTTAATCAAATACTTCCATTTCCAACATAAAATAACTTGGAAATTCAAAAAATTTAATCTTAAAAAATTGTTCTTATCATGGGGGTATTTCATTGAATATAAAATATTAATATTCTCTCTTTGTTTGAAAAAAGTCCTGGAAAGTGTCCCTTCATTCACATTTGTTATTGAATTATAAATATTGGGAAATGGTCAACCTATAATGATAGGTGAGTGAGACTTTTAACTATTTCTCTTTTATATTCAGGATGTAATCATTAATAGGTATGACTATATCTGTACATTCTAGAATATATTATAGTACTATTACTGGTTGGGTATTTGATCTATCAGAAATTTATACATCCAATTAGTTGGGATTGAGATATAATATATATACTGAATAATTAATTCAGTAAGGCATTACATTAATTGATTCTCTGAAATCATACAATACATTTTAAAAATTGAGTTATCTTGTGTTTTAGGTGAAACTAAAAGTACTTGGGTCATGAAATTTGAAATGTAATTGTGGGGTTATAGGGGTAGATACATTCTTATATAAATTTAAATTTTCATGTCTTTGTGATTTTCTATTTCTAGTGAAAATATCTTTCATAAATATTTCAAACCTTAGAATTTTGTGGATGAACTCCAGAAAAGGTATGTTGATCTCCACTCTTTTGAATATCTCCAAGATCCCTTTCTATAGTGTTTCTTTATTGGTTTGTTTGGGTGGTTTTATCCTTGTGGATAAGGTAGTTTGGGTTTTAGATAGGTCTTCCATCTTGGACTTTCGTTTATCTATCTTCAACTGAGTGCCTTCATAGATAATTCTTCTTTAGTTTTTTTCTAGGTGATGATTCCTAAGGTCCAATGGGATATCTACTTACATATTTATCTTGAGATGATTATTATTTAGTATGAATAAAATCCTTTACACTCCGTAAAGAAATATAATTAACATTACCTTTGGGGTTCAGAATTTTTCATGTTGGGGGTTTACATGATCCTTAATTTTCCTAGTTATTCTGGGTAGTCATGACCTGGTTGTATTTTCCTTGAAGATCCTCCAGTGATGACCTGTGAGTGTTTATGGGAGATTTTTGAATGGTTTGAGACACTAAAATTGGGTTCTGTGTGTCCAACATGGTGTTATAATGATCTTTCCCTTTTTGTTAACTAGTATAAGGATGATAAATTCCCCTTTAAAAGTGTGGTGTCTAGAAATAAGGTTAAAAATTATACACGAGAGAGGGTATTTGGGGATATTGGTTCTTAAATCCACATTAAATTATCTAATAATATTTGAATAATTTATTTTAGGTTCGTTGTTATTGGTATTTATTTTAGAATATGGAATCATATATTTGAGTTACTTGAAGTTGAGTATAGTCATCTTTGTAGTTCTCTAAGGAGTGACAAAGTTGGAACACTCTTTGGGGATTATAAGGTGGTATTTTTTACATTATTTATAGGTAAATTTATCAAAATAGAAGTTAGTTATTCAAATGTTTTTCAATTAAATATTATTTATAATTATTTACCACATGTACTCCCTTTGTGGGGGTTCGAATGATGAATTTTTTGAGATCTTTTAGAGATTCTCCCTATCAGCTCTTTAACATCATTAAGGAACTTATCTATAAGTTCTTCTTTATAGGAAGAATATAATAGGTTGAAATTATTTTAAATCAATACTTGGTAAAATAATACTATTAAATTATTACATTTTAATGGTTTATATTAGAAATAATTTTTACACACTTGTTCCTCTCCCAAAATCATAAAGTGTTTCTCTATTTGTATTTTTAATTCCTAAAATATCTTTCTTCAACAGGGTAATCCTTGAGGAAAGGAAGAATTTATATAGTAAATCCTTATATATCATATCCTATGTGGTGACTTCTAAAGACTATGGTTTATAGATCCATTCCTTTTCCAATCCTTCAAGAGATAAGGGAAAGTAATTCTAGTTAATCTAATCCTCATTGAATGCTCTTAATCTGAAGTTGTTACAAACTTCTCCAAATGATCTCAATTGTAATTGGAGATATTCTACTAAAAAATCATAACATTTATCGCATTAACACAATAATTTTAGTTCTAATATCCCGATATTATTTATTAATTAGTTATTAAATCTAATTATTATTGATTAAATTTGGTTCATATAATTCTCTCAAGATCATATTCAGTTTATATAGGTTTTATTCCATATTTTCAACACCTATAGTAACTCTAGTGGAAAAATTGGGATAGGATGGAGAATTTTTCTAGTGAAAATTGACAAAATCAATTTTCTCTTGTTCCTTTCTTTTTATAGTTTTTACTCTTTCCAACCCAGTTCATTCAACCTACTAATCAAAAATTGTGAGGTGAGTTCAAATATATTGTTGGAACCATGGTCTTCTATGCATGATCTGGAGTATGGTTTGTGTTTTTTGTAAATCCTCAGCGGAAGTTCAGAATGTGTACCCACAAAGACATCATACAGTTCAAGCAGACAACAGTATTGAAGGTGGCGCCGTTTCCCAGTGTTTGCCAAATTTTTGGGCCTGAAAATAGACAAATGTAGAAAAGTGTTTTCGGCCAATAGACTTGTGCGCCGTGTACTGGATTAAGAGAAAACTTGTGCGCCATATGTTTTTCAAGATCAGAACATGGGAAAATGGAAAAGGGATAAGGGCCGCGCAAGTTTTGGGCTCGTCGTGCAAGTGAAATGCGCACCGTGAAGAGACTTGTGCGCCGATGCCTAGGAGGATTGGAAAATTTCACGTATTTTGTTTTTAAATATTATTACTTCAAAATATGGCAAAGGAAAGAAGGTCGCGCAAGTATTTGTGTGTTCATGTAAGTGAGTAGCGCAACAGAGGCTGGGGAGGATGAGCTGCGCGCCGGAACCAGCGCGCCGAGGGAAGACTTGCGTGCCACCATACAGGGGGTCCAGTTTGCCTATAAATAAAGGACCACCCCTCCTCATTAAGAACGAAGTTCAAGACTTGATGATTTTTCGAGCTCCCGTCGCACAAGTGGTTGAGTCGCGCAAGTGGTTGTCGGGTCGCGCAAGTAGAGGCTGCGCGCCGATTGTTGGTTGTGCGACCAATGTAGTTGTGGATTCAAAGGTGCAACGTCGAACATGTTTGGTGTTGAAGGAGGCAGTGTCGCGCAAGTATTTTTGGTGTCACATGCGCTCCGAACTTGTACCGCGCAAGTGACTTGCGCACCAGGGTTGAAACATGGGCGTCGGGCTTGGATAAGCGCGCCAGGGTTGTTAAAGTTCATCTGTCCTTCTGAAGTTGCACGAAAGCTGGAAGATCGCCCTGTAACCTCAACATGAAGTGAGATTAGTCTTCTGGTAAGAGTTGGACTTCAATAGAGAATCTATATATTACAGAGGATTCATTCTTATGAAATGATGAAGAGACCTTCACGTCTATAAACTGAGTGGGACTTCACCAACGGCAGTGAGCCAGGGGGAGTCAACGGGAGTGACCTGATGGATGTAGTGAGCTATCCCTGAACCTTTTGTAAAGGCAGTGAGCTTAGGACAGAGTGACTGTTCCCGAACCATTTTAATCCACAACTAGTAAAGATTAGTGGAATTTGGTATGACCGACAACTTATCGGTGTTTGCTCCTTGGACGTAGCCCTTAGTGGTGAACCAAGTAAAAAGTGTTGTGTCTTCTCTATTCATGTGAATGTTTGCTTTATGATCATATTCATATTACAGGTTCAACAAGTATCTACCAACGTAGGAATAAGATCCATCCCATTAAAATAAAACATTGTCACCCTAATTCACCCCTCCCCTCTCTGGGTGTCTCGGGGTCCTTCAAGTGGTATCAGAGGGAGGTTGCTGGTGTTGAATCTGTCCTTTATCATCATGGAGAATGCATTCAATGTTAGGGGAGTCCCTCACTTCGATGGAAGTAATTTCCAGATCTGGATGAACAGAATGAGATCTCCTCTCAGATCTCTTGGAATGGAAGTTCTTTTTTCTACTGTGTAAGGAATACAAGTCAGTAACCCAATAGGTCTGGCTATGACTGAAACAGACAGGAAAATTCTTGATATAGATGCTAAAGCACAAAATGAACTTACTGTAGCCCTTTATGATAAGATCTACCTAATGGTGATGAATTGCACCTCAGAAAAATACATGTGGGATAAAATCGAGAATATTTTTGAAGGAGATAGCAAAGTGAAGGAGGCAAAACTACAAGTGCTCCACAATCGGTTTGATGATCTGAAGATGCATCCAGACGAGAATTCAGACTCTTTATTCAATCGAATTACTGAAGTGGTTGGAGCAATTCGGGGTCTAGGTGAAGTAATCAAAGACATTGATATTGTAATGAAAATATTAAGAAGACTTCCACCTCTGTACAATGCAAAGGTGTCAGCCCTTGAGGAAAGAGATCTTTCAAAACTTTCTCTGGATGATCTACTTAGCAGCTTCGTAGCATATGAAATGAGAGTCAAACCAGAAGATGCTACGACTCGTGTGAGGAAGGAAATGGCATTCAAGGCCATGGATAAACTGAAAATCTGAAAAGATAGTAGTGGTGAAGATGAAGAAGAAAAAAAATTCTTTCTCTCATTGCAAAGAAGTTCCAGAAGGGGAAAGGGAAATTCAAAGGGAAGTTACCTCTCACATGTTTTGGTTGTAGAAAAGTTGGGCACATTGCCTCTCAGTGCTTAAGAAAGATCGATGATGAAGATAGTGAGGATGAAAGCTTCGAGAAGCCTCAGAGAAGGTTCTTCAAAAAGGGAGACTTCAAATCTGGAAAGAAAATGCAAAGGAAGAGTTTTGTCTGTGAAGAGGAAGAAGATGATAATGAATTATGTGATGAAGAAGAAACAGAATTCAAAACTGGGAACCATTCTTCCATGATGGCCATTGTTGAAAAGTCAGAAGATACTGGTGGAGAAGAACAACTGAGAACTTTCATAGATCCCAATTTGCAACTTAAGGATGTCGTTAGTAAGCTAAAGATTAAATGTAAGAGTTGCAATAAGTGGAAATAAATTGTAGAAGAATCAACTGAATACGTTGATCAACTTGAAGCTGAAATTGAATGACTGGAAGAATTTGTGAAGGTAGAGTCTAAAATAATTGAAAGCAATGATGATGTAGGAGATCTGAAGCTGATAATTGAAGAGAAAGAAAAGGTCATCAATGACCTCACCTCTAGACTTGATGAAAAATCCAAGACTACTGAGGGTCTTGAAGAAGAATTTGTTACTCTAAGGAGTAAAAATGATACTGAATCAATTCCAAAAGAACCAAGGAAGAAAATACATTTTGGAAGATTCTCAGATGAAAAATTACTAGTAAGAGCCATGTGTGGTTTAGATGGGGTTGGAAAAATCTTGAGTGATCAAAGACCCGCTTGCATGGGAAAGAGTGGAATTGGTTGTGAGGCTGAGACATCAACTGTTGGAAGTGAAAAGATCCAAAAGAAAGATAAGATGAAAGTAAAACATGTTGAAACGATACCTAAAGTTCCGAAAAAGGAACCCTCAATCCAAACAAAAAGGAGAACTGAAAATTATCCTCAAACATTCAGGAATGACAGACAGTCTAACTTTTCTCCCAAGGAAGAAGGTATGAAGATAAATTCAAGTGAGAATACATTTCCTCTCATGAAGTGTTTGTTCTGTGGCTATCTGGGATATACCAGGTCTTATTGCGAAGAGGAAAGAAGCTATCTGAATGGAGAAGATATAGAAGTTCAACAAATGAAAACAAATTCATATCCTAATTATTATAGAAGAAATAATTTCTATTGATATTTTTATCGTTGTTCTAACTTTGTTCATAAGGATGCTAATTGCAGGCAGAGAAGGGACATGGACACCTCATACCAAAGTTCAAGACAAGTCAAGTATCTTCAGCAAGACAGTGTTGCTCTTTCAAACAGGTTTTCTTCTCTCAAATAATATTTTGACTATGAAGAACCTGGGTATGTGGAAGAGATAATTGAAAGTCCATCAGTACTATATACTCAATCCAATGTCTCATGGAAGGAAAGGAAGAAGATTGAGAAATCCAACTTGCAGAGGCGGCCCTCAATGCTACAAAGAACAACAGTACCTGGATTCTGGATAGTAGTTGTTCATATCATATAACAGGTAATGTGGGCCTGCTAACAGATATCAAAAGGACGGTTGATGGTACAGTACGATTTGGTAATGATGGGGCTCTGAAAATAAAAGTTATTGGAAGTACCAAATTAGCTAATGGAGAACTAAAGAAGACTGAGTCCTTTTCATAGATGGCCTATGTCATAATCTCCTTAGCGTGAGTCAACTCTGTGACTCGGGACTTATAGTTACTTTTAATCAGAAAGGATGCACTATCAAGGGAAAGACAGGTAATTCACTTTTGAAGGGATTCATAACAGAAGGCAACATTTATCAGGTTGATAGTGATGAAAATGTATGTTACATGACTGTTGAAGAAGAAAACAATTTGTGGCATCGGAGACTGGGATACATCAATCAACAATACATGGAGAAAATATCAAAATTGAGAATTTTCATGGACATTCCAAACCTGAAGCGTGAACATGAAAAATATTGTGATTCTTGCATTTGTGGGAAGCTGGTTTGCAGTTCATATCGTCCAAAGAAGAAAAGGGCATCTCACCTTCTTGATCTGATTCATACAGATGTATGTGGGTCGATAACTGTTTCTGGAACTCATGGAGAAAGGTAATTTGTCCTTTTCATAGATGATTATAGTAGAATGGCATGTTTGATGGTCATTCACATGAAATGACAAGTCCTTGACTGCATAAAAACATATTGGTGAATCGCTGAGAATGATACTAGACGAACAATCAAAGTATTGTGATCTGACAATAGAGGAGAATACACATCCATTGAATTTGAAAATTAACTGGGGAAGCATGGGATACAGCATGAGGTAGCTGCTGTGATCACTCCACAACAAAATGGAGTTGTTGAACGTAGGAATTGACAAGTGAACAACATGGCACGAAATATGCTGATTGAGAGTCGTATTCCACGACATTACTGGAAGGAGGTTGTTCAAGCTGCAGTGTACATTCAGAATCGAACAGGACTTTATATGGGTGAGACGAAGACACCATATGAATTTTGGAATGGACGGAAGCCTTCTTTAAAATACTTTTGTGTCTTTGGAAGTAAATGTTTCATTCGGAACAAAGAATGAAATCAAGGGAAATATGGATACAATGCAGATGAAGGAATTTTCATCAGTTACTCAATGAACAGCAAAGCCTACAAATGTTTCAACAAGCATTTTGGAAGGATTGTGGAAAGCAGTGATGTTAAGATAATTGAAGAGAAAAGAACAAATTCTTCAAGGACGTCATATGCTGATGTGATAGAATGTCAGGAAGAAAGTGAACGTGAAGAAAATACAAATGTAGAAATAGAGGAAGTTGTTCAAAACACTCAACAGTCACATCATGATGTTGACATAGAAGAAGAATCTGAAGAAGAAACTGTGGCTGAAGAGAATGATACTGAACCTCGCAGGAGAAATCGAAGAGCTAAGATTGATCCATCTAATATAATTGGGGATAGGAGTGCACCCACTCAAACAAGAAGGAAGAGGAATAACACGCAATCTGCATTTCTATCAGTTGTAGATCCATCTTCATTCAAAGAAGCTGCAAATGATGAATCTTGGGTGAATGCCATGAATGATTAATTAGATCAGATTGACAAGAATCAAACATGGGATATTTTACAGAGACCCAAATGTCACAATGTGATTGGTACCAAATGGATCTTTAAAAATAAGTTTGATGAGCATGGAAGTGTCATCAGAAATAAGGCACTACTGGTATGTAAAGGATACTTATAGATTGAAGGCATTGATGTTGAAGAGACCTTTTCTCCAGTGGCTAGACTGGAGTCAATCAGGCTTTTCCTTTCCATGACACTCCAATGTGGATATAAAGTATATCAAATGGATGTCAAGACATCATTCTTGAATGGTGTACTCGAAGAAGAAGTCTACATTGGACAACCAGTGGGTTTTGTTTTGGGTACTAATGAAACAAAGGTATGCATACTGAAGAAAGCTCTATATGGTTTGAAGCAGGCACCATGGGCATGGTACTCATGACTAGATTCATATCTCAAGAAGTTGAAATTCAAAAGAGGAGGAGTTGATCACAATCTCTATGTGAATAATTCTCCAAAAGATCAATTCATGGTTCTAGTCTACGTTGATGATATCATATTTGGTGGCAGCAGACAGAAATCAGTGGACGAATTTTCCAACCACATGAAATCAGAATTTGAAATGTCTATGATTGGGGAGCTCACATATTTCTTGGGGCTGTATGTGATTCAAAATAAGGAATAAACTTTCTTTTCTCAGGAAAAATATGCAAGAGAGATGCTGAAGAAGTTTAATATGAAAGACTCCAAACCAATGTCAACTCTGATTGCAGTTGGAACTATACTTGGAAAACATGAGGATGGGGACTCTATTGATCCCACCATGTACAGGAGGATCATTGGGAGCCTACTGTACCTGACAGCAACACGGCCAGATATTGTCTTTGCCACATGCCTTGCGGCCCGCTTTCAGAGTAATCCAAAGGAGGAACATATGGCGGCAGTAAAAAGAATCATGAGGTACATTCAAGGTACACATAACTTTGGGTTATTTTTTGGTGTAGGCAGGGACAGTGAATTATCAGGGTTTTCTGATGATGACAGAGCTAGTGATGTAGTCGACAGAAAGTCCACTAGTGGTGGAGCTTTCTATATTGGGCAGAAATGTGTTGGCTGGTTGAGCAAGAAACCAGAAAGTACTTCTCTTAGTACTGCTGAAGCTGAATATATCTCTGCCGCAAAGGAATGCACTCAACTACTATGGATGAAGCAACAATTAACAGATATTGGTGATGAGGTAAAGCAACCAATGGTGATTTACTGTGATAACAAGAGCACAATTGATCTTATGAAGAATCTTGTTCCTCATTCCCGTACAAAACATATTGAAATCAGGTATCACTTTATCAAAGAAAAAGTTGAACAAGGGGTGATTAGAATGGATCATGTGGGAACTAATGAGCAAGTGGATGATATCCTGACCAAGCCACTATCTGCGGCTGTGTTTGAGAAGCATCGATTGAACCTCGGTGTTCGGCCACCTCCCAGTGCATAAGGAGGTTACGCAATACCCCTCTCCATGTTTGTGATAACTGTTTTTATCTGTTTATGGATATGATGCAGGTTTATGGGGGAGATACAATCCAGGGGGAGTATGGTTTGATATGAACATTGAGCAAATTATTGGTCTTTGGATTTATTGTCAATGGGGGAGAAAGGAATAAATTCCGGAAAGTAATGCTTCTGTGATGATAAGAATGAGAAGAAAAACATTGGAACCCAATTCAAGCTCCCTCTCTTGTTTTCTGAACCGAGGATTTCTCACGTAGACTTAGAGTATTGGCTGAGTTGATTCTTGCGTTTTTGGTTTTCACATGAATGGAGATCTATTGAATTTATTTTCTGATTGTCAACAAACCCAAAGGGGGAGATTGTTGGAACCATGGTCTTCTATTCCTGATCTGGAGTATGGTTTGTGTTTGTTTTCAATCCTCAGTGGAAGTTCAGAATGTGTACCCACAAATACATCATACAGTTCAAGCAGACAAAGGAAAGAAGGTCGCACAAGTATTGGGCTAGTCGCGCAAGTGACATGCGCGTCGTGAAGGGACTTGCACGCCGATACCTAGGAGGGTTGGAAGCTTGTGCGTCTTTTGATTTTAAAGATTATTACAACAAAATATGGAAAAGTAAATAAGGTCTCGCAAGTATTTGTGTGGTCATGCAAGTGAGTAGCGCGATAGAGGCTGGGGAGGATGAGCTACGCGCCAGAACCTGCGCGCCGAGGGAAGACTTGCGCGCCACCGTGTAGGGGGTCCAGTTTGCCTATAAATAGAGGACCACCCCTCCTCATTAAGAACGAAGTTCAAGAATTGAAGATTTTTCAAGCTCCCGTCGCGCAAGTGGTTGAGTCATGCAAGTGGTTGTTGGGTCGCGCAAGTAGAGGCCGCATGCCGATTGTTGGCTGCGCGACCAAGGAAGTTGTGGAGTTAAAGGCCCAACGTTGCACAAGTTTGGTGTTGAAGGAGGCAGTGTCGCGCAAGTAGTTTTGGTGTCACCTATGCGCCGAACTTGTACCGCGCAAGTGACTTGCGTGCCAGGGTTGAAACTTGGGCGCTGAGCTTTGATAAGCGCGCCAGGGTTGTTAAAGTTCATCTGTCCTTCTGAAGTTGCACGAAAGCTGGAAGATCGCCCGATACCCTCAGCATGAAGTGAGATTAGTCTTCTGGTAAGAGTTGGACTTCAACAGAGAATCTATATACGACAGAGGATGCATTCTTATGCAATGATGAAGAGACCTTCACATCTACAAACTGAGTGGGACTTCACCAACGGCAATGAGCTAGGGGGAGTCAACAGGAGCGACCCGAGGGACGCAGTGAGCTATCCCCGAACCTTTTGTAAAGGCAGTGAGCCTGGTATAGAGTGACTGTTCCCGAACCATTGTAATCCACAACTAGTAAAGATTAGTGGAATTTGGAACGACTGAAAACTTGTCGGCGTATGATCCTTGGACGTAGACCTTAGTGGTGAACCATTTAAAAAGTGTTGTGTCTTCTCTGTTCATGTGAATGTTTGCTTTCTGATCATATTCATCTTACAGGTTTAACAAGTTTCTACCAACGTGGGAACAAGATCCATCACATTAAAATAAAAAGCTGTCACCCTGATTCACCCTTCCCCTCTCAGGGTGTCCCGGGGTCCTTCATATATATGGTCCTATATAGAAATCATTTTAAACAAAACAATGTATGAAATTGACTCTGGACTCCCAAGAAATGGATGTAGGTTCAAGAGATTCATGTTTCAAGGCCTCGGAAAATAAATTTATAAAATGAATAAAATATCATGGATAATGTATTCATGTTTTATCTATAGAGGAGAGTGTTATAGGTGTGTTTCTTCTATTTTGTAGGGGTTTGGTGTGGGTGAAAATAGTTAATGGATGGGGTTGAATTACAATTGTATTAGTTCTAAATTTATTTTTTAATAATGTGGAATAACATTGGATATCACCTATCATACTTGTTAATTATTTATTCTAATTTACTCTCCCACTTTCTCAATAATAAATTGAAATATCTTTTGATTACCATAACCTTTTTATTTTGGATTTAATAAAGAAGTATAATAAACATTGTATCCCCCAATATTGCCTAGAATAGTGGTAAAATATCTCTAATAACTTTAAAATTTACCCATATATCACCATTGGATGTATTGGAGTGAATTGAAGGGGCATGTGTACGTGATCTGGTGAAGAACCCTAGAGGGGAGTCCTCTCCTCTGTGAGGACAGCGGCCGCTGTTCCGGTACCTCCCCCATCGCTGGGGTACGGATGCTCGTTCTCTAAAAAAGAGACACCTCTTTATTCATACCCTTTTCGAACCCTGAATTTTTTATTTTTCCTCAAATCTTGCTCTGTTTGAAAGTCTCATAGATTCTCGATGGTTTCCTTAAACTTTCTTTTTCAACTACATAGTTCTTGGAATCCTTGGATCTCCTAATGCAGAACTTACTGGATAGGTTTTATCGGTGACTCCCTTCAAGACACTCGTTTAATAGGAAAGTCTTCGGTGCTTGGGGTTTGCAAGATAGGGAATCTGTGGACCTTTGGGATAATCACCAAATTTTGATTCTTTTTACCTAGGAATCTGATCTCATACAGGCCTGGTCAATCTCACCTCGATGCTTCAATGGTGTCATATTCTACTTGTTTCATTGGTCCTTCGATTTTTACATGAAGCATGATATTCCCTCAATGGAGACTTGGGTTATCCTTTCAAATCTTCCCCTTCCATTTCAAAGTCTTGTGGTTCTAGGTATGCGAGGGAACCTTATTGGTAGATACATGTGTTCTAACAGCCGCACTACGGCCCTTTACCATCCTATTAATCCGCATATATGTGTCAAAATGGATGTGTCAAGGGTCCCATTTAAAAGTTGTTCAAAATTAGGGAAAAATTGGCTCTCATCAGTTTTATTCCATTAATTTCCTTTTTATAGATATTATATATATATATATATATATATATATATAACATGACCGATTTTTTTTAGGGGAGAATGAGGTTATGTTTAGACTTCATGGTGCAGGGTTGAATCATCTATTAATTTCCAAGGAAATAATTAGGAATGTAATTTTTTGTTCCATATTACATGAGATAGAAAAATTGGTTTGTAATAATTAGTGGTGGTAAATATCATAAGATAAATAAATACTTAAAGAACATACTACCATGTGGTTTTTTATAGTTGGTGTAGAATCTTCATTATTGTGTTTTGTTAATTAATATGGCACTGATAGTTTGTTCCCATATAATAGACATCTAGGATGTTCTAAAATGTAGGGAGTGAAATAGTTCCACATATTTTCCCTTATTGATGAACCATTTCATGGATGATTTTAGGGGTTTTTGGTTTTCTTCAATCCATGTATTTGAAAAACCATTGGGTGAGGAAAAGGTAATCGGTGTTAAAATTGATGAGACTATCATAATGTAATCCTATGATTCTTCTATGGTGATGTTGTTTTGAATTATTGAGTTTATGGGTCTTATGATGTGTTGGTAACTGATTCAATGAAGTTCAAAGTGTATGTAGTGAATGTATGTTCCTTACCTATATGGTAGTATTATAGTTCTCTTAAATCTCGAGCCACCAGAGGTGTATTAATTACATGTTTGGATGAGTTATTTTCAATGTGAAATTGTTTCCTTATATACTCAATTAGTAACTCTAATTATTTTCATTTCATGGATAAAAATGTTTAAAGGTGGAGAGGATATATTTATGTGTACTATTTTCTAATTGATACCCAACTTATTTTTTATTTTTAGGGTTAGGGGTTCCTAAAAGTGGTAAATTAGTAATGTCATTATAGTGAATGACCTTGGAAATAAATTTGTTATTTTAATGTTCTTGAGATATAATGTTTACAATTAGTTTTAATTTTGGTAATTTTTTGAGCTACATAGAATTTTACTAATTAATAAATATTTATTAATAAATAAATATTTGCTTCACAAGTGAATATAATTATTATTCATGGGTGTGGGAAGATCATATAATGAACCTTGTTAGTGAAAGACACACATATATATCCCAATCTATCATCAAAAAAATCAACATCTTATCATAAGAACATTGATAGACCCAGAAAATGGTTATCACAGTGAGTTCCATTTTGATGAAAATGATAGAGCATGATTAATTGTGTTCATAAAGTGAAAATTAAATGGTTCTCACATACATACATGGTGCACTGATCCCAATGATCCTCATAAACTATGAGAGGATCCCCAATCATCATAGAATTGATAAATAATTCTACATAGAGACACATGATACAGAAGGAAGAAGAGATATTCATATTTGGCTTGTGAGTATCACGTAGACCAGTAGGATGTATCATATCCCATTATATATTATTTATTTATTAGGTAAAAAAATTCAATCATTAATTGATATTTAATGGTATCCAAAATGATTTAAAACATATCTTATTGTATTTTAGACCATTTTAAGACTTTAAATGATTTTGGACCCATAAATTTATTATCTAACTCATTCATAACCAAAGATAAACCATGTGGGAAAAAGTGTTAATGGTTGTGTTCTTTCATTCTATATTTTAATCCTATAATAAGATAATAGAAATGATAACTGAGGAATATTTATGCATCTTATAATAGGGTCATATTGTAATCTATGATATGAAATATATTCATATCATGTGTTATGATTAAAGGGATATTGTATGATAAGATATCCCTATTGTTAGTGTATTTCTAACAATCCCTCATTTTCTCTAAAATAATATAAGTTCATCATGAAAAAACTTCACAAATATTTTTAAATACATCCAAACTCTTCTAGATACTGTTTATCAACCTCTCTTTATTTTGGGAAACAAAACTTTGTAAAAAACTTAATCCTTATCCTATGGTCTAACTTGGTTAGCCTGAAAACCTTTTTATCATTGAAAATAAACATAAATTCCAAATTTAAAAGATTTATAAAAAGAGTGGAATTTAGGAAATACTCAGTTTTAATCAATAAATAAAGGGTTCTAGTGCGATCTTGATCAAAGAAACTCGTAACTTCATGTGACCATGTCCACAAAAAGATGTGTCATATACATAATATGTATATCTATATAATATCTTGGTCCTTAACATCTAGTTCAAACTATACATGGAATATGTCAATTTGGAATGGGTTATCTCACACATTGAAAATACTTTGAAATAGACTAGCCCTGTTGGTGAATACATAACATGTCATTCATCCACTAGATGAGCACATTACATGTCATGTATCCACGTAGTTTAGCACATCACATGTCACTCGACTAATGATTTCAATGCATTACATTTCTCTAAATAAATCAAGGGGAAAAATATATTTAACTCATCATATGAGTTGACAAATCAATTCTTGGTTAACTTCCAATCGATGAAATGATTAGAAATATAAACAACCACCCCAGAATATTTAAACCTCAAAGCTTTTGTATGAGATGTATTAAAGTATAACTGTTCTAATTCAAGTTATTTAACCAAATTTATTTGATAAGGATTTAGAAAGCATACATACCTAATTGTATTAGTGATCATATAACATTCAATGTTATATTCTTTAGTTCTATAGTCTAAATAATAAATCATGACCTATTATCTCATCATACTATTCTTCATATATTATATAAAACTCTTCTGAATTGATTAATAGGTAATAATACCAATAATATTAACATATCATCACAAATCATAATACTCTTTGATCGTCATTGATTAATGACTAATCAAATTAACATTTTGAGGGGATGTTATCACTACACTATTCATTACATATAGACTGTTGACCATCTGAATTAATGATAAATAGACACTTCCTTTATTATAAAATTATGACATATTATTCAACCATTATATCCAATCACTTATGT
This sequence comes from Viscum album, assembly GCA_963277665.1. Taxonomy (NCBI): domain Eukaryota; kingdom Viridiplantae; phylum Streptophyta; class Magnoliopsida; order Santalales; family Viscaceae; genus Viscum; species Viscum album. The sequence continues at coordinate 1,078,602,516 of OY728150.1, forward strand.
ATCTTATAATAAGAGATTATATATTATATTCATGATTTTACTGTGTTAATGGTTTATTCAATGGATCCATTACATTCTCCATTTTATCTACCCTATAGAGATTTACATTACCTCTCTCAAAAATATCTATAATGAGAAAGTATTTATGATGGATTTTTTTTCATGTTGTGAGACTTGGTTTCCTTAGCCTAATAAATGGATCCATTTTTTCATAATAAAGATATATTTATCCCTATATGTTATGAAGCACCCCATGTTTAGTAATTCACAAATTATTCCAAATTGATTTATTCAAAGAATCTCATGTTGCAAAGTACTCTATCTCAATTATCGAATCTGCTATATTGGATTGTTTGAAACTCTTCTAATTGATAGCTCTATTTTTTAAGAAAAACACAAAACTATATTAAGATATCATGTTATATTTTTCATATTGTAAACTTTCACAAGGGTAACCCCTTACATAGATCGGATAATCTAATATAATGACCAAGAACATATCCTAAATTCTTATAAATTACTTAATGATGTTACTAATATAAATCTAATGAATCTCATGAGGATTGGATGGGTTTCTACTTGTTATTCTCAAATATTAAGAGAAATAAGGTTTAATAAACAACATATCATATATGATATATCTTATAGTGGGATCATAGGGAATTATATCTATCTTATCTAACTATTTATAATGATATTAAATATTAATAATATTCATGCCATCCAATACTAGTGAAGAACCCTTTTGGATTTATCCACGCTAAAACTCTTAAGCACTTTTCCATTATACTTTTTATGACTCAATCCAAGAATCCTTATAGATCTGTATCTATAGATATTCATTCCCTGTATATAGGTTTCATCAATGAGTTAATTCATTTATAATCATTTTTTCAACCATGTCATTATAGAGTTCAAAATTGGGATATCATTTCCAATAATAAGTATGCCATATACAGACAATATTAAAACTGAAACACTCACACTAATCTACTTATATAAATATATATCATTACTATTTTAATGAAACCATACTATTTGATCACAACATTAAACTACATATTAAAACTCTTAGTTTCTTGATTCTATCCATAAATGGACCTTTAAAAATTAAAGACATTAGTAGACTCATTTAGAAATTTAAAACCATTAGGTTTCGTCATCTATACATACTAGACTAAATTTTTGTTAAGGAAAGTGGTTTTGAAATTCATTTGGGATATCTATTAATCAAATTTAGTTGCAATGTAAATCAATATCTAAATATACTTTATCGTTATAAAAAGTGAAAATAATTATTCATGGTATGTACAATGATTTGTTTTGTAACCTTTGAACATAATGAATCTATTTTAGGTAGGAAATATACTATCTAGGTCATTTTTTATGGAAAACCCACATGAATCCTATGGTTGTAACCCATTCAAGGTAATCCATAAAGTTCCAAACTTGATTAGTTTACATATAGTGTATTTTAAATTCCATTTTTTATAACCATTGCTCAGAATTAAAACTCCCAATTTACTTATGGTAGGTAGTTGGTTCATCACCTATGAACATTAATTAATCCTAGTTTTCTATAAAAAATATATCTCTCTCTAAATATCTTAATCTTTCATACTATAAACTTGTATTTATTTTCTAACATGATTCTATTTTACATCCACAACTCTTCATGGAATTGGATTGAATTCCATCTCTATAACACTTAATTCTTTTTGTTTTTTACTTATCTAAGTAAAATTACCCTCTTAATAACTCCTTTATTGATATATCACTTATCATGTAATGTATAAAATCATTCCATGGATACTTTTTTATCACTATGATTATAGAAATAATATCACTAAATCTCTTTGGAATAACCAAAAAATATGAACATGTTATAATTAGGGATCAGTTTGTCAGAAGAAAATCATCATATGAATACTTCATAGACACAAACATTTCTAAAATATATATCAGTACATTCCTTATTCAATATATAATATGGTGTCTTTATGAATACTTTAGAAGGAATTCTATACCGTAGAAATGAATATGTTTCCATAGAATACCCCTAGAATGAAATAGGAAGGTCACACCGACTCATCATCAATTAGACCATGTCCAATAGGATATGATTATTCTTCTAAGAAATTTTATTCCATTATGGTGTTATAGAAAGTGTGAGTTATTGAAATTTTAAAAAATATCTCATATGATCCTTGAATTCCTAGTTCAAGTATTCACTACCCTCATTTTATCAAAGAATCTAAATAAAAACTTCTAATTGATTATATACTTTTTTTATAAACACTTGTAACTTTTCAAATGTTTCATGTATATGTCTCATAGAAAACACATGACCATAATAACTAATGTTATTGGTAAAATTAATTAATAACATAAACCCTCCACTTAATTGAGTACTCATTGGTCCACATATGTCCTTATATATGAGATTCAATAGTCCACAATCCATTTCACATCTTCTAATAAATATTTATTTGATCATTTTTTTAATAAAAAAGATTCACAATTATTAAATGATTTATAATCAAATGAATCCAAAAATACATCTTTATAATGTTTTCTAATACGTTCATCATTAATATACCCACAGTGAAAATACCAAACATAGGTGGGATTAGAATTAACCTTGATCATCTTATTATGAATATTAAAGACATTATTATCGATATCTTTTGTATATAAATTGTTTACCATATTCCCAAATCCATAAAAAACTTATTCATAGATATAGGAAAAATATTGTTATTAGTAATGAATGAAAATCCATTATTATCCAAACAAGATAAATAAATAAAGTTTCTATTTTTCTTGAAAACATAATAATAGTTCTCGAATTTCAAAACTAATCCAATAGGTATACTTAGATTATAATAATTGACTTCCAATGAAGAATATATTTCACCATTTCCAACATTTATACCTAATTCACCATTTTTAAATTCCCATTATCCCTAAGTCTATGTTTACATGTATAAATGTGTGATAAAATACTAGTATCTAATACCCATGATTAAGAGTTGGTGAAATTGTCCTCTATAAAATTCACATTCAAATGATTATAAAACTTCCCTATGAGAACATTTCTCAACCTTAAATATAAATAGAAAAAAACTTATAGGACATACCTATAATATATATTAGAATGGTAAAAATTATGTATGAAATATTCTTCAAAAAATTCATATCTATGGGTGAGTAAGATATTATTTTTATTATCATCATGTACTTTCAATGAAAGTACTACCACAAAATATGATTACCTTATACATCGTATCCATTTAGTGAGAAAATATCTATATTTTACTATGTAATAGGTTTTTATTCCTCTTCCCACATAGTTATTTAGGTAAGGATTTATAATAATCATTTCATATATAAATATTGGATAATTTAATGGACGACTCTTTCACTAAATCCATTATATGGATATAAATATAATATCATTCCACTCAGATCCTAACTCATTGGGTTTCCTATCTTAGTGTTTCACAATGATCATAATGGGATTTGGTTACCAAAATATTAGGTTTATCCATTTATACCAAACCTTATACAAGATAATCCATGGGTATATTAATTTCGAATAACTTATATAGTCATATGATCAGGGTCCTGAATGTTTTTTTACATTTAATTTCACAACTATTACATCACATGAAATCCTTAGTATCTCATATTTTATTCCTCTATGTATACATGATTTTACTGATTTAGTTTTGTAATACCTATTACAACAATGAAATTAATATATTTAAACTATACTCACGTGAAACTCTTTACTCAATTAAAATTTCATGTTACTCAAGAAAAATTAGAATCCAAACATATTTACACAAATCCAAATTCTTCCTATACATAAGGTACATGAATTTTTCATGTAATGGTTTATAAATATTTGATATTTATAATCTTGACATTGGTAATCCTAGATCCAATAATATCTAAAACCCACCTTTCTAGAATAAGGAATAATCCTCTAGACTAATGGAAAGTCTAACCCAAGGTCCCTATACCCAAGAAAATTTTATAGAAGAGAGAATCCAATTAATCATAACTCTAAAACCAAATATGTTTAAATTTTTTTTAATAACTAAAAATAAGTAAATAACATTAATACAAACCAAGTTCAATGTTTACAAAAACTAAATCTTATGTTTCTATACATATAATGTAATATATTTCTTGATAATTTATATGAATAAATTTATCATGTAAATTAAAACATACATACTATTCAAATTTCATAAAAATTATATAAACATGAATATTTAAATGGAATAAACAAATAAATTAACAATTTGTTTATTTTCGAAACATGAGATAAAAATATACACATTCCATATTTAATGTTAGTATGAATATATTATATTTAAACTTATTAAGAATTATCATTTATAAAAAATTAATAAACTATACTAAAACCAAGAAAAATTGTTTTTTTAACATTTTTGGTCATATAATATTTTGCGATAGATGGGAGGAACTATATTTCATAATATATGACATATATTTAGGATATATTGTATTTTACAATGGATAGGAATCATTATATAAAGTAATCTGCAGTTCCTCTAATAGGTGTTCTTGAGTCAAATTTAATGATATCATTATATCATTATTAAAACATGATACTCTATTTTCATGCAACTTGGTCTTCAGTATTAGCATATAATATCTCATATTGTTGCTTATGATAAAGAATAAAACCATGGGTTTGTATTTTATCATACATTATGATATAGACCAAGAATACTCAATTACTAACCCAAAATAAAATTTTATTATTAATGCTCATTCATGTCTTATAATCAATTTTGTTATGGCCTCCAAAAAATTATGATATATATGTTCCTTATAAATACTGAACATATTGGGATATATATGATCTAATGAACTTTGGGAGTGGAATAAACCCATATGTATCCTGGCCTACCATCAATAGAATCAAAATTAAATATGAATAATGTAAATAAACCAAGAAAACCAATATTGTAGTGACTTGAATTTTTTCAGACATGATGAATTGTGGTTCATTGATATCACCGTGAGACAATTAAATGGTTCTCACCCCCATAGGTAGAACACTAACCACAATGATCCTAGTACACTATGAGACCTTAGAACACCAAATTACATTTAGTGTCTTCTCTATGAAGACAAATTATTAACAAGGAGTAATATAGATTTAGATTTAGCTCATGAGTATCATGTACGCCAACAAAGGGAACACATCTATTTATATTTTCTCTCTTCATTAAATGTAGAGATTATATCATCATATACATATTCATTATTTTCTTAAATAATTATTTTAGGTAAATACTATCCGAGGGGAATGAATTTTTATCAGAAAACATAAGTAAAATTTTAATCAAACTCATGTGTAATTTGATCCAAAGACACTAATTTTGATCAAATTAATGTTCTAAATAATGAGAGTAATGAAAAATAAACTCTTGCAATTGAAAAAAATTAACTGATACTAAAAAACAAAGTAAATAAAACATAAATAAAAAAACATGGAGTATCTAATAGTAATCATAATACCCTAAATTTATATTATTACCAAATATATTCTAATAAATGAAATATTTCACTTTTGAACCAAAACTAAAGGCGGTTCAATAATACAAACCAAGGTATCATGGTTCTAACATCGAATCTCCTTAAACTATAAACCTATCATAATGTATCAATTTAATGAACTAGAACTTATTCAATATGAATATCAATGGTAGGATGGTCTATTATAGATCATATTCAAACTCTACGTACAATAGTAGATTGCACACATGAAATATTATTATTATCCTCATGTAAATTGTTCTTTATAGACTTAAAATTGCATCAATATAATAGTTTTGAAAAAAATTAGGTTCCACACATTAGAACCTCTACCACCATACGGGGTTGGAATGTCAAAACGAGTACATAGGTAAACTTTTGAGATCCCTAAAATGAAATACTCACAAAAAAATGACTCTTAGAAAACACACTAAATTATTACAGTGTTTTGAATCACACAATGGAATCAAAACATTTCACATCATAAAAATTATTATGATATCATTCAGTAATGTTCCAGTATCATCCATACCATGATGTATTGGGCTTGATTTATAGGCATAATTGTAAAAAACTCTCAATGATCAAGTTCTGAATTATTTTGTATCAGTTATAACTACATCGGTAATAATAATTCATCTTCTAATGGGTTCAACAAAGGATATATATATTTTTAAGAATATAGTCTTGCACCATCCTATTGATCAATATCGTTCATTTAATGTACTGCAACATGACTTCATATTATCTGATAGATATGATATTTTTTCTTATATTCTATTTAATGAGTCCACTAGTATTTGTAACTTCACACTTGAAAATCAACAAAAAAATTAAGATAAATTAGTCTTAAAGTAAAGTGTATTCTAATTTTCAAAAAAAGGATATAAAAGGGGTCTTTTGACCCAATAATATCCCCCTTTTTGAAAATCAAAATACACATGAGAAATGATCAGTTTAAAAGAATCATTAAAATTAAACTCCCTTTAATTTACAATAGAATAAATCTACATTTTAACTAACCAAATTTATGTAACACTTCCAATTTTAGGTATTTCTCTATTTTATAGATTTTTTAAAGTTATGGAATGTTTATTCTAAAACATGGGAATTTTATAGAAGTTTTGGAAGGTTTTTATGGTTTTTTAATACATTTTTAAGATTAAAATATTGATCAAAATTAGTATAAATTGTGATAAAGTCTCTAGAAAACTATAAAATGGGTTTTGGCGTCTCATGGAAATATAATAGTTAGATCATAGTTTATAGAAACTATAAAGATAACATTTGTGACTTATGTTTCATTGAGAGAGAGCTTATTTTCATGGTTATCACATGGATGGTGAGACGGGGTGACCAAACCATGCGACATGGATATAATTGAATGTATTTTTTTGAAACCAAGAACATAAAATAAAAGTGTAATTCTTTATCTATTTACCTATAATCCAAAATTTGATGGTTTTCCTTGCCTATTTTTAGTGATTTTGTTGTCCAAAATCTAATTTCGATGATTCTTCAAGAATTTGATCATGGAAATAAATGGTTAAGTCCATTTTCTTCCTTATCACCTTGGATATTCTCAGTTTTTCTTGAATATAAACATATATCAGATTTTTTATAATTGGATCTATTGGATTATATTTATTTTTATCTATTTTTATTTTGATTTTATAGAGAAACTAAAGGAAGGGGTTAGATCTCTGAGATCATCTAAGAAACATTGTGTTGAACGAATATGAGGTATGAGGTATTTCAATCCGTTCAGATTTTCTTGAACTGTGAAGTCTTTAAAATCTATGATTGATTCATTTATTTTGAATATAATAAATTTCCAAAACTCTTTTGAATCTATGTTGTTTTTTCCACTTGTTCTCATTCTTGGTTTTGGTGATGTGAGTGACACCACATGGGATTGAAATGATGATTTTTCAAAAATGGAACTTTGGTTAATTTATAGGTTTTGATGTGTGTTCATGACCTGGATTGGGTTGTGTGTGTACTTTTTCATTGAGTAATTGGATCATGGATGGAAGATACCGTGATCACCTAGACAGTTTCCATGGTCTAGGTTGTACATTGGTGTTTGTGAGTTATATCAGATAAATTATTAGTGGATGAATCATGGATGAACGTCACCTTGATCATAGGATTTTTTGGGAGGTATGGGATTGCATGGGTTTGTGGAGGGATTATGTAATTAATGTTTGATTAAACTATTTCTCATTCTATTTAATGAAAAATTTATTTTTGGATAACTATTTTTATCACCTATTTTTTGGTTTAGATCTTTTTTCGAAAATACCAAATTATCTATTTTTATTGACATAAAATACTTTAAACAAAATTTTACACTACTACTATTTTAAAAATCTATAAGATAACAAGATTCATATCTTAGAGGAATGTGGGAAAAGTTTCTTAGGGGATCATACTATGATGTTATACTCACCGTTGTATGTGTATTCGGGTGCGTATATAGACATTTTATTCCATGTTATAGTAAAGGGAAATGTCTCATACTTCCTTATTATATCACCTTGATAGTATCTATTATGGTTGGTCATTGGTGGATCTTTGGAACATTTTCATATCTTAGAGTTTATCAGGGTTCCATATAGGTTTTCAATTATATTTCTACATTAGAGTCTTAGATTATTTGGTTCTTTTGTTTTTTGATGTCACTATAATTTAGTCATATTGATTGTTTTGAGCTGATGGTTTTTATTTCATGTGTCAATATATAGTTTTCCCGTTCATTGGTTATACGTTCATATTAATTTGGGTATTTTGAATGGTTTTATGCATGTGTTGAAGGGAATTTCATTCCCCCTTCTATTCTTTTGTATACTCTCGTCATTCATTTCCAAAATTTGGTGTCTTTGGAATTCCACCTAAGGTCAGTATCACCTCTGACCTAGCCCAAATCAATTAATTTGGTGGGGATTTTATGAATGGTGTAATTTTGTTCAGCCCTTTACTTAGGATGGTAGTTATAATATATGATGCTTCAATATTTTAAATCTATTTCCTAAAAATATATATCTAACGTTTTTATATTGAACATTAAGTTACAATGGTTGTTAGTGTACAAAAAGGTTTTCTAAAACACATTTAATTATATTGTCATATCATCCTCATGGGTTTACCCAATAAGTATTAGGTATCTTGAATTAGTGAAGAGACTTCCAACTGGGGATGCATTGTCACATGGTTATTTTATTTTGATACTATGATATTGTGTTTTTCATTCATTGATATATATGATTGAACCTAGGATAATAAATTAATTGAAAAATAAATTAAATGAAAAAATATTGTGTTATTTTAGAATTAAAAATGTCACCATAGAGAATGAGAAACTAATGAGAGGGTGTAACAATCAATATGGTTCAACCAAAACCATAGGTGAAATAGAAGTTAGTTTAAAGTATTACACAAGTTTTAAAATCTATTGAAAAGGGAACCTAATAAGAGGAACCTACTATCATGAATCACTCATTAGAGTTCCATAAGTGGAATCCACTAAAATTCCAAGATGATTGGGACCTAAAAAATAAAATTTTTGGTTTATCAGTATAAATCAAATTGATGAATTCCTCGTAACCCCATTAGTGATGAAATTTAGGATAGAAATGTACATGCTAGATGACTTATAATTTCACAGATTTGATTTGATGGTTCAAGTGAAGTTAAAATGTAACCTTACTTTGGATGGTTTTGAGGAGATGTTTAATAAAAAAAGTATCCACACATAATACTATATGAAAAGATTATGGATTTATTCATGATGAGAAAATAAAATATGTTGGATAATAAATATGCTACTCAATTCACTCAATTGGTTCATTTTAAACCAAAGGTAGCAACATGTATGACCTATAAAGACTAAATATTTGAGGTAGGACTATGAAATGAGGTACCCTCCAAATTAGTTGTGTTATGTGTTATAGATTATAAAAAAATAATGAACAAGTCAATGGTTAGAGAGATTTATCTGGTAGGAAATATTATTAGAGGGGACACATTTTTCATACAACTGGGGTCGGGAAATCTAGTGTAAGAATCCAGCATAAGAGGAAGGGATACTCCCAGGGCCACTGGGATCCAAATAACTGGTCAACAAGATCTATCTATTATCCAAAACATCGTGGAAAAGAACCACATTATTGATAGTGTGGATATATTTAGTATATGAATAAGGATTGTACTGTTCCACTAAAGAACTTACACAATTATGCTTATAGAGAAATTTTTAAGAAGTATTTAAAATGACCACTAAATTCAGTGGGAGGAGATGGATTGAATCATAATTAGGACTCATATAATTGGATAGAATAATCTCATTAGAATAGTTGTCATCCTTGGAAACTGGTGAATCATGATGACTTCATGATCAACTTGGTGGTTTGGTCGACATTCGGTAAGGGATTAAGAATTAATCTATGTAAGATGATCAAAATTTATATGGAGATAATAAATTATTATATCTAAGAAGTTATGTCCCTCCATGGTGTGAGGAACAATTTTTTTAAAATTGACTCATATATATTTTATACTGATGTATCACATGCTTTTTATTCTTTTCATGTGGTTTACTGAAAACATCATTTTTTTTAATTTAATAAAAACCCAGTTTATGGATTAGTGGGAACCAAACAATCCAAAATCCAAATGATAGGAAAGAAAATTATATATTTCAAAAAATCCACTATGTAAATGAGTTAAAATTTTAAAATGATAAAATCCAAAATCAAGAAATTTAAAACTCGAGAAAAAAAGACATGTGCCACGAGATCTAATCTGGGACACTCCATGTGTTGTGGTGCCGCCCCAGAAACCAACCCTCAAGAACCTCACTACCATCATCACATCACAGGAACCAGTCACATCTTCACCAACCACTATCATTATCTCACCAGAGCTGAAAAAAACCACATTGTCGATGGTCGAAACATTGTCACCATCCACCTCCTGACACTGCCCGTTCAGACTCACATCTCAAAGACCCATGAATACCACCATGCAGCTCCATCTCGGATAGAATGGTGGGATATGGAGTCAGAGCATAGAAAAGAGCGGGATGATTTTGGAACAAATGAAAGAACCTTGGAACTGTCGATGTTGAGGAACACTGTCGTCACCATCACAGACAACCCAGAAGCATTTATTCATCATAGCCTTCGCACCGACAACCAGAAGAAAAAAACTAGAAGATTAACCACATCATTCCAAACCCATCTAAAAACACATCCAAATAAGAGAAAAAACCGCATCAAAAAAGGAACCAAGATTGAAATGAATCCAGATATTAAAACCTAAGGGAAATGGGAACCATATGAATAACTGGGAAAAATAGAAATTGAGAGAAGAAGACATAAATTGAGCAAAGAAATAGAAATGAAAAAATGAGGGTCGAAACCCTAAAGGAAGAACAATGCAATGTAGGAGATCCACAATCACCGAATAGGAAATCCCAAAATCTCAATGAATCTGATGCTCCCAATATAACCTAGAAGACAGCAATAGATGGTGAGTTCAGAGTGCAGAAGTGGTATCCTAGGAGGGAACCAACACACCTCCACCAAAGTAGAGAAGAAAAATAGGATCTTTAAGAATGCCATAGTAGACCAACACTGAGAGAAACCTGCGGGAGGGGGGACCTTGAAGCACCCAGATGAATGAATAAGAGAATATTGGGGGAAATCCAAGCAGGGTTAAGGATCCCTAGCAGAGTGTGCAGGCAGGAGAGAGCCAAGAACCAGGGGATTAGGGCTCCATCTCCTAGATAAAAAATCATTTTTGGCCTTCTCATGTGGTTTAAAAATTGGGGTTACACGTTGAGGTGATGCCGCACTTCATGATTATTAAGACACCCCTTAGGAAGTGGGATTGTAGAGTATTCATGTTCCCAAAGATGTTCCATTACCAATGATGCATATTAGTTTCTCTAAGAGTTTTTGTTCATAGAGATGGATATTTTTATCTGATCTTTGTAATGTATTGGATAGTGTAATTTAAAACACTCATTGAATATTATTCCCAATAAGTTACTTTTTTATACCTTGATGGTACCTTTCATTTATGAAAGAGGGATTAGGGTATTATTATAGGTTTACAAATGACTTTAGTAATAATTTATGGAACCATATCTAGCCAATTAGTAGCATTGACCATGGGTTCTAAAGTTGAAACTGAGAATATGACTCTTATTGTAATAGTAGACTGATACCAAAATATATTTCTGAATGATTTCATGGGTTTTCCGCATGAATGGAGAATATAATTTATTATCAATATACTCTAGATAAAAAGTCATATTTTTATTTTTTTCATATATAATGTATCCAACAGATCTATGGGAATTTTAGGACCCACTCAATGATTTGGAAAGAAAAGGATTCATTAAACTTGTCACATTTCCTTTAGCTAGTCAAGTTATTTTCATATAGAAGAAAGATGATTCACTATAATTATGTGTTGATTATTGTTTTCATATATCGTTATTTATCAAGGTAAATTTTTCTTTTATCTTTGTAAAACCTATTTAATTTATGTAACTGAGAATTTTTCATAGTCTAAAGGGTGGAATAGAGGTGCTCGGGGGGGGGGGGGTCATAACGGTGGATTTGTTCAAGGATATTAGTTTCATATAGCATAAGAGATGATATAGTGCCACTAAATCGAAATTGGGTGGGGAAGTATCCTAGTAAAGATACAGAAATTTTCTGACTAGTTGTTGATTTAGTACCAATCAACCAGTGGGATCTATAAAGATTTTTATGTTGGGGAAACCCCATAATTTCCATCTCCATAACTTTTAAAATCTATAATCCCTATCATTTTACAATAACATATGATTATAAAATTTTAAGGGTTTTCTATGTATTTCTCAATATATCCAACATTTTCCATTGATTGTTTGATCCATTGTTTGATATAAACATATAGATTCATTAATTTTTACCCAGAAATGATGAATTATACTTGTTTTCTTTGTGATTATTCCTCATAAAACCTTCATGTTGTGGATACACCACTTTACTTAGAGATTTGTGGTGTTTTGTGATATTTCATATGCTTGATTTAAGGAATTATTTTTCACTTATTTCAAGTTAGGTTGCCTAAATAATATCTCTGTGGTTTTTTTTTTGTTTTTTGAATGTACAAATTGTATGATCATGTCGGAACACCATTTTTTCAACTTTTTTTATTAGTAATATATTCTACGCATTCTATTACCTTAATTATACCATATGTAGATCCCATCAATTCTATTGGTGATTGAAACCCTAAATTTATATTCACTAGAAGTTGTTCCTTCCCGTTACCATAGGTTCGAATATAGAATATTTTAACTTAGTGTTATTGAAAATTAATTGGAAATTGTAGGTTTATCCTTGGATCAAACATGGTAAACTTTTTTCATTTTAGGGAATGGTATTTTTTTATATGGATTCACTTGTGAATTAACATCATGGCATGATCTCTTTTCATATAAATGGAAATTGAAAAATGAAATGTTGAAATTTAATTGTAATTGGAATGATAACTGGTATTTGGAATTATATTGGATAAATATTAACATTGTTAGATTATTATCATGCTTTGTCTGGTTGGAATTATACTAACACTTTGTATTGTGATTGGCCCCTTACGTGGGAATTCACTTTGGGTCAGATGAACAAAAAATAAAAAATTAGCCCTAGAATGAGAATTTTCCATGGGTACATTGATAAATAATGATATAATTGGGTTCGATCATGGTAATATACCTTCGGTCTGTTGAGAATGGATTTTGAGACTTAACGCATTGGGAGAATGGATAAGACATAGGGAATTGTGTCGAAGTAGGTATGAAAGACCGGATTCCAACATAGAGCTCTATGTTTTGTGAGTTTATTTAGATGTTATTTATTTAATTTATAATTAATGACTTTGTTTATTATACTATTGTATGATTTATAACTCAGACTGGATTTTTTTAGAAACCATTGGTGGAGTCCAATTGATTTTTACTCAAAACCTATTCAAGCCACAAGTTGGTACCCAGGAAGACAACATGGATGCGGGTCTGGACAAGGGAAAGGGGCCATGTTCATGATTGGTTGATTTTATAGATGGTATTGGATCATAGGGATAGTACCGATAATGGGGTTCAACACTGGTTTTACGATTATTTTTTTGATTATTTCTTTAATTTATTTACTTGTATGACATTAGTATAAAATTTTTGTGACATTTCATTGTTTAATATTATTAGGTTGATTTGAAAATTTAATTATTATGTGTTGAGGTTGATTTTTTTTATTTTTTTATATGTTTCCACTATTATTGTATTTTTGTACCTGAGGGTTTAGTCACCCATCTATAATAATAACAACTTTGAAGCTAGTCGGAAACCTCTAGCATACGGAGAGGCATACTTGAGGTTGCATGGTGACCTGTCTCAGTAACATGAGGGAGAACCAGGTTGAGGATATTAAAAATTTTTCTAAAATGAGCTCTTTTATTTTTCTTTACTATTTAGGAAAGGTATACAAGAGAATAGGATGTGTCGGGGATTGGTTTTGGGCCCATTCCAAGGAGTAGTTAACAAATGTCTAGGGGGATCCTATGTTTTTGGGGATGGGATTATTGTTATTAAGGGTTTTCTTGTTAGAGTTTTAATTTTATTTCTCCTTATCTGATACACTTGTTTTGTAATGTTAGTGATTTATGAGATTTTACCCATGAGAAAGTATGAAATGAGGTGTGTATGCATGAATCATTATGATAGGATTTCATTTATTGTATATATATCTACCTGTCTACACTGTGAATAAATATTCTTACATGTATAATCAAGGAAATAAAATAAATCAATTATATAATGTAAATTCATTTATTAATCCAATATTTGAAGTGACCTTGTAACTATGGCTATCTAATTCCTTTTCTTTTCACTTCTAGGTTTGAATTTTATGTACCTTAGGATCTGATTAGTATTTTGAAACTTTAAAGGAAATGCCTCTCTATTGTATTTTTGTTGAAGAGAATCAGATTTGTATTGAGAACACCCCTCACACAATGGAACAAGAACCAAATATACTTCCAAGGAATCAGATGGATGATTAGCTATGTGATAGTTTCATGTGGGTCATGTGATCCATGAAGATAGAGACTAATCATGTCATCCATTATATTTCTTAACTGGTGATGGTGTTAGAAATGTAGTACCCACCCTCATTTTCTAGGTAGGGAGTCCCTTTGGTAGAAAGTTTTTGGATTGAGTCCATATTGATGATTTTTTGTAATAGTGGGTTTCTTAGACCCATCAAAATAGTAGTTTTTTATTACCATATCATGTATACAGTGAGTTATTCATGATTGTTTCTTACTATATTAGTGTTTATATTTCTACATAAAATATTTATATGATAATGTCTATATATTTTTTGTCCTATCATATGGTTATAGTAATTTCCATGCTATAATAAGAACCTCTAGATACCATGGAATTAATCTTAAACAAATTTTATATGGTCTATATACATAATTATAACAAGAAACATATATTGTATGAATATCAGGTGTTCGGTGATCATAAGTATTGATAATTATTCTCATGAAGATCACAAAAGGTGATCTCAAGTAGATGAGATCATGAGAACTGACCTGCCAATAGGAACACCACATGTTTTAGGTGTCATTAGTAGTTTTGATCAATAAACATGTGTATTGGTCTCTTGGAATGAGATTGTTATTAATGTGTACCATTTTATTTTGCAATTTTATGCAAGGAAAACTAATGGAATGGAATTCGTGGCAAGGTATCTTGTGTTGGGTGCATCTTTGGTGGTATGAAATTAGATGAATGATCATGATATAATTTATCCATTCTGAGTTTACAAAGTGATATATCTGGACCAATTGATTAGGATAGTAGTACCTAAATTAAATCCATGGTAATGGTATAAGAGGGTAAGTCCATCTGGGAATTTTAACGAATAATAAAGAAAGAAAGGATGATGAAACAATGTGTTCATTCTGTTTTATGAGACATCACAAGACAAAGAGATTATATTCCTTGGTGTGTGTTCATAGGGAGGTTGCTGTTATAATAACTGCACCTTACATCTTTAGGTAAAATTATGGGTTACTAGACTCCACTCCATGTCTATGAATAGTATTCACTAATATCAACACTGGGGAATAAAGTGTCACAAACAATAAGGTATTCAAAAGTATGGCATATTTGGATGAATATGAGTTTAGGACATGGTGGGCCACACTACAGGGTCCAAGATATGTCTACAGATATACGATCACCAAAGAATAAATAAATTCATATTATTTGAGTTTAGAATAATTAATATAGAATTTATTTATTAAATGTACTAAACTAAATACATGGGAGAATATTACTCAGGTGAATATTATTATAATATTGAAGGTTCATTTAATATTTTTGGGAATGATGAGTCAAGTTAATCACTTTTTTTTATCACATATTATATTTATTATATTATAAGAAGGTTATTCAAGAATAAATTATATTTATGAATCAGTAAAGTAGTGATAAGATGTCTTTTATAGTGAGTAATAAATATTTGGGGCTGAGGTCCCTTTTTGGTATTTTGGAAACTCACTATAAAGGGTATGAAGAGGCTCTCATTGAGATAACTATTCAATGAGTGAGTGTTAGGTCCACTAGGATGGATACCCAGAGAGGGGGGGTGAATCAGGGTATGGCTAATTGAAAATTAATGCCCGTTCGGATCTTGTTTCGCTGTTAAGCAAAACACTCTTCTCTCTTTTTCCTGCTGCACGATATAAACAGAAAGTAAAGCAAGCACAGGACACAGCAATTTTACTTGGTTCACCTCTAAGGGATACGTCCAAGGAGCATACGCCGACAGGTTGCCGGTCGTACCAAATTCCACTAATCTTCACTAGCTGTAGATTACAAGGTTCGGGCTAGATCACTTCTATGCCCAGGCTCACTTCCTTTACAATGTTTAGGGTCAGCTCACTGCTTTCCCAAGGGTCACTCCCTGTCTCTCTCTCTGGCTCACTGCCGGTGGAGAGGATCACTTTCTTCCTCTTCCTAAGCTCACTGCTCTTGGAAGGAATCCACTCACAGTTTATAGACCTGTAGGTCTCTTCATTTTCATGAAGGAATGCATCTTCCTCTGTATGTAGATGCTCTGTTGAAGTCCAACTTTCACCCGCAGATGAATCTCACTTTGCACCGGATGTACCGGGCAACCTCAATTTTTACGCGCAACCCTTACGGTGTGGTGCGCGCAATTTCTATGATTTGCGCGAAATTCCTTTTCCCGCAACCACCAAATATTACTCGCAGCCTGGAAACTGCCTTGCACGCAATTCACTACTTTTGCGCGATATTCACTTTTCGCGCAACCTTCCTTTTACGCGCCAACACCATCTTTCTGCGCAGCCTTAGCTTTTCTTGCAACATCTGACTTTACGCGCAAACTTTAAGTTTACGCGCAACACCCTTTCGAACTTCAATTTCGCGCACCAGAGCTCGGGTATTTTCTATATCTTGAACTACCCTGAAGGGAGGAGGGTCACTTCATATTTATAGGAAAAATCGACCCCGCGCGAAAAACCCTCCTTGAGCGCGTAATCCGCTTTGATCGCGAAATACAAATCTTCCGCGCACAACCATTTTCCGTGCACTGCTCCATAATTTCGCGCACCTCATGCCTTTGCCATTTTCCGGGCTTCGGACCTCGAAACACCTCTTGCGCGAAAAACTTCATCCCTTTATTTCACACAATCCGCAAAAATTTCGCGCACCGCGTAATTATTTCGCGCAGGTCTCCAAAATTTCGCGCGCCTCATGCCTTTAACGATTTTCAAGCTTTCGGCCTTGAACCATCTTTTACGCGAAATACAATTTCGCGCAACTCGCTGTTTTGCGCGCCACACTTCAAGATTTCGCGCAACCCACTAATTTTGCGCGCCACGCTTAATTTTTCCGCGCACCTCATTCATTTCTCTCTCCTCAACCTTTGCCAAAAACATATCACTCCATTTTCCATTGGCGATTTTCAGGCCCATAAATTTGGTAAACACTGGAAAACGGCGCCACCTTGTATCTGCTATTTTTGTACCGCCTCCAGATCATCCATTCCTTTGTCAAGGTTCTTCAATCAATCATCGATTGTTGAAAGCATCCCTTGAACCCGACAAATCACCATTTAAACCCCCTTTGTCAACACACTCATTCACCATGGTTTTCTTTGTCAACAAACACAACATAGATGTCTGCTTTGTCAACAAACAAAATCACCTAAAAAATGCTTTAATGATACCTTGAGGGATTTTTGCCCAACAATCTCCCCCTTTGGGTTTGTTGACAACTCTTCCAAAACAAAGATACGTCGTTGAGTCTTCAGCCACCATTCGACTCATTGCGATTCGGATAGCGATCAAAGATTTACTCAACACATACTCTAAGCCCACATGAGCAATGCTCGGCGTGAGAAACAAGAGTAAATGAAAAGTTCATCAATGAATCACTTCATCTCTGACATCCACTGTTGACACCAAAATAATACCAATTTGTACTAAACTGATACCAATTGTTGATGGACTTGTTGGAAGACCAATGTTTGGTTTGAAAATATTCTTACCACTGTCCAATACCACTCTTCTGCTTTTATCACGATCCTCAGCTGTCGTGATATCTATTCTGTGATCGATCACTTCTAGCATCGTCAGATTTAATACACTCCCCCTTTCTCTTTGCTCCCCCTTTCTGGCTACTCCACCTGTCAGCTTCTCCCCGTATCAATTAGGATATATCAAATCTCCACACTGTCTCCACACTGTCTCCCCCTTGAACAATCACTATTTTATCCTCCTTTAACAAATTAACAAACACCTTTCTCTCCCTTTGTCAACAAACCCAAAGGACACTCCTTTGTAGTCTGTAACATAGTAGAGAACACATATCATCATATTAGGGGAAAACACATCATACCTCGGGGGGGTTCCACATCCACACTATTTCAAGTGCGGGGAATCGACTGAACTCCCAGAGCCAGTCGATGCCTCTCAAAAGCTTCCTTGGGTAAGGCCTTTGTCAGAATGTCTGCAACCTGTAGCTCTGTAGGCACATACTCCAACTTCACCATTCCCTGCTCAACCTTCTCCTTGATGAAATGATACTTGATCTCAATGTGCTTTGTCCTTGAGTGATAGACGGGATTTTTGCTGAGATTTATAGCACTTGAGTTATCACACTGGATTCTGATCGGAGACTTCACTTCAACTCCCATATCTTCAAGCTGCTGCTTCATCCACAATAACTGTGTGCAGGCTTGAGTGGCCGCAATATACTCAGCTTCTGCGGTGCTCAATGAAATGCAATCTTGTTTCTTGCTTAGCCAAGAAATACACAATCCACCAAGATAGAATGCACCACCTGACGTTGATTTTCTATCATCTGCTGAACCGGCCCAATCTGCATCAGTATATCCCAATAACTCTGTTTGATATTTGTCGTTGTATGTCAAGCCGAAGTCCACCGTGCCTTTGATATACCGAAGTATTCTTTTCACTAAAAGCATGTGACTTTCCTTGGGATTACTTTGATATCTCGCTGCTTGGCATGTGGAAAAAACAATATCAGGCCTTGTCGCGGTCAAGTACAACAGACTTCTGATAATTTGCCTATATTCTGTGATATTAACTGCCTTTCCATCCTCATCTTTTGATAATCTCATCCGGGTAGCAACCGGAGTCTTCATCTCCTTGGAATTATTCATTCCAAACCTTCTTAGAACCTCCTTGGCATATTTGGATTGGGAAATAAAAGTGCCATTACTTCCTTGTGTCACCTGTAGACCAAGGAAAAACGTTAGCTCTCCAATCATTGACATTTCAAACTCATTTTTCATGAATTCGGAAAACTGTCTGCACTGAGCTTCATCTGATCCGCCAAAAATTATGTCATCGACATAGACTAGCACCATCATCCTTTGATTACTATCATTGCTGAAATAGAGGTTATAGTCAACTCCTCCACGCTGGAAACCAAGCTTCTTCAAGTACTGATCAAGCCTTGAGTACCATGCCCTTGGTGCTTGTTTCAGCCCATACAACGCCTTTTTCAGCCTGCAAACTTTGTTCTCATCCTCATGAATGAGAAAACCATCTGGCTGCTCAATATACAACTCTTCTTCTAGAACCCCATTCAAGAATGCGGATTTGACATCCATCTGGAACACTTTGAACTTTCTTTGCACTGCTATGGCCAAAAATAATCTGATTGTCTCCAGTCTTGAAACTGGTGCAAATGTCTCATCAACATCTATTCCCTCTATCTCGGAGTATCCCTTGCACACTAGTCGTGCTTTGTTACGAATCACTATGCCATCTTCAGTCATCTTGTTGCGATAGACCCATTTAGTCCCGATGAAATTCTTGTCTGATGGCCTCGAAACAATCTCACATGTCTGGTTCTTCTCAATCTGATCTAGCTCTTCGTTCATGGCCTGCACCCCGTTTTCATCTTCAGCTGCATCAGAAAAACATTTCGGCTTCACTTGAGACAAAAACGATGCTTGCTATGATGATTTCATTCTTCGAGTCTGAACTGGAGCTGTTTGATCACCAATGATATTCTGCCTATCAATTTCAGCTCGACTCTTTGGCTTTCTCGCAGACACCGACTTGACACTTTCTACTTCATCATCAGTATCTTCTTCTGAGTCAGCTTCTGCCACTTCTGCTCCCTCTGGGTTGCTTACCTCATCATCACTTTCATCCAGGAACTGTTCACTGGATCGTTGAGTATTTTGCTCATTTTCAACTATAGTGACATCATTGTTTTCAATGATTTTTCCCAGTCTTTTGTTGAAACATTTATACGCTTTTCTTTTCCCAAAATAGCCAAGGAATATCCCTTCATATCCCCGTGCCTCAAACTTCCTATGATGTTCTTTGTTGAGAATGAAACACTTACTTCCAAAGATTCGAAAGTACTTCAACGTTGGCTTCTTTCCGTACCACAATTCATATGGAGTCTTCCCTTGCTTCGGACATAACAGGGACCTGTTTGAAACATAGACCGATGTCAAAACTGCTTCCTTCCAAAATTTCTCTTGCAGGTCCTTATCAATAAGCATTGTTCTGGACATGTTGTTGATGATCCAATTTCTCCTTTCAACTACTCCATTCTATTGGGGAGTTCTTACTGATGAAACTTGATGCCTTATCCCATGTTTCTCGGGATAGTTTTCAACCTGACTGTTTGTAAATTTTGTACCGTTATCAGTACGAAACTTCAGAATTTTCTGCCCAAGCATCTTTTCTGATTCCCTCCTGTACTGCTTTATACAACTGAACACCTCTGTCTTATGGGTTATGATGAATACCCAGGCCATTCTTCTATAGTCATCAATGAAAAGAACATAGTACCTTTGCCCATTTATAGCTCGTGGTGAGATAGGTCCACATACATCAGCATGCACCAATTCAAGTACTCTAGTTGATTTCTGTTCCTTTGGCCTGTATGTCTTTCTGATGATTTTCCCTTGTTGACAAGCATCACACGTATGAGTGCAATCACGTGATAGTTTGGGAAAGTCTCTAGCAGCATCACATTTAACGAGATCCTCCATAGATGGTTGGCATAGATGACCAAGTCGCTTATGCCACAGCTGGTTTTCTTCCTCTCTGGATAAAAGACAAGTATCTTCTTTCCCACCTACATGATAGAGTTTTCCCTTTGACCTTTTTCCCTGTAGAACAGCTGCTACATCTTTTCCTTTCACAACACACATCTTCTTGGTAAATTGGATAGAGTGCCCAGAGTCACATAGTTGACTGACACTGAGTAGGTTATGACTGAGACCCTCTACTACCAAGACATCAGCACGCCTCATCTCTTTGCCCCCAAACTTGGCTTTCCCTGAGCCAAAAATCTCCAGGCCTTCATCATTTCCAAATTTGACAACTCCTTCTTTGTCATATTTGATGTCTGTAACAAGATCCTTATTACCCGTCATGTGGGATGTGCAACCACTATCAAGGATCCAAACACCAGATCGATCTGATGCTTTAAGGGCAATCTCCGCCACCACAGACTTTTCATTTTTCTTCTTCTTGGTCCATACTTTTTCTTTCACACTCGGCATGGATTGAGGCTTCTATTCTTTCGCAGAGTATGATAGGCCACCCTCATCTTGCAGAGCTGCAAATCTGTTCTGAACTTTTAACTCACTTGTTGGTTTATTGATCTACTGCTTGCGAACATTTTGATTATGCTTTGACACATTTCTCTGAATGGTTGAAGTGCAATACCTAGCCATGTGTCCAAATCCTCCGCACCAAAAACAGTGTCCTTCAAAATGTGTTCTGGAAAACCGTTCTCTGTTTGGCTGCCATCTCTGTTCATGTTCCCTTCTGTATCTCTTGGCTATGGAACACACATACTGTGAATGTCCCATTTTCCCCCAGCAATAACACCTAATATAGGATGCATTCCCTCATGATATTTCAGCACTATGATTTCCCCTTTGGGATCTCTGAATATTCTGATTCTGTTTTGTGCCCAAATCAACCTTCACTTTCGGGATGAGTGCTTGCGGTCTGAAAGCAATTGTCGCAAATTTTTGTTCTTGACTAAGCCCAGAAGCAACCTTAACATCTGAGCTCAATTGCTGCTGCTTACATACTGAACTGCTAGGCTCCGCTTTCATCTTCTCTGTCTTCTGAATGGCCTGCTTTTCGATATCACATTGGGGGTCAAGAGTTTATCTTGATCCTTAAGTTTTTGTCGCAGACTGACCACTTCCTCTTCAAGCTCTTTGATACATCTAACCTACTCCTTTCCTGTTTTAGTCAAACAATCAATTTCCTTCTTTTGTTCCTCAATTTTAAGCTTATACTCAACAATATTTTCTGAGCTCTCTAGTGTTGAGGATTTTAGTCTTTCAATTTCTTCTAACAGCTCAGACTTTTCTTCATCCTGTTGTTGCATATAGAGTTTGGCATCACGAACCATTTTATTGGCTTTCTTCGTTTTGGCTCTCCAAACATCTATCTCCTCAAGAGCTGCTTCCAATTCGGCTTCCATATCAATTCTCCCTTCAATTTCTTCTTCTTCTGTAGCATCAGCTTCTTCTACCTTTTGAGAACTACCAACAATTGCCACCAAGGCATTTACCCCACGATCTCTGCAATTTTCTATTTCCTCAACTTCTTCATCCTCAGACTCATCTGAACATTCAAATTCTTGTGAAAGAAGATTCTTTTTCTTGATGAAATTTCTCTTGAATTGTTTCTTCCCTTTTACAAAAGCTGAAGTCTTCTTTTTGGGAATTTCAACATCATCATCATCATCATCTTCTTGAAACTTCTTGGGGAATCTTGCCACAAGATGACCAACCTTTCCACATCTAAAGCATGCTAGTGGAAGTTTACCTTTAAACTTTTCTCTTCCTCTTTGTATATTTGAAGAAAGGAATAACATCACCTCATCTATCTCTTCTTCTTCATTAGAATCTTCAATGGTGAGCTTCTTCATGGCCTTAAATGCCACCTCTTTAGACTTCCCCTTTTCCACAGCCTCATTATCATCGTTCCTCATTTCATATGCAACCAAGGTACTGTGCAAATTGTCCAATGTCAGCTCTTTTGGATCTTTATCTTCTAGTACTGAAACTTTCGGATTTAACCGAGGTGGAAGTTTCCTCAAGATGCGCTTTACAATCTTTATGTCTTCAATGACTTCTCCAAGACATAGCATATCTTCCACAACAATGTTTACCCTGTCAAAGAATGCGTCAACAGACTCATTCGTGTTCATTTTCAGATCTTCATATTTGTTCCACAACACCTGCAGCTTTTCCTCTCTGACTTTTGTGTCCCCTTCATATATATTCAAAATCTTTTCCCACATGGAATGTGACGTTTTTCATGACATCACCTTTGTGTAGATAGGATTGGAAAGGGCTCCCCCTAAGGCATTGATTGCTTTGGAATCAGCATCCAACTCTCTATGCTCAGCTTCTGATAAAGCACCACTATTAATATCAGCTGTGATACCATGCATAGCTGCTGAAAACACATCCATTCCCAAGGATCGGAAATAGTGTTGCATCTGATTCTTCCATATCTGAAAATTATATCCATCGAAGATCGGAATCCCTTTATGATTGGTTACCTCCATTGAGAGAAGAACAACTTTCAACCTGCCTCGGATACCACTTGTTAGGTCCACTAGGCTGGATACCCTGATAGGGGGGGTGAATCAGGGTATGGCTAATTGAAAATTAATGCCCGTTCTGATCTTGTTTCGCTGTTAAGCAAAACACTCTTCTCTCTTTTTCCTGCTGCACGATATAAACAGAAAGTAAAGCAAGCACAGGACACATCAATTTTACTTGGTTCACCGCTAAGGGCTACGTCCAAGGAGCATACGCCGACAGGTTGCCGGTCGTACCAAATTCCACTAATCTTCACTAGCTGTGGATTACAAGGTTCGGGCTAGATAACTTCTATGCCCCGGCTCACTGCCTTTACAATGTTTAGGGTCAGCTCACTGTTTTCCCAAAGGTCACTCCCTGTCTCTCTCTCTCTCTGGCTCACTGCCGGTGGAGAGGATCACCTTCTTCCTCTTCCTATGCTCACTGCTCTTGGAAGGAATCCACTCACAGTTTATAGACCTGTAGGTCTCTTCATTTTCATGATGGAATGCATCTTCCTTTGTATGTAGATGCTCTGTTGAAGTCCAACTTTCACCTGCAGATCAATCTCACTTTGCACCGGATGTACCAGGCAACCTTAATTTTTACGCGCAACCCTTACGGTGTAGTGCGCGCAATTTCTATGATTTGCACGAAATTCCTTTTTCCCGAAACCTCCAAATAATACTCGCAGCCTGGAAACTGCCTTGCGTGCAATTCACAACTTTTATGCGATATTCACTTTTCGCGCAACCTTCCTTTTACGCGCCAACACCATCTTTCTGCGCAGCCTTAGCTTTTCGCGCAACAGCTGACTTTACGCGCAAACTTTAAGTTTACGCGCAACACCCTTTCGAACTTCAATTTTGCGCACCAGAGCTCGGGTATTTTCTATATCTTGAACTGCCCTGAAGGGAGGAGGGTGACTTCATATTTATAGGCAAAATCGACCCCGCGCGAAAAACCCTCCTTGAGCGCGTAATCCGCTTTGATCGCGAAATACAAATCTTCCGCGCACAACCATTTTGCGCGCACTGCTCCATAATTTCGTGCACCTCATGCCTTTTCCATTTTCCGGGCTTCAGACCTCGAAAAACCTCTTGCGTGAAAAACTTCATCCCTTTATTTCGCGCAATCCGTACGAATTTCGCGCACCGCGTAATTATTTCGCGCAGGTCTCCAAAATTTCGCGCGCCTCATGCCTTTACCGATTTTCAAGCTTTCGGCCTTGAACCATCTTTTGCGCGAAAATACAATTTCATTCAACCCGCTGTTTTGCGCGCCACACTTCAAGATTTCGCGCAACCCGCTAATTTTGCGCGCCACGCTTAATTTTTCCGCGTACTGCTTTCATTTCTCTCTCCTCAACCTTTGCCAAAAACATATCACTCCATTTTCCATTGGTGATTTTCAGGCCCATAAATTTGGAAAACACTGGAAAACGGTGCCACCTTGTATCTGCTCTTTTTGTACCGCCTCCAGATCATCCATTCCTTTGTCAAGGCTCTTCAATCAATCATGGATTGTTGAAAGCATCCCTTGAACCCGAAAAATCACCATTTAAACCCCCTTTGTCAACACACTCATTCACCATGGTTTTCTTTGTCAACAAACACAACATAGATGTCTGCTTTGTCAACAAACACAATCACCTCAAAAATGCTTTAATGATACCTTGAGGGATTTTTTCCCAACAGTGAGAAATGAGAGCATATCTATCCTCTCACACTTCTTAGAGAGAGAATCTCTTGGTCAAAGGAACTAGACTCGTCTATCCTTCATACATTGAAGGAACATCGATGTAAAAATCATCAGTACATCTAAGGCATCGTTTTATCACCATTATAGCACCTGGAATTTAATGATGGATACTCCCATAGTTGTTTGAATCGAATGTGGATGATCTAGATAGATTCAGATTTAGATCCTTCAAGAATTTATCCCCAACAAAAAACACTTGTCGAACGCAAATTCATATTGAAAGAGCCATTCTTCGATTTACAATTTTTCTCAATTACTTGATGAAAATATCCTAAGGTTTTAACTAGGAAGTGCTTCATCAATGATGACGTAGTTACATCGAATACTGGGAAAACAATTTAAATCCCCATTTTTTTTCTTGATCTGTGTTCTTGGTAACATCAATTGGAATCAATGGGTTTTGTGAAAATTTTAATCCATGAAAAAATTTATAATTCATTAAATTTTGAAAAGGGCATTATTCATGTCTCAATGCCACAAATAGCAATTCTATTCAATCATTGATATCCAAGCTACAATCATCTGAATTTTTTATATGAATTCAAATATATATTTTTCTATTGTAATTTTAAGAACATATATATATATAAATATATGGTTTTATACGTAAAGGTAGTCATCGATGTGTTTTCTGCTAATCCTCATCATTCTAACCTGCGATGGATGAAATTGTTTTCTCCAACAAGGCTATTTTTTACACATGTTGTAGATTTAAATATTTTTTTATTATTTTGATAAAATATTATGCTTTTGGATTTGTAAAAAGGAAAAAAATCAATAAATGTTCTCCAAAAGGGTAGTGGGTGATTTTGGAGACTTCCACAAAAATTAAAAAAAAAGATGGGGAATATGTATTGTTATAAAAAATTAAAAAAAACTTATTTCCACATGTCTGTCAACTACAAGAAAAAAAACTAGGGAAAGGGGTGGATAGTGTCATCATATCCCACCTAGTGTTGACTTTAAATCCCTTTCATTGAATAAAACCATGACCGCCACTTCTAACCTCCTCTCATCTCTGGAGGCTTCCTGTAAGTTTTTCCCCATTGCACTAGGTTCTCATCACCTCCCAAACAGGCCATCACCATTTGGTCTCCCCATGGTCCTCCCCTTCCTCTCGGCACCACCTAACCCTAGTCGTTCAGGCATCTACCATCACTGCATATTCTCCTACCCATAGCGCCACCTTTCTGCTTCGACCAGCAGCAACCAGAAATTCCCACAACTAAACTCCATGCAAACTTTCCTCCCACTATGGTTGCCTCACCTACCCACAAGTTGGACTCTTCCCATTGGAAGAAAACCTCCATGTGTGACCTAAACCAAGAATCCCAACCCAAAATGGGACAGTTTTGGTTCAACTTGACCCAAAACGAGTCAACATAGGGACTTCCCATGCCAAAATAGTCTAGGAAGGGTTCTGTGTGACCCATTCGGCCCAATTTATACTACACATGGGCTCAAGGACAAAATTTTATGTATATATATAAACATATATTTATATATCAATATTGTAATAATTAATATTCCAAATTAAGGTTAATTTTTTTAATATAATTAAATTAATTATTAGGATTGAATGACATATATTTTTTAATTAAAATTTGAGAGAATTATTTTAATTCCTTAAAATTTCTATTAAAATAAATTTTTTTCTAATTTAATATTATTTATGCATTTATTTAAAATATGAGAGTTTAATACATATTGACTAATCATGATTTGTAGATAGAAAATGCATCTGTGGTGTTTGTTTATATATTGATTTATTTATCACAATGCATGGTTTGTAATAATTATATAATAAAATGATGATATGTGTTCTATCTTTGAACCATTATGTATATAATGGTCCATGAACCCAGATGAAATTATTTATTTATATACATCATTCCTGAGATCCCCTCACCTATGTGTGAGTATTGTTGTAAAATGGTTGTAACATCCCGGTTACGGGTGCCTCCCAAAGGGGCCCCGTACCCAGTTTGTCACATGGCCTCAAGCGCATTTCCCCAAATGCTAGTGGCAGCCGACTAGCAGTGAGGGCCATAGGTGTGATATTGGGGAAAAAATTCCATCATTTGCAGATTAACATGGAGGAATAATAATAATATACAATATATAACATTGGCGGAAGTATTAATACCATATAAAAAGTAAACAGCAGAAAACTGAAAGTAAATAAACAAGTATATCACATATATAAATGATGCAAGTCATATATGTCTAGGAAAGCACCCAAACAAGTCACAATGATAGAAATACAGTACTAATCCAAATTTATAGAAAACAATAAAACTGCAGTAGCATCGAAATCCTCATCTTGGTCCCATGATCTCCAGCTCTACAGCAATCAAGTACCAGAAGTAGAAGGGCGCTTTCCCTTATCTATACCTGCCACAATATAATCAGTTAGGGCCCAAAAGCATAACCCGAACAAGGTGTGAGACTGTTGACGCTCCTTTCATCACAGAATCTAAAGATCGGAAAAGGGAATATCTGAGCTCAAAGTGATTCAACCTTTGAATAAAACATCAAAAATCGACAAAGGAATGAACACAGGATCAAAAACAACTGCACCGCGCAAGTTGTACCACTGTCGCGCAAGTACACTTGCGCGACGACCTTGGTCGCGCAAGTGACTTGCGCGACCTAAGTGATAACCGCCCTGGGTCTTCTCCTGCCTATAAATAGACCCTGTGGGCCCCCCCATTCGAGAGTATCTTTTTCCAGAAACTCGGATTGAAGCTCCCGATGCCCAAGTCTCTTCTCAAAGCTTCCGGAACACTTCTAAGGTAATTTCCTACCTAGAATGGAAGATCTAAAGAGAAGAAGGAAGGCCTAAGTGTTGAAACTTATCAAACACTTGCGCGCCGACTTATTTCATTCAATATAACTTGCACGTCCCTTTTCTGGAAGAACCTCAAGAGGATTCTAAAGGGATTTGTAAGAGTCGCTCAAATATTATAAATGATGTTTGAGAATCGCGCAAGTACCCCTCATGTCGCGCAAGTATACTTGCGCGACCAATACTTGCGCGCCGCCGCAATACTTGCGTGCCCCGCAATACTTGCGCGCCCCGACCTTTTTGGTTGCCTATCTTGCTCATTTTACCCCTCTTAAGCCATCACACCTTTCCTTTTCAAGATTTAGTCTTCAAGACACTCTTCAAATCTATTTATGGCATGATTTATTGATTTGACTTCCTTATCTGAAAGGAATTCTGTGGAATATCTCTCAAAGTCTAGTGATTTAAATATTCTTATGTCACTAAATATGGAGAGTTCATTCATTCAACCTCATCCTTTAAGATGAGAGAATCCTAACCTGGGTCTCCTTTTCAGGAATAATCCCCAGTTATAAATCCTTTAATGTGGGCATCTTCCTCAGGAGTAAGCCCCAAATTCTTAAAGTTCCCAAACTTGGGCTTCCTTTTCAGGAGTAAGCCCCAAGTCCCCTAACCTGGGCCTCCTTTTTAGGAGTAAGTACCATTCATAATCTTAGGCTTCCTTTTTAGGAGTAAGCCCCAAGTCCCCTAACCTGGGCCTCCTTTTTAGGAGTAAGTCCCAGTCATAATCTTGGGATTCCTTTTCAGGAGTAAGCCCCAAGTCCCCTAACCTGGGCCTCCTTTTTAGGAGTAAGTCCCAGTCATAATCTTGGGCTTCCTTTTCAGGAGTAAGCCCCAAGTCCCCTGACCTGGGCCTCCTTTTTAGGAGTAAGTCCCAGTCATAATCTTGGGTTTCCTTTTCAGGAGTAAATCCCAAGCCCCCTTAAATTTCTCTTAACCAGTCCTAATTTACCCTTGATTTGGGTTTCCTTTTCAGGAGGAAAACCCAGTCATAAGTCCCCTCCTAACTTGGGCATCCTCCTTAAGAGTAGGCCCCAAGATTAGAGTATTCAAATCTCCATGAAGCACATATAACTTTATGGACCATGTTCATGGATTTTCTCCCTAAAAGTAAATCCTAAACCTTCATCTATCTGGGCAGTCATACATACATAAGCCCCAAACAAATTCTTATGATTGCATCTTTCATGGCACAATTGTCTAAATTTTACTAATACCTCTTGTTTCTCACACCGATCATGACTCGCGTGAGCTTAGAGTGTAAAAGTAATTGTGACATCCTGCTTTGAGCCATCAATCATAAACATCATACCCTTACTCGAACTACGTGGGTTCTGATTCCTTTTCCAAAACAAAGGATACGTAGGTAGCCCATTTATGGGTTCGATCCCAACTTTGAAATAATCCTTGTCCTTCTGAATGACGATAAACTTCAAGTGCCCCACTGAGTGGCTTTAAAACCAGCCTGGTCGTCACAATGACCAAGAGACTTTTATATAAATGTTTTGAAGGATACCATTGACCAAGAATCTCTAAACAGATATAGATGATTCTCTATTGATGAAGAACCTCGAATACATATAAAAGATTCTCTAAATTTCTTGGATATTAAATCATTGATTGTTAAAACTTAAGGAAATCTCATTTTATACTTGGTATTGTAATAAGGATTCACGAACATAACTTAAATCTATAAAGAGAGTCCCGGAGTAGACAATAATTACCCTCAAAAAGGTGTGATGAGTCCGACCTCCCATCCTCTCGACCAATGAAAATTCCTAAGCCTCATTAGTCCACAAACTAATGAGCGCCTACCTTTGGAAAGTAGGTCCAAACGGATGTGGAATCATTGGATGTTTCCGGTTCTACGAACAAACCCGTTAGAAACCGATCGGAACGTTTGAATCTCCCGTCCAGGAGGTCATCCCCGAATTCCGTGCGAAACAAAAATGGTGAACCCGACGTGAATCCTTAACCAAGTTAAAGTGATGTTCTTCTTATTTAGGCCCCTTGGGCCAACAAATAAATCATTGACATGTGCTCATCCAAAAGATACAGTGGCCGGATTCATCTTGATTATGTCTGTTATATGGAACAGGCACTCTTTTCTCAAGATCTTCTGCAAAATGGCTTTCCTTAAATTCACCCCTGTGAATACTGCTACTGTGAACACCTCTACTGTGAGGTCTGCTGCTGTGAAAACCAATGCTGCTACTCCTGCTGGAACGTCGTCCGCTCTAAGGATGACATCACCAACTCAGCGTCTTCAACGCTGGGTTTCTAAGGCACTGGTTAAGGAATACCGTCGCAATGGTACTATCCCAACTCTGGAGGCCGCTCGTCAAGCCCTCCAAGTTAACAACTCTACCTGGTCGTCCGAACAACGGCGGCCAGCGATCAAGAAGCAGGCGGTGCTGACTACCGTCTCCAACCGTTTCAGGTCGTTATCCCCGGAACGCAATTTCCATTCACTCCCTTACTCTGTGGAAGTGAATGAGCAGGTCCCGCAGGACCTTAATTCAAAAAGACAGGAGTCCTTCCCAAGGGATCCCATCAACAATCGCCGCCAGACTCCTGCGGTAGTGCGCCCTCAACATGATGAGGGTACCGACTCCAGGCATTCAGCTCAGGTTCCTCGAACCCGAGCAGGCAAGATGAACCACCAGAGACGGAATCCGGTTAACAATAGGCAGGTTTTCATCCCTGCCATCTCCAGAGAAGTCCACCAACCTAACTTGGTGGCAAATAACGAGCAGGCACGATCACCTATCCATTTTAATTCCGTTGTCCAGCAGACTCGTCTGGCAGCATCAAGCCAATCCTGCCAGGCAATTCCGGCAGAGTACCATAGGCAGAAACATACACCTGCTTATACATCATCAGTTAGTCAGCAGACTTGCCTGACTACATATGATGGATCTCGTCAACCGCGTTTGGAGAAGTGTAATCAGCAGGCACATACACCTGCTAATACTAATCAAGCCTACCAACAGTCTCGCTTGGTAGCGCACGGAGAAGTCAGTCGGAAAGCCCCGACGACAAACAGGAGGCAGACTCAACTCTCTGCCTCCACACTTGAGTACTGTCAGGATTCCCTGACAGGAAAAGGAGGACAAGATCAGGCACATAAACCTACTCCAAGCCCGGAATGGACGTATATCCCCGTTCCGGTGACTGAAGTCACCAAACATATTTTGTCAATGGTGAAAGAGCAGAAGCAAATTCCTGCTCATATTCTGGATGCTTGCCAGGATATCATAACAGCTTCAGCATCATCTCAGGGACAGACACATAAATCTATCCCTAGCAGTGGAGTGACACATCAACGATTCACTCCGGAACAGACACACACATCTGTTCAAGTCCAAGAGGGTTATGGGGCATACTCCCCCATATCATACGGACAACCAAGTCAGGCACATACACCTGATTTTAGTGACGATCTTCAGCCTAACCTGACCATCTTTCCTGATCAGGCACATACACCTGCTCAGAGTAACCACTTTCGTCAACAAGTGGTTTCTAAAGTGAGTAATAAGGCATCTAAGAAAAAGATCCGCCCAGCAGAGTCAGGAGATCAAAGGCCAATCTGCAACAAGGCCTTGCTCGATGTTGGAGTTCTTGAAGCCCTTAGACATTTATCTGTCGGAATTCAAGATTCTACTCCCTCAGTTCTCAATAACGGGAACATTAATTTTGAAGGTCTTCAACAGACACTTCCTCATGAAGGCTTGCTTCATGAAAATTCGGTCAATCTTGAAGTTTCTTCTTCAGATGAGAACCACAGGAACCCTCTATGTGGTCAGAAGACCAAGGGGAAAGAGATCTCATCTTTTGCTGTAACCCATTATGGTGGTCCTCCCCATGGTGATGAACTTCGCTGCGAAAGTCCTCTCCGCAGTAGTGATTCACATTGTCTCGAAAATTCTTCAAAAGGCAATGTAGTGACGAGAAAGCCCTCCTATCTCGAGGCACTTGAAAACGTAAAACCAGTCATGTCTGATGCTTTACTATCGGCAGGAGAAACTCTTTCTCCATCAGAAGATAGCCTGGGGTTCAGGTTATTCTCTGAACCATCCCTGGGTCATTCATCTTCCAGCATGAATAGTGATCTCTCTACCAATCTTGTTGAATCCGATGAAGCAACAAGGAAACACCAACTCTGGTCAAAATAGGTAGAAGAATATTCATTTAATGATAAAGAGGAAATGCTGAACATGAGGAAAAAACTGGAAAAAGGTGAAATACCAGTCATGTTTTGGCCTTTGGCTGACTCCCAGTATGACATTCCAAAGATGTTGACAGATGATGGAATCCATGATATTCATCTCAACATTTGGAAAACTCTTTGTCAATTAAAGAAGAAGGTATTATCTTATGATGAATATGAAAATCATCCTAAGATAATATAAGGGTTACAACGTCAGATTGATTTGGCATCTCTATCAGTCTCTCGGTATCCGAAGGCTGAAAAGCAACAGAGAACCCTTCAACGTTCATGCCTTGGCGCACTAAGAAAATTGCGTCAGTTAATTTCCAATGCTCCATCTGATGTTCATATCAGAGGATGGGGTGTTCACGGAGCACTACATTTTACATTGCTTTCCATTCAGCAAAGCCCGCCGAAAATGGTCTCATGCAATGTTATTGCCCATGGCCGGCCACAGTCAATGGGCTTTGTTCATAATCAAAAGCTTGCTCAAGAACAGGCTTCAACTAGTTCCTCTCAAAATCAAGTATATAGAGAACAAGTTGTTGAATTGCTCCTACATCAAGCAGGCGAGAATATTGCACAAGCCTCTCATCTGGAGCAAACACGTCATCAAATGACAGAAGTTTCGGAAATCATCCAACGGTCTGTTGAACCAGGTGATAAAAGTGGATACAGGTTAATGCATCCAGCTAATTTCCGAACTAAGCTTCGTAAGATCAAGAGAGATTTTAAGAAGATCTCAGACATAGCATGTCAAAAGACACCCCAGCTTGTCAGACTGGGGACTTCTCTAACCCAACCCTCAGAGCCAACAAATGGGATTCGAGGAGTTGAGCGGAAGCAGCAGGAACATCCCCAGTCCACCGGACTGGGTACTTTTTCAAATCCTCAATCCCTCCCTCAGAGAAAGTCTGTATTCTCTCGATTAGGGAATAAGCCTCAAGAGGAACGAAGAGCCAAGTTATCAGGAGATTCTCTCCAAGTGACGGTTCTCCAAGAAGTTCCTGAGGTACCAAGTCAACGGAATGCCATGTCTCATCATGGACATGGAAGAAGACAATATCACAGAAATGCTGATAGAAAGGATTCCATGAAATATGCATCCATTAATGTCATCAATGCTGTTGCTGCTGATTCACCAGATGAGGCTCAATCAGAGGGATCAGACGAAGAGGTTCCTGCTCAAGAAGTTGCGCACACAGACCTAAATGAAGAAGGTGTGCGCACACGTAATCAAAGGCTTACCCAAAATCTGGGTATTCCTTCAAGTAACCCACTTCCCCCTCTCTGAAAAGGATCTAATAAGGGGAAAGGAAGGAATCATGTTACTTCTCTCCCTTCCTCTGAAGGAGGTCAATCTCTCTCATTAGAGCAAAGGTTTGCACAACAGGAGGAAGAAATGAAAGAATTAAGAAGGTTGAATACAGAACTATTTCAGAGTAGTCTTCTTCTTAAGAATGCTGAAGCCCGACAGCCGAAGGAATTTGTTGTAACTACTGAGATGGATCAGGAATATCCTCCTTTATCAGTACACCCTCAGAGGTCTAATCCTATGGGTCAAACGCAACAACGGTTGGCAGCACTACCATCAGTTGTAGCACCAACCACCACGTCTTTCCAAGCTCCATTCATTGCACTTACCCAAAACCAAGTTCAACCTGATGTTTCTCAAAATTTAATAACTACTATTGAGTCATTAACAGCTCGGTTAGAAACTATGGAAGGGAAACGGGCGCAAGTTCAACCTGAAAAGAAAGTTTACCCTGAATGGGTAGATTCAATTTCTCCTCCATCCAGTTTTGGAATCCCTGTTTTCCCTACTTTCAATGGATCAGGCGACCCTGAACAACATTTGACGCATTACGTGTCTTGTTGTGATCCTATGATGGGAACTCCAGAGCAGCAAGAAGCAGTGAAACTCAGATGCTTCGTGCGAACCTTACAAGGACCGGCTTTTGTCTGGTATACAAGCTTTCAATCCCGGTCAATCATCGGATGGGAGGATATTCGCCAAAAATTCCTTCTTCAGTTCAGCTCAACTTTTCCAAAAACGACAGTTTTCGATCTTACAAACTGAAAGCAAAGGGAGAATGAAAGATTCTCTGATTTCATTGCTCGCTGGAAGGGATTAACGTATTCCCTAAGTTTAGCACTGCCTCAGGAAGAGCTGTTTCCAATCTGTGTGGAAAATTTGCGCGACGAATTACGCACGCCATTGATCCCTATGAAATACACAGGAGGGTTTCGAGACTTTACTTCAATCGCTCAGCAGATTGAAGATTCCCTTATACAGGCTAAGGTTAAATCTCGTGTAATTCCATCAGCTCCAGGAAGAAGAATGGGTAAAGCAGAAACTGCTACAGTTATGCTTAAACAAGCACCTGTACCTACATCTACTTCAAAAACTTCGTCTTCTCAAAGGACTCCACTTCCTGAACGCCAACAACAAAGGCCGTTTCGTCCAAATGATCAAAAAGATCAATGACTAAAACAATTTGAGGATATGAAGAGTAAAACATACTCTTTCCGAAGTGAGCAAGTTTCTGGTTACTTCATTTCAGCTCTGGAAAATAATTTGGTTCAATTACCAGTACCCAAGAGGCCAAACAAGGAAGGAGATGAAGACCATCCCAATTATTGTCCCTTTCATCAAATGTTGGGGAATCCCATCCAGGAGTGTTTTGTCTTTAAAGACCTCCTGCAAAAGATGGTCGACTTGGGACATGTCAAATTGAAGGGTTCTTCAGCTCATGTAGCGTGTATTACCGCTACAGATCCAGAGGAAGGAGGCGAGTGGCAGGAAGTCAAAAGCAAAACTGCAAGAAAATATGATGATTGGATGGTCAGAAAGACAATCAATTGGACCCATTCCATTTTTCGAACACAATTGAAGAAGCCAATTGTGTCTCCTACAAAAGCTGCAGTAAAGCCTCCATTAAAATACAAATCCTCAAAAGGGCAGCGCAATTAAAAGAAGAAAGAGGAATCAGAAGAAGATGAGTATGTATCAAAGCCTAAATTGTCTTTGACTCTGGCATATTTCATGTCATTTACTTCAAAGCCACGGGCACCGCCCCATCAAACAGCACAACCTAAACAGGCTAACCAGGCAGAGTCTTTATCAGACGAAGAGTTAATCTTTGGTTCTGTTAATATGATTCAATTAACAGATCCATATTCCAGTCTTGATAAGCCTGAATTCCCTGTATCAAATAAGGGAATCCGATGAAGTTCTAGAGGTTCAGGATATAGGGGAAGACGTGGATCTTTCCGAAGCCACTACTCCAATTCTACCCCTGCTAGCACTGTGTATGCAGCAGAAACTCGTGGTAGAGCTCTTCAGTGAGATCAAAAAGAACAAGAAAGTACTTCTGCCAATGGCCAACTCAGTTTTGGAACAGTTATTTTGGAAGACCGATTAAAGGTTCCATCTTCTTTATCTCAGCGAGTAAATGGATCTAATCAATCTAATTTTCCAAAACCAAGGATGTTGCCAACTTCAATACAAGATGCATCAGCTTCCAAAGCTTCTGCTTCCAAGGTACCTGCTAAACCGCATATTCCTATTGGGAAACGCAAACCTCTAGATCAAAAGTATGATATATTGAAACACTTGGCCCAAGTACCAGCCAAGTTATCAATTTTGGATGCTTTGAATCTGTCAAAAGATCTTTGGGAAGCACTTATCGAAGCTTTGTCAAGTCCTTAGGAGTTTGAAGCTGAAATTGCTGCAACTGAAATCTATCACATAGAGAATAATCCTGCAGAATTTCATGCATTGATATATTTTACTGATAAAGATGAAGATGATGTTGTGCATGGACACATAAAACCTTTGTACTTATCTGGCAAAGTCAATGGTGTAGATATTCGAAGAGCTTTCATTGAAAATGGTTCAGGAGTAAACCTCATGCCCATTCGTACACTTCATCGATTGGGCCTCACAGAATCTGATTTTTCTCCTTCTACCATGATGTTACAAGGATATGATAAAAATGAACAAGAACCACTGGGGGAAGTTACACTCAGAACTCATTTTGGAGATCTTGTATCCAATTCGGATTTCATGATTGTTGATCAAGACTCAGCTTTCAATATCTTGCTTGGAAGACCCTGGCTACATCAGCATGCAGCTATTCCGTCATCATACCATCATTGTCTCAAATACTGTTTCGATTGTCAAGTTGGAACATTGTATGGTGATAAGGCCCCATTAAAGACATGTGAGTCGCAATACATTGAGGCGGAATTTTATCACATGAAGGGAAGAGAAAAATCTACAATGAAGGAAATTACCAAAGTTAATGCTCCATATGGTTTGGAGAAAATTCCAATAAATCCATTTACACATGTGAGTATAGATTATGTGTTACCTATCAGTCAAATTGAAAAAATAGGTCCAAATCAAAATACTCTTATGGAAAGATCCATAATGTCAATTACGGCGATCGAGCCAGACAACATGGGAGAAATTGGTAACCTACCAAGCAGTGATGAAAGCATAAGTGGTGACGTTTTCATTTCATCTGCTGAAGTCCAACAAGTCTATACTTCGCTAATCAGGCCAGAAGAAGTTATAGCAACACTAGAGGTGAATAATGATGTCGATTCTCAATCCATCATCTCCTCTTTATTTCCCAAAGAAGACCCTTTATCATCAATAGGGTCGGAAATGGAAGCTTCTTATTCAAAATATGAAAAATTTGACATCTCTTATGATCATGAGAATTTTGTTTTTTCATCTACTTTGCAAGTAGAAACGGAAGAAATAACACATGATGAAGAGGAAGAGGAAAATCTTAGAGATGCTCCTCCAGCATTTGAAGAGGGTATCTCTACCACTGTGGATGAACTCAGAGAAGTAAATCTGGGTACAGAGAAAGATCCACACCCCACTTTAATTAGTGCGGCCATGAACCTTGAAGAGAAAGAGATGTATATTTCTTTTCTAAAGCAAAATAAACATATTTTTTCTTGGAATTATACATAAATTCCTGGGCTTGATCTTGATGTTGCTACTAATCATTTGGGTTTACCAAAAGAACATCGGGGTTTTAAGCAAGCCGCGAGAAGAACACACTCAACCTATGCTTCCAAAATTGAAGCTGAAGTGGATAAGCTGATCAAATCCAACTTCGTCAGAGAAGTTCAATATCCCAAGTGGTTGGCTAATATTGTCCCTGTAAAGAAGAAGAACGGACAAATTAGGGTTTGCATCGATTTCAGAGACCTTAATTGGTATTGTCCTAAAGATGATTTCCCAGTTCCGATTACAGAACTCTTAATTGATGCGACGGCTGGTTATGAAGTACTTTCTTTCATGGATGGATATTCCGGATATAATCAGATTCGAATGGCTCTAGAAGATGAGGAATATACAGCCTTTAGAGCTCCTCAAGGTGTGTTTTGTTATCGGGTGATGCCCTTTGGTTTAAAGAATGTAGGTGCAACATATCAACGCGCCATGCATCGTATCTTCAAACCTTTTTTAGGGAAGTTTGTTGAATGCTATGTAGATGATTTGGTGGTTAAATCCAAACAACGTTTTGATCACTTGGCTGATTTGGAAGTCATATTCCACAAGCTTCAACAACATAATTTGAAGATGAACCCCTTAAAATGTGCTTTTGGGGTAACCTCAGGAAAATCCCTCGGCTTTGTTGTATGCCATCGTGGTATTGAAGTCGATCCTGAGAAGACCAAATCAATCCTTGGTATGTCACCTCCTCATAATTTGAAATAATTAAGAGGACTTCAAGGACACTTAGCCTATATTCGGCGTTTCATCGCCAATTTGACAGGCAAAAGTTTACCCTTTACCAAATTATTGAAGAAAGGAGTCATTTACCAGTGGACTGAAGAATGTCAAGAAGCATTTGATATTCTCAAGAAATACCTCTTGAGTCCACCAGTACTCATGCCACCTGTTGAGGGAAAACTGCTTATCCTTTATGTAACATCTTTAGAGAGATCATTGGGTGCCTTTCTCGCTCAAAAGAATGATGCTGGGAATGAAAATAGTCTCTACTATCTCAGTAGAACTATGCTTGAAGCAGAAACCCGGTATTAGAGTATTGAAAAGTTCTGCCTAGCATTAGTCTTTGCAGTTCAGAAACAGAGACACTACCTGAAACATCACGAGGTCCAATTGGTATCTCGTAATAATCCGCTCAAATTCATCCTTAGTCGTCCAATGCTTACAGGACGTCTGGCAAGGTGGTCGGTTATTCAACAGCAGTTCGACATTCAGTATGTGTCTCAAAAGGCAATTAAGGGCCAAGCTCTGGATGATTTCCTGGCTGATCATCCTTCAGTGGAAAACACGTATTCAGATATCGAACTCCCTGATGAGGAAGTTTTCTCTATTCAAGAGAGTCCTCAAACATGGGAAATGTATTTTGATGGTGCTTCTAGAAGTCCAACAGGGAAGAAAATGGAAAATCCTAAATTCAACAAAGTTGGTTTAGGAATTGTGCTCATTTCTCCAGATAAGGCAGTGTTACCTTATTCCTTTTTGTTGTGGGAAGGTGGTGCCAATAATGAAGCTTAATACCAAGCTCTCATTATAGGCTTGGAGTTAGCGCTTCAAGCACAAGTGAATCACTTAAAGGTGAAAGGTGATTCATACCTGGTAATCAAACAAGTCAATGTGGATTATGCCATCAGAAAAGAAGAATTAATCCCTTTGTATGATTACGTCAGAGAGTTAATGTCAGAATTCCCTTCAGAACCAACATTTTCTTATGTCCCAAGATCAAAAAATGCTCAAGCTGATGCACTGGCCAATATAGCCACAGCTTTAGCAGATCCAAATCGGGACGAGACAACCATTTGTATTGCCCACCGTCGTGCAATTTTGCCTTAT
Organism: Viscum album; assembly: GCA_963277665.1. Taxonomy (NCBI): domain Eukaryota; kingdom Viridiplantae; phylum Streptophyta; class Magnoliopsida; order Santalales; family Viscaceae; genus Viscum; species Viscum album. Next base: position 1,078,641,992 of record OY728150.1, read on the forward strand.
GTTCAAGTCAGAACAGAGGAAATTAATGAAATTAGTCCCATTCCTGAACCGTATGGTCATACTATAGGATGGATGTCACCTATCAGGGAATACCTTCAAAATGGAACACTTCCACCTGATAGAGCCGAGAGAGATCAAATCCGGCGACGTGTGGTCAATTTTACTCTTTCAGATAGCCCAAACCACCTCGAGAAAATTCTCTACAAATGTGGTTTTGATGGAGTTCTCTTCAGATGTATTGATGGTGAAGATACAATGGCTATCATAAAAGAAGTGCATGCAGGAGTCTGTGGTGCCCACCAGTCTGGACATAGACTATCTGATCAAATTCGAAGGCTTGTATACTTTTGGCCTTCAATGATACAAGATTGTGTTAATTTCACAAAGAAGTGTCATTCATGCCAAGTATATGCCAACTTCATTCATAAACCTCTAGAGTTGCTTCATACAGCTAAATACTCATGGCCATTTTCCACATGGGGAATGGATGTGGTGGGACCTTACCCTTCAGCTACGGCCAAGCAGTTTAAGTACATTCTTACTGCTACTGATTTCTTTTCCAAATGGGCAGAGGTAGTACCTCTCAAAGAAGTCAGTTCTAAATGCATTGTTAGCTTCATCAAGTCTAACATCATTAATAGATTTGGTGTCCCTCATACCATATTGACGGACAACGACACCAACTTCTGTTCTTCTGAGGTAAAGAAATTGTATCAAGAATACAACATTAAGTCCAACCATTCATCTCGATATCATGCAGCGGCTAATGGCCAGATAGAAGCCTTCAACAAGACTCTTTCAAATATACTGCAAAAGATGGTGGATAAAGATAAAAGGTCATGGCCTGATAAAATCTTTCATGCTTTATGGGCTTATCAGACTACCACTCGCAATGCAACGCGGTCAACTCCATATTCATTGGTATATGGAACAGAAGCAGTCTTTCCAATTGAAGTTCAATTTCCCTCACTCAGAATAGCCATTTGTGATCAGTTATCTACATATGAACAATCCCAAAAACGGTTGAATGAATTGGAACAGTTAGATGAGAACAGATTGTGCATTTTGCACCACTTGGAAATCTATCAGAATAGAATAGCACGAGCTTTTAACAAAAAAGTTCGTCTTCGTTCATTCATTCAGGGAGAATTGGTATTGGTTCTCAGAGCACCAATGATACCAGGAAAGAAACCTCCCAAGCTTGAATCAAAATGGGAAGGACCTTATTCAATACATAAGGTCTACTCCAATGGAGCGTATTCTCTAATCTCAATGGATGGAGAACACATCACGACTCCAACTAATGCCAGATTTCTGAAGAAATATTTTGTATAAACACAAAATATGGTCCCCAGAACCAAGACTCTTACAATTGGTTCATACAGCAATGGTCCAGTATGACCTTAAACTACAATTTCGTCCAACATGACGTTAAACTGTGTCACATTCAACGTCCTCGCAACATGACACTAAACTGTACAAAACCAGTTCGTCCTTGCTATATGACGTTAAGCTATACAGCAATGGTCCAGTATGACCTTAAAACTGCAACTTTGTCCTACACGACACTAAACTGTATTATGTCCTATCTGCATGACATTAAACTGTACAGAAGTTCCTTGTTTGTCCGAGATGACATTAAACTATATTGTGTCCTAGCAACATGACATTAAACTGTGTGGAACTTCCAAAGTCCAGCATGATGTTAAACTGTAAAAAAGTCCCCAGAACTGATATCCTCATATTGGTTCACCTTAGTCCTAGCTATATGACTTTAAACTGTACAGCACCAGTTCGTCCTTGCTATATGACATTAAACTATACAGCAATGGTCCAGTATGACTTTTAACTGCAACTTCATCCCACACGACATTAAACTGTGAAAAAGTTCCCTAAAACCATCCAGCATGACCTTAAACAGCATCATCCCTGGTCCATGTATATGACCATAAACTATTTATGTCCAGCAAGACGTTAAACTATGAGATCCTAACTACATGACGCTAAACTGTATAAAAGTCCCTCACGTCCAGAAAGACGTTAAACTATATAATCATCAAAGGTCCAGCATGACATTAAACTGCACCATCCACGGTCCATGAATATGACCTTAAACTATTCGCACTTTCGTCCAACATGACATAAATGGTGTGTTATTTTGTCCTTACTGCATGACATTAAACTGCACAATCCCCCTTTCGTCCAATATGACGTTAAACTGTATTGTCCCCATCGTCCTAACAACATGATGCTAAACTGTACAGAAAGTCCTTGATATGTCCTACATGACATTAAACTGTTATTTTGTCCCTGCTACATGACACTAAACTGTGCAGCACCAATAGTCCTAACTGCAAGACTTTAAACTACATAGTCCCTTTTTTATGTCCTACATGACATTAAACTGTGCATCGTTAAGGTTGTTATTACCTCTTGTTTCTCACACCGAGTATGACTCACGTGAGCTTAGAGAAAACCTCAACCATAACACTCTCTTTGGGCCCCTAACCATGTGTAAGTCCCAACAACATTTTTTATTAGATCATTGTCCCCAAGAACAACTTGTTCATTAATTCATTCTTTAATCGAACTACACGGACTTTGATCCTTTCCCTCCAGGCTGGGTATGTAGGCAACCTCCCAGGGTTCAAGCCCAAAAACAATCTCTTCACATCGGTTCACCACGATCTCATATGATGTTGATTAGTGAAACCGCCCCTGGAATCAATATCTTTACATTGATTCATTTTCGTCCTTTTTATACGACATTAAACTATACAACACTTTTGTCCGGTACGACAATAAACTACAATATTCTTTGATTTCCTCATTTGAGATAGAACTATTATTGATATTGATTTTTTTCAATCATGGTTTTCATTTTCAAAAAAAAACTACGTGCATACATGGTAATGCCTAAATTTTTTATCTCAGGTTAAACCATCATTACACTAAAGTCCCCTTTCACCCTTCACATGTACGAACCAAATTTGTACAAAGGGTAGTTCTAGAACTACGTGGGCTTGATTCCCATCCTTATGGGATACGTAGGAACATTCGAGTATCCCTCGAATCCAGCCCCAAGTCTTTTGGTCCTAACCCCAAATTTCACTTTCAGTCCCTTAGCTGAAAATTCCTCATGAAAACACACATTGTGTATTCATTATTATGGTCCGAATTCTATGACCCTATACTAAGATTTCTCATACTTTCGTCCTACACGACGTTAAACTGCATTTCAAGAACTACGTATGGATTGATTCTCATTCTTATGAGATACGTAGTGAAGTCCAAGTTTCAATTCAGGACCCAGCCACAACATGATTATGGTTTTCATTGACCTATGTATCTCTATATACATTGGACAATACCCATATTTATGTGTTATAATCCTAACCTTAAATATTTTCAGATCTTCATAACCCTTTTCATGACTTCTAATCACAAAAATGTCAAAATTCTGAGAATTCTTTTGCCTGACTATGCAGCACGTGCCCATAGGTGGCCTTGCATAAACAGTCCACATAACAGACTTGTCAGCCGAAAGATGCTATTTATTTGACCATGCAGCCAATGCCCATAGGTGACCCTGCATATTTCAACCCCCTAACGGGTTTGTTAAATAATGGTAACTTCATTCTTGGTAAGAATGCCTCTTTTGTCCTTATTTGTCTTAAACGACAGTATGTAGGGATCCGCAAAAAAATATCCATCCTTAACATATTTGTCCCATATCCTTTTTCATGATCTGAAAGTATTCAAGTCTATGGTTTATTCTTCTTCCCTACGTTTGGGTCAGACCTTCGTAGGAGTGATATTCATCCAGTTCTTCGATGTTCTTGTTCGGAAATATCTTCTCCATATTCAAGTACCTCTTTCCATACAAAAAACTCTATACTTTAGAAAATTTGAATCTCCATAAACTTTCACTGGCTTTTAGCACTAGGAAAGTAAATTTCTATGAGTTCTTTCACCTGACTATGCAGCACGTGCCATAGGTGGCCTTGCATAAACAGTCCACATAACAGACTTGTCAGCCGAAAGATGCTATTTATTTGACCATGCAGCCAATGCCCATAGGTGGCCCTGCATATTTCAAACCCCCTAACGGGTTTTTTTAAATAATAGTAACTTCATTCTTGGAAACTACTTCTTCTAATGCCTTTTAGCTCTTTTTTCATATCATTCCTCAGATTCAAATATTCTTAAGCCATAGTTTACATTTTTTTCCCTCATACTTGAGTATGTTAGTATGTTTTCAGATGAAATTTCAAGGAATTGTGTCAATTCTAATCCATTTTGGTCAAAGATATTTCGACCTTAAACATTAGCCCCTTTATGTCCGGCATGAATGACTTTAAACTGCCCACAAAAGACAAAGGAACTCTGAATAAAAGTCAAGTTCCAGCTCACTAAACATACATTCTGTATGATTTAGGTAATATTGAGCAATTAAAAGATTCAAAGTTTGTAGGGTTATTTGTAATAATCCTAGTAAAAATCAAACTATGTTTACTAGGCCCATTGGCTTAAGTAAAATTGAAGCAGGTAATGAAATAATGCAGGTACAAATGATTGAAGTGAAAGTATTTTTTTTTGATACACAAGAGTTAGAAGGACATCCACAGACTGGAGTCTCTTCTTTTTTCAAGAATTACAAGAGGCTTTCAACATAACACTTCATTTGATTTACGGAATCCGAAGCTTCATCAGAAACCACCTGGAATTCATTCATTCAACTGGATACAATAAGAGATGTAGTGATACTAGCTCTTCTTGGAACAATTGTAAAAGGATGCTCTTGAGTGCGGTTTGAGAAAATTTTCTGCTGATCAAACAGTGACTCTGTTTCTGTCCAAGAGACTTGGAAGATGGATACATGGATTTGAGAATGGAGCATTGGAAGTAAAGAGCCATTTGGAGAGAGTACTCTTTTCAGATATTTCTCTAATGCCGTGTTTGTCTTCTCTCCACCAACTGGCAGTGGAAAACATTTCAGCCCATGGGTTTTCCATTTTCATATCTGCAAGGAAATGGCATAGAGGAAGAGCTTGATAGTTCACACCATTGTTGTTGCTCTTAATGCACAACATAACCAAAATAGAGGAGTAACAGTGCAACTGCATCTCAGGTGTATAATTGTTTGCATTTTGAACATTGAATCCTTGCAGATGACCATGACCACACAGAGGTAGATGAATGCTCTGTGGAAAATTAGGGTGATATTTCTTCAAGTACTTAGCCAAATCTAGGAGAGTGCTGTTGCAGATATCATAGTAATCATGACCAATGATGTTCATCATGTCATCAATCCGCTTGCTAGCCAGTTCATCAGCCATTCCAATTCCCTTAGGAACCACTGAGTCTGCACAAAAGATGAATAAGCTAACTCTTAAATGGGTTTATTTTTCATAAAATTTGTGAAGAAATTTGGAAAAATGGCTAAGTCATTTAAGTCGCGCAAGTCTAAAACATGGCGCGCAAGTATTTGAGTGCCGCGCTAGTTTTTGACACGCAAGTATAAACCGCGCAAGTAAAAATACCTTTACAGTAGTGCGACATCAAGGAAAACACTAGAAATCAGAGCAACTTGCGCGGTCAAGGTGACCTGCGCGGCGAGAGCTCGAAGGTATGAGGTCCGGAAATCCAGATGCTTGTACGGAGGTGAGGCCATGTATTTATAGGCCAGGAAGCCTATCTATGCGCCATACCCAGAGTGCTTAAGGCCTGCGCGACGCAAACTTGTGCGCCGCCCTCTGTGCAATGAAGACTTGCACGCCACCCTTTTCCTTTGGAGGGATTCGATTTCCTCAGAGTCAAATCCTCATTTCTCTCCAGATCCAACTCTGATGGGGGACTTTTGTTGACGCTCCTTTCGTCACAGAATCTAAAGATCGGAAAAGGGAATATCTGAGCTCAAAGTGATTCAACCTTTGAAGAAAACATCAAAAATCGTCAAAGGCATGAACACAGGATCAAAAACAACTGCACTGCGCAAGTTGTACCACTGTCGCGCAAGTACACTTGCGCGACGACCTTGGTCGCGCAAGTGACTTGCGCGACCTAAGTGATAACCGCCTGATAACCGCCCTGGGTCTTCTCCTGCCTATAAATAGACCTTGTGGGCCCCCCCATTCGAGAGGATCTTTTTCCAGAAACTCGGATTGAAGCTCCCGACTCCCAAGTCTCTTCTCAAAGCTTCCGGAACACTTCTAAGGTAATTTCTTACCTAGAACGAAAGATCTAAAGAGAAGAAGGAAGGCCTAAGTGTTGAAACTTATCAAACACTTGCGCGCCGACTTATTTCCTTCAATATAACTTGCGCGTCCCTTTTATGGAAGAACCTCAAGAGGATTCTAAAGGGATTTATAAAGAGTCTCTCAAATATTATAAATGATGTTTGAGAATCGCGCAAGTACCCCTCATGTCGCGCAAGTATACTTGCGCGACCAATACTTGCGCGCCGCCACAATACTTGCACGCCCCGACCTTTTTGGGTGCCTATCTTTCCTATTTTACCCCTCTTAAGCCATCACACCTTTCCTTTTCAAGATTTAGTCTTCAAGAAACTCTTCAAAGCTATTTATGGCATGATTTCTTGATTTGACATCCTTATCTGAAAGGAATTCTGTGGAATATCTCTCAAAGTCTAGTGATTTAAATATCCTTATGTCACTAAATATGGAGAGTTCATTCACTCAACCTCATCCTTTAAGATGAAAGAATCCTAACCTGGGTATCCTTTTCAGGAATAATCCCCAGTTATAAATCCTTTAATGTGGGCATCTTTCTCAGGAGTAAGCCCCAAATTCTTAAAGTTCCCAAACTTGGGCATCCTCCTCAAGAGTAAGCCCCAAACCTTAATCCCTAACCTGGGTCTCCTTTCAGGAATAAAACTCAGTCATAATCTTGGGCTTCCTTTTCAGGAGTAAGCCCCAAGTCCCCTAACCTGGGCCTCCTTTTTAGGAGTAAGTCCCAGTCATAATCTTGGGCTTCCTTTTCAGGAGTAAGCCCCAAGTCCCCTAACCTGGGCCTCCTTTTTAGGAGTAAGTCCCAGTCATAATCTTAGGCTTCCTTTTCAAGAGTAAGCCCCAAGTCCCCTAACCTGGGCCTCCTTTTTAAGAGTAAGTCCCAGTCATAATCTTGGGCTTCCTTTTCAGGAGGAAGCCCCAAGTCCCCTAACCTGGGCCTACTTTTTAGGAGTAAGTCCCAGTCATAATCTTGGGCTTCCTTTTCAGGAGTAAGCCCCAAGTCCCCTAACCTGGGCCTCCTTTTTAGGAGTAAGTCACAGTCATAATCTTGGGTTTCCTTTTCAGGAGTAAATCCCAAGCCCCCTTAAATTTCTCTTAACCAGTCCTCATTTACCCTTGATTTGGGTTTCCTTTTCAGGAGTAAAACCCAGTCATAAGTCCCCTCCTAACTTGGGAATCCTCCTTAAGAGTAGGCCCCAAGATTAGAGTATTCAAATCTCCATGAAGCACATATAACTTTATGGACCCTGTTCATGGATTTTCTCCCTAAAAGTAAATCCTAAACCTTCATCTATCTAGGCAGTCATACATACATAAGCCCCAAACAAATTCTTATGATTGCATCTTTCATGGCACAATTGTCTAAATTTTACTAATACCTCTTGTTTCTCACACCGAGCATGACTCACGTGAGCTTAGAGTGTAAAAGTAATTGTGACATCCTGCTTTGAGCCATCAATCATAAACATCATACCCTTACTCGAACTACGTGGGTTCTGATTCCTTTTCCAAAACAAAGGATACGTAGGTAGCCCATTTATGGGTTCGATCCCAACTTTGAAATAATACTTGTCCTTCTAAATGACGATAAACTTCAAGTGCCCCACTGAGTGGCTTTAAAACCAGCCTGGTCGTCATAATGACCAAGATACTTTTATATAAATGTTTTGAAGGATACCATTGACCAAGAATCTCTAAACAGATATAGATGATTCTCTATTGATGAAGAACCTCGAATACATATAAAAGATTCTCTAAATTTCTTGCATATTTAATCATTGATTGTTAAAACTTAAGGAAATCTCATTTTATACTTGGTAATGTAATAAGGATTCACGAACATAACTTAAATCTATAAAGAGAGTCCCGGAGTAGACAATAATTCCCCTCAAAAAGGTGTGATGAGTCCGACCTCCCATCCTCTCGACCAATGAAAATTCCTAAGCCTCATTAGTTCACAAACTAATGAGCGCCTACCTTTGGAAAGTAGGTCCAAACGGATGTGGAATCATTGGATGTTTCCGGTTCTACGAACAAACCCGTTAGAAACCGATCAGAACGTTTGAATCTCCCGTCCAGGAGGTCATCCCCGAATTCCGTGCGAAACAGAGACGAATCCCAGTATAAAACCACCCAAGGATAAGTTCATTACTATTAGTTAATATATACATATCAGGAAATATAAAAAAATTAATTAATAACTAAGGAAGTACTCAAAAGTAACCAATCTAACAGTTTCAAACTACATTCATTTGCATTTATTAATTATTCAACCAATAATTCACTAGAAATACTCTGGGAAAGTTCTCACATTCTAACCCCTCTAGTTTAACTTTTCATTTAAATCAATATTGATATAACAACCCGCTACAAAAATCACACAGTCTAACCCCCTTGGTCACATGAAAACAAAGACTCTCTAGGGAAGCACTCGCCATCAATTCCCCCGATTGTCTTTTAACAATAAACTACAAAATCAGTGAGGAAGCACTCAAATTCAATTACCATCATGGTCTCATAATGGTATACTATAGACACTTTGAGGGAGCACACACCATCAATCCCCCCTAAGGTCTTGTAACATGAAAAGTATAACAGACACTCTAGGGAAGCCCTCAACACCAATTCCCTCTATGGTATAACTACACCAGGTTCTTACAGCCCTGTGAAATTCAATTGCACACAAATGATATCCATAATCCAAATTAAACTTCAAATACTACTTGGATAAATAGTTACAAAGCATTTTATAAGCATGTAATATAATAATCAACTTTATCCTAACATCACTAGGCATAAGAAAATGAAACATCCTGACATTATATTCTAGACCCAACAGCCAAAATCAAACAAACATGGAAGAATATATCAATATCAAGTTAATAAACTATATTCATAATAAAAATCCCTTTCTCAAGAAAAAAAAGAACAACAGGCAATAACATGGTTAAATTTACTAATACGCAATACCCTAAACTAGGGTATTGGGAACTTTTTGCACATATAATCCAAATAAAACTATGGAAAGTCACAAAACACCTACCTTGATGTTTTATGATTGATATAGTTTAACCTTAATCTTTGAATTGACCTAGAACATCATAGATCTACAAAATGTCAAAAATGATCAACCTTGAATATGTCACGAAGAAGGAGAAAATAGGAGGAGAGTCTCTAGAAGAAAGAATAACTCACTGAGGTGATTCTAATGCTTTAAAAAATGTTTTATTCATAGAATGGTTGATCGATCAGGGGCTTGGAGAAGATTTGGAGATTTTTTTTACTCCTAGACGATAAGGGGCTAGAAGAAGTTATTTCTGGAAATTAGACGTTACCCCGTTCTGATTTAACAAAAAAAGAAAAGTACACAGGGTGTACTTTTAATGTACACACCGTATCCATGCCTTATCCAGCCTCCATTTTAGGCAGTATCCAGTTCACCCCACAAGGCCATGTACTAGCCATTACACGACCAGTACATGGAAACCTGTGGTGTGTGCTCCTAAGTACACGGCGTGTACTCCATAAATTTCTAGAAACTCTCATTTTTCTCAAAAAACATAAAATCAAGATCTATACCTAAAAATAAAATTTTGGTACTTGAAAACTTCCCCCCTTAACGAAATTTGTCCCAAAATTTCCCTAATGAGGAGGAACATAAGAACAATCCCCGAATAGCTATGACCACTACGATCGCACATTGGCCTCTCTCTCCCAAGTCTCATTCTATACTCGCCTGAGCTGCCACAACACCCATACCAGAGGAATAGACTCACCATATAGAACCTTAACACTAGGATAAACAATCCAGATAGTATGCTCCAAGAACGATGTGTCCACCTCCAACTCAAACTCCTCATGTCGAAAAACATGGGATGAGTCTGAGAAGTAATGTCATAGCTGAGAAATGTGGATGACATCATGCATTTCCTGGTACCTCTGAGGTAACGGCATCGATAGGGAACTGACCAGACTCTCTCCAAAACCTAAAACTACCCGACGTATCATGGTGAAATCATTCCTTGTCTCTAAATCTTCATGTGTCCCAAACTCGGTGTGACATGTAGGAAAACCTATTCTCTGACCTCGAACTCGAGAGGTCATCTCTAATGATCAGAATAAGAATTCTATTATGACTGGGCATTATCCATCCTCTTTTAAATCAATTCAACCTGCTCTGTGGTCTCCTGGAAAAGACGAGGTCCTAGTTTTTTTGCCTCTCTTGCCTCTAGCCAACAAAGAGGTGATCGGCATGGCCGACCATACAAAGCCTCATATGGTTCCGTATAAATAGTTTCCTGAAAACTATTATTGTAGTAAAACTCCACCAAAGGTATGTTATTTTCCCAAGAACCTGCAAAATCTAGGATGCATGATCAATGAATTTTGCTCCATCACCTGAATCGTACGTTCGGACTGGCCGTCTATCTGGGGATGGTAAACTTTACTCAGAAGTACCTATATACCCAGGGCCCTTTATATTCCCTTCTAGTCCTGAAATTAAAATGGGAATCCCTGTCTGAAAAGATAGAGTGTGGAACCCCATGCAAGCATACAATCCCTCAGATGTACAACCTTCTCAGCTCTTCAACACTGAAGGTCTCCTTGATCAGTAAGAAGTTTTCAACCATTGTGAGTCGGTTAATGAAAACCCAAAATGCATCATTCCCTCAAGGATACCTCGGTAAACCTATCATGATGTTCATCGTCACTTCATTTAACTTCCACTCAGGAATGGGTAACTGTTCTTAATGCCCTTCTAGTCGCTGATGCTCTGCCTACACCAGATGAAAGGTGGAACACCTCATGACAAAACCAACAACATCTCTCTTCATTCCTGGCCATCGATACTAATGGTGTAGATCTCTATACATCTTGGTGACACCAAGATGAACTTCCCAAAATGAAGAATGAAAATCCCACAAAATATCCCCATGTATGTTTACCAACACCCACACGCACCCATGAAAACGTAGGATCTAATTTTCACCGACAATCCATCTAGGAATTGGTTTCTCTACTAACACACTCTCCCATGGAACTAGGCCTTTATAATCTTATTGTTTCCTCATTCTCACTAGATCAAGAAGAGTAGAGGTAATAGCTAAAATAGAAAGAAACTTCTTCCTATGTTTGTTGTGTACCTCCAAATGCATCTCAGATAACAGATCCATAATCTTCCACTCACTGCCTGGCCTCCTGAACTACCTGTATCTGAGTCCAACTGCTTAATATATCATCCACTGAGTTTCCTTTCCCTAGAGTATAGGAAAGCTCAAAGTCAAAGGACTAAGGTACTCAACCCACCTTCACTGTCTCAAATTCATATCACACTGAGTAAAGACATACCTAAGAATTTTTTTGGTCAGTGTACACCACAAAATGATCTCCCAAAAGGTGATGTCTCCAACAGCGCAAGGCATGAACTCCAGCCAACTCAAGAGCATGTGTCAGTTAATTTCTCTCATGTGTCCTCAACTGCTGAGACCCGTAGGTAGTGACGCCTTCCCCCTGCATAGGAACTACTCCAGGACAGATACCTCATGCATCGTGGTATATGGTATAGCTCTTGTCCAACTTTGGAAAAGCTAGTATCGGTACTGAAGTCAACGTCACTTTCAACTTCTGAAAGGCTGAATCACAGGATTATTTCCACATGTACTACGCACCCTTCATAGTCAGTCATGTCAAAGGTGACAGTTAGAGATTAAAGTACTGTATAAAACGTCTGTAGTTACCATCCAACCCTATAAAACTTCGTACATCAAAGATGTTCTTCAGTTATTCCCAATAAACTACTACTCTCACTTTCTTTGGGTCTATTGATACTCTTGTCTCTGAGATAACATGACCCAATAAGTCAATTTGATCCATCCAAAAGTGAAATTTTGAGAGCTTATCATATAACCGATGCTCTCTCAGTGTACTCAAAATAATCTCAAGATGGGTAGCATGGTCATGTCAAGTGTCAGTGTACTCCAAGATATCATCCACAGAAACCCCTACAAAGGAATCCAATTATGGATGGAATACTCAGTTCATCAATTCCATAAAAGCAATAGGTGTGTTCATGAGACTGAACAACATAACCACATACTCGTATAGGCCATACCTAATCCGAAAGGTTGAAAGAGGTATATCTGATGGTCTAATGCACAACTGTTGATAACCAGATCTCAAGTCAATCTTCGAAAACACTCAGTATCCTAGAATATGATCAAATAGATCATCAATCCTCAGTAAGGGAAATTAGTTCTTGACTGTCAACTAGTTTAGATTTCGATAATCCACACAAACTCTAAGGGTACCATCTTCCTTCTTCGTAAACAAGAAAGGAGAATTCCAAGGAGAAGTACTGGGTCGGATGAAAACATTTTCATGTAACTCCTCTAACTGCTTCTTGAGCTCCTGTAACTCTTTTTTATCCATCCTATAAGGAGGAATGGAAATTGGTGCTACACCTAGCATAGGATAAAGGGAAAAGTCTACCTATTACTCCAGAGGAAATCCTAAGATGTAATTTGGAAAGACATCACTGAAATGATCCACCATTGGAAGAATGTCTAACTGTGAAGTCCATTGGTCATCCAGATACAAACTAGAAATATGGGATATAATTCCTCCCAACCTGTGATGCTTTGGTCCCTCTATACTCTCCTAGACATCCCATTAACCCTTGTATAGAAACGACCCTCCATTTGGTGATATGAAACTCACCCTATGGTGATATAAATCAACAACATCCTAGAAGGTAACTAACCAGTCCATTCCAAGAATGACATCATAGCTTGTCATCTCTATGAAGTAAAGATCCCATAAGAAGTGACACCAACCAACATCAGGAGGGAACTCCTTGTACTGACGTACACTAGTCGTTCTAGTCCCAAATGGTGTGTCCGGCATCAAGATATCAACAGAAGTAAAGATACAGATACCAAGGATCTCCAAAACAGGAACAGATATAAAGATATGGTAAGCCCCTATATCGAAAATTGAAGAAGCTAAAACTGACGCAACCAAAATCACACCTCTAAATGTAGAGGGTCCATGATCCTTCTCCTGCTGGATCTACTCTAGCGTAAAATCCTAATCTGTGTTCTGGCCCTATGAATCTGTCTGAGATCCCTGAGCTAATCTATCCGGTGGCTATTGCTGGAAACTTCTAGCCTGATTCCCAGGGCCACAACCACCCTCTCATCCAGAATGGCTGGATGAACTCCCGTTTCTATACTGATGAGAAACTGGTGGTCTTGATCCTAAATGAGGAGTCATAGTAGAACCCCTATCACTAGATACTGGTGAAAAAAAATCGACAGAAAAGATAAATATAACCCATATTGTCTCAATATTAGCACTCGACTAGGTATCTTGGACAATGTGACCTCATGCACCCACTCTTACCACACTAGTAACATACCATATGGCTACCTGAAGAAGTATACCGCCTGCTCAGATCTTTGCACATATAATCCTAGTTGTGCTTCCTACTATCATTCTGAAGGGTACCAACTCTGGATGCTGAACCACCCTGGCTCACAGCTCCAGAATCCCTCAGGTTGTGATCGGTGATCATTGCCTGATTAACTATAAAATATATGAAATTCAACCAGAAGATGTTCACCTGAGATTTAATTTCATGCCTGAGACCATCTTCATACTTCCTCTCCAGACATAACTCATCACCCCCGATAATGGATGTGAAGAATTTTAGCTCTGTGAAGTGAGAAGAATACTCCAGGACAGAGAGAGTACCCTACTCCAAGCTCATGAACTCTCGGGCTCGATTAGACCAAAATTTATTTGGGTAGAAGTAGTCATATAAGGTACGATGGAACTCATACCAAGCCATAACATATTGGCATCATACCCGGGAAATCATGTCCCACCATCTCTTGGTGGAATCCCGAAGCATATACTTAGCGAGCTTCACCCTCATCTCTAGAGGCGTCTCAAGATGATAAAAGATAGATAGCATGGATTATAGCCATTACTCTATAGCATGAGGCCCTCCATCCCCTAAGAAGGGGGGAGGATGATGCTACTGAAAATCCCGCGTCAACTCTTCCATAGACGGTGCAAGGTGCGGTGCTCCTAGGAAGGTCTGCATAAACCTCATGAATACCTCTCAGAACTGGGCATCGGAACCTGTATCTAGAATGATGGATGGTGACATGATAATCATGATGGGTGGGTCTGGTAGTAGTCCATGATCTACCATGTCTAGTGTCAGATCATTTCCCTATTTCTAGCATTCAACCGGAGGACGTCTCGGTGGCATGACTCTGCAAGGTCAAGAAAACACCTTAGTTTAAGATTATCAAGGACTGAAACTTAGAAGTGAAAGAAAGGAGTAGGAGAAGAAACAATCAAATTTTACAAAACATGTGTACAAGGCATGTATAACTACTACATGACATGTTCCCTTAGGATTTTAACATGGTGTGTACCTCAGACAAACCTAGTTGTGTAACACCCCTACACATGGAATGTTCTCCTTGAGAAACAGTGTGTACTTGAATCATGTTCCCCTACTAATGTTTGTTTACATGGATAAACACATGATTCTTCCATTGGTAACACTACATGGTGTGTTCACCCTAGACACAGTGTGTACCCTTTAAGATATAACAACTTGTTTTGTTATTCACATTGTCAGTGACATGGTCGACTCAATACGACATTCAAGAATAGAACACGGCATTTATAACCTATGTTTTATCCACCTGTTTCGTTAGTCACACGACTGGATACCCAGCTCTTACAACACGACGTTTACTCCAAGTACATAGCGTGTGTCAACCAACATTTCTCAACCCCGTGTCTCTGCCCACACAGCCAGTCACATAGTTACGGAAAAAAATGGAATGTACATATAGTATGTGGCATGTACTTAAGAAAGGATGTTCCTTCCTAGATAGAAGTATACATGGCTTGTATTCATCATTACACATCTTGTATTTTGAGTTTTTTCGGACAGTAAACCTTAGAAAATACTTCAGAACCCCATATAAAACACTAAAAAACATTGAAGTGCCAAATTTCGATCTGTGGGGGCCCATACTCCCAAAAAAAGGTTTGGCATCATATTCATGTATATCACAAATTATAACAGTGAAATCAATCATGTAATCCACCAAATTTCGATCCATGAGGGCCCATAACACCTCAAGGACCAAATTTTGGTGCCCATTCAAATGAAACATTAAATTTATCAATTCCCTATCGAAATAGCAGGTATTCTATCATGGAATATATCACAATAACTGGAATATCTAGCACAGCATCTATCACAACAACATACAATTGGTAATTCACCCTAAATGGCATGATACGAATGCATGACATGTGATCTCTAGCAAGTGCCTATATGATGCATGAGATTGAATACCCTCATATCATCAAGTTGAAATAGAAATAGAACCTCAATAATATCAACAATAATAACATAAATCATGTAAATAACCCAATGGTGAAATAAAATATTCTGTAATAATTTCAAAACAAGAAAAATTCAATATTCAAGGTAGCTTGTCATTTCCTTATACAGGGGTTAACTACTCTCGGGCACAACTTATTAACAACTACTCATTACTTCATATACCTGTCTATAGGCTCCAAATAGTAAGTCAATGAAAAAAGAAACTCCCTCTTATAAAACATTGTAACATCCCGGTTCTGGGTGCCACCTAAAGGTGCCCCATGCCCAGTTGGTCACATGGAATCAAGTTAATTTCCCGGAACTCCAGATGCTACCGACTAGAAGTGAGGGCCTTCGATGTGATAGTGGGGAAACTATTCCCTCATTGGAAGAGTAAAAAAATATAATAACAATAATATACCATGGATAATAGTGGAGGAAGAAGTAATACAATACAATAAGTAAATAGTGGAAGATTGAAATTAAATAAACAACTGGAGAAGATATATAAATGATGCATGTCACATATGTCTAGGAAAGAAGCCAAACAAGTCACAATGATGTAAATACAGTACTAAACCAAAGTACACTAAAAAAATAAACTCCAATAGCATCAAAAGCCTCATCTTGGTCTCATTCTATCCAGCTCCACTGCAATCAAGTACCTAATGTAGATGGGTGCTTGTCCTTATCTATACCTGCAACAATATAATCTGTTTCAGCCCAAAAGCATGACCCAAATAGAGTGTGAGACAAATCCTTGTGGGAAAACATCCAAATATCTATGCCTAACTGTCAATGAATATATACATAGCAAGGAATATGAAAAATGATGTAATAAACAAGGAAGTACTCAAAAGTAACCAATCCTACAGTTTCAAACTACATTCATTTATATTTATTAATTATTCAACCAATCATTCACAGGTAACCCTCTATAAAATTTCTTATAGTCCAACCCCTCTGGTTAAACTTATCATTAAAATCAATAAAGATATAATGACCCTCTAGGAAAGCTCACATAATCTAACCCCCTTGGTCATATGAAAACAAAGCTTCTCTGAGGAAGCACTCACTATCGATTCCACCTGTGGTATTTTAATGATAAACTAAAGACTCTCTAAGAAATCACTCAAGGTCAATTCCCCATGTGGTGTCATAATGGTATACTATAGACACTCTGAGGAATCACTCACTGTCAATCCCCCCTATGATCTCACAATGTGAAAAGTATAACAGACACTCTGGGGAAGCCCTCAACATCAATTCCCCCTATGGTTTAACTACACCAGGTTCTCAAAGACCTATGTAATTCAATCACAAACAAATGATATCCAGCATCCAAAGTAAACCTCAAATATTACTTAGCTAAATAGTTAAAAATAATTTTATAAGCATGTCATATAATAATCAACTCCATTCTAACATTACTAGGAATGAGAAAACAAAACACCCTAACAGGTAGTTCTAGATCCAAAGGCCAAAATCAAACAAACATGGGAAAACACATCGATATCAAGTTAATTATCCCTATTCATAATCAAAATCCATTTCTCAACCAAACAAAGCCCAACAGGAAACAACATGGTCAAATTTCCTAACATGCAATACCATAAACAAGGGTATTGGGAACTTTTTCACATGTAATCTAGAGAAAACTACAAAAAGTAAAAAACCACCTACCTCAATGTTTTATGATCTATATAGTTGATCCTAGGACTTTTAATCAACCTATAATGTCATAGATCTACAAAAACATCAAAAACTCTCATCCTTGAATATCACAGGAAAGGGGATAAAATAAGAGGAGATGCTCTATAAGAAATAATATCTCACTAAGGTTAGTCCAAAGCAATCAAAGATGTTTGATTCAGAGAATGGGTGATGGATCAGGGGCTTGGAGAAGATTCGGTGATTTCTGTCGCTCCTGGATGAGACAGTGCTAGAAGATGGTGTTTCTAGAAATTAGACATGACCCTGGTCCAATTTAACAAAAAAAAATTACATGACGTGTTTTTTTAATGTACACATTGTATATGTTCCTTAACCTGTCTCAGCTTTTGGAGGTCTCCGGATCACCCCACATGTCCATGTACTAGTCATTACACGGCCAATACATGGCTACCCACAGTAACCGGGTACACGACGTGTACTCGTAAGTACACGACATATACTCCTTAAAATTCCAAAAACTCTCTTTTTCTCAAAACCACATGAAATAAATATTTTTACCTAAAAATAGGATCTAGGTTCTTATAATGGAAATGATGATTAGTGATGTAGTTTGCATCGATATTTGGGGATTCACCAGATAGAAGTTTGACACATTGGATAGTTGAGTGCTACAATTAGATTCAAATCAATATAAACTCAAGGAGTTGCTACTAGGGTCTTGGTTGACCCATGTTCACTCAATGGATCAACCATTAGAATCATATCATTATCATTTCATTTTATTTTATTTACACATGGTTTATTTTTTTTGTATGTCTATTTTTATGCTCAATAACATAAAATAATAAGAAATCATGCATAGATAAAATGAACAAGATGTGATGAATGTTTTATATTTATTACATGGTCAATTGGGAGTTTTATCATATAGTATGTTCTTATCTCATTGAAAATGATATCATTCATCGATAAATAATAACAAAAAATAAAAGACTCTCAATGAAATATTAATTCACAAACGCCTTATAGAGATTGAATTCGAACACATATAGGTCTATGTGGTTCTTATCAAACCTAGTTGATTTTGTTTCCTCCTACTAGAGATTTATTATGAGAGCCATGGGTTGTCTTAACTAACAATTGTAGGAAATAAGTATCCAAATATAGCTTACTGCTTCTTTAAAGGAATTACATGAGTAAATATACATTATTATTTTAGAATTTGGGACTTAACTCAACTTATTAAGGATCCATGAGTTAATGTTGTTGGTCAATCAAATTCTTACCTTGAAGCTCTACGAGTTATGGTGTATCTAAATATTTTATACTTTTATGAGAGTTCTCAATGATAACTTCCATCAGAATAATCATGCAAAAAGTATTTGGATTCTATTAGTGGTGGATAAATGTGTTAGATAAATCAATGGGAAGAATTTAATGATTTAATTAATCGGTAATACCAAATTGGTAATCAATATAAAAGTACCAAGATGATAGATTTTATTATAGAAAATGGTATGTGACACCAAAAACATGTCCTAATTTATATTTGAAAAAGTATATTTCCCAACCATTATGATTTTCCAAAGAGTATTATACGCACCTATGAAAAATAATTCGATATAATAAATTCAAAGTATTGGAGTCCGCAATACATATTCAGCTACCATAGGAGGCGAGGGTGTAAGAATTCTTAGAGTAGACTCATGTATAATGAATTTTATGTTTACATCCTAATACTATCAATAATGTATTATGTGAGTTGTGGATACAAAATTATGAAATGGATAATTTTACATGTTGTCTCATTTCTATGAATATTGGAAGGAGAAAGTGAAGCGAGATATGAATGGGTGATCATTACACTAGATATGTGTAAATTGAAATATGGGTCATGATCTTTCAACACATACCTTTATTATATCTTTTCATCCATTTACACAAATTTCTTTTAAGATTAAAAAATGAATATAATTGAAAAAAATATGTGTTACCTTTTGGGTAAGGTTTACATATATGGTAAGAAATTAAAGAAATATTAATCTTTAGTTCTTATAGTGAACAAGTTGAAATACAAGGAGAAAAGGACAATAAAAAGTTTTATTCCAAATTCTCTTTCAATACATCCTTCAATTAAAATATATAAAAATTATACATGGGGTTATATACATCACATGTCATGAAATAAGTCTATGAAAGTTTAAATGTAATGAATTGAAATGAAGAAGAAAGTAAATGCCTCGTGTTCAAGAATATTTACCAATGTATATGATTTTTTTGTAATATTTATTCAGTATTAAATATAAAATTTCTATCACATATGTGTATTTTAAAATAGTAACCAAATAAGAAAATTAAAAACACAAAAACTAAGGTGAATTCTCCAATAATCTGATAAAATGTGATTCTTAAGTCAGCGGTGAGAGATACACTACTTATAATTTCCAAGATAAATGATTCTAGTGGAACTTTTTTTAAGTATTACCAAAACATTTATCTCACATGTCAATTAGACACAAGGATATATTATTAAAATTTTGGAATGATTATTATTTTCAGTGTTTAATACTCAACCAATAGTTCAGTAATTCTTGAATCATTAGAAATACCTCATGAATATAAAATTTAAGACTCAGTTTTACACATTTATGGGAAGATAATTCTTTATCAAGGAAAAAATAAAATATAATTTCAATGATATACCTAGTATGGTTTTAGACTCTTTAGAGTGAAATAAATTATGTATTATTGATATGCTAACTTTATTAGTTTTGGAAAAAAGAAACATTTAGTTATAAAGGTAATCCACAAAGCATTTAGAATTTGTTCAGTTAGAAAAAATAAACTATTAAATGGTTATGTTAGTGGTAAATATACTTCATAATATTACTTTTATGTGTCATTAAGTAATTTAAAGTGAATTATGGTATATGCATGGTTAGAGTATTTGAGTTTTTTTGTTCTTGTGTGTCGGAGATATCTTGACCAAGCATTCATCGATCAATATATTATAGCATTAAGTAATTCATAAGTTCACACTTCTTTATTCATGTCAATATTATGATGTTGGTAAGGAGGATGAATAATGAGTCTTACATGAAAAAATTATCATTATAATGTAACATGAATTACTTCTTAAATGATTGTTTCCTTTTATACATCTGAGTCGAGAAGTAAGTAAAAGGAGAATTAGTGTTATGATTCATTTTCATAGAAGAAGTATCCATTATCTTCAAATCATACCATGTAAATAGTGGAATTATCCCATACCACATTCCAACAACAATGAAAATTGACATATTGTGAGTTATAGTATATTATAAATCCATTGATTCATAATAAACATGTGTTTTAATACAAATATTCTGTTAAAAATATTTGCAAACATTCATCAAGTAAAAAAACAAACTAAAACTATGTTTAGTATCATAAATTTAATATAGGATATTATATAAACCCATGTGATAGAAATTTTATAGTCATGTTATAGAATATATTTCTTTAAAAATTCACACATATCAAATTGAGATAGTGGGAGAAATATTGACTTCTATTTAGTCAATTTTGATGATTCACAACTAATTGGAATAGTAATAAGTTCCCCAAGAACATGTATAGAGGAAATTTTCTAGAGACATATACTATATAAAAAGGATAATACCATGGTGATGGATTTGTATTACCATGGTTGGTGATACATTATTCATTGAGAATAATGAATCCTACATGTAATTAGTATGTGGAAATAATCTAAGACTAATAAGATCAACTAGTATTCAATAATGGATTACTTGTATCAAAGTAAAAAAGAATTATTATTTTGAATACTACGATGGGTATTCTAGTGATATTTTTTACATGGATGGTAAAATAGGGTACCAATAAGGCTCTATTGTTAAAAACAAGTTATTATGCTTAAATCCATTTGAATTTTACTTATTATAGCTACTTTGTATGATCATTAAATTTTGAATTATATGTTAAGACCAACAATCTTGGAAGGTCTATATACAACATATCCAGGAAGGTATAGTGACACCAAATAATGATAGTATGTGGTGAATGTTACTAAAATACAGTTTTTTATTGAATTTAGAAAAAAGATCATAAAATATTCATTTGGGATGATTTTTTATCATGAGTCAACAAGAGGTTAGTGGGATCACCATAGTTTTCTAAGGAAAATATGTTTATTAACATATGGAAAAAAATATAGGTATTATAGCTAGTTGAGAATAGAATTAAAGTAACTCTCTATATATTTACTTAATTAAACATCAAGAGTTTTTTAAAAAAAAGTCTATGTTCGATAGCATATAAGATATCCAACACTGAGTTTAAATGAATAACTAAATATTGTCACTAGGTGACATTTATAACCTAGTTGTTAAATTAGAGGGAATTAATATTATTAGATTAATTGTGAAAATTAAAATGGCAATACTCATTAATAATTTATTAATTATTTCTTATAGAATAAATCACTTAATTTTAGTAATGTAATTTTCTCCTAGAAATACAATTTCTTCAAGAATAATTTTTATTACTTTTGTGAGAAAACAATATAATTAATTTCTAGATATTCTAGAAATTTTATTTAATGAAATAATAAACTTTTTTTAAATCATAATATCTTAATTATCCCATTGTGAAATTTTGAAATTTTTCTAAAAAGATTGTTTTTTCAATAAAATGTGAAAACACTAATTTTTATTAGAAATTGTATTTTTCTAGTATTTATAAGGTGTAATTATGTTTTGGATAGTATTTAAATTTTAGTTAGTCTAATTTTATTTTAAATATTCTAATTATTCTTTTTAAATTTATTTTATATTTGAATTTAGTGTAAAAAACATTTTATATTTAAAAAATGGAATTTTATGAAAAATGGTTTTTCATTGTGTTTTGTGGGATTAATTTTATGTTAAATGAAAAAAATTATTTTTTTGAATTTTGAAAAATATATTATATAATTATAATGAGGATTTACAAATTTATTAAATAGACCCTTTTTATTTTTGGTCAATATGAATAGTATCTTTGGTAATTTTTTTACCATGGTAAAGGGTAAATAATGTAATTAAGGGTATAAATAATATGATAAGGAATTTAAATTTATAATTATAATTGATCCAATTTTATTACATGATTAGTATTCATAAATAATAATTAAAGGTTCAAATATATGGCCTTTGGTTTCTATTTTTAATTGACTATGACATTTATAATATTTATTTAAAGAAAAGTCAAAGATGTCCTCGTCATATTTTTAATAAATATAAAAAATTAAATATAGGGTTATCCAAATATTATATTAGACCATAAATATTTATTTTAAATATAAAATATTTATCTTTATCATGATAATTTATATAATTTTTTTGTGATGAAATGTGTACCTTAAATAGTTACATAATGTTGATGGTGTAATTATTTTATTAATGGAAATATCAAATAAATGTTATTAAAAATATTAACATAAATATATTTAGAGATAATTACTGTAATAAATTGTTTTTATATATTACCTTGACATTTTATGTATTTAATAAAATATTTTTTTTAAAATTATAATTGTTATCATGATATTATTAATGTAAAAGTAATGAATATTTATTAAAATTAACATTATGAATATTTTAAAGTAAATAAAATTTTATTAAATGATAGAAAATTATTAGAAATCTTAAATAAGGAAAAATTATTTGTATAATATTTTTAATTTTATTCATGATCCATTTATGGTTTTTTTGTAATTTTATAGGAACAACTTTAACCATCGAAGAGTAAAAATTCCTGATTTCACAGTAGAAGTTAAAGGGGCTAAATAAGTGTTAAAACCAAAACATAAGGGTATAACCATGACTTAAAATTGTAAAAAAATTATAAGATAAATATTATTTTACCCTTATCACCTTATGGTTAAATTTTTGTTTTCTAATGGAAACTTGTCTATGAAAATCACTTATATATTACATAAATCAATGATAGTTACAAAATGTCACTCTCTTTGTATTTAATATCTTTTATGTGTCCACATAGGTACAAAAATAATATATGAATGAAAATAAATACCTGCTATGATCCTAATGAAATTAATTTTATTATATAAAATTATATTTAATGTTTTTAAATTATATAATTACCTTAAATTCTTTCTCAATGCAAAAACAATATTTATTCAACTAACATGAAAAATAAAATAATTGATTTAAAAAATATTAATTTTCATATATATTGGATTTTTTAATTTTTATAAATAATTTCATATATCTATATGATATATTAGAGAGGTTTTAAATCATTATATTTTAATGAACCCATTTTATTGATGTATTTGAAGTCAAATTAAATGGACAGTTTCTAAATTCACATAAATGATAATTTATCAAAATAATATTTTATTACATTACTTAAAATTCATAAAAATGTTATATTCAACAATTTTAATGAAATATAGTATAAAAATAATTAATATTTCATTTCTGAGTCATTTTTTATTTATAGTAACATGATTAACTCTTTATAATTAAAATAATTGTCACTATGATTAAGGTTAAAAATAATTAACCAAGGGGTGGATAAAAAATATAAGGTTTAAAATGACATATAAAATTATATAAATTATATTTTTTGATGACATTACAACCTTATACTATATTATCTTCATATAACTTTCCATTTATAGGCATTTTTCAGGATAAATGAATTTTTTATAATTTAATATTTTGAGAAATTCCAAGAGTGTCCCTCACTTCAATTGTAAAAGGTAACAAGCTCTATCACTTATTCACACCACATTGAGCCATTTATCTTGACAAAATCCATCCCATTTCTATTTCCAAAATCTTTATCTAATTTTTTGAGGTTTTGTTACTTCCAATATACCAACTCTAGATCCTTTAAGAATAGATGTAAAGGAAGTCCACCGAAGAAGAGATAATCGTCTTTACCAACTCTTTCAAGTTTATTTCTTCTTATACATATTCTCTATGGTTTTTTTCCTTGGTAAATTAATAAATTCAGTATCATATATATTCTGATATTTTATCATGATTATGGAATAACCATATACCACCTTTTATCTAGCCTTCAAAAAAAAATTCATGTGTGCGTATGTATGACTTACCATCTCCATGCAGTGGTGTAATTCGTTTTTCATCACCACTTTATAAGGATGATTATAATGATTAAAATAGTAGATATATATATTAATTATTAAATAATATTAATTCTGGAAAATTATTATACCATCTACATGCTTACTATTTCGACCATTAAGATAATGATATCGTCGCTCGTGCATACATACGGCCTACCATCTCCACGAAGTGATGAAACTAAATTTATATATCCAACATTAAATAATGATAATAAATATGTATATAATTAATAAATATGATATCTATTATATTAATATAATTCTATATATTATGGAACTATATCCTATGTTTAAAAACCATGACTTACATGACAAAACATATTTAGGAAAATGAATCAGGTAACACCCATAGTAATGAAATAGTATTAACAAACATGTGATTAAATGATATAATAAGATCATATATGATATAATAAATATGAATATGGTTCTGGTATAAATTTATAACGTGATTTAAACTATTATTCAAGAGGTTAAATCATTTAAAATTAAAGGAAAGTTCATGGTAAGGGATTTTTTTAACTCAATTTCCATCCATTGGATTAAAAATCTACTAATTTGATTATGTCATGATAATATTATGTGTGAAATTAATTTTAATTATCTTATGTATATTTCCACTTATTTATGTGAATTTATATGTGATATGAATAATCTATTCATTTTATTAATGACCACTTCAATTATTTGATATATTTAAGGGACTTTCATTAAAAAAAACTCTTTTAATGATTTTTTATGGAATGATCTTTTTTTAACATATATGAAAAGAAAATATTTTTACCAAATTGTTGATGACATAATGTTTTGAATATTCCTCTAAATGTTTAAAAGTGTATTTCAAATGAAAAATTTCAATTTTTAAGTGTGCATATTTTTAAAAAGAAAATTGATTTCAAAATTCAAAGGTTATTTTCCTCAAAAATGTTTTTTATGAAATCATTATGTGTTATGATTATGTTATGGTTCTTGGGAATTTTTTATGGGGAAGGGTGGTTCTACTATAAATTGAGGTAATGTGAGCCTTTTATATCTCTAAAATGCATTGGAATATGAAGTTAAAATATTAGGTTTCTCTTAAGATATCTGGAATATACTAAAATATTTATTCCAAAAGTAACTATGATTATTACTCCATATATGGTTTTGAGAGCTATTGAATATTTAATAATGATATTAAAATTATGCCTCAAGTTCCCTTGATGATTTATGTATTATTTCTATGTATTTTATAAGAAACATATCATTTCTTAAGGTATGATAATAGATTTTGTTTTATTATTTAAAGTTATAACTTTGTGAAAAGTTTTAATGAAAACATTATGAGTTTTTGTTTTTTCCTTTCTGTTCTATTATGAAATATTTTATGTAATTATTTTGGATGAAATATCATTTATTGGGCAAAAAATGTTTTATTTTGAGCCCATGTTTTATTTTTGATAAGGAAAATTTTTATAAGTATTTATAGAATAATGATTTATTTATTTCTTTTTATTTCCATCAATAAGATTTTAAACCCATACCATGTTTTATAGAACATTACAGGTTTTAAGGGAGGGTAAGAATAAGTATTAGGTCATGAAGAAAATTATGAATATTTATTATGAAAAGAAAATAATGTGTTATTTTAAAGACTTTTATTTAGTGGAAAAAATGGATACTATATTGAAGTGTCTACCTGTAATGTTTAGGAATTTTACTTAATTCTATAAAACTATAAACCAAAAATATCCCTGGTAATGAAATATAGTGAATTATAATTTATGGTTACTAGAATATTTAATGTTTAAAGTTGGTTCCTTACACTTAAAGGGTAAACCTGTGTTATAGGGAACAATATAAACCAAGGGAGATCTAATGGGATCATTAGACCAAGTAAATAATACATATAATAAAAAAATATTGAAAATACATGTTGGAAAAATTTGAGAGGGAATTTTTTTTAAATATCAAATGGCATAAATCACTCTAAGAAGACATACATGGTGTATAGGAGGAGATTAAAGAAGTGAGTATAATTACATAAGTTCCTGTAATGGATCTATCAAATTTTCCATGTTAATTAATCCATATTATATTTACAACATATACATAATGGTAGGAAAAGTGTAGTTATATATAGGATAACTTCAAGGGATATAGTGATAACTACCCAATTGTAGTAGATAAATTACAAAGGATATATACCTGGTATGTGGAGATGAAGGGATACTAGTAATAAGGGGACATATACTAGTCTAAGTTTGGATAAATATTATCTAATATCATTTTTATCCTGAGGTGATAATAAAGTGAATCTCAATCAAGAAAGTGGTATCTATATCTCAAAATACTGAGTGAGTTGTATATTATCAAGTATCTAAAGAAGTGGTGAAAATATGAAATGATTTTTTCTAGTAATTATAATCACACATAGTAAGTAAAATTTTATTATAATATAAATTATGATAATTATACTATCCAATACTTCATGTTTTGATAGTAGAAAACTGAAATATACTCAGGGATATCATCTCTTGAGAAGTTTTATTCAAATATGTGAATTCACATATAGAATAATAGCCACACATACAAGGAGTGGAAGGACCATGACTAAATATATAAAATCCTTAGAATCGTGATCTTATTTTGTGAGTTGTAATAAGGTGAGATATCAAGTTAACTCGAGCTTAAGTTGGAGTTTTGTAATAGTGGGTTCCATAGACCCAAGTAAACAGTGCTTTTTTATTACCATATCATGTATTCAATGAGTTTTTAATGATGTGTTATTATCATAACAGTGTTGATATTTCTATTTCCACTATTTAAATATTTTTTTTGTATATTATTTTTCCCATAAAAAGGTTATAGTTGTTTCCAAGCTATAATGAGAACCTTGGGATACTATGAAATTAATCATAAACAAATTTCTTATGGTCTAGATCCATCATTTTTACTGGACATAGATAATGACTGGATATCAGGTTCTTCGGTCTTATAATAATTGATACTTCTTCTTTTTACGTTTTCACTTGGTGATATCAAGTATATGAGGTTATGATGATTGGTCAACTAATAGGAATTTCACATGTTTCAGGTATCATTTATAGTACCTATCTATGAATATGTGAATTAGTATCTTGACTTGGTATTTCTATAAGTTTGTACCATTTGATAGTGTAATTTAATGTTGGAAAAAACCCTGACTTTTAAGTCATGGTGAGGTAGCATTTATTGGGTTCATATTTTCTTGTATGGCATTTTTTGAATGATCGAAATAGAATTTGTTGCTTTTGAGTTGAAAATGTAATATCTTGTGACCAGTTGATCTGGATGGTAGTAACTTCATTAAATCCATGTCCATGGTAAAAGAAGGTACGTTTTCCTAGAAGGTCAATGAATAATAAATAAATAAATTATGATGACATAGAGTTTGCATCCTTCTTTAGGAGATATCGTGAGACAAAGAGATTATATGACATGGTGTGTGTTTATAGAAAGGTTGTCTTTTCTATGAATACACATTATTACTTTAAGGGACTTTATGGGTTCTTCAAATATTCTCATAATCTGTGAAGAGTATTAACTACTATCAAGATAAGGTCCTAGAGGGTCACACACAATAACGTATTCAAAAGCCCAGCATATTCTAATGATTAAAAGTTTAGGACATGATGGGCCCCACCATGGGGTCGGGGACATGTATGAGGATATTTTATCACCATGTAATAAATAAATTCATATTATTGAAGTTTATAATAAATAATATTGAATATATTTAATGAATTTATTAATTTAAATACATGAAAGAATATTATTTGAACGAATATTATTTTAATAATAAATGTTCATTTAATATTTGTTTGAATGATGAGTCATGTTAACTAATCTGTTTTATCATGTAATATATTTTTTATATTATAAGAAATTGAAAAAATATAAATGATATTTATGGCTCATTAAAGAAGTCATAATACATCATTTATAGTGAGTAACAAATATTTGAGATCGGGAACCCTTTTCATGTATGTTCAAAATTCACTATAAAAGGGAGGAAGAGGATATCAGGGAGATAAATTTTCATTGTGTAGGAAATGATAGCCTCTCTCTCCTATCCTACTTACGAGAGAGAGAACCTCTCATTCCATGTAACCATGCCAATATTTTCTTTACATATCGAAGGAACATTGATGTGGAAATCATCGAGACATCGAATACAATGTTAGATCATCATGATAGCATCCAAAATTAACTGATTGATGATCCCAAATATTATTAAAGGATGTTTGGATGATCAATAAGGATTAATATTCAAATAATTTGAGAATTGATCACCAGAAATGAACTTATACCAAACATAGATTCGGATAGGAATAGGTATTCTTCAATTGGATTTTATGATGAATTCTTTCACATAAAGATCATTGGTTTGGAACTATGTTGTGATTCACTAGTAACAATGTTGTTACATCGATCCCCAGTAAAAAAATTTAAATCCCCATTTTTTTGGTCTTACACTCCATCACGGTACTATCATGATATTGTTTTCACCAAGATACACTCATAGAGAAGAGTGTGAAGCTTGTTGCTTCAATGATATAGGGACCATCCAAGTGTTGGTGGTACATCACAAAATAGGATGTTCGTATTGAGTATATACCTTGTAAATAATTTGGGGAGAATTTCATAGGTAACTTCTAACCAAATTCATTAAAAGATAAATGGTTTTTAAATTACATGAACCTAATGTTGGGAAGCATGTCTATGATTAACTACTCTTGACGTTTTACTGACCTACAAAATTTTTCTCCATTATTGACTGAAGATGAGACATCCATAGTGAAACACCTACAAGATTTGATTTGTTATGATATCGAGTAATAGATGAATGTATTTTACATGAAAAAATTCTATGATATGGTGAATCTAGATCTCATAAACAAATGGGAACATGAAGGAGGACCCGAGTGGTGAGCATGTAGTTCTAGTGGGACAATCAGGGAGTTCCTATTTGAAAATAAAGGAGTGATGATTTGAGAATTTCTTCTAAGGTA
Source organism: Viscum album (assembly GCA_963277665.1). Taxonomy (NCBI): domain Eukaryota; kingdom Viridiplantae; phylum Streptophyta; class Magnoliopsida; order Santalales; family Viscaceae; genus Viscum; species Viscum album. Next base: position 1,078,671,530 of record OY728150.1, read on the forward strand.
GTGGTGGGAAAAGGAGCCAAGTAAGAGGACCTCCATCTTAGGACCACATCCAGGTGCAGTTCCATCAATGCAGAAAAGATATCCACAAGCGCTGGTAGTGTCATTTTCATATAATGGAGTGCTGGTGTTTTAGTAATATGGTCCATATGAAGAGATTCAATTAGATAAATCTACAACCAACTATTGGGGGAGGATAATTTAACACACTAGAGTCAAGGAGTGACTTAGCAACACCTTAGAAGATAGGTATTTGGAGTTTTGGTGGTCTCATGGGATGAGGTATGGGTGTGGTACCCAAATGTAAGTGCGTAAAATTAGCATGAAATAGAATCATAGGGAATTCATATGAGCCCAAAGAAAAGGGGTGATTTAGTTTCCTGAAATATAATCTACTCCTACCAATATGGATGCAGGTCCTTCCACTATCAACAGTAAAATTCTTATGGAATCTACCCATTCGTTCTTTTTTTATATAGGGGTATCCCATTAATTTATATATAATATTATGTACAACATATTAGGTTTATCTATAGAAATTATATATGAGTTTATAACCATAAGTATCTCTTTAGGAGTGAAATCATAAGGTATTAGACACTATAAGAAGTTCATTCTATAAATTTATGGCTTTTAATTTATATTGGATCATTTTGTACTAGAAATGGATAGATTCAATTTTATTCTAGGAATGGATTTTTTAGTTCTTTACCAAGATCAAATTTCCTATTATGGGATGAGAGGGGCCCTTTAATATTTATAATAGGATATATATGTCTATCGGGGTGAATGTGGTCTTTGGGTTGGTCATGCATAACCAATTAATCACAAATTGGATTGGATTGTGGACAAGGTTACTAACCTTATTCTGGACAATTGTGAGTCACAATAGGGAACTATTCCTCTAATATTGGACTATTTTTATGATGTTTTTTCCGCAAGAGTTCTTTGACTTATCACCTAATTAGGTGAATTATTTCAGCATCGATCTGGTTCTAAGAGTTGAACTTGTTTTTATCCCACCTAATAGGATGGAACCAATGAAGCTTTGAGAGTTGAAAGTGTATTTTGTGGATCTGGAAGAATAAATATTCCTAAGGATAAGCACATTGGCATGGGGTTCTCCTTGGTTTTTATCCATGAATGTATAATAAACCTTTTTTTATGTTTGGATTACTGGAGGCTGAATCAGATGACAGTCAAGAACTGGTATCCTCTTCCTTGTATCAATAATATCTTGGATCGGATAATATGTTCCAGTCTATTATCCAAGATTTACTTGATTTTGGGGTACTAAAAGTTAAAGGTAATACCTTTTTATGTACTCTAGACTACTTTTAAGAGTTGGTATGGATTTTATATGTTCATGGTAATATTTTTCGGTCTAATGAATGTGAAAGTGGTATTCATATAATTGATGAATCTGATCTTCCATCCATACCTAGATTAGTTTTTTATGGTTTTCATCAATTAAATCATTGTATACTCCCATTATAGAGATGATAATTCCAAATACCATGAAACCATATTGATTACACAAAGATACCATCATCTATACACAAATCTTACTGAATTTAATTTCTGGATTTACCAAGTGCACTTAATGGCCCATTTTATCTCAAGGTCTAGAGTGTTAGTGGACCTAGACAAGGTGGAAGCTATGGTGTCTTAAGAGATAACCTATAATTTCATTGAGGTTTATAGATTTATGGGTTTCGTAGACTATTATCGGTGATGCATCTAAGACATATTTTTTCTAGTTGCATCGATGACTAGACCGACCAAGAAAGGGGTAAGTTTTTTTGGGATGTATATATATGAGGAGGCTTTCTATAAATTAAATATTAGGCTAACCTCATGGCCGATCCAAACTCTAATTATGTTGGATAAGTATTATACCATGTATTGCAATACATCTTGAGATAGGTTTAGAGTAGTTATGATGTAGGAGGATCAAGTGCATATCTATAGATTCGGGTAGCTGAGAGCGCATGAGCAGAATTATCATACCCATGACTTGGAGTTTTCAGTGGGGGTACATGTTTTGAGATACTATTGATAATATCTATTGGGATAGATATTCTAAGTATATATAATTCACAAGATCTTGAATAATTTATTTTCATAGAAGAACCTGAACCTTCAGTAGAGAAGGTGGGCTGAGTATATGTAGCATTTTGACTTTGAGTTTCCATAAACACCAAAAAAATGAAACATCATTGCTGATCACTTGAGTAGGAATATGTGGACTCAGTAAGTGAGGGAATCTTAAGATGATTGGAATCTAGTAGTTATATTTTTCAATATACATATGGGTTTTTAGGAGTCATTGGGGAGAGAAACTCTGACATTTCACAATAATATCCCTTAGCTTCAAAGTTGATGTAAGAGAAGGTAGTTATTTGATCTGAAAGGTTTTCTCTGAGGGATAGAATATATGGTGTGGAGCTACAATATAGTTGGTTCTTTAAAAAGGATGAGGTTCCACATATACATGTTCATATAGGGGTTCCAAATGGTATGTATGAGGATATAAATAGGGAATTCGATGATTTAAAGTATGTGGTGTATCTTTTTTTGAAAATATTTATTGTCACCTCCTTATAAAGTATTAGTTTCTAGGGATAAATAAATATATTTTTGGTTATATTTCATGATGCTACACTCATTATTAGGTGAAGGAAAAACATTATTTTACTAATGGGTTATTTAATCCATTACCCATTTTTGAATGGAAGTGGTATGATATCATAATGGATTTCATGATAGGTTTAACCAACCCTACCTAAATAATGATGTAGTATGGGTGATCGTGGATCAGAAAATAAAGGTATCCTATTTATTTATTATCAGGTTTACCTTAAGAATTGAGTACTTGAGAAAATCTTTGTGTGGAAACTATTTTGGTTATATGGTGTTCCTTGGAGCATCATATCAAACAAAGATCATCATTTAACATCATGTTTTTTCGAGGTCTTTTCAAGGCACTTAATTCCTATATTTTCCTGATCAAAACCTACCATTCTAAAATGGATAGAAAATCTAAACTGGAGATTTTTGTTCTAGAGGAAAATCTGTGAGCCTATTTTATCTAATTTAGTAGTTCTTGGGAGTAGCATTTATATCTCATGGAGTTTTCCTATAATTATAGATTATAGAAATCGATCTAAATGGATCCTTTCAAGGATTTATATTGAATACCATATCATTCACCTTTGTGTGGGTTAGAGGTATGTGTTTCTATACTTATTATATTGAGTCTCATGTAGGAGACATCTATTCTGGTTCAGTTAATTAGTAAGAAAATTGAAACCATGCAGGGTAGGAATAAATCTAATACCAACCATCAGAGGTGGCCTTTGAAATTAAAGGTTAGTTTCCAAGTCTTTTGTAGGTGTTTTTGGGGATGGGGTAATGTCCTAATCATAATCTGGTGAAGTTATAACTAAGTATTATTATACCATTTGAAATATTAGAGAGATTCAACCAAGTTTCATACTAATTGGCTCTTCCATAGTTCTATAGTGTTATGTATAACATGCTCCATGGGTCACAACTTCATAGATATCACCCTAATCCTTCTCACATTCTTGATTTTGATGATGTTGATTTTGATTTCAATGAATAATTTAAGGATAAAATCATCCATATCATAAACCATAGAGAGAATGATCTTTAATAAAATATTATTCCCCTAGTATGAGTATATAGGTAATATGGATAGGTTCAAGAGGATATATGGGAGAGGAAGTTTCACATGCACACACAGTGGCCCAGTTTTTTTATTAATGGCTCATAGTTATTCATGGATGCACAACTCACGGATGAGCTATTATATGGTGTGGAGGTTCTAATACCCCTTCCTTTATATATGTACTTTTCTCTCTTAGTTTTATATAACCTATTTAATTTCTATAACTGATAATTTTCCCTGGTCTAAAAAGGTACCTCAGAGGTTCTTAGGGGGCTCAGAGGGGAATAATTTTTTAAGTATGCTAGTGGAATGAAATAAAAGAGCTATTGAAATTTCACCATCTAGATACTGGATATGGAAGTGATATAGTGAGTCTACAAGAAATATCTTATTATCCCATTATTTAACAGTGATTAGCGAGGGAGGCATGTCTAGATTTTGAAGTGGGGGAAGCCCCATAATTTCCTTCTCTAAAATGTTTAATATCTTTAATCCCTGATTTTCATACCTGGATTGGGATTAAAAACATGAAGGGTTCTATAGATCTTCCTTTAACATCTCAAATAATTTCCTTCAATCTTTGATCTTTTTATCAATTTGGAAATCCAGATTTGCAAATTTTTACCTAGAATTGATGAATTCCTCATATTTTCTTCCTGATTCTTCCTCTTAAATCCCTAATGTGGGGGATCTATCACTCCCCTAAGGGACTCATGGTGTTGAATGTAACACCTAGATGTTTCTATGAAATATTTTCTTCATATAATTTTAATTCTTCAATAGCTTTCATTGCACACAATCATGAGTTTTAGAGATCCACAAGATGCCCTTAGTGTAAAATGACTATTTTAACCTAGTTGTTAGGTTAGCAGGAATAAATATAACTAACTTATAAAAGTTTATGGATAATTCATTCACTATCATTTATTTATGAAAAATATAAATGAATTATATATTTTTATTTTTGTATTAATAAATTGAGTGAATTACTATTAATAAATTAAATTAATGAAATGTATATGTTATATACTCAATAAATTATTTTTGATATTCATCCAATATGTATTATGTCATAGTCTATGAATAAACCCTATTTGATGTATAAAATCCTATATTTTTCAAAATGGCAATCTTCCGCCTTTTAATTGATAACCCATTTTTAAATTAAGATTTTGACACATTAATAATTTATATATGAAAACATAAACATGTTATTTGAAGTGGAGTATAAAAATTCACTTTGGATGAAATTTTAATATTTTTATCATAACATTCAATTTTTGATGGATAGTAAAAATACACTAAATTTTAATTAAAAAAAAGTTTTTCATCAAAATAATTTATAAGGATAAATTATAAAATTTAATGGTTTTAAATTATAAATGGAAGAAATATTAATAATTAAATATAATTTATGTAATTAACATTAATTTTACATTTAATTAAAATGTAAAAGCATTTCAATCTTTTGTAATGTTTTAACTTTTCAAACATGTTCTCTCTTTTCGACAACAAGATTAATTTTAAATTAATTACATAAAATTATGTGTCTTTAATTTTGAAAAACATATTCCATATTTGGAATCAGTGGTTTCAAATTATTTAAATATCATTATATTATTTATGGTCATTATAAATTGTAACTTCAGTAATTGTTTATTAATTTGGTAAAAGGGCTAATCAGGTAATTAAGGGTAAGAATAATATTATAAAATTACCCTAACACTTGTCTTAATGTCATTATATGAGTTTTTATCAAACTAAATCATCCTCAGTTTGAAATTGTGTTCTTTATAAGCCATTTGGATGAGATTAGGACATTTAATTTATTTTATTTAAATAAAACTTAAATATGACTCACTTCAATTTTAATAACTAGATTATTTTTTATATAAGTTTATACATAATATAAACTAGATTAAAAATACTCATTTTAAATATAAAATGTTTTTATTTATCATGGTAATTTATTTTTAATTTTTAGAAAATAATAAATTTCCCTTAAATAAATATACTTTGATGATGTAAAAATTAATTAATTGATGAGAAATCAATAAAATAATTTTTATTAACATGTTAATAATGATTAAAAGACCAAAAATCTTGAAAAAATCTTACTTTTAGAGTATATATAGACCATAACCATCCAAGGGTCATGTTAGTGGCCATTTAGAGCATTGTAGAAGATATTGTGACACTTATATAATTTTGTTAAAAGTGATGTCAAAGTTTTCACATTCATAATTTAGTAAGTATAACATTTTAAATGTTGTATTTTTCTAAATATAAACTCGAATAAAATATTATTATGAAAAATAGTAGAATTATATTCATCATAGAATTTTATTTTTTATTTTTATTCAACTAATAATTATATTAAATAATTACACCAAATTGATATAGTAAATATTTTATTAATAGATACAACAAATAAATGTTGTTAAAAATATTTAAATAAATATAATTTGAGAAAATAAATATGTATAATGAATTTTTAAGATTTCCCTGACCCCTTATAAAATATAATAAAATATTTTTTTCGAAGTTAACTCATTATCTTAATATTTTTTAAAATCAATTAATTGAATAGTGTCAAAATTGTCACTATTGATTGTTTATCAAAATAATGTTTTATTAAACTAATTAGAAATAATAAAACATTTATTAAAAAATATATAATAATTATTATATGTTTTAAAATATTTTAAGGTATTTATTTATGGTCTAATTTACTTACAATAAGTAAATATTTCACCCTTTTAATAGTAAAATATGTGTTACCCTAGTTAAAAATTAAACAAAATAACTAAGTATTGAATAAAACGATAAGGTTTAAATTGATAGAAAAACATTGATAATTTTTTTGATGATATTACAGCCCAATATCATCTCATATTTGAAATTGGGATATTTTGGAGGTTTTTTAAGGGGTTTTATCTTACTGTAAATTAATATTTTTAGAGATCAAAAAATTTCCCCTCACCTCATTTATAAAAGGTCACCTCATCCCTCACATCTTCACTTCACTTTTAGCCATAAATCTTAGACATACCCTGACATTTCCCCTATAAACATACCTAATTACATTATATAGGTTATTTTATTCTTCATAGACCAACTCTAGTACTCTAAGAAGAGATTTAGAGGAAACATGTCGAAGAAGATATAATCTCCTCTACCGATTCTATCAAAGTTATTTCTTATTATACTTCCTCTTCATGATTTATTTCATTATAAAGTAATAAATCCATTATCACTTATATACTGATATTTTTTTTATGATTATGGAATAACAATATTCCACTTTCTATCCATCCTATGAAAAATGAAATCACTACGCATGCCTACGTATGGCTTGTTGTCTCCACACTATGGTGTATTCTGTTTTTCACCACAACCATACTTGAATGGGTATAATGAAGGAAATAGTAAATATATATTAGTATTATTATAAAATGATATTGATTTTGATATATTATACACCATTCATTTCACTACCATTCAACAATTATGGGAATGATATTGTCGCTCGTGCGTATGTACGACCTACCATCTCCACGATGCGGTGTGATTCACTCTACATGATCTCCCATAAAGAATGATTATATAAAGTTATATAATTGATATTATATATATATATATATATAATTAATATCATTTTCTAATGATATAAATATGACCTATGATGGGGAACTGGAACTTATTCAGCAAAACATGCATAAGTAAATGAAGTAGTTAATACCCGAATAAGAGGTAATAATGAAAGTTTATTAAAAAAAAGATGATAATATGATCATATATAATATCATAAACATTACCATGATTATGAAATAAATAAATGAAATTATTTAAATCTTTATACAAGAGGTTTTGTTACATACAAAAAAAATCAGACAAAAATGGTAAAAGAAAATCTCACAATCTTATTATTATCCAAGATTATTTATATGCATTTACTTACTAAGGAATATGTATCATTGACTTCCATGTTTCATAAATATTTAATATTATTTTTTTCTTATAAATTTTTTTAATGTAAATTTTAACCATTGGTGATTTTTTATTAGACAATATGAAAGGAATATTTTGTCGTAATTTGATATGAGGTACTTTTTGACCTTTCCAACTAAAGTACGAGTATAATGTTTTTTTAACTTATAAGGCATGAACAAGTTTTTTCTTATTAAAAAAAACTTATTTCCATGAATCTTATTATACAGTATATCATTTTTAATTTCAAATAAATTATTTTATTTTATAATTTCATAGTATTTTTCTAAAAGAAAACAATTTTTATATGATTGATATCTCCCATGTTTACCCTTACTTATTATCTGAGATCGTCCTATCATACAGGTAAAACAAATGGATTTCATTAATATAATTTCATTATAAATAAAATAAGGCATTATTATGGATATAAGGTATTATTAAAACGTAAAAATATGTGCATTCTGTATAATTCAAAAAACATTCTCCTAATACTTTGGCCGAAAATGTCAAAAAGTACCTCGTATCGAATAACGAAAAAAGATTCATTTCATACCATTTAATAAAATTAACCAATGGGTAAAATTCACTTTAAAGAAATTTATAATAATAGAAATAATATTATATATTTAGGCAACATTTATGTGGATGATAAATATACCCTCGTAAATACTTATGCATAAACAACTATGATAATAATGAGATTGCGAAATTATCCCTTACCATTTAGGTCCGATTTCATTTTAATGTATCTAAAGCTCTTTTATAATGATTTAAATTATTTACTTTAATTATTTTAGAATCATATTCATTTATATTATATCATATATGATCATATTATCATTTGTTGTTTAATAACCTTTAATTATTACTTTTTATTCAGGTATTAACAACATCATTTTCTTATGCATGTTTTGTTGGATAAGTTTCGTTTATCCATCATAGGTCATGGTAATATAATTAAAATAATAATATCAAAATTATGTATATCATATTTATTCATTCTATACATTTATTTAATCAAGCTTCAATGATAATCATGTAGAATGAATCACATTGTATCGTGGAGACGGTTGGTCGTACGTACGCACGAGCAACGATATCATTGCCAAAATTTTTGAATTGTTTTTAAGTGAATGTTGTATAATATTTCAGAATAAATATTATGTTATAATAATAATTTATAGTTATTTTTTCTATCATTATACCCCTCCATGAAAGGTGGTGGTGGAAAACAGATTACACCACAGCGTGGAGACGGTAAGTCATACGTACGCACCCGTAGTGATTTTGTTTTTCATAGGATGGATAGAGAGTGGAATATTTTTGTTCCATAATCATAATAACATCTCAGTATATAATTTATAATGGAGTTTTTAATTCCACAAGATTTCATAGTGTGTTATTTCGTCAAAGTAATTCAATAACTTGTGTTATAGGCAACACTCAGTTCGAGCGCACCACAACTTACCAAACTAGCTGTTCAAAAGCAGTTATGAATAGTATTATCTGCATTATGGATTTTATATATTCCATGTGAATTTTAACATCCATATTATGTGTTTATTGGAAATAATATAAGAAAAATTTCATTTTTTTTCAAATAAAGGAAGTATTTTTAAAAAAATGCAATTTTACCACCTTTTAATGGAGAACCCTTTTTAAATCTAATATTTGGAACATTTATATATATTCAATTTGACAAAATAAACTTCTTCTTTAGAATTGGGACATAAAAATTTAGTTTTGAGAAATTTTTGGTGTTTTTCTGATAACTTTCATATTTTGGTGAATAGTGAAAAATACTAAATTTGAGGTGAAAACAACTTTTTTAATCAAAATAATTTATGGTCTTAAATTATACATTTGAATGTTTTGGAAGTATAATTAGATTATATTTTTATCATTTAATACAATTTTGGCCATTCTAAGTAATTTCACATTTAAATTTGACATAAACACATGTCAATCTTTTGATAGTTTTTACTTTTCAAAACCCCGCTTTTTGGATTAGACAACGAGAATTAATTTTAAATTAGTAAATGAAACTTAATTGTTTTTAATTTGGTAAAATATACTTCATTTTTGAATTTAGAATATAAAAATTATCTTAGGGCGAATTTTTGGCATTTTTCTGAAAACATTCAATTTTTCATGAATAGTGAAAAACATTGTGTTATTGTTTAAAACAGACATTTTATTTAAGTAATTATTTATTTTATTTTAATTTATTTTAGGTAAAAATAGATAAATAATACCTAGATATGTTCAATGTAATTCCTTGGAGTTATTTTATAATAAGTTTAGACATATAAAATTTTATTGAACTTTTTACCATCTTTTACCCACCTTCTAGGAGCATTTGAAAATTTGCATAAAACTTAATTTTTTTAATGGACTGGACCTCCCTTGTCCATTACATTGTAAAGATGCAGGGTTAGTGGTGTTCTGGAAGGTCAAGGTGACTTGGGGGTGCATTTGGGTGGACTTTTAAGGAAGACTAATGGATAGTAGCTTTTGCACGGGTTGCACACGGTTTGTCTAAACTGTGCGGCCAAACCGTGTGAGGTTGGTATTAGAGGCAGTGGAAAATGCACGGTTAGCACACGGTTTGGCTAACCATGTGGACTAACTATGTAAGGAGTGTTTGGCGAGGTAGTAGCTAACACTCTGTTAGCGCACGGTTTGTCAAACCGTGTGGACTAACCGTGCGGGCACTTGATCTTAGATCCTAAAATGGAATATCTAACTTGTTTTGCCTCTAAATGGTTCATTTAAACTACTAAGAGTCCATAACTCATGATTACCCTTCCTTAAAGGTAGGAGAATCTATACCAAGCATTTTATAGGCAATCTGACAGCTTCTCTTGGAAAATCAAAGCCGGTTTCTTGAGGTATGTGATTGTTCTTGTTTGGTTTCTTAGATCTACATAGATTAACTTCTCTTCTTCCCTCAGTTTCTTAGATCTACGCTTGTTTTGGGAAGATCTAATTGTGTGTAATCCAAATATGTTGAGCTTTGGTCTTGATCATGCTAGGATGAGAGATCTAAGGCAGGTTTTTGGAGAATCAACCCGGCTTTCTTATGCATTCTTCGTTATTGGGGTTTTCGTCAAAAACCTTGAGGTAGGGGATTTGTTGCTTATCATTGTTTTACGTGCAATTGTATTGTTAGCATGTTTAATCCCCCCAGATGACAAATGGAATTGACATAATAAATATTTTAATCGAATAAACAAATTGATATCGATTGTATGTTATTGCCTCATTTTTTCTAGATAGTTTCATATCTATGCTTGCTTTGATTTTCTGTTCATTCTTGATGGAAATTGGTAAAGAACGTAAATTGGGATTAATTCATAATTTTCTGGATAAGGATAAAGAGTCACAAAAATGAATCCGGTACTTGTTGCAATTTTATGTTAATCAAATTGGCGTAGTAAGCATGTTTAATCATTTGTGATAGCTTACTGGTTAGTTTCTTGATTTTGGAACCAACAGATTATAAATCTGTTTATTCAGGATGGTTTAAGGATTCGATTGTTTGATAATTCTTTGAAGGGTTCTGAGTTACCTATTGATTGTTAAAGTTCCAAGAGCCCAATTGATTTGATGGTTGCTTTCCTGCTCCCTGTGTTGTGATGTGATCCTGGATGGTTGTTGTGATATGTGGGGGCATAGAGTCCTTTTGGTTGTGGTAGAAGATGACGCCTAGGGTGGCAGGATGCATCGGTTTGTGCATGTGGGTGTCGGGGAGGACACTGGGGTTGATGGAATGGTATGGATGTGATTTTTTGTTGCTTGATGTTTCTTTGGTTGTTTATTTTCTTTACTTTTCCCCACTGCTCAAGGCAGTTGGTCTTGCTTACACTTCTCCTGAAAGGTACAAACACGTGTAGGGTATGCCACGTGCTTTCTGTGTCTAGATTCTTAAGGGAGGATGGGTCTACGCTCTTGGTATAGGCTGAAAATACTCGATGGGTAGTACATCTACTCATTGTGTTGAGCCCCCTTGTGTTTAGTAGCATAGAATTATTTTCTAGAATTGTTGAATAAATGAACAATTGAATAAATAGTGTTAACCCTTGGGGTTGGAGTTGTCGGAACTTAATGATGAGGTTGAAAACTGTTGATGGAAATAGTTGACTTTGGGTGTGTTGCTAATGAAATTTAATGTGGATTGCTTCATGGTAAATTAATGTTTAATGAATTAATTAACGTATAGTAGAATTGATAAAAAGGGAATGAAGTAATCTAATAAAGCTCTTTAAATGGTTGTGTGCTTATAGGATACCTAGTGTTAGAAGAGGAATCCCGGAGTCCGAGAGATGTTAGCTATAGTTCTGTCTAAGACTAGGATTTTCCCATAGTGTGGTTGTGAGATATAGTATATTTTGTACTTTTTTTGTTTCTATACGCTACTCCACCCTGTCAGTAAGGGAAACTAACACCCCGGGGATTCTGAGCCCTAGGGGGGGTGTTTTCACCAACATTCCAGTGGGAGGATGAATGGCTGACTAACCCCTTGGGCCCCGCTCTCTTCTCTTGGTAGATACTTGGGCCATTAGGCACAACGGTTAGTTTTCCCTCTTATATGTGTGTAGAGGGTTGTAATGGATTGTGGTTATTCACACACATATATTTTGGATATAGTATCCTATGGACTACTATAGGTGTAATGTGTATTGGCCGTGATGGATTGAGGATCCTTACTCGGTGTATGGGCTGTAATGGCTTGAGGTATAATACCTGACGTATGATACACGTTATGAGAGCTGTGGTGGCCCCCAGAAACTACCTGGTTACTTTTGGTTGTGAGGATGGTGTGGTACTTCGACCAGCTATCTGCGGGCAAGCCTTTGTGGTGTATGAGGTGTAGATTTTGGTGCTTCGCTCAGGTGTCTACTGGAAAGCCTTTTTGGAGAGAGATACTTAGGACGTGCGACGTTGGGGAAAAGATGCAAACCAGTGGGGAAGTAGTAGCAGGTTACTCTTGATATTCTTTATTATATGATATATTCTTTTATGCATTACTTGGTGAAAGTATCCATGGTGAGGATTTGAACTTAGTATACATGTTAGGTGATGATTGAGTTACACTTTTTTTTCACTGTGCTTTAGCATGATTTCTTTATTTTTTAACAAGAGGCTTTTGGGAGGATCCTACTGAGTATATTGTTATACTTACCCGACGTTTATATAAACTATTTTTCAGGTTACTTGGAGGAGGTTTGAGATCAAGCTGGTTTCTTACTAGCTTGGGGTTGCAGGATCTCTTCGGGCTTATGGTTGCAGCTGTTTTACTTTCTTTTGGGTACTTGCAGTTTTTTCCCTTTTAGGTTTTAGTACTTTTTCTTGAAATTCCATTTGTGCACTTGGGTTTCTTTTATATTTCCAGTTCTGAGTTGGGGTTGATTGGTTTCTATCTTATCTCTCTCTTATGCATGTGTTCTCTTATAGGGTAATGCCTCCCATTTGTGTGTTACTATACTCTCAGTGCTAGTCGCCAACCCGGGGCCTACTGGAGGCAGACTCGGGGGTCATTATCTGCCTTCTCACATTGCCAGCCTAGGAGGGGTACACTTTTTGGGGAGGGGGACGTGACATAGGGGTATAAGAAGTTTGGTTGAGGCATAGGATGGAGTTTTTAGTTAGGCACATGTTAGGTTTCAAGGGTTGTTAGGGAAACGGTGTCATCCATATTTACCAAGTGAGGTAAACACTGGAGACCGACTGAGACATGGGCATTTAGGGCCCCCTATGATCTGATTTATGGACCTTTATGTTTACAATGGATACTAAACAAGGTGATACTAGTTCCAGAGTAGAGACCTAGGAAAAGATCATGCATCATTCTTCTTTGTGCATGTGTTTTAATGGGTAGACCTTGGTATAGGTTAACCTAAAATGAATGAAATAAAACAATAAATTAATTATTGTTGAGTCTTCCATATTCTAGGTTTAGGATCTTTAACGGATTTTTATTTTACAGGTATGGATCCAGGTTGACGTCCTCATCAGGTTTGCACAGAAAATGTCCAGCAGGCTCTTCCAGCAGATCGTCGCAGGGTCGAGGTTAATGATGATGACACTTGGAGGAAGACACTCCGAGAGTTTCAGCACCATAGTCTGCAGAAGTAAGAGGGATCCGTTTCGGATGCAGTCATGAAAGACTGGTTGGAGGAGGCCGAGATAGGATTCATTTTGATCCATGCTCGGAAGGATAACTATGTGTCCTTAACTGTGATGATGCTACGTGGAACAACAAGGCAGTGGTGGTTCCTATTCCTCAGGGATCGTGAGGAGTCAGCGATCTCATGGGAGGAGTTCCGAGACATGTTTAGAGTCTAGTTCCTTTCCTTGACTGCGAAGGCATCCAGTTTCTATGAGTTTCTTACCCTTTGACAGGGGATCTCTACTGTTCAAGAGTTTTGAATCTGTTTCAAGAACCTTTTACGATATCTTTCGGACCTGTTTCCAGATGAGGAAGCCAGGGCGAGGAATTTTGAGGAGGCTTTGTATCCATAGATCCTACGCCAGGTCACCCCATTTATGCTAAAGACAAATATTGAGGTGCAGGAGAGGGAAGAGGTTGTCGAGATGACTTTTTCCAGGATAGGATCATCATGAGAGGGGGATCATCATGATCCCTCATGAAGCAAGGCTGTGGTCCGGGGTTCCCAGTTTTTAGGGCAGAAGTGTTTTTGTTCAGTGGGGGGTAGGTCCCATCCCTTCACATCTCGTATCTCCATAGGCAGCAACTCTTAGGACTTAGACAAGGTATTAGGCACTTTTTTTCTTGTGGTGGTCATGGCCATCAGTAGCGGGAGTGCCCAGCCTTTCAAAGTGGTCATCATGCACCAGGTGTTACGCTCTAGGTTCTTCTATTGAGGCAGTTCTAGACGAGGCAGCAACAGCCTGTTGCACCAGCTTTAGATCAGCAGAGGGTAGATGGGGCAGGCAGAGGATAGCCCCATGAATCTCCCCATCCTCAGAGAGCAGAGCACGACCATGGTGGTGGTCTTCATCAAGGTCATATAATCTGTGGAGGAGGTCGTGGTCAGATTCATTCCCTATTGTTGCCAGCACCAGACGAGCCAGATGTCATTCGAGGTACCCTTTTCTTGTTTTCTACCTTGGTGTATGCCTTGTTCGATTCAGGAGCGACACACTCCTTCATATTGCCTACCCTTTTCCATGCATTGGGACTTGAGGTAGAGAGGCTTTCGGTTCCCTTGGCGTTGACTATGCTAGTTGGAGGTCGAGCTGACTTGTTTGAAGTATGTAGAGACTGTGAGCTAGTGTTGGGGAAACACTGCTCTCGGGGAGATTTTCTATGTTTACGAATACAACCATATGATGTCATCCTCAGCATGGATTGGTTGTATTTGATGCATTCTATCGTTGATGGATTTAAGAAGAAGGTCGTTTTCTTTAGTGTGGATGGAGAGCAAGTGGTGTTTGTTGGTGAGCGAGATCCTCGGATGGGTCATAGGAGTGTGTCATCCTTATCGTCCCTGATGGATGAGATGATGCTGAGTTCTTCAGAGGTTTAGCAGTTGGCGTTTCCATGGGTCATAGAGGTGTACCCTGATGTATTTCCAGAAGTGGTTGTAGCCATACCCCCTTGACGAGAGATTGAATTCAGGATCGAGCTACAGCTTGGAGCGTCTCCTATATCTATGTCTCCATATAAGATGGCCCCTTCTGAGTTTCAAGAGCTACGTATACAGCTTGATGGTATGTTGCAGTGCGGTTTTCATCGGCCAAGAGTGTCACCGTGGGGTGCACCAGTTTTTTTTATGAAGAAGGTCGTCGACAGTTTCACAAAGTAAAGGAATGGAGAGGTCTGGGCAATTACATCAGATACCCCTCAAAACATTCTCTTCCTCGAGAATCCAAAACCAACCTAAAGTGAAAACAAAACAGGGTCGGAACAATCACCCCTCGATATACCTCTCAAAAGAGAGCAAGCCACAAAATCAACAAAGGGATCCATCACATACAAATGAATGTTTCATAACCACAAAAGTTACAACGATACGTGAAGAGAGTCAAACATCAAAAAACTCTAGGTACTGGACACGCATCTATGACTCACATTCCCAGGTACTCTCCTCCAAGCCATTGTATTTCCACAAGACAAGAACTAAGAGGATTGAACGCCCATGCAACACCTTATCCTTGTGGTCTTGGATCTCCACAGGTCTCTCCTGAAAGGATTCATCATCATAAACATCGATCTCTCCCCAATCGATGATGTGAGATTCGTTGTGAAGATAACGACGGAGCTGTGATACATGGAAAACATCATGTATCTGACTCATCTGAGGGGGAAGTGCTACTTGATACGCCACAGCTCCAACATGAGCTAACACCTCGAAAGTCCCAACAAAACGGGGGGAAAGCTTACTTTCATGACCAAACCTTCACTACCCATGACAGGGGTCACCTTCAGAAACACATGATCCCCAACATTAAAATCTAAGGGCATCTTTCTTTGATCAGCATATGATTTCTGATGATCTTACGTTGTCTTCATCTGCTCACGAATCACCTGAACCATCTCTGTTGTATTCTGCACTAGTTCTGGTCCGAAAATTGCTGACTCTCCGACCCCAGTCCAGCACAAAGGAGAACGTAAAGTTCGGCCATACAATGCTTCAAACAGCACCATGTCGATGATGGAGTGAAAAATATTATTGTAAGAGAACTCCACCAAGGGTAAGTGCCTTATCCATGAGCCTCCAAAATCTAGAACAGAAGAGCGTAACATGTCTTCAAGATTCTGGATGGTTTGCTCTATCTGACCATCCATTTGAGGATGAAAAGCAGTGTTAAGGAATAGTTGAGAACCGAAAGCATGTTGGATACCTCTCCACACCCTGGAGGTAAAATGAGAATCTCGATCAAAATTGATCATCCTAGGTACTCCATGAAGTCTCACCTCCTCCTCTAGATACTGCCTCGACAAAACTTCCACTGATCTTGACTCCTTGATTGCTATAAAGTGGGCCGATTTTGTTAAACGATACACTACCACCCAAATAGGATCATGTCCTCTCGGAGTTCGAGTTAAACCATTAATGAAGTCCACTGATATTTCCTCCTACTTACACTGAGGAATCTCTCATGGATGGAGAAGACGACCAGTAACACGGTGTTTGGCCTTCACCTTCTGGCAGACTAAACATCGAGACACAAACTCCGAAACTACACGCTTCAGCCCAGGCCACCAAAACTGGCTCCTCAAGGATTGGTACATCTTTGTCACGCTAGGATGTACTGCTAAAGGTGAACTATGAACCTCTCTAAGAAACATCTCGCGCATCAAAAAAGGGATAAAATGCCTTCCATGAAACAACACTCGGTGTTGTTCATCTTCAGTCCAACCATCAGGGGCCACACCACAAACAACTCGGTCTTTCCAGACTTCCACCTCTATATCTCCTAACTGAGACTCTTTCACATTCTGAATCAGGGATGACTGTACCATCATCCGAAAAAGATATCCTTTAGCCCCAACTTCTCCCATATCAAGATGTAATGCTGACAGTTCTTCCATTACTCTCCAGGAGTCACCGGATTTATGCACAGCATCACTACGTGACTTTTGGCTCAGTGCATCAGCTACAACATTCCCCTCTCTAGGTTTATATGATATTTCGAAGTCATATTCCTATAAGAACTCCATCCATAGATGCTGTCACAAGTTCAAGTCACGCTAGGAGACGACATAACTCAAACTCTTATGATCAGTGAAAACCACGAAGCGCTCACCAATGAGGTAATGTCTCCACAACATCAGAGAAAACACCATGGAAGCCAACTCAAGATCATGGGTGGCATAGTTGCATTTGTGGGGATGTAACTATCGAGACACATAAGAAACAACTGACCTCTTCTTCATCAGAACACAGCCTAACCCCAGATGTGAAGCATCGCAGAAAACATCAATCTGAACTCCTTCATCTGGAAGACAGAGGACTGGAGCACTTACTAACTTCTTCTTTGGATACTGGAAAGCTGCCTAGAACTATTTAGTCCATATGAATACCTGATCCTTCCGGTTCAAAGCTTTCAGAGGAGTTTCAACTCATGAAAAATTGGCTACCAACCTCCTGTAGTAGCCTACAAGACCAAGGAAACTTCACACCCCTAAAACTGTCTTGGAGGCTGCCCAAGACACAAATTCTTCCTTCTTCAATGGATCCACAGCTACTCCCTGCTGGGACACAACATGCCCCAAGAAATGGACTTATCGAGCCCAAAAATCACAATTCGACAACTTCCTGAACAACTGATGTTGGTAAAGAACTCCCAAAATGGCTCGTAGATGCTCTGCATGGTCCTCTTCAGATGTGGAGTACACAAGGATGTCTTAGATGAAAAATACCACAAACATGTCTAGGAACTTGCGGAACACATCATTCATCAATCCCATGAATATCGTTGGAGCATTAGTCACACCAAACGACATTACAACAAACTCATAATGCCCAAGACAACAACAGAAAGCAGTCTTCAGAATATCCTCGTCCTTCACATGCATATGATGATATCCTGACCACAAGTAGATCTTTGAGAACCTACTTGTACCCTTTAGTTGATTGAATAAGTCATAAATCCGCAGAAGAGTATAGCGATTCTTTATTGTCACGTTGTTTAAGTGACGATAATCGACACATAACCGCAAACTTCCATTGGCCTTCTTCACAAACAAAACTGGTGCACCCTCTGGTGACACACGTGGCTAAACAAAACCGCACTGCAATAGAACATCAATCTGTATACGTAGCTCTCGCAACTCAGAAGGGGTCATCCTATATGGAGACATAGATATAGGAGACGCTCCTAGCCATAGCTCGATCCCGAATTCGATCTCTCATCGAGGGGGTAAGGCTACAACCTCTTATGGAAAGACATCATGGTACTCCTCTATAACCCAAGGAAACGCCAACTGCTGAACCTATGAAGAAATCAACATCATCTTGGCCATCATGGACGATAAGGATGATATGTGCCTATGACACATCTGAGGATCTCACTCACCAACAAACACCACTTGATCTCCATCCGCACCAAAGAAAATGACCATCTTCCCGAAGCAATCCATGATATCCTGCACCAAATACAACCAATTCATGTCAAGGATGACATCATATGGTTTTATTCGTAAACATGGGAAATCTTCCCAAGAGCAGTTTTGCCCCAACACTAGCTCACAATCTCTACATACTTCAAATAAGTCATCTCGACCTCCAACTGGAATAATCAACCCCAAGGGCACTAGAAGCCTCTCTACCTCAAGTCCCAAAGCATGGACAAGGGTAGGTGATATGAAGGAGTGTGTCTCTCCTGAATCAAACAAGGCACACACCAGGGTAGAAAAAAAGAAAAGGGTACCTCAAACGACATGTGGCTCATCTGGTGCTGGAAACACTAGAGCATGAACCTGGCCACGACCTCCTCCACGGCCTCTTTGACCCTGATGATGACCACCACCATGGCCGCGCTCTACTCTCTGAGGATAGGGAGCATCATGGGGTTTTCCTCTGCCTTCCCCATCTACCCTCTCCTAATCTAAAGCTGATGCAACTGGCTGGTGCTGCCTTGGCTGGAACTACCTCAATTGAGGAACCTGGAGCGTAACACCTGGTGCACGATGACCACTCTGAAAGGTCGAGAACTCCCACTACTGATGGACTCGACCACCACAAGAAAAACAATCGCCTGATCACTTGGCATAGGCCAGAGAGTTTCTGCCTCTAGAGAAATGAGATGTGAAGGGCTGGGACCTACCCCCAGCTGAATGGAAACTCTTCTAACCTGAAAACTGGGAACCCCGGACCACAGCCTTACTTTGTGAGGGATCATGACGATCGCCCTCTCGTGATGATCCTATCCTGGACAAAGTCCTCTCGACAGCCTCTGCCCTCGCCAACCCCTCAAGATATGTCTTCAGCATAAATGGGGTGACCTAGTACTGGATCTCTGAACGTAAAGCCTCCTCGAAATTCCTTGCCCTGGCCTCCTCATCTGGTAACAGGTCCGAAGCATATCGTAAAAGGTTTCTGAAACGGATTCCGAACTCTCGAACAGTAGAGCTCCCCTGTCGAAGGGTTATACGCTCCTGGCATCTGGAAGCCTTTGCAGTCGAGGAAAGGAGCTCGACCCTAAACTTGTCTCGGAACTCCTCCTATGATATCATTGACTCCTCATGATCCCCAAGAACAGTAACCACCACTGCCTTGCTGCTCCACGCAACATCGTCACAGCTAAGGACACCCAGTGCTCCTTCCAAGCACAGATCGAACTGAAGCCTATCTCGACCTCCTCTAACCAGTCTTCTATGACTGCATCTGAAACAGAGCCCTCATACTTTTGCAGACTATGTCACTTAATCTCTTAGAGTGTCTTCCTCCAAGTTTCGTCATCGTGGGGTGCCCCATTTTTGTTTGTGAAGAAGCCCGAAGATTTTTTTCAGTTATGTGTCTATTATCGTCACATAAACAAAGTGAAAATAAAGAATCGCAATCCTCTTTCGTGGATTGATGACTTAATTTATCAACTAAAGGGTGCAAGTTGGTTCTCAAAGATCGACTTGCAGTCAGGATATCATCAGATGCGTGCGAAGGATGAGGATATTCCGAAGACTACTTTCCATTGTCGTCATGGGAATTATGAGTTTGTTGTAAAGCCGTTTGGCATGACAAATTCTCCAGCGGTATTCATGGGATTGATGAATGTTGTGATCCACAAGTTCCTGGACACGTTTGTGGTAGTTTTCATCGACGACATCCTTGTGCCCTCCACATCTTAAGAAGAGCATGCATGGAATCTAAGAGACATTTTGGGAGTTCTTCTCCAACGTCATCTATTTGGGAAGTTGTCGAAGTGTGAGTTTTGGGCTCGAGATGTCCGTTTCATGGGGAATTTTGTGTCCCAGTAGGGAGTATTTGTGGATCTATCGACGATAGAAGCAGTTGTGTCTTAGGTAGCCCCCAAGATAGTTTCAGAGGTGCGATGTTTCCATGGTCTCGCAGGCTACTACAAGAGGTTCTTAGCCAATTTCTCATGATTTTCAACTCCTCATATAGATTTGACCAGGAAGGACCAGGCACTCATATGGACTGATCAGTGCTAGGAATCTTTCAAGTATCTCGAGGAGAAGTTAGTAAGTGCTCTAGTCATTTTTCTTCCAGTTGAAGGATTTTAGTGTGATGTTTTCTAAGATGCTTCACATCTGTGGTTAGGATTTGTTCTCATGCAGCAGATCTTAGTTGTTTCTTATGGTTCTCGGCAGTTACGTCCCCATGAACGCAACTATGCCACCCATGATCTTGAGTTGCTAGCCGTGGTGTTTGCTCTGAAGTTGTGGAGACATTACTTCATTGGTGAGCACTTCATGGTTTTCATTGACCATAAGAGTTTGAGGTATGTCTTCTCCCAGCATTAATTGAACTTGCGACGGTGTCGGTGGATAGAGTTGTTACAGGAATATGACTTCAAAATATCGTATACACCTGGAAAGGGGAATGTTGTAGCTGATACACTGAGCCGAAAGTCACGTAGTGATGTTTTGCGTAAATACGGTGACTCTTGGAGAGTAATGGAAGAACTATCAACATTACATATTGATATGGGAGAAGTTTGGGGTAGAGGATATCTTTTTTAGATGACGGTACAGTCATCCCTGATGCAGAATGTGGAATATTTTCAGTTGGGAGATCTTGAGGTGGAAGTCTGGAGAGACCGAGTTGTTTGTGGTGAGTCCCCTAATTGTTGGACTGAAGATGAAAAACATCGATTGTTGTATCATAGATGGCCTTTTATCCCTTTTTCGATGCATGAGATGGTTCTCAGAGAGTTCCATATTTCACCTTTAGCAGTACATCCTGGCGTGACAATGATGTACCGATCCTTGATGATCCAGTTTCGGTGGCCTCGGCTAAACCATGCGGTTGCGGAGTTTGTGTCTCGATGTTTAGTCTGCTAGAAGGTGAAGTCTGAACACTGTTTTCTTGGTGGTCTTCTCCATCCATTAGATATTCCACAGTGGAAGTTGGAGGACATCTCAATGGACTTCAATACTAGTTTACCTTGAGCTCCGTGAGGACATGATGTTATTTGTGTGGTAGTGGATCATTTAACAAAATCGTCCCACTTTATACTAATCATGTAGTCATGCTCAGTGGAATCTTTTTGAGGAAGTATCTATAGGAGGTGGTGAGACTTCGTGGAGTCCCTAGGATGATTATTTCTGACCGAGATTCTTGTTTTACATCCAGGGTGTGGAGAGGTCTCCAACATGCTTTTGGTTCTCAACTATGCCTTAGCACTACTTTTCATCCTCAAACGGATGGTCAGACGGAGCAAAACATCCAGAATCTTGAAGAAATGTTACGCTCTTGTGTTCTAGATTTTGGAGGCTCATTGATAAGGCACTTACCCATGGTGGATTTCGCTTACAATAATAGTTTTCACTCCACCATCAGCATGGCACCGTTTGAAGCCTTGTATGGATGGCCTTTTCGTACTCTGTTGTGCTAGACTTGGGTCGGAGAGTCAACAATTCTCAGACTGGAACTAGTGTAAAATACAACAGAGATGGTTCAGGTGATTCGTGAGCAGATGAAGACAGTGCAAGATCTTCAGAAATCATATGTTGATCAAAGAAGAAGGCCCTTAGAGTTTAATGTTGGGGATCATGTGTTTCTGAAGGTGACTCCCCATCGTGGGAAGTGAAGGTTTGGTCATGGAAGTAAGCTTTCTCCATGGTTTATTGAGCCTTTTGAGTTGTTAGCTCATGTTGGAGCTGTGGCGTATCAATTAGCACTTCCCCCTCAGATGAGTCGGATCCATGATGTTTTCCTTGTATCACAGTTCTGTCATTATCTTCACGAAAACTCTCATAACATCAACTGGGGAGAGATTGATGTTCATGATGATGCAACCTTTGAGTAGCGACCTGTGGAGATCCAAGACCATAAGGATAAGGTGTTGCGCAGGCATTTTATCCCCTTAGTTCGTGTCTCGTGGCGACACGGTGTCTTGGAGGAGAGTACCTAGGAACGTGAGTCACATATGTGTGTCCAGTACCCAGAGTTGTTTGATGTTTCACTCACTTCATGCATCGTTGTAACTTTTGTGGTTATTAAACTTTCATGTGTATGTTATGTCTCCCTTTTTTGCTTTTGGGGCTTTCTCTCTTTTCATAGGTATCTCGATGGGTGGTTGTTCAGACCCTGTTTCGTTTTCACTTTTGGTGGGTTTTGGATTCTTGAGGATGAGAATGTTATGAGAGGTATCTGATGTAATGGACCAGACCACTCCAGTCCATTACTTTGTGAAAATGCAGTGTTAGAGGTGTTCTAAAAGCTCAACGTGGCTTGGGGGTGCGTTTGGGTGGAATTTTAAGGAAGACTAAAGGGCATTAGCTTTCGCACGATCTTGACATGGTTTGTCTAAACCGTGCGGCCAAACCATGCGAGTTTGGTGTTAGAGGAAGTGGCTAACGCATGGTTAGTGCACGGTTTGGCTAAATGTGTGGACTAACCATGTGAGGAGTGTTTGGAGAGGCATTAGAAAACTTACAGTTAGCACACAGTTTGTCAAACCATGTGGATTAACCGTGCAGGCACTTAATCTTAGATCCTAAAATTGTGGATCTAACTCGTTTTTCCTCTAAATGGTTTGTTTATGATCCTAAGAGGCCATAACTCAGGAATACCCTTCCTTGAAGGTAGGATAACCTCTCCCTAGCGTTTTGGAGGAGATCTGAAGGCTTCTTTTGGAAAATCGAAGCCAGTTTCTTGAGTTATGTGATCGTTCTTGTTTGGTTTCTAAGATCTACTTAGATCTACTTCTCCTCTTCCCACGGTTTTTTAGATCTACGCCAGTTATGGGTAGATCTAAGTGTGTGGATGCCAAATATGTTGAGCTTCGTTCTTGATCTTTCTAGGAGGATAGATCTAAGGTGGGGTTTTGGAGAATCAACATGGCGTTCTTGTGAGTTCTTCGTTGTTAGGGTTTTCGTCAAAAACCATGAGGTAGGGGATTCATTGCTTCTCTTTCTTTTACGTGAAATTGTATTGTTAGCATGTTTAATCCCCCTGGTTGAAAAATGGAATTTACACGACAAATATTTTAACTGGATAAAGAAATTTATATCGATTGTATGTTATTGCCTCGTGTTTTTTTAGATAGTGTGATATCAATGCTTGCTTTGATTTGATGTTTGTTCTTGATGGAAATTAGTAAAGAACGTAAATTGTGATTAATTGATAATTGATTGGATAAGGATATAGTGGCAGGAAAACGAATCCAGATCTTGTTGCAATTTGATGTTAATCAAATTGGAATAGTAATAATGTTTAATCATTTGTGATAGCTTACTGGTTAGGTTCCTGATTTTGGAACCAACAGATTATAAAATTGATAATTCAAGATGGTTTAAAGATATGATTGTTTGATAAATTTTTGATGAGTTCTGAGTTAACCTCTTGATTGTTAAAGGTCCAAGAGCCTAATTTATGTGATGGTTTCTTTCCTTCTTCTTGTGTTGTGATGTGATCTTGGTGGTTTTTGTGATATACGGGGGCATAGAGGCCTTTTGGTTGTGGCAACAGATGACGCCTAAGGTGGCGAGATTCATCAGTTTATGCATGTGGGTGTCTGGGAGGACACTAGGGTTGATGGAATGGGATGGATGTGATGGTTTCTTGCATGTTGGTTCTTTGGTTGTTTATTTTCTTTACTTTTCCCCACTGCTCAAGGCAAGTGGTGTTGCTTACCCTTCTCTCGAAAGGGGTGAAGACGTGCGGGGTATGCCACGTTCTTTCCGTGTCTAGCTTCTCAAGGGAGGATGGGTCTATGCTCTTGCTATAGGCAGTAATGACTCGATGGGTAGTACATCTACTCACCGTGTTGAGCCCCCTTGTGTTTAGTAGCATAGAATGATTTTCTAGAATGCCTGGAAATATGGGAAAGTAATTATGTAATGAATAATTGAATAAATGGTGTTAACCCATGGGGTTGGAGTTGCCTGAACTTAATTATGAGGATGAAAACTGTTGAAGTAAATAGTTGACTTTGGGTTTGTTGCTCATGAAATTTAATGTGGAATGGTTCATGGTAAATTAATATTTAATGAATTAAATAACATATAGTGGAATCGATAAAAAGGGAATGAAGTAATCTAATAAATCTCTTTAAATAGTTGTGTGCTTATAGGATACATAGTCTTAGAAGTGGCAGCCCGAAGTCTGAGAGACGTTAACTACAGTTGTGTCTAAGACTAGGCTATGCCCATAGTGTAGTTGTGAGATATAATATATTTTTTACTTTTTGTGTTTCTATACGCTACTCCACCCACTCAGTAAGGGCAACTGACACCCCAGGGATTCTAAGCCCTGGGGGTGTTTTCCCCAACATTCTGGTGGGAGGATAAATGGATGACTACCCCCTTTGGCCCCGCTCTCTTCTCTTGGTAGATACTTGTTCCATTAGGCCCAACGGTTAGTTTTTCATCTCATATGTGGGTAGAGGGATGTAATGGCTTGTGGTTATTCACACACATATATTCTAGATATAGTATCCTATGGACTACTATAGGTGCAATGTGTATAGGCTATGATTTATTGAGTATCCTTACTCGGTGTATGAGCTGCAAAGGCTTGTGGTATAATACCCGATGTATGATACACGTTATGCGAGCTATGGTGGCTCTTGGAAAATACCTGGTTACTTTTTGTTGTGAGGATGGTGTGGTGCTTCGCCCAGGTGTCTGCGGGAATGCCTCTGTGGTGCACGAGGTGCATATTGTGGTGCTTTGCCCAGGTGTCTACATGCAAGCCTATTTGGAGATAGATTCTTAGGACGTGTGATGTTGGGGAAAAGCGGCAAACCAGTGGGGAAGTAGTAGCAGGGTACCCTTGATATTATTTATTATATGATATATTCTTGTATGCGTTACTTGGTGAGAGTATCCATGGTGAGGATGGGAAATTAGTATACCTGTTAGGTGACGATTTAGTTACACTTTTTGTTCACTGGTCTTTAGCATTCTTTCTTTATTTTTGCACGAGAGGCTTCGGGGAGGATCCTACTGAGTATACTGTTATACTCACCCTACATATATATAAACTGTTTTTTAGGTTACTTGGAGTAGGTTGGAGATCAAGCTGGTTTCCAATAGATTGGGGTTATAAGAGGTCTTCGGGATTGTGGTTGTAGCTGTTTTACTTTCTTTTGGGTACTTGTAGTTTTTCCCCATTTTGGTTGTAGTAATTTTTCTTGACATTCCATTTGTGCACTTGGGTTTCTTTTATATTTCCAGTTCTGAGTTAGGGTTGATTGGTGTCTATCTTATCTCTCTCTTTCGCATGTGTTCTCTTAGAGGGTAATGCCTCCCATTTGTGTGTTACTATACTCTCAGTGTTAGTCGCCAACCAGAGGCCTACTGGAGGCGGGACTCGGGGGTCATTATCTCCCTTCTCACATTGCCAGCCCAAGAGGGGTACACATTGCAGGGAGGGGATCGTGACAATTTTACCGCTTCTATGAATTGAATTTCAAAAATATGAGAGACATGGTTAATATCAGTAAGTAAAATGTGGTTCAATAAAATGAAAATAATTTTTGGTGAATAGTAACTTTTGACTTTTATTTACCACGGTTAAAATTAAATAGGGTAATTAAGGGTAAAAATGATATTATAATTACCCTAAAACTTGTATTAATTCTATTGGATTACTGTAATCTTACCAAAAACAACCTTAGGAATAAAATATGATCATTTATGTCCACTTTAATTAGATTAGTAAATTTATTATTATTTTATTTAAAGAAGAGTAAAAAGTGTCAAATTCAAAGTTTAATAACTAAACCATTTTTAATATAGGGTTACACATAATATAAAATTGACTATAAATATTCATTATAAATATAAAAATATTTCATACATAATGGTATTTCATTTATAATTTTTAAACATTAAAAAATTAAATTTATTTATGACACAATGATGATGCAGTAATTACCTTTTTAATGAAAGGTTAAAATAATGGATGTTATAAATATCCAAATAAATATAATTTGAGGATTATGATGAATTCCACTAATTATCTAGGTTAATATTACATTTTAGGGTATATTAGATAAATTTATTTCGAGGTTACAAGGTTTTTATGACTTTCAAAAAATGAAAATACCAAATAGTGTCAAAATTGACATAAAATAATTTTTAAAACAAAAACTATATTATTGGTTGATATAATATTCCTAAAAATATAAGGTTAGTCCAAAAGGCTTAAATAGTAATATATATGTCATTAATTAACCACTAGAGGTTCTCTTTGAACTTTAGAGTAAGTTTATTAACCATATAGTGTAATAAATCTAGAAGATATGGTAAAAGTTAAACTATTTAACTAAGAGTTAAATTTAAAAGATAAGGTTAAAATGGTATCCTAAACTTTTCTAAAACCTATCGGTTGAGAGTAGTTAGATCCATAACCACCTCATTCTTGAAATAAATTCATTTGGAGCCATTATAAACTGAATATGATTGTATAATAAATTAATACTTTAATCCTTTCCTAAAGTGACCCCCACCCCTCTTATAAAAGGGCACTTCCCCTTCTCTCAAAATCACTCATCCAAAGCCATTTGGCTCAGCCAAACCCTGACCAAATAACCTCCCAAATACCCTACCTTCATCCTATAGGCCTTACCTTGGTCAAAAATCCATCCTAATGAGCCCTTTTGATCAAATCAAAAGGAAGAACCCGAAGAAGAGGTAAATATTTAATCACCTCTTTCAAGTTCTTTTCTTCTTCAACTTCCTCTTTCTTTGTTGTTTCCATTATAAAATAATAAATCCAGTATATTATAGATACAATTATGTTATTATAAAAATGGTACAACTATATTCATTATTCTATCCATCATATGAATGTCAAAGTCACCATACGTGTGTACGTACGACTTACCATCTCCATGTCCTGGTGTAGTTGGTTTTCAATACATTATTATTTGGATGGGTATAATAATGATGTATAATTGAAGTAAATAATAAATATAACACATTAATGATTCTTTATAAATTATATAACATTTATTTACACAATATTTTAATATCAAAAGAATGATATTGTCTCTCGTGCGTACGTACGGATTACCGTCTCGACAGCACGATGAGATTCATTTCCACGTTCACCATTCAAAGATAATTATAAAAATATATATTATTAATAAGTATGTAATATATGACATAATAATTCTACTATATATATATATACCTACATATATCTTATTCACTTACTTATGTTCAATACGATATGAAAACGGAAACAACGTTTATGCGTATGTGCGGCCTACCGTCTCCATAAATGATGTCATTAATTTCATATATCTATATATTATAAATATTTGTATTATAAATATATATGATATATAAATAATGGATTATATTCTGTAAGTATTTAAATCATGATCTAAATGATATAATCAATAATAACAAGGTAAACGCGTACAATAAAGAAAGTGATTATTACCCGAAATGTTAATTTAACAAGGAAATCATTATTAAATGGGTAGTATAAAGTAATAAATGAATCATTTATGATATAATAAATATGAATATGGTTCTAGTATAATTTAATAACATACTATGGTCATTATACAGGAGTTTAAACATACCCTCGACCAAAGGAAAGTGCATGGTTAGGGTTAATTCCTTAATCTCATTAATATCTGAGATTGTTTAGATGTATGTATTTACTATGACATATTTATCATCCATGTCCATTTTTCATAAATTTATTTTTAAAAGGAATATTTTATGGTTTTATGGAATAGAATCTTTAACTAGATCATCATTTGAAAAGTTTTGAAGATTTATTTTTCTTAATCTATTTACTTAATGTCCATGTTTTCAAAATGATTTTAAGGATTTATTCGTATGGACATAATTATTTTTAATTACTAATTCCTTTCAAAAGTTTCAAAGTGGTATGGGAAATTTTGATTCAAAAATCAATTTTAAATGACTTCCTTTATAAATTGTGATATTTCTAAATGATTTCATGAAAAATATATTATTTCTATCAAAGAGTTTTACTAGTCATTTTCAACTACGTCAACATCATTTACTAGATATTATTCTTGATTGTGGTTGATTTATTATAGATACAATCTTCCATATTGTATTGAAGGTTTTGTGATATGTTTTACTGTGGATGTGTTATTTTTATACCATTCATGGTTTATGGATAAAGTATTGACATTTCTTATAATAGTTTTAATATGAATGTTTATGTTATGTTTCAACCTTTTCATATGAGGAATGCATTGGACTTAGTAAGAGACAGCTGGAGCCCACTATAGCTACTCGATTCATCGGTAGGTCTCATGAGACAAACTAGTTTCTTGGAACAAGGCATTGATAAAATCTTATTTGTAGTCTTGGCATGAGGCCTTGACTATGTGGTTATGAAGTCTGGCATTATGCATTCCATCATTATGAAATTGGATATTGATATTTAATGTTATCATTCTACTAGTAGAATATCCTTGAGAATAAGTAAATGGAATTATTTGATTTATATTTTACAAATTATGTTGATGTTTATGTTTAAAACGATTATGTTTTAGTTTTATACATTTCCTTTAATTTTACGCTTATTTATGAATGTTTCTGCTATATTGTTATCCTTACTGAGTATCTGAGCTCACCCCTTTCATATGTTTTAATTTCCCAGGATTCCAAGAAGTGTTTTATGATTGATAGGTAGGGTTAATCTAGGGGATTAGTGGCATTCAAAAAGGATCATTTTTTTTTCTTTCCTAATGTGTAATGTAACTTTCGTGTATGTAATAATTTTCCAAGACTGATAAACGGTTCGTTATTTCGAGACTTGATTCCTTGTAATCATACTAATGTATTAAAATAATGCACCAACTCTGGGCTTCTGGGGTCAGGGCGTTGTAGTTGGTATCATAGGAATTTTAGCAACAACCTTGGAAATAGAATTAGATAGAATATTATATGAGAAAATTACCCTAAGATAGACTTTGTGGATTAGTATAGAAAAACTTCCTAGAATTTTGGTAATGTATAGATTTTGTGTATTTTCCAAGAAATACATCTCTTTCTGGATACGAGCAGGTAGAGGCAGCTCTGGAACAGATGTACCTAGGAGTGAAAACTCCAACAAGGAGTTTCAGGATTGACCCGGGGTATCTTGTTACATGAAAACGGGCCTTGTTTACTCTTGGTTACGACACTCATGAGGGATATTTTTAGGATAATTCACATTCTTATTACAAGTCATTATAAAGGATTTAGGAGTAAATACTTTCTCAAAGAAAATATTTTATGATAATAGATTATATGCATAATCTTTTCAATTTACGTTAGGTATTTTACAAGTTTGGAATTATTCATTACAATTCATAAAACTAACCTAATGTATGGATTTTTTTAGAAATGGAGCCTAGTAGGAGGAATGAGAATTCCAGCAATACGCATGATTGAAAGATTAATAAGGATAATATCATTCATGGTATTAAGACAAAATTTAAAAAGGAAATAGTCTCCCATGTATTCTCATCATATGAAGAAATAATATTATGTGTTAATAAGATTAGTAAATAATTCTCCGAGTCCTATGGATTTGAAGGGAAGTAGGAGAAGAAAAGGATAGAAGAGAAAAAGATGGATAAAGGGTAGAAGAGAAGGAATGATTTTCCCATATGTGATAAATGTGGAAAGAATCACCTTGGAAAATTCTTGAAGGGAATGGGATTTTGTTATAAGTGTGGAGAAAAAGGACACCGAGTACATGATTGCGAGGGTTAGAAAAAGGTTTCAAATGTATAATTCATCATCTAAAAAGAGTTGGGACACTATGTGAATCAATGTCCAAATCATCAGAGTATACCACAAATGATGTTGATGGATAATAATCAAGTTATGATATTACCACAGATAAAGATTAATGACTATTGTTCTTACATTGTTATTAAAGAATCATTTCATTTGAGTGTTGTATCAATGATTGTCTGGTTATAAGAATCATGGAAATAAATAAGGATTGTAATGCAGTACTATTTCATTGGAGATTTGAAATTGTACGGTAATAAGAAAAGTTAATCAATTGCAAGTTAATATTTTTGGAAAATACATGGATGAGGAAAGATAAACCTTAATATAGTTCTGAAATGGAGGTACTGATTTTGGAATATGATATGATTGATTTGGATAAATTATATAGGAAATTCTTGATGACAATGAAACTGATTAATGATTTGTATATACCATCATTGTTGGAGCTTAAAAAAAATTTGGATATAAGGAGTATATCCAGTATTCTATATGGAATAATGGAGAAGGAATGTAATCAATATGGTTTTATGGTAATTCAGGGTGTTACCGTGTTTTAATAGAATACATGATGAAGGTATTCACATGTTATTTCATGGAAAAAAGAGATCTTCATTATGTTTACCTTCCTTATAAATTTTGGGATTGTGAGTTTGGACAGAAGTATTTTGGATAAGTTTAAAGGTTGTAATGAATTAAGTTAGACATTGGATATTATTGTTTAATGTTAAAAACATCCTAAGATTATTATTGGATTATTATAAAAAGGACGACCTGGAGATTAGGCGATAACCCGTCGCGTCTGCTAAGGCTGCGAGACTTAAACCCACAACTGAATGGTGATAAGGGTGCATCACTTACCATTGGCCTATGTGATGTCCTGGTTTGTGTAATGTAGTTTTTTCTAAATATTCTGAAAAAATTATTTATAAATTAAGTTTTTTGGAACCCTATACGATTAGGATAAATTGAATTTTTTAAGTTCTATTATCTTTTAGAGTGAAAGATGAATTTGTGGTAAAAATTAGTTAAAGGATGGAACGAACTATACTTGTCAAGTATATATATGTTTATCTCTTATTCTATGAATAATTTGATTTTTAAACTTTATGTAAGGTACATTAAAACCCAAAATGTGTTATCCTAATACCTTATGTTTTTTTGAACCAATGATATTTTAAATTATCTTAGATTGATGGCTTTGAGGCCCTCAATTTGACACTTGTTTGTCATGGATGACCTCAATCACTCCCTATAAATGTTTGTGTTTTCCTCCAATTATGTGTCTCTAATTTCCACCAGTGTTCTTCTAATTGAGATCATAATTTGGTGGTGACTTTTTCATTTCCCTTTCCCTCTTATTAAGACTAAATTATATTAACCCAATTTCCGATGTGGGTTTTCCACAAAGGTAATTTTCTATTTTTAACCTTTTATTTTAGAAGAAAAATTTCAAATTGTGAGGAAAATATTTATTGAAGGAGGGTAGAATGTAACACCCCAATATTTAACAGTACGTTATTTCTTCAAAGTAATTAAATAACTTGGGCTACACGCAACACTGGGTTCAAGCACACCATGACTTACCGAACTAGCTATTAAAAAGCAGTTATGAATATTATTATCTGAATTTTGAGTTTTATATATTACATATAAATTTTAATATCCATATTATGTGTTTCTTAAATATAATATAAGAATAAATTCATTTTTTTCAGATAAAGGAAATATTTTTCAGAAAAGGAAATTTTCCCGCCTTTTAATGGAGAAAACTTTTTATATCAAATATTTGAAAATTTTATATATTCAATTTGAAAAAATATACTTCTTATTTATAATAGGTACATAAAAATTAAGTTTTGAAAAAATTTTGGTGTCTTTCTGAAAACTTTCATATTTGGGGGAATAGTGAAAAATGCTAAATTTTAACTGAAAACAACTAATTTAATCAAAATAATTTATAGTGTTCAATTATATAGTTGAATGGTTTACAAGTATAATTAGATTATATTTTTATCATTTAATATAGTTTTGGTCATTATAATTAATTTCACATTTAAATTTGACATAAACACTTGTCCATCTTTTGATAGATTTTACTTTTTAAAAACCAACTTTTTGGTTTTGACAACAAAAATTAATTTTAAATTATTAAATGAAACTTATATTTTTTAATTTTGTAAAATATAATTCATTTTTGAATTTATAATATCAAAATTATCTTATGCTGAATTTTGGGTATTTTCTGAAAACTTTCATTTTGTGAGGAATAGTGAAAAACACTACGTTATTGTTTAAAACTAACTTTTTTATTTAAGTAATTAGTTATTTTATTTTAATTTATTTTAGGTAAAAATATATTCATGATACCTATATATGTTCAGTGTAATTCAATGGATTCATTTTATAATAAGTTTATATACATAAAATTTTATTGAACTTTTTACCACCTTTTACCCACCTTTTAGAAGCATTTGGAAATTTGCATAAAACTTAATTTTACTTCTTCTAGGAGTTGAATTTAAAAAATCTGAAAGATAAAGTTAACATCATTAAGTAAAATTTGGTTCAATAAAATGAAAATAATTTTTGGTGAATAGTAACTTTTGACTTTTATTTACCATGGTTAAAAGTAAATAGGGTAATTAAGGGTAAAATGATATTATAATTACCCTAACACATGTCCTAATTAGATTGGATAAGTGTAATTCAACCAAAAACAACCTTTGGAATAAAATATGATCCTCTAGGTCCACTTGGATTATATTAGGACATTTATTATTATTTTATTTAAAGAAGAGTTAAAAGTGATAAATTCAAAGTTTAATAACTAAACCATTTTTAATATAGGGTTACACATAAGATAAATTAGAATATAAATATTAATTATAAATATAAAAATATTTCATACATAATGGTATTTTATTTATAACTTTTAGACCTTAAATAGTTAACTTTATTTATGACACAATGATGATGCAGTAATTAACTTTTTAATTAATGGTTCAAATAATCGATGTTATAAATAATCAAATAAATGTAATATGATACTTTTAATGAATTAAACTAATTTTCTATTTTAATATGACATGTTAGGGTTGATTTTATGAATTTTTTTCGAATTTATTATCATGTTATGACTTTCAAAAAAACAAAATACCAAATAGTATCAAAATTGACCTAAATTAATTTTTTAAAAAAAATAATATATTATTGGTTGATATAATATTCCTAAAAATATGAGGTTCAGACAAAGGGATTAAATAATATTTTCTATTTAATTAATGAATCACTTTAGTTTCTCTTGGATGTTTAGAGTAATTTAATTAACCATATAGTGTAATTACACAATAAGACACGGTAAAAGTTAAACTATTTAACTAAGAGTTAAATTTAAAAGATAAGGTTAAAATGGTAACCTAATCCTATCTAAAACCTATTGGTTGATATTATTTATACCCATAACCACCTAAATAAAGAAATAAATTCATTTTGTTCCATTATAAACCGGATATGATGGTATAATAAATTAATACTTTAATATTTTCCTAAAGTGACCTCACCCCTCTTATAAAAGGGAACTTCTCCTTCTCTCAAAATCACACCTCCAAAGCCATTTGAATCAGAAAAATCCTTCCCAAATATCCTTCCAACTACACTCCCTTCATCCTATAGGACTTCCTTTGGTCATAAATCCAACCTAAGGAGCCCTTTTAATCAAATCAAAAGGAAGAACCCAAAGAAGAGGTAAATATTTCATCTCCTCTTTCACGTTCTTTTCTTCTTCCACTTCCTCTTTATTTTTTGTTTCCATTATAAAAAAATAACTTCAGTATATTATGAATATTTTTATGTTATTATAAAAATTCTACAACCATATTCATTATTCTATCCATCATATGAATGACAAAGTCACTATATGTGTGTACGTACGGCTTACCGTCTCCACGTCGTGGTGTAGTTGTTATTCAATAAATTATTATTTGGATGGGTATAATAATGATGAATAATTGATGTAAATAGTAAATAAAACACGTTAATGATTATTTTTACATGATATAACATCTATTTACAAAATATTTTAATATCAAAATAATGATATTGTCACTCGTGCATACGTACGGATTACCGTCTCCACGACGCGATGAGATTCATTTCCACATTTACCATTCAACGATGATTATAAAAATATATATTATTCATAAGTTTGTAATATATGACATAATAATGATACTTTATATATATATATATATGCACTTACATATATCTTATTCACTTAAGTCCGTTCAATAAGATATGAAAACAGAAACAACGTTTATGAGTATGTACGACCTACCATCTCTATAAATGGTGCCTTCCATTTCATATAACTATCTATTATAAATATTTATATTCTAAATATATATAATATAAAAATAATGTTTTATATTCTTGAAGTATTTAAATCATGATCTAAATGATTCGTTCAAGAATAACAAGTTAAAACACGTACGATAAAGAAAGTGATTATTACCCAAAATGTGAATTTAACATGTAAATCATTATTTAATGGGTAGTATAAAGTCATAAATGAATCATGTATGACATAATAAATATGAATATAGTTCTGGTATAATTTAATAACATACTATGGTCATTATACTGGAGGTTAAACATACCCTTGACCAAAGGATAGTGCAAGGTAAGGGTTAATTCCTCAATCTCATTATTATCCAAGATTTTTTATATGTATGTATTTACTAGGACATGTTTATCATCCATGTAAATGTTTCATAAAAATGTTTAAAAAAGGAATATGTTAAGTTTTAATGGAAGGTAAACGTTAACTAGATCATCATTTTAAATGTTTTGAAGATTTATTTTTCTAAATCTATTTAATTAATGTCCATGTTTTCAAAATGATTTTAAGGATTTATTCGTATGAACATGATTATTTTAAATTGTTAATTCCTTTAAAAAGTTTCAAAGTGGTATGGGACACTTTGATTCGAAAATTACTTTTAAATGAATTCATTTATAAATTGTGATATTTCTAAATGATTTCATGAAAAAATGTTATTTCTCTCAAAGAGTTTTACTGGTCATTTTTAACTACATCAACATCGTTTACTGGATATTATTCTTTATTGAGGCTGATTTATTATAGATACAATCTTATATATTGTATTTAATGTTTTGTGATATTTTTTACTATGTATGTGTTATTTTGATACCATTCATGGTTTGTGGATAATGTATTGACATTTCGTATGCTAGTTTTAATACTAATGTTTATGTTATGGTTCAACCTTTTTATATGAGAAATGCATTGGACTTAGTAAGTGATCGGTGGAGCCCACTATAAATACTTGATGAAACAGTTGGTATCATGATAAAAACTAGTGTCTTGGTAGAAGGCTTTTATAAAATCTTATTTGTAGTCTTGGCACGAGGCCATGACAATGTGGTTTTGAAGTCTTGCATTATGCATTCCATTATTTTGAAATTGGCTATTGATATTTCATGTGATTATTATACTAGTAGAATATCCATGTGAATAAGTAAATGGAATTATTTTATTTATATTTTTCATATAATGATGAAGTTTAATTTTAAAAGGCTTATGTTTTAGTTTTATACATTGCCTAAAATGTTTGTGCTTATTTATGAATGTTTCTGCTATATTGTTTTCCTAACTGAGCATCTGAGCTCACCACTTTCTTATGTTTTATTTTCCCAGGATTCCAAGAAGTGTTTTATGATTGATAATTAGGCTTATTCTATGGGATGAATTGTATTATAAAAGGATCATTTTTGTTTTGTTTTATTTTCCAATGTGTAATGTAAAGTTCATGTATGTAATCTATTTTACAAGACTACTAAACTGGTCGGTCTTTCGAGACTTGATTCCTTGTAATCATGAAAATGTATTAAAATAATGAACCAAATATGGGATTATGGGGTTAGGGCATTACAGATTTATTACTTTATAGTGAAAAAATCTATGAATAGTATGTAGAAGAAGAAAGAAGTTTTAAAGAATCGGTCGAAAAGATTATCTCTTCTTCTACGTGCTTCCTATAAATCTCTTCTTAGAGCACTAGAGTGGGTCTTTAAATAAGAATAGAACCTCTATAATGTAACTATGGATGTTGATAATGGAAAAGGGTAGGGGATGTCCGAGCATGAAGGCTCAAAGTGAAGTTAAGAGGTGAGGGAGGAGGTGTCCTTTTATAATTGAGGTGTGGGGAACTTTTGGGATCTCCAAAAATATTAATTTATAATAAAATAAAACCCCATCCAAAAACCTGAAAAATATCCCAATTTTAAATATAAGATGATATAGGGTTGTAATACCATCAAACAATAGATTTTAGATAAGTTTTTCTGTTGATTTAAACCTTATCATTTTAATTAACACTTAGTTATTCTATTTAATTTTTAACTAGGGTAACAAATATTTCAATATTAAAAGGGTGAAATATTTACTTATTTGATGTCAATTAGACCATAAATAAAAACCTTAGAAAATTTTAGACAATTTCATAATTATAATATATATTTTCAAAAAATTATGATTTTTAAAAAATTTAATAAAACATTATTATGACAAACAATCAATAGTGTCAATTTTGACACTATTAAATTCATTGATTTTTAAAAATATTAATATAACAAGTTAACTTTGAACCAAATATTTTATTATATTAATTAGAGGCCAAGTTCCTCTATAAAAATAATTATACATATTAATGTGCCCAAATTATATTTATTTTAATATTTTTAATAATATTTATTTGTTATCTCTGTTAAAATAATAATTACTATATCAATTTTTTATAATAGATTACTATAATTATTTTTTAAATAAAAATTAAAAATAAAATACTTTTATGAAGATAAATCTACTAGATTTAATTGAAACATTTTTATTTGAATTTGTCTTCTAGAAAATATAACATTTAAAATATTATACTTATTAAATTATAAATGTGACAATTTTAACATCATTTTAAATAAAATAATAAAAGTGTCACATTCTATTCTATAAAGCTTCAAATGGTAACTAACTTGACCCATGGATGGTTATGGTCGATATATACTCAACCAGTAATATTTTATCAAGTGTTTGAGTCTTTTTATGGTTATTATCAATTTAATAAAAAAATTATTGATTTCTTATAAATTAATTAATTTTTACATAATCAATGTATAGTCTTTAAGGTAATTATTTAGTTACTAAAATTTAAAAATAAATTACTATGATAAATAAAAAATTAGCTTATAAATAATTATTTATTATCAAATTTATTATCTATATAACCTTATATAAAAAATGATTTTATAATTCAAATTTGAGTGAGACTTATTTAACTTTTCATTAAATAAAATAAATTAAATGTCCTAATATCATCCAAGTGTATTATAAGGGACACCATTTCAACCCAAGGATGATTTAGGTTGAAACAAACTCATCTAATGACATTAATACAAGTATTATTGTAATTTTATAATAGAATTATTACCTTTAATTACCAGGTTTATTCTTTAACTGTATTAATAAAAAACTGATGAAGTTACAAATAATAATGCCAAAAAATAATGGAAATCTATGTAAATAATTTGGACCTTATGATTCCAAAATATGGAATCCATTTTTCAATATTAAAATCACATAAGTTACAGTAATTAATTTAAAATTAATCTCATTATCAGAAAGAGAGAATGGGTTTTATATACCTCTTCCAAAAATCATGTTTATATTTTCATATAAAAATTACTAATGTGTCAAAATCTTAATTTAAAATTGGGTTCACCATTAAAAGATGGAAAATTACCATTTTAAAAAATACAGGTTTTTGTACATCAAATAGGGTTTATTAATACCCTATGAAAAAATATCTATTGGATGAACATAAACAACTTATTAAGTATATAACATATATATTTCATTAATTTCATTTACTAATTTTAATTCAATAAATTTATTAATAAAAAAAATACAAATATATAATTAATTTATATTTTCATTAATAATTGGTAATTGGGGACTTCACCATAACTTTTCTTAAGTTAGTTATATTTATTTCTTCTAACCTAAGGACTAGGTTAAAATGATTATTTTATACTAAGGGTGTCTCATGGTTTTCTTAAACTCACAATTGTGTGCAATGCACACTATTGAATAATTAAAATTATTTAATGAAAATATTTCATAAAAACATCTAAGTGTTATATTCTACCCCCCTTAAACTGATTTGTTTCTTAAAAATGTGTCACTTGGATACAAAAAGATGAGGATATGTCTCCCTCATTATATCCTCAAGTTCCCACGTAGCATCCTCAAATTGGTGGTTCTGCCATAAAACTTTCACCAAGAGAGTTTTCTTGTTTTTTAGACCTTTTTCCCTACGATTTAGAAGCACTATCGATTGTTTTACACAAGAAATAACTTGATCTATCAGTATAACTTTTGAGTTTAGTACCTGTGAAGGATCAGGTATGTACTCTCTCAAGAGAGATATCATGAACACATAATGAACTTGAGATAGATTCAATGGAAGCACCAATCGGTAAGGTACCTTCCCAACACTATCCATAATTTCAAACGGACTGACATACCTAGGGCTCAGTTTTCCCTTATTTCCAAATATCATTACTATATTCTATGGAGATATTAGTAGAAACACCTTGCTACCAACTTTAAACTCTATTACTTTTCTTCGATTGTTAATATAACTCTTGTGTCGACTCAAAGATTCACTTATGTATTGTTGAATAGATATGACCTTTTCTACCATTTCATCAATAATATCAGGTCCTAATATATTTATTTCCCCAACTTCATCCCAGAAAGTTTTAGTTCTATAATTCTTTCCATAAAAGGTTGGATAAGAATCCATCTAAATACTGGTGTTAAATTTATTATTGTATGAAAATTCCACCAAAGGTTGGTGTTGATCCCAAAAACCATTAAAATCCATAATGAAAGCACTGAAAATGTATTATAGTGCTTGAATTGTCCTATCATAATGAACATATGTCTGAGGATGATAAGAAGTGATGAAACATAACTTTGTATCCATAGCCTATTGAAGACTTCACCATAACTTTAGGGAAAACCTCGGATCCTGATTAGATGTAATGGAATGTAGTACTCCATGAAATCTTACCACTTAATTTATATATATCCTAGAAATATGATCAAGATAGAAATCATCTCTAATTGAAATGCAGTGTGTCAACTTCATAAGGAGATAAACTATAACCCATATATAATGATGGACTTTAGATGTTTTGGGAAGTATGATGAAAAAGTCCATAGTGATGTTTTCCTATTTCCATTCTAGTATGGGTAATGGTTGTTACATCCCCTTAGACTTCTGTCCCTCGACCTTAAATTTTTGTCAAACAAAGAACTGAGAGACATATTAAGCAACATCACTTTTTATGCCATCCCACCATAAATACTCTTTCAGGTCCCTGTACATCTTATCTCTTCCAGGATGAATAAAGAGTGATGAACTATGAGCCTCATCCAATAGATACTTATTTAATTATGGTATGGGAGGAATAGAAACATGGTTCTTGATACTTATTATTCCATCATAATCAAGGTTGAATTCAAGAACATTTCTCACCTTCTTTTGTAGCAATACATCTTCCTTATACACCTCCTTAATATTTACTTTTATAGATGGTTAAACATTAAATTGAGAGATATAAGATTTCTCCCCTTCATTTAAAATTTTAAGATCCATCCTCTAAAAATCCATAAATATTAGATCAATTGTGATCCTCGTTATGGATAGGCTATCATTGTCATTCTAACTCAAATCATCTACCACTTTGTTTGGTTTCCCAAGGTTTTAATTTATTGAGAAGATATAATCTTTAATCAACTCCAACCATATTCTTTGACACATATTCATCTCTTTTTGTGTGAAAATATAATTTAAACTTTTATGATCAGTATAAATATCACACCTTTCATCATAAAGATAATGACTCAATATCTTTAGTGAAAAGATTACGACAATTAACTATAAATCATGAGTTGGTTAATTTTTCTAATGGATTTTCAATTATCGTGAGGCATAAGCTATCACAATATTATTTTTCATGAGAAAAAACCCCAAAAACTTCATGGATGCATCACTATATATCAAAAATTGTTCTCCACTGTATGGTAGTGTGAGCACAGGTGCACTAGCTAACCTTCTTTTTCACTCTTTGAAATTCTCTTCACAATCCTCCATCTACATGAACTTAACTCCTTTCCGAGTCAACTTGGTGAGTGTATTAGATAATCATGAAAAAAATATTCAAAAAAAATCAATAATATCCAACCAAACCAAGAAAACATTGGATCTCAGTTTCTGTTATTGGTCTTGGTCAACTTTCAAAAACATTTGTTTTTGTTGGATCCATATATATCCCCTCTATTGAGATTATGTGACCCAAAAATGAAATTTTCTGAATCCAAAATTCAAACATGGTAATTTTTTCATAAAAATTATCCTTTATTAGGGTCTTTAGTACAATTCTCAAGTGATCTTCAAGCTATTACATGATTTTATAATAAACAAGAATATCGTCTATAAAGACTGTCACAAACAGATCAAGAGAGTATCTAAAGACTCTATTCATTAGATCCATGAAGATAGTGGGGGAATTAGTAATACCCAAAGGTATCACTGTAAATTCATAGTGTTCATGCCTTGTATAGAAAGTCATATTTGGTATATCCTTCTTCTTGACCCTTAATTGATGATATCATGAATGAAGATCAATCTTGGAAAAGTATTGATCTCTGAATAGTTGGTCAAATAAGTCATCAATGTAGGGAAGAGGATACTTTTTTATACTGATATTTTTATGTTCTTTATAATCAAGGTAGATTCTTGTTGATCCATATTTCTTCATAACAAACAAAACAGATGCTCCCCAAGGTAACGATCTAGGGTGTATGAATCCCTTGTCGATATTTTTTTGGAGTTTCTTCTTTAATTCCTACAACTTAACTGGGGTCATTTTATAAGGTGTCTTTGAAATAGGAATAGGACCTAGTATGAGTTCTATTGAAAACTCAA
This sequence comes from Viscum album, assembly GCA_963277665.1. Lineage (NCBI taxonomy): Eukaryota > Viridiplantae > Streptophyta > Magnoliopsida > Santalales > Viscaceae > Viscum > Viscum album. The sequence goes on from OY728150.1 coordinate 1,078,713,171, forward strand.
CTTTGTGATTTGGTGGAAAACCTACAAATTCTTCCAAAAAGACATCATAAAACTCTTTTACAACGAGTGAATTCTTAATTGTGAGTTTCTCCCCAACCATTTTAGATAAATAACCTTCATTTATAGGGATCAAGACCCATAAGATGGATACATTTCTACTGGAAGGTTATATTCATCCTTTCATAGATATATGATAGTAGATTGATATGGAATATGAAATTTAACATCCCTTCCTTGGAAATTGATATCATCTCCATATATAGAAAGAAAATATATGTTAATAATCACATACAATTCTACTATAGGAAAGATCACAAGATATGTAGGAAGCACTTTCCCAAAAACATCAACTGTAGAAGAATTATAAACTTTTGATGTGATATTTGTGTTATTAAGAGTTATCATAGCTAACTAAACATATAATTATTATGGTAATATGGTGATACCCTTAGATAATACTTCAGAAATAAAAGAGTGGGTGGATATAGAATCAAATAAAAAATTCTACTATAGAGTGGATGGTAAGTGTACCTTTCACCACTATATTATTATACTCAATGTCGCTGATAGTGATTGCATGTGAAATTCCTTTCTCGTTATCCTTAAGAGTTTACTGATGTCGATCATCATCAATAACCATTGGATTAGGTAATTAATTTTCCTAATTTCCCATTTCCTTGTACTTGTAACATTGAAGTGTAGTTGGTTCATTTTATGTAGCCTTTTCTCTATTTCATCATTAGACATATTTTTTCCATCACATCAGAATTCAACTTCCTAATGACCTTATTTTATAAAACCTTTAAGAAAATTTCCTCATGCTTCTTTCCACACATTGAGAATAAGGGGAAACTCATATTATTTTCAGTGTGGTCTTTATATTTTCCCTTGAATTCCAATTTTCTCTTCTTATTAAACCCATAGGATTGATGGGTTACTACAATCTCCATCTCTACCTTGAGAGAAAATTGAACAATTTCTTCATAGATATTGAAGTCCCTTAGGATAATTCCCTTTGGAGACTTGGTTTTAAGCCACTAAATAATAAATTAATATTACACTTAGGTTGGATAGTAATTCCAGAAGCATACCTTGAAAGTCTTGTAAAATTTTCTTTGTTTTTATCAGCGGGTTCATCATCCTTTTTCTAAATTTCAAGGAACTCCTTCCCCATATTTTTTCAAAGAATACGAGGAATGTACTTATTGAAAAATAAGTCATTGAACTCATCTCATTCCATGGATAAAATTTCATCTCTTTTCCCCATATCCTCGATAAGGTTCTACCATTGATCAACTTCACCTTAAAAATGATAGACTGCTAAGATGAATTTTTCAGGATATAAACATTAGAGAACTGAAAATATAATTTTAGTGGTAATAATCAAATGTTCAACCAATAATAAATCATAAGACCCACTTAAAGAAGTTGGATGCTACCTCATGAAGGAATCAATAGAATATTGTACACTTATTTTCTTGTTTGGATGTTCTGAATGATTCATAGATTGAGAATGTTATGTGATCATAGCTATAACAATTTTCATTCCATCTCCCATAACATTTGGTTGATCAGGAGGAATATCATTGCATTTCCTATTTCATTCAACATTAACATGGTTCATTCGGGTTCTATCCATTGACTAAAACCAATAATCATGGTGTGAGAAACACTAATCATATTGGGAAAACCACATAATAAAGAATAAAAGTTCAATTTATAACAATTTAGGTTTTATCCTAGGTTATTCATGATCATTTATAAAATACTAGGATTGTAACCTATACTTCGACATATACTTTTGGTACTTACTAAGGTTTTATCATCCTTGTTTCCAAAGGTTAACTATACCTTTCCTCTCATACCAATTATAATGACCCATACATTACATATATTGATATTACATCAAAGTTAAAGAATATTCATTAAAAAATATAACAAATCCATGAAAGGACCGTATAGGTATAATGTCTTTAGAAACTGGGAAACATAAACAACTTGTTCATAAGAAATATTCATTGTATCCCACTTATTTCATCATAACTAGACCCATTATTGATATATCTTACTTAATACCCTTCATCCTGACCTGGGGAAAAGAAACATATGAAAGGGCGAGATCAAATGCTCAGAAAGTGTAAATAAGGGAGATATAAATCATATCGTAATCATAATACATAAGAACATAACATTAGAAAATATTATCCTGCATATGAAAGATCGTGATATCAAGACATGGGATAAATCATGAGAGTTCATAAGAATCAATGAATGTAATCCCAAAATTTATAACATAATAAATGAAGTTTTGGGGCATACACATAAGCATATAAAATAATTTCATATTAGTCGAGGCTCATTTCCAATACCATCATTTTAAACAATGTCCATTACTGAATCGAGTTCACCCCGCATTCCAACCCTATATTATTGAACTGAGATCATTTTCCTTTACTTCCATGTATATATCATGAGATAAAAATCATTACCCAATGAATTAGAGGTAGATATAGGTCCCACCCATCTTTTAATGAAATAATTATTATTTTTTTCCAGAATAACATAAATCATTCATCATAAACCAAGGAATAAAATGGGTTTTCCTAAACCTCAATCCCCATAACATAATCCATGTAAAAATAGACTTTATAGATAGTATTCCATCATAATCACAACAAAATTATAAGAACAATAAGTATATTATACATAAAACATATCCATATTAAATAATTCCATCTTATATGGAAAATAATTCTGATATAACACTTTGAAATTAATTCTTGAGGAAAATATCCCTTCTTCTTCAAACATGTTTTCTTTTCTCAAAATTTCACACGGTTTTAAAAGAAAAGAATTTATTTGAAAAAAAACCTTAAAATATTGTTCAGTAATATTCATGGAAATAAGGCTTTAGGAAGATTTAGAAATTCGGTCATGTTTTATAAGTTAAAAACATTCTCCTCGTACTTTTGTTAGAAAATTCAAAAAGTACCACATATCAAATAACAACAAAAGATTCTTTTCATACGATTTTATATAAATGAACCAATGGGTAAAATTTACTATAAAAAATTATATAGGAATATAAATAATTTTACATATTTAAGAAACATGGATGTGGATGATAAATATTCCATAGTAGATACTTATGTATAAACAATCTTGGATAATAATGAGATTGTGGAATTATCCCTGACCTTTTAGGTTTAATTTCCTTTGTATGTATCTAAACCTCATGTATAATGATATATATAATTTTATTGACTTATTTCAGAATCATATTCATTTTTATGATATCATATATGATGTTGATATCATCTATTTGTTAATAACCTTTCATTATTACTTGTTATTTGAGTATTAACTGCTTCATTTTCTTATGAATGTTTTCTCGAACAAGATCTGGTTCTCCTTTATAGGTCATAGTTATATCATTAAAAAATTATATTAACATTATAAATATCATAGTTATTGATTATATACATATATTTAATCATTATTTAATAAAGATAATGTATAATGAATCACATCGCATCATGGAGACGGTTGGTCATACGTAAGCACGACCGACGATGTAATTCCCATAATTGTTGAATGGTATTAAAGTGAATGGTGTATAATATTTTAGAATCAATATCATGTTTTAATAATTATATATAGTTATTATTTCCATCATTATACCAATCCAATAATGATAGTGGTGAAAAGCCGATTACACCACAGTGTGGAGATGATATGTCGTATGTATGCAGGCATAGTGATTTCATTTTTCATTAGAGAGATAGAAAGTGGAATATTATTGTTCTATAATAATAATAAAATATCATTATATAAGTGACACTGGAGTTATTACTTTATAGTGAAACAACTCATGAAGAGGAAGTAGAAGAAGAAAGAAGTTTGAATGAATCGGTAGAGGATATTACCTCTTCTTCGATGTGCTTCCTATAAACCTCCTCTTAGAGAACTAGAGTTAGTATTTGAAGAATTATATAACCACTTGAATGTTTACTGTAGAAGTTTCTAAGGGAAAATTTCAGGATATGGTCATTATTTAAGGCTCAAAGTGAAGTGAATATGTAAGGGATAAGGTGCCCTTTTATAATTGTGGTGGGGGTACTTTTGGGGTCTCCAAAAATATAAATTTACAATAAAATCAAACCCCATCCTAAACCTCTAAAAAGTACCCATATCTAAGATGATAGGATATAGAGTTTTAATATCATCAAAAAATATATTTTACATAAATATTTATATAAATTTAAATCTTATCATTTTAATTGAAACCTTGTTATTCTATTAAATTTTTTACTATGATAACAATGATTTCAATATTAAAAGGGTAAAATTATAAGAACCCAGTTCTTATTCGTGAGGTACAAGTTTCTTATTTTACTTTTTCCTTTAGTGTTTTTGATAAAATAAGGAAAATGAGTAAAAGTCCCAAATTTTGTGGGTATATGCCGTGTATTTTTCTACCTGTAGTGTACTGTGGCTATGTGGGATGAGTGCACAGGGTGTGTAGGACTGTCGGTGATGAAGGGTGTAAAAACGGACTATATGTTGTGTACTTAGTATTTGAACACCACGAAATCAATCGGAAAGTGAACATTAAGGCGGTGGAAGTAGCCACCAGCTGAGTGAGAGTACACTCCATGTATTCAGAAATACACGCCGTGTACTCATGTCGACAGATAAACAGTGCGGCAGTGAAAAATAGCCGCCAGAGGAACAGTTAATTGAGGAAAAGTACACATCATGTACTTGAGAGTACATGTTGTGTAGTTTGTTTTTTTCTCTTAAAATGGGCAGTTGCCTCCTCAATCGGAAGAGGAGGCATTAGATGCATTTGGAGCTTGGGAGGAGAGGCCGGATCTTGGAGGAGCTCCTGACCGAACACTGGGAATTGGATTCTTCCGCCATTGATCATGTTGGAACTGCGCGGGTGAGTTCTTCCCTCTCCTTGAGTATTTCCTGCCAATTCTTCTTCTAAGGGAAATTGTTTATGTTTTAATGGTAAATCTGTTATCCTAGATCTACTTCATTCTTATTCATTTTTAGAGGTTTCATTTGCATATATTGATCATAGGAGATCATGGTAGGTAGTCTGATGTTTAATTCCAATTGTCGTGTTGTTTTTGTGTACCATTGTGTTACGCGCCCATGTTTGGGGTGTCGTATGGTTGAGGCCTTGATAAATTAAATACCTATAATTTGATAGGTAATTTTATGAATATGTACAACTACTATTTGAGATCATTGCTTGGATTCAGGGCCACCCCGTGGGTGCGTTCCCTTGTTCATCTATTTGGCCAGGTTACTCGAGGGTATACTATGATTTTAGTATGCTTTGAATTGCCTTGAGAGGAATTGTATATAAATTGCCTGCTAATGTGTTGGGATCGGCCTGAATACTTTCTTAGCCTGAGGGAAGTGTTTCGTTTAGCCTGTGAAAACTCTTCTTATGCCTATGGGGAGTAGATTCTATGCCTGTGGGGACACCTCGTATGCCTGCGGGCAATATTCATTATGTTTGTGGGCAGTCTCCTATGGGATTTGATTCTGATTACCTGAGGGTATGCATTTTCATGTCTGCAGACAACATTTACTGTGTGTATTCACTGTAGTGATTTTATTTGGTTATACCTTCCAAGCTAAAGTACAGGCTTGGAACTTTTAAATGAATATTAAAATGGAAATGAAACTCATAGTGATAGTTACTTTTTAGTACTGTCTAGTTTACTGCATTTCATTACTGCACACTACTGTTGCACAAACTCACTGGCAGTTGGGCACGGGCCTTTGGTGGTTTCATACTGGGATTTATTTCTCACACCCTATTTGGGCCATGTCTTGGGCCCAAAAAGATTATATTGCTGCAGGTGTAGATAATGGCAAGATTCCCTATACAGGTACTTGATTGTTGCAGAGGAGTATGAGAGCATGAGACCGAGCTTAGGCTTGCGATGCTGCTGAGTTCCCAATGTGCTACATTATTTTGTTGTGCTATATTTTTTCCTTGTATTGTACTATTTCATATTACATTGTATCCTATTTTGGCTGTTTTATTAGACTTAGGGACAAATTGAATCATTTAATATGACTATTGGTCTTCTCGTTATTTTTGTACTATGTCCATTTCAACATTGGTATTGTTTACTACTTCCGCATTTTGTATGTTGATATCTATTTCCATTATGCTACACTTTGACAAAGGATGGCATAGTTTCGCCACTATCAGACCTAGGCCCTCTCTTCTAGTCGGCAGCCGCTGGAGTTTGAGGAAATGCGCTTGAGGTCATGTGACCAACTGGGTTTGGGGCACCTGTTGTGTGGCACCCGGATCCGGCACATTACAAAGTGGTATCAGAGGGTTTCTATTCTCTTGAATTACTATTTGGAGCCTATATTCAGAGATAAAATGGAATAGGTACTTGGTAATAAGCTGTTCCCTGGAGTAGCTAACACGTGTACAGGGAAAAGCCAATTTACCTCAAGTATCAATTTTTATGATCTTGAAATTTTATAGATGATATGATTTCACCGTTGGGTGACACACTTGTGGTGTGTTATTATATTGTTATGCTTGGGTTCTATTTAGTTGCAACATGATAAGATGAGGGTATTCCATCACATGCATCATTTAGACACATGCTAGAATCCCATGTCATGCATAGTTTTCATGCCATGTAGGTGCATTATAAATTGCATGTTGTTGTGATAATGTGGTGCTAGTAAACGCATGTTGTTGTGATAGATGCCTTGATAAAATATCTACTATTTTGTAGGGTATTTTTATGTAAGGTTTTGTAGAATGAACACCAAACTTTGATTCTTGAGGAGTATGGGCCCTCATTGACCAGAATTTAGTGGATCAATGACTGTTTACCTTGTTAATAACATGTATAAGATGCCAAGATTAGATTCACGGGGAGTATGGGCCCTCAGGGATCGGAATTTGGCACTTATGTGTTGGTTCCAGTGTTTTTATGGGCTCCAGAGTAGTTTCTAAGACTTAATGTCTGGAAAACCCAGAATACACACCGTGTAGTTTTGACTACACTCCATGTACTATTCTATTTGGGAAGAAACAGAATCTTTTAAGTACGCGTCGTGTACCGTATGTGCACATCGTGTTGTTGTTACCCATGTCAAAGACCATGTGGGAAGAAACACTAGGTAATGAAACTTTTAAAGCACATGTCATGTACTGATTATACATGTCGTGTTGTGTTGAACCAGTGTACGCCATGTAACTAACAACAGGGGTGGAGAAATTTGGGCTTATACACGCCGTGTAGTTTGACCTAGGGATCTGGCCATGTAATTAACAAACACGGGTTAGTGTTACCACTTCTTGGACACACCGTGTACCTGTGAGACATGCCGTGTATTCCTGCCCAGTGAGAGACCATGTGGGCTTGGCCGTGTGGCTGGGAAGACAGAGTTGTCTACACACCATGTGTGGGTGTAAAACGCCATGTAGTGTCAGCCGAGTAGTTGGACGTGTCACTAACAACATAGGCAGTTGTAATCTAATCCATACACGTTTTGTCCATCTAGAACACTTCATATAGTCTGATCTATTTACCCGGCCATGTAACGGACAACACGGGTCTGTAAAGCTCATCCTGTACAGGCTGTGTAGACCTTATAAATGTCATGTAGATGTATTCAAAAGAGATTCGTGTGTCTAAGACGTGTAGAAGGACTCAGTCAAGGGAAGAAAATTAAAGTATATGTCGTGTGGTTGGGGTGTTACACAGCTAGTTATGGAAGATGTACATGCCCATGAGAAAGGATTACGGTAACACGCCATGTAGTCTTGTTTTTTCAAACTAGAACATTTTCTTTCTCCTGTTCACCTTCTTACACTCCTTGTTTTCAGTCCTTGATGATATTAATTTAAGGCTTGTGTTTGACTTTGTAGAGTCATTCCATTGAGACGACCACGAGTGGTTATCCAAGAGAGCAGCAACAATTATACTCCAGAGATGGTAGGCCATGAGTTACCAATGGATCCTCCAGCAGAGCCAGATGCAGTGCCAGCCGTTATACCGGGAACAAGCGCTGATGCGCAGTTCCATGAAGTCTTCATGCGGTTTATGAAGACCTTTCAGGGAGCACCACCGGCTGCCACATCTATGGCACAGCTGACACGTATATTCCAGCAGTAGCATCCACCTACATTTTCAAGGGATGATGACCACAGGATGTGGAGTCTTGACTGGGTTCCATGTAGACTATCTTCGATCATCTAGAGACACCACCAGGGTGGAGGGTCAAGCTCACTACATACATGATGCATGATTCTGCCAAAAGGTTGTGGGATGTTACCACCCAGAATGAGCATCACCGGGACATGGCATGGGAAGATTTTCAGGAAGTCTTCTATGAATTTTTCTTTCTGGAGATGCTAAGGGCAGATCGAGCTCGAGAGTTCATGAATCTGTAATAGGATCCTATGTTAGTGATGGATTATTCTGCCCGCTTCACTGAGCTATAGAGTTTTGCACCTGTTCTTGTGGGTGATGAGACGTTGAGGGATAGATGCTTTTAGGATGGTCTTTGATATGACATCTGAGCAATGGGGAATGTTTTTAGGTTTCCTACAATGCATGCTATTGTGAACCAGACACTAATTACTGAGCGGAACCTATGGGAAGCTAGTGGTGAAGGATAGGGCAGTTCGGCACCAGTTTCTGGTACTATTTCTACCAGTAAGTGGAAGAGGCAGATGGATTTCTCTCACAGTGGCAGTACTGGCCAGAATATTTCTTCAGGTGGCCAGGTCATGTGTTACCAGTGTGGTAGAGAGGGGCATAAGAAACCTCAGTGTCCACGTGACCCATTGGAGTGCCGAGTTTGTGGAAGGATGGGTCATCTCTAGTGTTTTTGCAAGGCTTTTCCACCAGTGGCTAGTGAGAGGGGTTCTGTGTAGACTCTGCATGCGGGAGCCGGGCCAGCAGCTTCTTACCAGTTAGGGAATTGGGATATGTCGGGACGAACAAACAGAGGTGGTGGTTGTGGTCGTGGTTTCCAGAAACCAGGATCCCAGAGATGTAGGGCAGGTCAGCTTAGGGTAGCCAGGCTGTGTCACAAGGCCGCGGCACTGGGCAGGCATATGCAGTGCAACAGACCCAAGAGGAGAAGGATCTCGGACATTCCACAATCATAGGTACTATTCTTGTTTCTTATGTTTTTTCTTCAGTAATTTTCAATACAGGTGCTACATATAGGTTTATATATGTGCCCGTTGTGGAGATAATTTGGCTCTGTGTTTCTTCTTCTTCTGATATTATGACATTGGACACTCCGTTGGGGATTAGAACGGATGGTGTGCATCAGTGCAGGGAGTATCCCCCTAGTGGTTGGTGGGTGTCACTTTCTATGGGACCTCTATATCTTAGAGATTATGAGCTATGACATCATTCTCATGATGGACTGGTTGGTACCCTTTGGAGCCTTTGTAGATTTCTATTTTCACAAGGTGAGTTTCACATCACCAGAGGGTGGAGAGTTTCTATACAAAGGGGAATGGGATGTCCAGGTGAGCTAAGCTAGACCTGAGCATTGTGGGTGAGGTGGTGTGACATCCCAGATTGGCAGTTTATATTTGTATGACCATGGAACTAGTCAAAAATATTTCCCTCCAGTAGTTGATCATTTCAGGGATGTCTTCCCTGATGACTTCTTAGGTATACCTCTAGAGAGATAGGTGGATTTCTCTATTGAGCTAGTGCCAAGGGCAGCATCGTTGTTCATTCCTCCTTATAGGATGGCTACACCAGAGTTGCAGGATCTCAAGAGGTAGTTGGGGGAGTTGCAATAAAAGGGTTTCATCTGACCCAGTACTTCGCCTTGGGGTACGCCTGTCCTGTTTGCTAAGAAGGCAGGCGGTACCATCATACTTTGTATGGATTATCGGATGCTGAACCAGTTGACGGTTAAGAACCGATATCCATTTCCAAGGATTGATGATATTTTTTATCAACTTCAAGGAGCATGAGTGTTCTTAAAGATTGACTTGAGATCTAGATATCATCATTTGCGTGTTAGACAATCGGACATACCACTTACAGCTTTTCGGATGAGATATGGTCTATAAGAGTACTTGGTTATGCCATTCGGACTCATGAACGCGCCATTAGTTTTCATGGATCTGATGAATCATGTGTTCCACCCTTATCTAGATTCTTTTGTGGTATTCTCTGTGGACAATAACTTGGTGTACTATCACACTCGACACGACCATGCCACACATCTTGATATAATTTTGAGTACACTAATAGGGAATCAGATATATAATAAGCTCTCAAAGTGCCACTTTTAGATGGACCGGATACACTTCCAGGGTCATATTATCTTAGAGACAGGAGTTTCAGTGGACCCAGAGAAGGTGAGAACAGTTGTTTCATGGAATCATCCTATGAACATGTTTGAGATACGAAGTTTCTTGGGGCTGGATGGTTACTATATGTGCTTTATACAGGACTCCTCCTACTTAGAGGTGCCATTGATGGGTTTGAAAAAGAAGGGTGTGAAGTTCATTTGGTCAAAAGCCTGCGAAACAGTCTTTCAGGAGCTAAAAGGAAGGTTGACATCAGCACCAGTCCTGATACTTCTAGAGAAAGGGAAGAGTTATACAGTTTACTATGATGCTCCAAGTATTGGGCTGGGAGCAGTGTTGATGTAGAGCGGTCGAGTAGTTATATACGGGTCTCGGGAGTTGAGGCCACATGAGAGGAATTACCCGACGCATGATCTCGAGTTGGCTGATGTTTTTCATGTGTTATGCTGTTAGAGACATTATCTCTTGGGAGAGCATTTTGTGGTCTTTACGGACCACAAAATTATCAAGTATATCTTTACCCATCATGACCTGAGTTTGAGACAGGGAAGGTGGGTTGAATACCTTTATTCCTTAAATTTCGATCTTGCCTATACACCTTGTAAGGGTAATGTAGTGGCTGATGCACTGAGTAGGAGGACTCGATTACCGGGAGTGCAAGAGTCCAGTGGGGAGTGGTAGCTTATGACCTTGTTCTCTGAGATGCATTTGGAGGTGCATGATAATCAGGGGAAAACCTATCTTTCATCCTTAGTTGTCACTTATACCCTCCTGTATAGAGTGAGGATGATACACCTATCAGATTCAGAAGGCCTAGTTCTATGGGAGTTGGTGGAAAGTGAGGACCCTCCTCCTGGTTGAATGATTGTTGTTGACGAGGTACTATGTATCCATGGAAATGTGTGGGTTACAGGGGATATATGTGATGAGATGATGAGGGTGTTTCATGCTTCAGCTTGGGATGTACATCCCAGGGTTAACAAAATGAACCGTGACTTGAGACGTCGGTATTGGTGGCCAGGTATGAAAACAGAGGTAGCTTGTTTTGTAACGAGATGTTCCACCTGTCTACCGGAGAAGGCGGAGCATCAAAGACCAGCTGGATTGTTACATCAGTTACTTATCCCAGAGTGGAAATGTGATGTTGTCATGATGGATTTTGTGACCAGGTTTCTGAGGACACCTCGAGGCAATGATGCCATGTGGGTTTTTTTGGACAGACTCACGAAGGTAGCTCACTTTTTTCAATCAAAGAGACCTTCGGTGTTGATGAGATCAGGAATTTGTATATCCAAGAGGTATTATGCCTTCATGGGGTCTCTCTTTCTATTGTTTCAGATAGGGATTCCTGTTTTACATCTCATTTCTGGCAGAGCTTTTAAAGGGCACCGGGTACACTGGTGCTTCTGAGCACAGCTTACCACCCTCAGACTGATGGCCAGTCAGAGCATACGATACAAGTGTTAGAGGACATGTTTCATGCATGTTTCCTAGAATTTGGGGGATCTTGGTAAAATCTCATACCCCTGGTCAAGTTTTCCTACCATTATGGTTTTCAGACAACTATTGAGATGGCACCTTACGAGGCATTATATGGTAGGCCATGTCGATCTCCTTTGTGCTGGTTGGAGGCAGGTGAGGCAGCTTTACTGGGACCATGTCTCACACAGGAGACTTCAAATCATATCCAATTGATTCATACGCGGATGTATATTTCACAGTCTCATTATAAATCTTATACAGATCACCGTAGACGACCCTTGGAGTTCGTGGTCGGGGATCAGGATTTCTTGCATGTTTCACCGAGGATGGGACACGGGCTGATCAGGAGACATGGTAAACTGTCACCGAGTTATGTGGGGTGTTTGAGATTATGGAGAGATTCAGTCTGGTTGCATATCGGTTGTTGTTACCACAGAGTTATCGGGTCATGCACGACGTATTCCATGTATCTCAGCTGTGCCGTTATCACTCAGACTCATCTCACGCTTTTCAGCCTAAGGAAGTTGACCTCCAGGTCGATGTGTCCCTTGAGGAGCATCCGATTCGTATTGTTGATAGGAGCACAAGGGTTCTCTGAGGCCGGTCAGTTCCTCTCGTATGGGTGTTATGGATGCATGGTCGAGTGCAGGATGAAACCTGGGAGCAGGAGACCGATGTACGTGCTCAGTGGACAGAGTTGTTCAGATCTTTATCTTCACCTCCCTTGGAAGGGAAATTCGGGGACAAATTTCTTTTGGGGGGGGGGGAGTTTGTAAGAACCTGGTTCTTATTCTTGGGGTACAAGTTTCTTATTTTCCTTTTTCCTTTAGTGTTTTTGATAAAATAAGGAAAATGGGGAAAAACCCAAATTCTGTGGGTACACCCCGTGTACTTTTCCACACGACGTGTACTTTGGCCGTGTGGGATTAGTACACAGGGCGTGTAGGACTACTGGTGATGAAAAGTGTAAAAACATACTACACGCCATGTACTTAGTATTTACACGCCATGTAATCAGTCGGTAGGTGGACAGTAAGGTGGTGGAAGTCGCCACCATGTGAGAAAAAGTACATGTCGTGTATTCAGAAATACACGTCGTGTACTCATGTCGATAGATGAACAGTGCAGTGGTGAAAAATAGCAGCCATAGGAATAGTTAAATGAGGAAAAGTACACGTCGTGTACTTTAGAGTTCACGCCATGTAGTTTGTTTTTTTCACTTAAAATGGTAAGTAGTCTCCTTATTCGGCAGAGGAGTCATTGGACGCATTTGGAGCTCAAGAGGAGAGGTTGGAGCTTGGAGGTGCTCCCGACCACACACCGGGAATCAGATTCTTCCAGCATCGATCACGTTGGAACCCTGCGGGTGATTTCATCCCTCTATGTGAGTCTTTCCTTCCAATTATTCCTCTAAGGGAAGTTATTTAAGTTTGAACAGGAAATATTTTATCCCAGATCTATGTCGTTCTTGGTTGTTTTGAGAGGCGTCGTTCGTGTATATTGATCAGAGGAGATCAAGGTAGGTGGTCTGATTTTTAATTCCAACTGTCGTGTTGTTTTTGTGTACCATTGTGTTACACACCCATGTTTGGGGTGTTGTATGGCTGAGTCCTTGATTAATTAAATAGCTAGAATTTCATAGGTAATTTGATGAATATGTACAACTGCTATTTGGGATCATTTCTTGGATACAGGGCCACCCCGTGGGTGTGTTCCCTTGTTTATCCATTTTGGCCAGGTTACCCGAGGGTATACCGTGATTTTAGCATGCTTTTAATTTCCTTGAGAGAAATTGTATATAAATTGCTTGCTTATTTGTTGGGCTCTTCCAGATTACTTGCTTAGCCTGAGGGCAGTGTTTCGTTTAGCCTGTGGGAAACACTTCTCATGCCTATGGGAAGTAGATTCTGTGCCTGTGGGTGACACCTCATACGCCTGCGGGCAATATTCATTATACCTATACCCTGTCATTTACGGGTTTCGATTCTGATTACCTGAGGGTAATCATTTTCATGTATGTGGACAATGTTTACATTGTGTATTCACTATGGTGATTTTCTTTGATTATACCTTCCAAGCTAAAGCACAGGCTTATCATTGTTAAATGAATATTAAAATGAAATTAAACTGGTAGTGATAGTTAATTTTGAGTACTACCTAGTTTATTGCATTTCATTACTGCACACTATTGTTTCACAAACTCACTAACAGTTGGGCACGAGCCTTTGGTGGTTGCCTACTGGGGTTTATTTCTAACACCCTATTTAGGTCATGTATTGGGCACAAATAGATTATATTGTTGTAGTTGTAGATAAGGTCAAGAGTCCCTATACAGGTACTTGCTTGTTGCAGAGGAGTAGGAGAGCATGAGACTGATCTTAGGCTTGCGATGCTGTCGAGTTCTTACTGCACTGCTTTATTTTTCTTTGTTATATTTGTTCCTTGTATTGTATTGTTTCAGATTTCATTGTATACTATTTTGGATACTTTCTTAAATTTGGGACAAATTGCATCATTATATATGACTGTTGGTATTTTCTTTATTTTCGTACTATGTCCATTCCAGCATTGGTATTGTTTACTACTTCTGCATTTTGAATGTTGATATCTATTTCCACTACACTTCACTTTGAAAAATGAGGGCATTGTTTCCCCACTATCAGACCTAGGACCTCGCTGCTAGTCGGCAGCCTCTGGTATTTGGGGAAATGCGCTTGAGGTCATGTGACCAACCAGGTTCAGGGCACCCGTTGTGTGGCACCCAGATCCGGGACGATACAAAGTGGTATCAGAGGGTTTCTTTTCTCTGGAATTACTATTTGGAGACTATAGTCTGGGATAGGATGGCATAGGTATATGGTAATAATCTGTTCCCTGGATTAGGTAACCCGTGTATAGGTAAAATCCAATTTACCTCGATTTGCAATTTTTTTGATCTTACAATTATACAATTGATTTGATTTCACCATTGGGTGACGCACTTGTGGTGTGCTGTTATATTTTTATACCTGGGTTCTATTTAGTGGAAACCCGATGAGATGAGGGTATGCCATCACATGCATCATTTAGGCACATGCTAGAATCACATGACATGCATAGTTTCCATGCCATGTAGGAGAATTAGAAATTTCATGTTGTTGTGATAAATGTGGTGCTAGTAAATGCATGAAGTTTTGATAGATTCCTTGATAAAATACGTACTATTTGATAGGTTATTGTTATGTAAGGTTTTGTAGAATGAACACCAAACTTTGGTTCTTGAGGATTATGGGCCCTCATTAACCGAAATTTGGTGGATCATTGACTATGTACCTTTTTTATAACATGTATAAGATGCCAAGCTTTGATTCACAGGGAGTATGGACCCTCATGAATCATAATTTGGCACTTAGGTGTTGGTTTCAGTATTTTAGTGGGCTCCAGAATAGTTTCTAAGACTTATTGTCTGGAACAACCTAGAATACACGCCGTGTAGTTTTGACTACATGCCATGTACTCTTCTGTTCGGGAAGAAACGAAATTTTTTTAGTACACGCCGTGTACCGTATGTACACGTCATGTAGTTGTTACCCATGTCATAGGCCGTGTGGATAGAAACATGGGTAATGAAACTTTGAAAGCACACATCATGTACTGATTATACATGCCGTGTTGTGTTGAACCTATGTACGTCGTGTAACAGACAACACGGGTGGAGAAATTTGAGCTTATACACACCATCTCAATGACGAACACGCCATGTAGTTTAACCTGGGGATCTGACCATGTAACTAACAAACACGGGTCGGTTTTACCTCTTCTTGGAAATGTCGTGTACCTGTGGGACACGTTGTGTAGTCCTGATCGGTGAGAGACCTTGTGGACTTGGCTATGTGGATGGGAAGATAGAGTGGTGTACACGCCGTGTGTGGGTGTAACACACCATGTAGTGTCAGCCGAGTAGCCAGCCGTGTCACTAACAACACGGGCAGTTGGAATCTAATTCGTACACGTTGTGTCTATCTAGAACACGCTGTGTAGTTTGATCTATGTACCCGGCCGTGAAACGGACAACACAGGTCGGTAAAGCTCATCCATTACACAACGTGTAGACCTTCTGCACGTCGTGTAGTTGCGTTCAAAAGAGATCTGTGTGGCTATGCTGTGTAGAAGGACTCAAGCAAGGGAAGAAAATTCAAGTACACCCCGTGTGTGTGGACAACACGCCGTGTGGTTGGGGTGTTACACAACCAGTTAGGGAAGAGGTACACTCCCATGTGACAGAATTATGGGAACATGCCATGTAGTTATTATACACGCCTTGTAGTCTTGTTTTGTTAAACTTGAACGTTTTCTTTCTCATGTTCCCTTGTTACACCTTGTTTTCAGTCCTTGATGATCTTAATTTAAGGCGTGTGTTTGACTTTGAAGAGTCATGCCACCAAGACGACCCTGAGTTTTTTTCTAGGATAGCGGCAATGATTATACTCTAGATATGTTATTCCATGGGTTACCAATGGATCCTCCTGCAGAGCCAGATGTAGTGCCACCCATTATATCAGACACCGGTGCTGATGCGCAGTTCCATGAAGGCTTCATGAGGTTCATGTAGAACTTTCAGGGAGCACCGCCGACTGCCACATCTATGGAAGAGTTGACATGTATATTCCAGAAGTAGCATCCGCCTATGTTTTCAGGGGATGGTAGACCAGAGGCTGCGGAGTCTTGGCTGGGTTCCATGAAGACTATCTTCGAGCATCTATAGATGCTTCCAAAGAGGATGTTCAAGCTCGTTACATACATGTTGCATGATTCCGCCAAGAGGAGGTGGTATGTTACCACCCAGACCGAGCATCACCGGGACATGGAGTGGGAATATTTTCAAGAATTATTCTATGAATTATTCTTTCTGGAGAGGCTGAGGGTAGATCGAGCTTGATAGTTCATGAATCTTTAGCAGGGCGCTATGTTAGTGATAGAATATTCCACCCACTTCACCAAGCTACAATGTTTTTCACCGGTTCTCGTGCGTGATGAGATGCTAAGGGCCAGACGTTTTGAGGATGATCTTCAATATGACATCTGAGCACTAGTGAATGTTTTCACATTGCCTATAGTGAATCCTATTGTGAACCAGGCATTGATTACTGAGCAGAACCTACAGGAAGCTATTGGTGCAGTCCAGGGTAGTTTGGTAATAGTTTCTGGTACTATTTCAACCGGTAATAGGAAGAGGAAGATGTATTTATCTCATGGTGGAAGTACTAGCTAGAATATTTATTCAGGTAGCCAGGTCATGTGCTACCAGTGTGGTAGAGAGGGGCACAAGAAAACTTAGTGTCCATGTGACCCGGTGGAGTGCCGAGATTGCGGCAGGATGGGTCATCTCCGGTGTTTTTACTGGGCGTTTCCACCAGTGGATAGTGAGAGGGGTTCTTTTAAGACTCCGCGTGCGGGAGGAGGGCCAATAGCTTCTTACCAATCTGGAAATTGGGATAATTCAGGACGAACAGATCGAGGTGGTGGTCGTGGCCGTGGTAGCTAGACACCAGGATCTCGGAGACCGTAGGGGCGGGTCAGCTCAGGGTAGCCAGGCTGTGTTGCAGGGCCGCGACACTTGGTAGGCATATGCAGTGCAACAGACCCAACTGGATCAGGATCCCGAACCTTCCACTGTCCGATATACTATTCTAGATTCTTATGTTTTCTCTTCAGTACTTTTTGATACGGGTGATACACATAGCTTTATATCTGTTTCCGTTGTGGAGAGCCTTGGGCTCTGTGTTTCTTCTTTTTTGATATTATGACGCTTGACACTCTGTTAGGGATTAGAACGGATGGTTTAAGTCATTGCAGGGAGTGCCCACTAGAGGTTGGTGGGTATCACTTTTTATGGGACCTCTATGTGTTAGAGATGATAAGAAATGACGTCATTCTCGGGATGGACTCGTTCATACCCTTTCTAGCCTTTGTATATTTCTATCATCGTAGGGTGAGTTTCACATCACCAGAGGGTGGAGAGTTTCTATACAAAGGTGAATGGGATGTCCAGGCGAGCTGAGCTGGACCCAAGAATTGTGGGCGAGGTGGTGTGACCGCCCAGATTGTGAGTTTATATTGGGATGACCAGGGAACTAGTCAGAAATATTTCCCTCCAGTAGATGATCGTTTTAGGGATGTCTTGCCGGATGACTTCTCAGGTCTACCTCCAGAGTGAGAGGTGGATTTCTCCATTGAGCTAGTGTTAAGGGAAGCACCGGTGTCCATTCTTCCTTATAGAGTGGCTACACCAGAGTTGCATGAGCTCAAGAGGCAGTTGGGGGAGTTGCTAGAAAAGGGTTTCATCTGACCCAGTACTTCTCTTTGGGGTTCACCTGTCCTTTTTTATAAGAAGGGGGACGGTACCCTCAGACTTTGTGTGGATTATCGAAAGCTGAACCAGTTTATGGTCAAGAACCGATATCCCTTTCCAAGTATTGATTATATTTTTGATCAACTTTGAGGTGAATCAGTGTTCTCGAAGAATGACTTGAGATCCGGATATCATCAGTTGCACGTTAGACTATTGGACATTCTGCTTACAGATTTTCGGAGCAGATATGGTTTATACGAGTACTTGGTTATGTTGTTCAGACTCACGGATGCGCCATTAGTTTTCATGGCTCCAATGAATCATGTTTTCCACCCTTATCTAGATTCTTTTGTGGTAGTCTTTGTGGATGATATCTTGGTGTACTCTCACACTCAACACGATCATACCACACAACTTGAAATCAATTTGAGTACACTAAGAGTGCATCATCTATATGCTATGATCTCAAAGTTCCACTTTTGGATGGACCTGATACACTTCCTGGGTCATATTATCTCAGAGGAAGGTGTTGCAGTGGACTCAGAGAAGGTGACAGTAGTAGTTTCATGGGTGCAGCCTAAGAATGTGTTTGAGATACGGAGTTTCTTGGGTCTGTATGATTACTATAGGTGCTTTATATGGGACTCCTCCCACTTAGTAGAGTCATTGATGGGTTTGACTAAGAAGGGTGTGAAATTCGTTTGTTTAGAATCTTGTGAAACATCCTTTCATGAGTTGAAAGTAAGGTTAACATTAGCACCAGTCTTGATACTTCCAGAGCTAGGGAAGAGCTATACAGTTTACTGTGATGCGTCAGGTACTATGATGGGATCAGTTTTGATGAAGGTTGATCGAGTAGTTGTGTACAGGTCTCAGCAGTTGAGGCCACATGAGAGGAATTACCCAACGCATGATCTCAAGTTGGCTGTTGTAGTTCATGTGTTACACTTTTGGAGAAATTATCTCTTAGGAGATCATTTTGTGGGGTGTACGAACCACAAAAGTCTCAATTATATCTTTACCCAGTGTGACCTAAATTTGAGACAGCAAATCTGGGTTGAATACCATAAATCCTTCAATTTTGAGCAAGCCTATTCACCTGGTAAGGGTAATGTAGTGGATTATGCACTGAGTCGGAGGACTCAGATAAAGGCAGTGCAAGAGGCCAGTGTTGAGTGGAAACTTATGGACTTCTTCTCTGAGATGCAGTTGGAGGTGCACAACAGTCAGGGGAAAACCTATCTTTCATCCTTAGTTGTGAATTCTACCATCCTGAATAGAGTGAGGACGAGAGAGCTCTCAGATTTAGAAGGCCTAGTTCTACGGGAGTCGGTGGCAAGTGAGGACCCTCTTCCTGGTTGGACGATAGGCATTGACGATTTACTTTGTATCCGTGGACGACTGTGGGTTCTAGGGGATATACGCGAGGAGCTGATGTGGGAGTTTCATGATTTAGATTGGGATGTACATCCCATGGTTACCAAAATGTTCCGTGACTTGAGACGTCAGTATTGGTGGTCGGGTATGAAAAGAGAGGTATCTTGTTTTGTTATGATATGTTCCACCTATCGGCAGGTGAAGGCAGAGCATCAGAGGCCAGCCGGACTGTTAGAATAGTTACCCATCTGGGAGAAGAAATGGGATGATGTCGCGATGGACTTCGTGACTGGGTTACCGAGGTCACCTTGAGGCAATGATGTCATGTGGCTTGTTGTGGATAGACTCACAAAGTTAGATCACTTTTTTCTGATCAGGGAGACCTTTAGTATTGATGAGATCAGGAATTTGATTATCCGAGAGGTAGTACGCCATCATGGGGTCCCTCTTTCTATTGTTTCAGATAGGGACTTCAATTTTACATCTCGTTTCTGGAAGAGCATTCAGAGGACACTGGGTACACAGGTGCTTCTGAGCACAGCTTACCACCCTCAGACTGATTTCTAGTCAGAGCGTACGATACAGGTGCTAGAGGAAATGCTGCATGCATTCATCCTAGACATTGGGGGCTCCTGGGAAAATCACATTCCCCTAGTCGATTTTGCCTAAAATAACAGTTTTCAGGGAACTATTGAGATGGATCCTTACGAGGCTTTATATGGTAGGCCATTTTGATCACCGTTTTGCTAGTTAGAGGCAGGTGAGGCAGCTTTCCTGGGACCACATCTCATGTAGGAGACATCAGAGAAGGTCCAGTTGATTAAAAAGCAGATGGCTACTACACAGTCTCATCACAAATCTTATGCTGATTGCCACAGATGACCCTTGGAGTTCGTGATCGAGGATCATGTTTTCTTGCATATTTCACCGAGGTTGGGACACAAGAGGATCAGGATACAGGGTAAACTTTCGCCGAGGAATGTGGGGATGTTTGGGATTTTGGAGAGAGTTTGTACGGTTGCCTATTGGTTGCAGTTACCATAGAGGTACCGGTCCATGCACAACGTCTTCTATGTATCTCAGCTGTGCTGTTATCACTCAGACCTATCTCATGTTTTTCAGCCATAGGAGGTTGATCTTCAGGCCGATGCATCCTTTTAGGAGCATCTGATTCATATTGTTGATAGGAGTATAAAGGTTCTATGAGGCAAGTTAGTTCCTTTCTTAAGGGTGCTATGGCTTCATGGATGAGTGCAGGATGAAACCTGGGAGTGGGAGACCAACGTACGTGCTTAGTGGAAGAGTTTTTCTGAGCATTATCTTCACCACCCTTGGAAGGGCAATTCAGGGATGAATTTCTTTAGGGGGGGGAGTTTGTAAGAACCTGGTTCATATTCTTGATGTATGAGTTTCTTCTTTTCCTTTTTTGCTTTAGTGTTTTTGATAAAATAAGGAAAATGGGGGAAAATCCCAAATTTTGTGGGTACACAAGGTGTACTTTGGTTGTGTGGGATGAGTATACCGGGTGTGTAGGACTTTCGGTGATTAAGGGTGTAAAAACTGACTATATGTCATGTACTTAGTATTTACATGTCATGTAATCAGTCAACAGGTGAATAGTAAGGTGGTGGAAGTAGCCTCCAGCTGAGCAACAGTACACTCCGTGTATTCAGAAATACACACTGTGTACTCATGTCAACAGATGAAGAGTATGGCGGTGAAAAATAGCCGCCAGACGAATAGTTAAATGTGGAAAAGTACATGTTGTGTACTTGAGAGTACACACCGTGTAGTTTGTTTTTTTCTTTTAAAAGGGGCAGTAGACTCCTCATTCGGCAGAGGAGGCATTGGATGCATTTGGAGCTCCGGAGGAGAGGTCAGAGCTTAGAGGAGCTCCTGACCGCACACCGAGAATCAGATTCTTCTGCCATCGATCACGTTGGAACCGCACGGGTGAGTTATTCCATCTCCGTGAGTCTTTCCTGCCAATTATTCCTCTAAGGGGAGTTATTTACATTTTAACGGGAAATATTTTATCCCATATCTATGTCGTTCTAGGTTGTTTTGAGAAGCATTGTTCGCGTATATTGATCAGAGGATATCAAGGTAGGTGGTCTGATGTTTAATTCCAACTGTCGTGTTTTTTTTGTGTACCAGTGTGTTACGCACCCATGTTTGGGGTGTTTTATGGCTAAGGCCATGATTAATTAAATACCTGAAATTGCATAGGTAATTTGATGAATATGTACAACTACTGTTTGGGATCATTTCTTGGATCTAGGGCCACCATGTGGGTGCATTCCCTTGTTTAGTTTTTTGGCCAGGTTACCCGAGGGTATACCGTGATTTTAGCATGATTTGAATTTCCTTGAGAGGAATTGTATATAAATTTCTTTCATTTGTGTTGGGCTCAACCCAGATACTTGCTTAGACTAAGGGAAGTGTTTCGTTTAGCCATTGGGAAAATCTTCTCATGCCTATGGGCAGTAGATTTTGTGCCAGTGGGCGACACCTCGTACGCCTGCGGGCAATATTCGTTATGCCTGTGGGCAGTCACCAGTGGGTTTCAATTATGATTACCTGGGGGTAAGCATTTGCGTGTTTGTGGACAACATTTACATTCTGTATTCATTGTGGTTAATTTTTTTGTTATACCTATGAAGCTAAAGCACAGTCTTGGTATTGTTAAATAAATATTAAAATGGCAATGAAACTGGTAGTGATAATTACTTTTGAGTACTGCCTAGTTTAGTGCATTTCATTACTGCACACTACTGTTGCACATACTCACTGACAATTGGGAATGGGCCTTTGGTGGTTGCCTACTCGGATTTATTTCTCACACCCTGTTTGAGTCATTTCTTGGGCCCAAATAGATTATATTGTTGCATGTGTAGATAAGGGAAAGAGTCCCTATACTGGTACTTGATTTTTTCATAGGAGTAGGGGAGCATGGGACTGGGCTTAGTCTTACGATGATGTTGAGTTCCTACGATGCTGCTTTATTTTTATTTGCTGTATTTGTTCCTTGTATTTTATTGTTTCAGATTGCAGTATATCCTATTTTGGATGCTTTCTTAGACTTAGGTACATATTGCATCATTATATCTGACTGTTGGTCTTTTCTTTATTTTTGTACTATGTTTATTTCAACATTGGTATTGTTTACTGCTTCTGCATTTTGTATATTGATATCTATTTCTGCTACGCTACACTTTTAAAAATGAGGGAATAGTTATCACACTATCAGACCTAGGTCCTCGCTACTAGTCTGCAGCCTTTGGCATTTGGGGATATGCAATTGAGGTCATGTGACCAACCGGGTTCAAGGCACCCGTTGTGTGGCACCAGGATCTGAGACGTTACAGAAATATTTACTTATTTGATGTCAATTAGACCATAAATAAATAACATATAACATTTTAGACAATATCATAATTATTATATATTTTTTTTAAAATGTTTTATGATTTTTAAATAATTAAATAATTATTATTTTGATAAAAAATTAACAGTGTCAATTTGGACACTACTCAATTCATTGAATTTTAAAAATATTAATATAACAAGTTAACTTCGAAAAAAACTATTTTGTTGTATTTTTAATAGGTCAAGGTAATCTATAATATTTATTAGAGATGTTAATTATCCCAAATTATATTTATTGTAATATTTTTAATAACATTTATTAGTTATGTCTATTAATAAAATAATTACATCATCAATTTCGTGTACTTATTTAATAGAAATTTTTGTTGAATAAAAATTAAAACAAATTATATGATGAAGATAAATATAATAGATTTTATAATAATATTTTTAGTCGAATTTATCTTTTGGAAAATCTAATATTTAAAATCTAATACTTATTAAATTATGAATGTGACAACTTCAACATCACTTTAAATAAACTAATATATGTGTCACAGTCTCTTATAAAAAGTTCCAAATGATCTCTAAATCAACAATTGGATATTGATGGTCTATATATACTTGAAAAAAAAGATTTGGTCAAGTTTTTGGGTCTTTTATGGTTATTAGAATTTTAATAATAAATTTTTTTATTGATTTATCATCAATTAATTAATTTTCTCATCATCAATGTATAAGTGTTTAGGACAATAATTTATTCCTTAAAATTAAAAATAAATTAACTTGACAAATAAGAACATTTTAGCTTTCAAATTAGTATTTATAATATAATTTATCTTCTTTATTATATTATATAAAAATTAATTTATTTATTAAAATTTGAGTTAGACATATTTTATTTTTGTTTAAGTAAAATAAATTTAATGTCCTAATCTCATCCAAGTGGCTTCCAAAAGTCAAACTTTCTACACAAGTATGATTTAGTTCTGAAAAAACTCATCTCGTGATATTAATAAAAGTTTTAGCGTAATTTTATAATTGTATTCTTACCCTTAATTACTCAGTTTACCCTTTTACCGTATTAATAAAAAATTACTGAAGTTACTTTTCCTAATGCCCAAAAATAAAATAAAGTAATTTAAATAATTTTTACCTAATTATCCCAAGTATGTAATATATTTTTCCATATTAAATATATTAAAGTTTTAGTAATTAATTTAAAATTAATCACATTGTTGGAAAGAGATAATGAGTTTTAAAAGTTAAAAAATTGCAAAATATTGAAATGTTTTTACATCTGAATTCAATGTAAAATTAATGCTAATATCATGCATTATATTTAATGATAAAAATATATTCTATTTAATCTTTAAAGCAATTCAATATTATAAATTAACCATAAAAATTATATTGATGAAAAAAGTTGTTTTTAATTAAAATTTAGTGTATTATTACTATTTATCAAAATTTGAAAGTTACCAAAAAAATATTAAAACTTCATCCAAAGTAAATTTTTATATCCCACTTCCAATAAAAATGATTTTTTATATAAAAATTATTAATGTGTGAAAATATTAATTTAAATATGGGTTTTCCATTAAAAGCTAGAAAATTACCATTTTGAAAAATATAGGTTTATATACATAAAATTCCGTTTATTCATACACTATGACAAAAATAACTTTTGGATAAATATAAAAAATATTTTATCAATTATATAACATATATATTTCATTAATTTCATGTACTATTAGTAATTCACACAAAATGTTAACACAAAAATACAAATATATAATTGATTTAAATTTTTCATAAATAATTGGTAGCGATTGAATTCAACATAAATTTTCATAAGTTAGTTATATTTACACTCACTAACCTAATGGCTCGGTTAAAATGGTCATTTTGTACTAATGGTGTCTCGTGGTTCACTTAACATCACGATTTCGTGCAATGAAAACTTTTGAAGAATTCAAATTATTTAAAGAAAATATTTCATAAAAGCATCTGAGTGTTACACACCCTTTCATATGTTTCTTTTTCCCAAGTCATAAATAAGGGTATTAAGTAAGATATATCAAAAAGGAGTCCAGTTATGACAAAATAAGTGGGAGATAATGAAGATGTCTTATGAACCAGTTGTTTGTGTTTCCTTGTTTCTAAAGACACTGTACCTATACCGTCCTATCATGAAATTTTTATATTTTTTAATGAATATTATTCAACTTTGAAGTAATATCAATGTATGTAATGTATGGGTCATTATATTGAATATTGATCTGAATGCTTGATTCTTGGAATTTTTCTTCACTATATTCAAGGTAGGCGGTCTAAATAATCTCTTTACGGTATGATTTTAGTTTTTAGTATGTGAAACATGGGTGATCACATATGAATGCCTTTAATATGACCTAATTGACTAGTTATAAATTTAATATATTGTTTTCCCTTATTTAGATAGTATTAAAATCCCATAGGGAGTGTCTATGAACAAAACCTTGGACTTTTAACCACTACAAGGAGTGTTTTCTCTTGACCCTAGGTTGGAATATGGAGTATGTTAACATTTTGTCCTTGAAATTTAATTTGGTAACCATATGTTGATTCTTGGATTACACCTAGTGAACCCTTATCACTTTAGGGAATTTTAATTGGTTATGGAAATGGTTTCACTTGTGAATTTTTATTTTTTTTATGATCACTTGTTAGGAAATTGGAACTCGGAATAATGGAATGATAGAGATTAATTATAATTGTCTTGATAATTTTAATTTGGAATGATATTGGATAAATGGGAATTTTTTTGGACTATTTTCATGCGTTTTATTATAGGTATTATATTTGCACATTAGCTTATGAAATTCCCCTATCATGGAAATTTTCCCTGGGTATTATGGGAAAAAATATGTAGTTGGAACAATAATGGGAATTTACCAGGGGTCTATTGAGAACTGACTATGTAATTGGACTTGGGAATGGGAATACCCCATGGGTATATTATGAATGGATATTGAGGCTCGACTCATTGTGAGTGTGGATAGAGACATATAGATTCAAGTTGAAGTAGTTGTGGATAACCTTGGGTGTAAACTTGGTGTTTGAGGGTCAGGAGGGTTATATAGATGATTTTAATTTAAGATATAATTAATTATTCTATTTATTATACAATTACATGAACTATTACTCAAACAATATTTGTTTTAGATACTATTGGTGGTGGCCTACTTATTTTTACTCACACATTGTTAGGGATTCCATTTGGTACCCGGAAACACTCCTAGGATGAAATTGAATACGTGTTCAAGGGGCCATGTTCTTAATTTATTTACTTCATAGTTGAGATTGGATATTGGACATGAAACAGAGTAGGGGGTAGACACTAGTTTTTGGAGTCTTTGTTTCGAGTCTTTCTTTAATTTTGTTACTTGTATGACTTTAGTATGAATTTTTTTAAGATATTTCATTTTTTGATTTTATTGGGATGATTTGAAAATTTCATATTTATCTATTGGATTTGATAGTATAGGTTTTTTATTTTTTTCCCCATGTGATAATATTTTTCTACCAGAGGGTATAGTCTCCCTCAATATTTATTAAATCATCACTTCTAGTTTCTAGTCATTATAATATGAGGAGTCATGCTTGAGGTCTCATGGAAACCTGTCTTTGCCACATGAGAGAGAACCATGTCCATGATGTTATAGTCATAGACTAAACCAAGTTATGATTAAAAATAGAAATAATCTTCCTCAAACTGACGATCCATTTCAGCATACCCTCAACTCAGAATTTGGAAATAGTATACTCCAAATATATAATTTTAGAGTCAATATGATCATTAAATTTTTTTGGTTATGTACTTTGTTCTGATGAATGCACCTATAGTTTTCATGGGCCTGCAAAAAAATTTCATCCATTGGTTCCTTAATTAGTTTTTTGTTCAATTTTTTAATGTTATTTTGATTAACTCTAAGAATAGGAATGACCATGAGGGACACAAAGTGATCTTGTTGAGTTGGTCATATAACCATTGACTTACGTTGAATTTTCTATGGGAGGATTCTAAATTTAAAAGGTTCATTTCCTTGGGAAAATAATTTATAAAGAAGGAATCTCATCTGATCCTATGAAAATAAAAGTAATTATTTATTTGGGTCATCCCCAAAAAAATATTTGAAGCTTTCTTGCATTGGAAGAATATTATTGTCACTTAATTTGAGTATTTTTTATGGATTTCTTCTACTATTACCATATTTAAAAGAAAGGCAATTCCAAATAAAAATGATTATAACTATTATAAATAATTCTAGAAATCTCAGTTCTCCTTAACACTCATCCTCGTATTTCCAAAAAATAGTTCAACATTATATTATTTATTGTGATGTGTATGAATCAGTTGTGGATTGTGTTTTTATGTTGGGAGATCATGTCATGGATTATGTATTAAGGATATTTATAAAACATAAAAATAATTACAACACACATGATCTAGAATTTACAATAGTAGTCCATGACTTGAAAACATGGTGCCACAATCACTTTTGTGAAAATTTCCTAAAATTCACTAATCATAAGAGCTTGAAACATACCTTTTCTAAATGAGACTTGAACTTGAAGAAGAAATCAGGAATGGAGTATCTCTGTATGTTTGAATTTAACTTAATGTATACACTTAGGAAAGAGAATGATATTGTAGATTCTTTTATTTAGAAGTATTATAGTGAAGTGGTAAGATAGGATAATGACCAATGGTAGTTAATGAGTGTTATTATTGATATGCATTTTGATTTTATTGAGTAGAATGAAAACAAAGTTTATTCTTGATCACCCTTATTACTAATTTAATCAACTTTTTGAGAGAGTATCAATAATTATATCCAAATTTCATCACCATTAGGTCAAACCTAAATGATGGGAAGGCTATGGATTCTTAGACTAAGAATGTAAACTCAGGGTTTCATTTTTGGAATCAAATTGTGGTTCCACAATTTTTATATTAAAAATTATATCAATGTATAACCATTCAAAATGGGTTACTAACCAAGTTAATAAGAAAATTTATAAGGAAATAAAAGCTCTTTTTTGGTTGTTGGGTATAAAATGGGAAATTGTGACTTATGTTATGAAATGTCTCTGTTGTCATCAAATCAAGGCTAAGAATCAATGATTATATGTTATGATACAATTTATAAAATACCTAATTATAAATATGACCATATTTTTATGGAAATTATCACTAGTTTATAATGGATTATTTGGAAACATGACGTGATATGGTTGATTATGGATTGACACACCATGTCGGTACACTTTCTCCCAATCAGAGAGTCCAATGTGGTGGAAGATCTATCGAAGATATTTATTCAATAAGTTTTCAAGATATATAATGTACCAATTTTTATCATCTAGTATATGGATCCTCGATTAACTTCTTGGTTTTATCCATCCTTAAAATAGGCTCATAAATTCAATTTACCATAATCATGGTATATCATTCTAAGATAGATGGGAATTCATAGGGAACAATTCATATATTGGAAGATATTCTCAAGTCATGTTTCATGGATTTCATTTAGTCTTAGGAAGATCACATCTTGTTAGTGGATTTATCATACAATAAAATTTATTAATCCTTGATACATATTGTCCTATTTAAATAATTTGATGATCATCTTTGTAATTCTACACTCTTTGGGTGTAAATTGTAGATACTTTATTTATTGGACCTATCCTTGTATATGAGTATATAGAATTATTCCATACAATCTAAAATTATATGGATATATCTAAAATATAATAGTAATTATATAAAAATCATAATCATCATCCTTTAACTTTTAATGTGATTGGTCATGTCATTTTGAATTTTTCACTGAGACTTGGTCATGATTACTTAATAAAGAAATGGAAATTAGGTCTAGGGTATTTTTTTCTCATTTTAGATTCTAGGATAGATTGGTGATGTTGTAAAAAGTTTATCCATAATGGTAAGATTAAGTTTGATAAATAATGTGTTCCGTGTATCTCGATTGAATAAGAATCATCTATACTGTAGTAATGTGATAATCTGGGATCATGTTACACTTGATCGATATGTAATGTTTATCCATGAACTCGTTTGAATTCTAGATAGACATGAGAATACTTTATGAAGTATATCTATTTCTATGGTGATAGTATTATGTCATCTAGGATAGGTTCAAAAAGAGATTTGGGATTGGGAAAATTTTATACAACACAAGTGGCCAAAACTATTCCAACTTTTTAAGAAAGAAAATCCCAATTATAGTGAAAATGTAACACCCACAGTTTAAGTTATATCCCAATTTTATAGTGTATTTAAAGTTAGGTAATTTTTAGTTTAATAATTGGAAAGTTTTTTAGATGGTTTCATAAGGTTTTTAATCCTCTTTGAAGGAGAACAATTTGTGTAAACTATGCCCAAGTCTCCAAAAGACCGTGTAAGGGTTTTGGGGTCTCAAGGTTGGAACATAGTTTGGAAAAACTGTGCAAAATGGGATTCTTTATAATATTGTCAATTCATTTTTCTAGTGCATGGTTTTTCAAAATTTGTGGGAAGATCATGCGATAGGAATTTATTTGAATTGAAATTTATTTTAAAACTCAATACTTTCTTGAAACCCATAATTCTTCCACCATTGACCTAGGATATCTATTTCAACAATTCCCCTAAAAAAAATTCCATGATCTTCTTTCTATGGACTCTAATTATGATTATTCTTTGAGAATTTGATCAAGAATATCAAAGGTTAAGACCCAATTCTTCCTTCCCATCTTTTATCTCCTTGGTTTTTCTTGAAAAGAAACATATATCAAAGTTGATATACCAGAACCTCTAGGATCAGATGAGTTTTAATCTGTTTATATTTGAATTTGATTGGGAAATGTAAGGAAGGGGTAAATTTTGTGGGATTGTCTAAGAATAGGTGTTACAAAGGAATCCAAGGTTGTTTTTTACCCCTTCCACTTTTTATTAGAATGTGATTCCTTTAATTACTCTGATTAATTCTATTTGGTTTGAGTAAAACTCATTTCCAAAACTCTAATGAATCTATACTGGTTTCATATCTTGTTTTCATTCATCATTTGGGGGATGTGGGAGACACCACATGAGATTTAAATGATGGTTTTTGAAAAAGTGAAACATGATAAATTTAATATGCCTTTATCTTTGTTCATTACATCGATAGGATTTCATGTGTACTTTTGCATTGGGGAATTGGATCATCGATGGATTCCCTGATCAGAACAACATTTTATCCTGAATGGACCGAAGGCCTTCATTTTTATTGATTTTGATAACCCGCCTTTCAAGGGATGAGGGGGAACCCTTACAAGGCCCGTAGTCTTAGAGATTACATGGTCCGTAGGATTAAGAGATTACATATCCCAAAGGTCCTAAGGAATTCAACCAGACTATCTACAAATAACTACCCCTCCCCAGCATCTACATCATGATATTAGCTCTCCACATTTGCATGGTCATCTGTCTAGGCTTCCCCTGTAAGCACAGGATGGTCCTGATGGCATATCCATACCCTCTCATTCTGACAAATCCATTTGGCTTTGCTCTGTTGAGTGCACCTTCTCTGAATCCCCTTCTGGGGTTGCTCCTTTTTTGTAGTGTGTCTGGGGAAACTGCATGTGGCCCGAAGGCCTTAAAGGCGGGCTGAAAGACCTACTAACCTGAAGGCCTAGGTGTCCTGAAAGTCTTAAGGACTCCAAGCCCAAACTTGTGGCCCAAGGTGAATATTTTTAGATACTACAGTACTGAACAATACCTGATACAGTGACTACTACAGTACCGTACAATGTACAGTCTCTACTACAGTACCTGCTACAGTATCTGCATAGTGTATAATCTGCCAGAGTACTGCTACAGTACTACAACAGTACCTTGAAAATATGCCTCTACTTGGTTTTGAACCTGGGTCTTGTGGACGCACTTAAGGTTACCTCACCAACTAGATTGAGGCTCATGTGCCAACACCATTTAAGGAGGTCCAAGTTGTACATGAGTTTGTCTGTTTGTGTGATTCATTTCAAATGAAATATCCTTACATGGATCATAGAAAAATTTCACCTTGATAATTGGAATTTTTTGTGAGTATTGGTCTTCCACGTGTATGTGTTTGTGGGATTAAATAATATCTATTTGAATAAATAGTTTTTGATGCCTTTTAAACAAAATTTTATAACTATTTTGATATCCTGATTTTTTGTTTAGAAATATTTTGGTAAAACATAATTTTCTATTTTTATTTGTATAAACTACTTTAAACTTCTTTTGATACTCCTATTATTTTATAAAATTATTAGATAGAATGATTTTGTTTTTAGAGGCATGTGGGAAAAGTATCTTGGGTTTTAAAACAAGGTTATTATACTCATTATTTTATATACACCTCAGTTCATATGTAGATTTTTTTATTCCATGATGTAGGAATGGGATGGGTATCATACTTCACTATTGGAACACCTAGATAGATGTTGTTGTGGTTCTTTAGTGACGGAGCTTTAGTGCATGGTCAAGTCTGGGATTTTAGTGGGGTGCAACATGGGTGGCCTATTCTATCACTGCTTTTAAGTCTTAGATATATTGGATCTTTTATTTTTAATATTACTCAGATTTATACTTATTGATTTTATTTAGTTTTTGGTTTTTATCTCTTGAATCATTATGTTGTTTTCTCTATCATTGTTTATATGTTAGTATTTTTTGGGTTCTTTTGTATGGTTGTATTTGTGTGTGGAAGGGTAAATCATTTCTCCCTCATGTTCTTGTGTATACCCTCATAATTTATTACCAACCTCACATCAAAAAGCATTCCCCCCATGTGAATTATAATTATAACTTATCATTTACACATTCCCTCCACCTTTTTTATTTTAAAAAAGATTCATATTAGTTAATAAAACATAGGATATGAAAGTAAATGTTAGGTTTGAAGTAGAGACTTGAAGAACAATGTAAAGTATTAGAGTGAAAGAAAAAAACAAATCATATTATGTTAAAGTACTTTCTCTTTTAGAATATGATCTTTAGTGTGTAATTTATAATGGTCTTACAACCCCTTGGAATATCATTTATAAAATTGAAATAATATTGAATCATGAAAACATAAATAAACAACAACCTTTCATTTATTTTTTGAAAATATATTATTAAATAATTCAATTAAATTTAAAAACAAACATCAATTTTAAATTAAAATAATTCATAAAAATGTATTTAATAGTCAATCACAAATAATTTCTGATCATAAGACAATCACCCATGGTACCAGTTATTTTAGTACAATGGAATGGAAAAGAATGAGATATTTGAAATTTAATCCCTCTTTAGAGATTTACAGACAAAACATTTGAACTTATTAATATCTTTTTCAAGTCAATAATTTTTATCATTGTAATTTTCAATAATCATATTAAATTAGTCTAAAATATTTCATTTCTCTTCCACCATATTCCATTGTTTCTTAAGAATCAGGTATATATATTCCATCTTCTGATCCTACTCTCTAAACCTTTTCTCTTGATCTATTGATCTCTTAACTAGGGTATCTATATCTTATTTGAACTCGTTTTTTTCATTTAGAAACTTGATATCATCATCCTAAAACATTATATATCTAAAAAAACTCTTGATTCTCCGAAATTGAAATAAATGATCATCCTTGAAATTTAGAATTTTAGTATTCATATCAAAATAAATATAAGTCAATTGTTTGTATTTGAAAATACATAACTTGATCATGACGCATATTCTATTTATCTTTCATCATTGGAATAACTAGTATCATTTCATTATTAGACTCTAAAAAGTAAGTAAGTTAATTAAGTTACAACTCCATCCATTTTGATCTGCTACTCGTCACTGAATTAAATGAACTAACAAATGATTTATCCTCTACTAATTAAAATTATGGTTTGTGTATATATGGTCAATTTTTCTTATAATTAATCTCTATAATCTATACATTCTCTGACAAATGATCTTTTTAACTTCAGTTTTATTCTAACCATTTAAAATTTTAAAATCTAATGTTATTTCCTTCTCGAATATCATTGATTGATTATTCTCATCTTTCTCAGTGGATTTTGAATCTAATGAATTAATATAATTTAATGAAATAAAATATGGGGAAGATGAGGTTTAGTTGATTTATGTACTAATGATTTCACTACATAAAGCTCTCTCAAAATTCTTTCTTTTGAGTATCAGTATCTTGAGTTTCCACTTCTTTATATATAGTCTAGTTAACTTCCACTTATTCTAAATATTAGACTATTTGTTCAAAATATTCCCGTTTTTCATGATAAGGGGGTGATACATATGAAGATTTATCATTAGTTTCTAGAATTATAAATACCTTCCCAATTTTAGAAGCATCTAAAAATCCAACTTATTATCTAGAGTTAATTTTTTAAAAATCATTTCAAAATGGTTATTGGATGAAGAATGGCCCTCTAGAAAACATGAGATTAATAAAATTTATTCTCTTATGATAGTATTATTTTCATTCATCTATTTTATATAAATTCTTGAGAATCTCTTTCTCTATGAAATTTTCCTTCCAAATTATTATGTCCAATATAATGATTACCATATTCCTTATATTTGTTATCCTTATATGATTGATTAGCTTTATGTTTCAATTCTATGTATTGTTTTGCTACCATATTTTCAAATATTTCATATAAAAATTCATTATGATTTTTATTTAGTGATTCTACTAATAAATATTATTTTAAATTACTTTTCGTAATGGAATTATCTTTATTATTATTATATGAAAATTTTCTCTTCTTCTCAGATCATAATTTTTTCCAAACATCATCCTCCCTCTTCTTATCATCAGCCAAAATACTAACCTCTAAGGATTTCTCAAAGAATATAATTTATACTATATGATAAAAAACATCACTTGTATGAAGTTCTTGGTGCTTAGGTTACTCCCTTTCACCATTTCATAAGTACCAGGTTCTTAATTCCTTCATTATATAGAAACTTCACCAAAACACTATTTAAAATTTGATTATATGGTAGAATTTTCAACTTAACTATACCAAAACTAATATCTTCAATATACTCCAAAATAAAATTTTTCATGTTGAACTTTCTCATGTTGACCAAGAAATATAGAACATACATATCCTTTATTTTGACTATGTCCTTTCCTCCTTTCCTCAGTATCAAGAAAAATTTAATTCACAAAAAAATACATGCTTCTATTTCAATATGTTTATATTTATAACCTTGTACTTAACATTAAATAAAATATCCAAGGATTTAGTTCTATTAAATTTACCTAAAACCTCTAGTAACGTATATGAAATAAATAGATATTAAACTTGTTGAATTAGAATCATAAAATCCCAAAAACTCTTCAAATTAAATATACAAGGATGATCACATACTATAAACTTAATTTCTTTCTATCTAAATGAGTCGTCAAAATGAGTTATCCCTTAGAACTCATGGATGATACATCGATGTAATAGTGGAAAATACTCAATGGATACCTATTTTTGATATATTTTTACACCCACAATGATTTGATTCAATGTGGACCTTCTTTCCAAAGGCAAGAAGTCAATGGGATTTTATCAGTGACATCTTATAAAATATCTTGGTTGAGAGGATGGGAGTTTGGGCTCACCACACCCTTTTAATAGATATTATTTCATACTCCATGACTCCCTTATTTATTTGATACATCTTCATTAAACACACCAAATAATGTTAGTAACACTACTATTTACCCTCATGAATAATGGTCGATTATTAGAAGGTTGATACTTTGATTTAAAGCCTTTTTATTAATGGAACTTTGGGATTTAACATCATATTGGAATAAATTTTTTATTTATTATTTGGATCAATCCCATTAAATAGTTTTCATAGGTACCCTTGTGAATTAAATCGGATCCCACATAGTTATGTGCCACTAAATATGATATGTTGTTCCATTTAATGTCATATATTAAGGACAATCTCTGCAGTTCAACATCATGCGGTAAGGAATAATATGTGAAATATTTATAGAAATGGTTGGGGTGTGACTTATGCATGAGTGTCCCTTTCCGATGTGCTCGAAGATAGATAATCCCCGTTGAGGATGGATGGGGCCAACAAGTGGAGTATGGCCTTCTAAATGAAATATGATCACATCTGGAGGGGATATATCTCTCCATATTGGGTTATGATGCCATTAGAAATATTTAATGATAAACTAATTATGACCTTATTGAGAATATAGCTCAATGGGTAACTTATTATGTGATGGATATTTAGGGATTTCATGTTAGGGCCTTAAAAAGGTGTCTTACTTATCCTATTGGTGATAGGAATCAAAGACCATGTAGTTTGAGTAGCATAGTTTAAGGTCAGATGCAGGAAATGTACCAAGTAGTTTAGCATCATGAGGTAAGGATGTTGTTGTGAAGTTTATCATCATATGACTAGGTTATTGGCCTTGTAGTTTCACATTTAATAGTGGGGTCTGTCTATTCCATGAATGGTGTAACAATATTTCATAGATTGGAGATTATGCATTGAAGCTACCCTAGAATATTGGGTGGGAATTACACCAAATAAGAGGCTAATCATCATGCTAATGTCATGATCACCATAGGAATCTAAGACCATGCGAGTCATTATTGGTTTGAGAAATAATAGAAAATAGAATATTAATCACATCATAATATTAGGTTTGGATGGGACTTACACCTGAAATGGAATCCCATAATAGTATTCCCTCCCTTATCTGGTGGTGGATGAGGGAGGTGATATATAAGTCATAAGGAATATGAATTCCAAAAATAAATTTTAGGTGCTTACTCTATGATTAATACCAACATAGAAATATACTTTTCACCCACTGATGGGTAAGGACAAGGCTATTTTAGGGTATCTAGGGAGAAATACTAGGGGATTACTCCATGATGGATTTTAATTATCATATTCATAAGTATTTCTAAACCCTCAATTGGTGATACACAATATCTAGTTGGAAAATAGTAGGCATATATGTTTCCCAATTCACTTAACATTTTAGGAATCGAGTAAAAAGTAAAAGACACTTCCTGAGATGAGAAGATTACCACTTCTACATCTATGATTGAGGTCCTCGTATATTTATATGAGAAAATTGATGATGTGGATTAGTATCAGTTTATAAAAATATACCAAAGAATAATATTATATATGAATCACAAGATCTAGGAAACCGTATATATTGGGTGATCTTAGAAGAGGCTAGTTTATGACTCTTTTGATGTTTTGACATAGGTGTAAGAGAACAATGGAATTATTTTTGGATATGGTTCATTTGTATAGTTTATGGAAATGGCCCATACCAACACGAATTCATGTGGACAGATTTAATTTATGTGGGATTAAATATCATTGTAATAACTTTTACATGAAAGGTTACATAGTAAAGACCCTAGTCATTCCAATGATGTTCATAGGGGGTGGTGGGTCCACATAAAGATGGAACACATTATTTTACTCTACATGATGATGTTTGGATGTGGGAACATATACATGATATGAATAAATGGGATGAATAAGAAGTTTTCATGAAGATTTTTATAGGTCCACTCCACATGATGGCTACTTCATGTGATATTGTCATGTGAGGATGACTGTATGGAGGCAGTTCACATGATGGTGGATTGAAGGGAAGTTATTTCACAAGATCCACATGAATGTATGAATTCAGCATGATTATAGCTCATCATAAAACCATGTGGAATCCTTATAAATATTTTATATGTATATATCATCACATTATTTTATTTTATATCCAGAACACATAAGCGGTACATATAAGGATACCCACATGAGGATAAACACAACATGTCATCGCTTTGCTGTATGAGGATATCAAGTAAAGATACTGTGTAACACCCCCAACTCTAGTAACCTAGAGTTAGTGTGTACTTTATTAAATTGCAATAAGATACAAGGTATCCCATCCCAAATAATTGATTAGTTTAGTAGTCTTTAAGAACCAGATATAGATATCATTCCCATTTTTCACTAGAAATAAAATATAATATATAATGAAAGAAAATGTTTTTCATCCTTGAAACATGTTTAATGTACTATTCTTCATAAACTGGGGAAAGGAAAAAAAAATAAATGTGATATAAAATTCACAATAAGGGTTATGTACAATATAATATATCTAGATTAAATGAGGAATAAAAAACATCGCAAGATAAATAGATAAAAACACATGTCATTTAATCAATAACTTGAGAAAAAATGCATCCATGGATAATATCAATTTTCTAATCTCATGGATAATAGTACCTAAATTATAAATGAAGAAAATTCATAATGTTGGGAATCATTATTTATGACATCATGAAATATATACCATTAAATTATTGTTTCAAGACATTTTAGACTATGAGTAGGTATACTCTAAAACCTCAATTAATAAATTTTGGCACATGATTTGTCTCATTAGGTTTATCAATACATAAAAGGGATATATAATTTTTGTTCCCCACACATTATTTAATCTCAAATTCATTATTCATATATTAAATGATCAATTTAATTCATAAACAATATGAATTATCAATACATTTTAGTATTGAATAAATAATACCGAATATCAATATTTCACCAGTCAAATAAGTAACCTTCAAAATTAAACAAAGTATTTTGAAATGGTATGTGGTTTGGAAAATAATCATATCTATGATACAAATATTATGGATATTTAAGATAAATTTAATGTCCAATGATCAAAAGAAAGGAAATTTTTTAAGATAATGTTAACTAACAAACAATTATTTAGAGATAAGATCTTACAATCGATAAATCAGAGATATAGGTTTTGTTAAAAAATTATTTCTTTTATATAATAAAGGAAAATGGAAGTTAAATATTAAAATAATATTTTATTAAATATTTTTATTTTTAAAACAATTTAGAATGTGTATAATAAGATATGATATTAAAATGGTTATGCCAATGGGAAATTTTGTTAACACCATATATGTTCAAAACATTTTTTTTTGTATTTTTGTAAAGAGAGTCAAAAATGACCCTTTTCAAATATATTTGAAATATTCCATAAATTTTTTTAAAAAAGTACAGTATTTCTTAAATATTAATTTTCTTAAATAAAATGAATTTTTTAAAACAATTTTGAAGAATATGGACATGGAAGAAAAACTCACCTGATCAAAAAGATAAATAGGATTGTATTTCCATTTAAATGTTTCTTTGATTAATTGAAATTATTAAGAGAGGAAAAGTTGTAATAAAATATTTAAACTCTTTAAATATCCATATTTTAAGAGAAATATATGGAATTTAATAATTTTATATTATAATATTCCTTCAATAAAAATAGGAGTAATCCCCAAAAATGAGATTGTAAAATAAATTCTCGCCTATTTTAGTTACATTCAAATTGAAACCCCTTGAAAGGGTAAAATAAAAATGGAAGATTAATATTAATTAATATATATATATATATTCATGTTAAATACCTCAAAGGGGAAGTATATTCACTACCTAAAAATAAACAGGTTCATAATAATAAATTTGTCTCAAAGGAGTGGAAATTGAGATTAAATATATTACCTCACATTTCTCTTAAGTTGAACATAATTTAAACCTATGCATAATAGTTTTTAACATTTTATTAATTTATAATAGAACAATATTCATATTTATAATTTAATATATGATCCTATTATAACATCTTATCACCCACTTGTAAATAGTCCTTCATTATTACCATTGTCTCGGGTGTTAGTTGTTTAGTTTTTTCATTCATGTTTTTTCATGAATGTTCTAGTTCTTGTGAATAGGATATAGTTAAATAATATTTATAATTATATTAATGTTATAAGTATAATATTTATTCATTGGACACATTTTTATAATCAATCGTTAAATTTTGACATGGAAAATGAATCACTTCGCTTCGTGGAGATGGTAGACCATATATACGTAGGAGCAACGTTATCATTTATTTCATGGTTGATAGGTTATGAAATTAGATGATATATTAAATTTATTGAATCAATATTTTTTCATAATTAATTAATATATTCATTTTATCCATTATTATAACTATCCATGTGATTCAATGATGGAGAAAACTACATTGGTTTGTAAGGCGTTAGTATGTTGTACACACTAGAAATGGTTTTGTTTCCCATTTGATGGAAAATGAGATAGAATATTATTATGTCATAAAAATAATAAATACCATAAAATGATATATACTGTGTTTATTATATTATAACTTTTAATACATAATTGTAGGTTTTTAATGGAAAAAACTAAAAAAGA
The DNA here is from genome assembly GCA_963277665.1 of Viscum album. Taxonomy (NCBI): domain Eukaryota; kingdom Viridiplantae; phylum Streptophyta; class Magnoliopsida; order Santalales; family Viscaceae; genus Viscum; species Viscum album. The sequence continues at coordinate 1,078,752,438 of OY728150.1, forward strand.
AAGAGCTTCGTTAAGACTGTTACCTTCTCTTAAAGAATCCTCATTTAGATCACTTCTTAAGGACACTAGGTTTGGTAGTTTAGGAATAACAATACCTATATAAAATTAATAATTAATTTTATATGATAATTTTTCAGGGTTAGGTACAGTAAGAAGGCTCAAAGTGGTGTAAAGATGATAGGGGAGGGGATTCCTGTTATAAGTATGGGAGAGGACACACTTAGAATTTATTAAAAGATTAAAATATTATAATTTCAATTTCAATAAAAATTATCAAAAATGGATATAATTTTTATGTTGGGATAGTATTATTTCAAAATAAAACAAAAATTTTGAGTTTTAGCAAGCAGTTTGGTTTTTTTAACCTTTATCGTTTTAGATTAACCACTCGTAATTCTGTTTTAACCATAACTATGAAAATCAATTTTTACTATTTTTACTATTAAATATGACCAAATAATAATTTTAACTTCATAAATATTATAAATTAAGATAATTGAAACTATTTAATCCATTTTATCAAATTCAATTCAAATAATTGTCTGAATTTAATTTAAAAATAGAAATGAAAAAAATGATTAAAAATGATTTTTCTAGAAATATATTTTTCAAGAATAATATTATCTTAAATTAACTATATGGATAATAATATTCATTATATGGATTTAAATTCATATATTTATATATATAATCTATAAATTTAATTTAAATAATTAATTATTAAATATTACTTTAATTAATTAAAATAGAAAGACATTATACATTTAAAAATTGTTTTCTGAAAAATATCCCTATTACCTCCAAATGATATTATATTTATTTCAATAAAATAAATTATAAATACATGGTTAATTATAAATAATATAAAAAATATTATAAAAAAATTATTAATAGTTAAATACAATATTTTTAATTATTCATAAAATCTTATTTCAAAGGGAAATTTTTAAAAAATCATTGGTGGCTTATTTTGACCAAGTAAGTTAAAAATTGATATTAATCTTATAAATCTATATTTTTTATTATATGATATATAAAAATTTTAAATGTATTATAGTTTTATTAAAATATAATGGTAACTTAATATTAATCAATATTGGGTGTTACATTCTTCCCACCTGTAAAAATTTCAACTTGGAAATTTTCATTAATATTATTTTATAATAAAATGTGGGTGGATCTTCTTCATAAGATCCTCAAGTACCCATGTTTATTCCTCCATTTTATGATTTAAATAAACTACCTTTACTAATTACATCATATGATTCATTAACATTTGTTCTCTAGTGTCAATAATTTGGGTAGGCCCTTTACAGTATGATAGTTCAGGTTCCAATTCTACTTCTTCAAAAGTGAGAACATGTATTGGGTATGTCGTATGCTTACATAATAATGAGATTTGGAACACATCATGTACATTAGAGAGGATCATTATAATTTCAAAATAATAATCCATACCTCTAATTATTTCCATAATTTCAAAATGTTTGATGCACCTAGGGCTCATATTCCCTTTCATAATGAACCTTATAATTCCATTCCATGGAGATACTTTCAATAAAACATAATCTCCAACTTTAAATTCCATTTCATTCCCTTTTTTATTAGAAAAACTATTTTTCCTACATTGAGCTGATTTAATATTGATCTTAATATTCCATACCTCTATAACTGTCTCCTCAACATGTTCTAGGATTACATGCTTCCTTTCACTAACTTCATCCAAAAAAGTTGGAGTGTGACATCTCTAACCAAATAATGATTAAAAAGTGCCATTTGAATACTTGAATGGAAGATATTTTTGTAGGAAAAATTTACCAAAGCTTAATAATGATCACACATACCTTAAAATTCAAGTGATCATGACCTAAACATATCTTTTATTTTATAAATAGTCCTTTTTTATTTCCCCTTGGTTTGAGGATGATAAGTGGTTCTCAAATGAAGCTTGGTATCAAGAGACATGTGAATAATTTTCTACAATTTCTATATAAATAATGAATTATGATCAAACAGAATTGAAAGAGGTGCACCATAAAGTCTTACAAATTCATTAATATAGATTCTTTCATGGAGATGAAGGGGTAAATCTTCTCTTATATCAAGGAAATGTGTAGATTTGGTAAGGTGGTCAACAATAACCCATATTGCGTCATTCATTCAAGGAGTATTTGTTAATCCAATGAAAACTTTCATAGTAATCCTATCCTATTTCCACATAGAAATGGGAATAGTTTTCATAAATCCGATAATAATTTTACACTTAGAATTCACCAATTTAAAACCCATGAATATTGTTACGTTATTAGAAATTTATGACCTCATATTATCCCACAAAAAATGTTCCCTCAAATCCATATACATCCTGGTGCTACCATGGTGTGTAGATAAATTTGAGCTATTATCATCATCTAATAATTAATTGTTTATATTAGTTATAGATGGAAAACATATACTTTTTTCAAATTTCATAATTAAATATTCATATAAAAAGTCTTCCAATTTCCTATCCTTTATGGATGTAATTTTATTTTGAAAATTATCTTCATCGGGTTGATAAATTCTAATCTTTTCTAATAAATACGGTTTAAAAATAATTTGAATAAGGAGTGATTATTACCCATTATTAATAATTCCCATATCCATATTTATTATATCAATGAACATATGATCCTTATCCTCCTTATTTTGGTCAGAACTCCATGCTCTTTCCTACTCAACGCATTTTCCACATTATTTACCTTCCATGGGTGGTACTGTGTTGAGTAATTATAATCTCTGAATATCTCAAGACATAATATTTTCCTCATATTTATCACTTTATATGAAAGGATTTATTCCAAAATTTTATGATCTATGTATATTTTACATCTTTTTTCATAGAGATAATGTATCCATATATTTAAAGAAAAGATTATGGCTGCCAACTCTAGATCATGAGTTGGATAGTTTTGTTCATGAGTCTTTAAATTACTTAATTCATATGCAATAAATTTATCATTATTCATAAGGACATAACCATGTCCATTATTTTATGTATCACATTATATAAAAATCCATTATTTCCTGATAGTAGATTCAAAATCAGAGCATTGACCAATCTCATCTTTAATTCATCAAAATATTCTTCACATATCATTGTCCATATAAAAATAACCCCTTTATTTTTAATCTTGGTTTATGGGATATCCAATTAGTAAAATATTTGAAAAAATCATTTATAGTAACATTCTAATAAAAAAACTACATACAGTGGTTATGTTCATTAGTTTATTCAATTCTTGAAATAAATTTTTCTTCACAAGATGAACTTTGATTATATACATTGAGATAATATAGACAAGAAAATAAACTTTCTTAATCAATAATTCATGATTAATATATTTACCATATAAATATTTTCATCTAAGATACTCAAGAATGACCTGTATGTGATTTTCATGGTCCTTATATATTTTAGAATACAACAAGATATCATCAATAAATACCAAAAATAAAATTATCAAGATATTCCTTGAATACATTGTTCCTTAAATACATAAAAATAGAGGGTGAATTATTGAATCCAAAATGCACTAAATTAAACATATAATTTACATACCTTATATGAAATTATATCTTTAGAATATCTTCTTTATTTACTAGCAATTATTGATACCGAGAACGATGTTCAATATTTGAAAAATGTTGATCTCTCTCAAGTTGATCGAATAATTCATCAATGTGGGGAATATGATACGTGATCTTCATTATGATTTCACTGATTTCCCTATAATCAATGTAGGGACTCATATATCCATTTTATTTTTAATGAAATTAATATGGGCTCCTCATGTTGAATCACTAGGTTGTAAAAATCACTTATCACAAAACTTGTCCATTTATTTTCTTAACTCCACTAATTCAATAGTATCTATTATATATAGAGTCTTTAATATAATACTTTCATTTGGAATTAAATCAATATAAAACTCAACTTCACATTATGATGGTTCTCTATGAAATTCCTAAGGAAATACATCAATGTATTATTGTATAATAACTACATCCTAAATTTAAATATTACTTTTTCCATTTGTAAGTTATGTCTGCTCTTCTACCCCAAGAATCTAATTTAGAAGAGATATTGGGTATGGATATAGGCATGTCTCATATGATGAAGTCTCCCCTTTAATTAAAAGTAATTCCATATCTTCATCATGAATCATAATTTTATACTCCTTATCATAAATTTTTGCATCATTTCTTGAAAGCCAGTCCATACCAAGGATTATATCAAATTCAATCATAGGTGTAGTAGTAAAGTATTCAAATAGAAAAAATATATGAGCCCTAATAGTAAATAACTAACATATACTTGTTGTGGGGATATTTACAATATGAGTCTTGACTGAAAACTGTCTTCTTAAGGTTACAAGGTAATATATAATTTTCTTTTCAAACATGGAAGATAGAAAAGAATGTGAAGATCCAGAATCAAATGGATAATTTGATATATTTTAGGATATTATTAAAGTACCTTCCACCATATATTTTGGAAATACAAATTCAGATATAGTGACTGAAAAATCTTATAATTATCCCCTTATCATCATATTTTTTAGTTCCCTTGACATTTGGGATGTTAGTTTAAATAACACCCCATCAAATTATAATTAAAGAACTAGATATTAATGTTCTATTTCTTCCCCTTAAATTCATTATCCATATAACCCTTATCTCTTCACTTTTTATAAACACATATTCCCTTCAAGAATTTTCTTGGATATTTATTTCCATAATTTTAACATAATGAAAATTGATTCATTCTCTTCTTCTTCATTGATGTGTTCCATTTTTCTTGGTTATGATCTGACCTATTTTTTATTGATTTCATACGAAGATATAGGATCTAAAAAAATCTTTCTCCATTTTGATGAAACATACTTGTATTTCATTATATGAGCGAAAATTTTGAGAAACCAGTGCCCTTTGAAAGCTTGGTATAATCCCTCTAAAGAAATGGCCAATTTTTTCTGTATTATGCATGTGACCCATAGAATACCTAGCTAGTCTTGTAAAGGTTTCCTCATACAACAAAAAACTTTCTTCTTCTTCTTTTATCTAATGTGATGGTATTTCTCTTCATTTAAGTTTTTTTCTCATAAGGGATATATTTATTATATAATGTCACTTTAAAATCTCTCTATTCCATATGTTATATTTGTTCTTCGTCCATAATATTATAGATTAATTACCACAATTTTTCAGCATCACCTTTAATACAAATCACTCCCATCATAACCTTTTCTCTTTTATTGTATCCTAGAATCTAGAAATATCTTTTTAGGGGACTTAATTTGTTTCTAATATACAACAATATTTGTAGTTCCACTAAAATATAGAGGCTTTTGTCACATGAAATTATCCAACATAAGTGTATCATACCATGTAACATCATGTTTACCTATATGTTCTATGTTATTAGTCATAAACTAGGCCATCTTCCCTAATATTCCCATGGTCTTATCAACTCCAATGTTAGTTATATTGGCATGCTTGGTAGGTAAATTTATACATTGGCCATGAGTATTGATATAATTATTTCTTCCATGAATCATTTATAGAAAATGTAATAAAAAAATTATGGCATAACAATATGAATTTTAAATAATATTATATTATTATAAATATAATGTTCCACTTAACATAAATTGAAAATCTATTCATTCTTAATCTCAGAATCATAAACTTGGTGTATTCGGTGATATCTTTAAATCATACAGAAATTTTCAATTGGTATATAAATTTAATGTGAATTAACCCCTGAATATCCCTTGGGAGTTTTAATATAGGTGTGGTTTATTGGATCATTCACTATGCACCAAAATAATGGTCAAGATATACTCGAACAACTATTTTTAGGCTCATTACCCCTAGATGAATTTATGCCAAAACAACATATACCTGTAGTATCTAGAGAGGTATGTATTACTAGGGAACCCACATAATATCTACCTTAACAAAACATCTATGATAATATTTAACAATTAGATATATACTCAAAATATATCATAGGGTTGTGTTCCCTAATCAATGTTTTCATAAATCTAGTTCACATGGTTCATACTAAAATTCCTTTGATACCAACTATAATAAGCGTAAAATGAGTAAAAAGGAGCCTATTTACACTTATCTACATTTTAATAAGATACAAGAGATATCATGCCAAATGATTGATTATTTTAAAAGTCTTAAAAAACTAAATACATACATGATTCTGATTTTACACTAGAAATAAAACATAAAATATAATGAAATAAAATGTTCTATATCATTGAAACTCATTAAAATATTTCTTATTCAAAACATGAGGAATGGAAAAAAAATATGGTTGATCTTAAATTATCATTAATGGGTACATAAAACATATTTTATCTAGAGTAAATAATGTATAAATAATATGTAAAGATAAATAACTGAAAAAACATTCCATTTAATCAGTAAATTGAGCATGAAATTTATCTATGTATAATATCAATGCAATAATCTCATGGATAATAATAAATAAATTATAAATGAATGAAATGAATAATTTTAGAATTTATGATTTCAGAAATCATGATATCTATAATATTATATCATAGCGTCAATATAGTTTAAATTATGTGTAAGCATACACTAAAAACCCTTTTAATAATTTTGGCCAACGGATTTGTCTCATGAGACCTGTTAATGCATCAAGGGACTATATGATTTTGGACCCCGCCTATCACTTCATATCCAATACATTTATCATATATTTAAAGAGAAAATTAATTCCTAAACAAAATACCATATCAATAAAACTTTATATTGACTATCTATAATCTTGCATCAGACCCGAATTCAAATCCCAGTGGGAAAACTTTTCCATAGGTACCTTAATAGTGTGGTATAACATTACGGGTGTAGGTACTATAGCAGGGTACTTTAGTAGTAGTACTATTCCTATTGAATGGGATTTTAGGCTATAATAGTTGGACATCAGTCCATAGGGCCTTTGGGTCATCATGGCAGGTTAGGAGGGACACATCTAATGGAAGGATCGAGCATAGGCAAGCCCGATCGTGGGAAAATACGGTTATGGGTCCTTTGGACCATTTATTTGGACTTACAATTCATGGACCTATGATCCATCTAATTTTTCCCCACTTCCCAAAAATAAAGAGGTTCATTTATTTAATAATAAAAACAGTCTTAATCACTGACTTACAAAAGTTAATTATCGTATTTAATACAGAATACTAAATAATAATATTTCCCCAGTCAATAAAATACATTTCAAATTAAAAAACCATATATAGAAATTATATTAACTTAATGAAATAATAATACCCATGATAAAAATAATATGGATATTTTATATAAATGTGATGTCCCAAGATCACAAGAAAGTGAAATTTTCAATAGAAAGTTAAAGACCACAAAATTAATATGATATAAGAGATAACTAACAATTCATCAAAATTATAGGATTTGTAATAAAATCATGTCCACTTGATGATTTAGGAAAATGTAAGTGAAATATTAAATTAATATTTTATGAAATATTTTTCTTTTTAAAACCATTGAACACTTGCATAATAAGCTATAAGCATAAAATAGTTATGGTATAATTATAGGTTATTAACATTGTATACATTAAAAAACATTCCTTTTGAGATTTTGTATAGAAATTTGAAAATGATAATTATGAAAAACAAAATAAATATTCCTTTGAATTTTTATATGAATTCATGGATAAGATAAGAAAAATTTTGATTAAATTAAAGAACTTTTGTAAAACATTTTTGAAAAATATATAAATTAAAGAAAAATTTACCTGAACAAAAAGAGAAATAAGATCATATTTTATTTTAAACATTTGTTTTCTTGATTTAAGTTCCAAAGAGAGAAAAATTTGGAAGAAAATATGTAAAATCCTTAAATATATAGAGCTTAATAAAGTAGATGGATTTTAAAAAGGATAGATCAAAATATTAATTTAATGAAAACAAGAGAAACCCTAAAATGATATTGTAAAATAAATTATCACCAGATTTGGTAACTTTAAAATTGTAAATACTTCAAATGATAAACATGAAATGAATATTTAATCATCATGAATAAATATATTTTCATGTTAAATACCTAAAAATGTTATTATATACACCACATAAAAATAAACAGGTTTATAATACCAAATATGTCTCAAAAGAGGGGAAGTTGAGATGAAATACCTAAACTCACATTTCTCCTTAGTTTAATGTGATATATACTCATTTATGATGAGTTTTAGAATGTTATTAATTTATAGAAGAACTATATTAATGTTTTTTATGTCATATATTATCTTCTAATAATATCTTATCAGTATTTTTTTAACAATATTTCATTATTATCATTATCTCAGGTGTTGACTCCTTCGTTTTCTCAGACATATTTTTTCAAATAATTTCTATTTATTATGAATAGTATATGTTTCTATAATATATATAGTGATATTAACATTATAAATAAAATATTAAATCATAATATTTATTTTTATAATCATTACTAAAATTTGGACATGAAAAATGAATCACATTGCATCATAGAGTGGGTAGGATATACGTACGCACGAACGATGATATAATTTCATTAATGGATGAAAGGGTAAGAAAGTAGATGATATATTAAATTTATAAAAACAATATTTTTTAATTATTATCATGCATGTTCATTGGTTACATCATTCTTACTGTCTATGTGATTCAGTGATGGAAAAAATTACATTGGTTTGCGAGGTAGTTGTCTATTGTACACATGAGTGATGATTTTATTTCACATTTGATGAAGAAGAAGATGGGATAATATAATTTCATAAAAAAATAACATATATATATATTTGGTAAATACTGGTTTTATTATATTTTAGTTTTAGGATATAATTTATGCTGTTAAAGGAAGGATTGAAAAAGAAAGAACATCGTTAATATGATTACCTTCTCCTAGATAAACCTCAATTCGATCACTTCTTAACGACCCTAGGGTTATCCTATTGGTAATAAAATCAAATCTAAAATGTTAATAATTAATTGTAGAGGATATTTTGGTAGGGTTTGTTCAATTTATAAGGATAAATGTTTTGTAAATAAGAGAAGGGATTGGTGTCCTTTTATAAGTGGGGGAGAGGACACACTTGGAATTTCTTAAAAGATTAAAATATTATAATGTAATTATCAAGCCAAATGATTCCATATAGATAGAGGTTAAAAGGTGTGATATTATGAAGTATAAATCCAACTAAAAATGGTGATTAAGAAAGTTTTTAGTTTATTTTAACACTTCTCTTTTTTTATTAACCCTCGGTAAACCCATTTGGAGCTTAACCAAGGTAATTAATTTTTAAATGTTTTACTATTAATTATAACCAAAATTTAAGTTGAACCCACTAAAAAATATTAATTTTATTGATTTAAAATATTTAATCCATTTTATCAAATTCAATTCATGTTATTTATAGAAATTAATTTCAAAATATATCCATAAAATGTGATGAAAAACTGTATTTCAAGCTATGCGTTTTTTGAGAATAAGATAATATTACATTAACTATATTAAAATTAAAAATAACTAAAAATGAAAATTTATATGGTATGATATATAATCTATAAATTTATTATAAATTATTCATTATTAAATATAATTTTAATTGATTAAAATGGAAATACATTATGCATTTAAAAACTATTTATGAAAAATATCTCAATTTACCTCAAAAAGATCATATTTTTATTTTTATAAAATAGATGTTCAATACATGGTTAATTATAAATATTATAATAAATTATTATAAATAAAATTATTAATTTTTAAATTCTAAATTTTTAATTATTCATAAAATCTTATTTGTAAGGGAAAATTTAAAAAATTCATTTTAGGAATATTTTGGCCAAGTATGTTCGAAATTGATATTCATCCTATCAAATTAGAATATTAGTGAAATCAAATATTAAAATGTACATTACATTTAGAGTGACCCACATTTTTCTAAACTGACTATTATATCATTTTTTATACAAAAAACATAAATTTATACATTTAAGTATTAAAATATTTAGTATCTTAGGAAAATTAGCATCATACATCACTGATATTGAATAAAACATAAATATTTATTTAAATATGTATTCTTTATCCTAAAAAATTATTATATTCCCTTTGTTACATATAGTCACCTGAGGATATACATCAAATAAATGGGTGAGCTAAAAGATCATCAAGAGGAGGAATATGGAGAATAAATCAATATAACATGGGTGAGCATAATTATCATCATCATATCATAATCATAGGATAATCATCATAATCGTGAAGAAAACATTTGATAAATTAATGGAATGTGGCACATTCATAAAAATAAAAAATCATTTTATAGTGTTCAAATACCACATGTAGCTTTGAAAAAAGCCAACATCGTGTTCATACATAACACATGTATATGAATAATAACATCATGATTATGAACAAATTTAGAATCATGTTCATTCATAATACACATAATCTTATGAGATACATCACATAACTAATATTATTAGAGGTATATATAATTTTGGTCTCACCCATCACATCATAAAACATGTAATAGTGAACTTTTCAAAATATAAATCATATATCAATGTAATGTAATGGTTTTAGTGCATTAATCCCATTTATAATTTGAAATAACTTAGTTTATTGGAACGTAGACATGTGAAATAAAATAAAAGAATATTATTGACCTTAGGCTATAAAAGGTAATTTTTAATTTTGGAAAACTTTTTTATTGTATTTTTATTTCTCATTTATGAAAGTAAATATTTTTTGTTTGATACTCAAGTTTAATAAATTATTAGGTCATTATTATATCATGAGTAATTTAATTTGAGATACATTGGTTATAGAAAAAACAGAATTTTTACTATTCACATGAAAATTGAAGTATTTTTTATTATTAATAAAAAATCACCCTTATAAGATTTTGATTTTATGATTGTAAAAATGATATTAATTTTAAAGAAAAATTATGAAAGGTAATTTTAATTATTAAAATAGAAATTATGATTTTTACAAAATACTTTAAAATGCAGTTTATTAAAAATGTGCTTTTGTTTTTTTGGACTTTTTTAATCCTGATATTTATTTATTTATTGAATTATAATATTTATATTTACTCACATTAATCATGATAAATATTATTTATATAATAATTTATTATTTTCAGGTTAAATTACTATTCCAATGGACAGGTTACAATTCCGAATGGCCATGTTACTATTCACAATGATAATGTTACTATTCAAACCATCACATTACTATTCCAACAGTAAAAGTATCTCCTATAAATACCTATTAATTCCTTCATTAATTATTCACATCAATTTATCTAATGGTATATATTTTAATATTCTATAGTTTTGATTGGTTTATTAATATTCTCGATTGGGAATAGGTAAGGGTACTTTTATTTCATTGTTTCTTCTCGTTCTCATGTCGTCTCTTCATAATTATGGTTCCTCCATAACACTTTGACTAGGTGAGTGGAATTATTGCTTAAAGGTTTTTCTCTATGGACCATGATTATCATTTGATGCTACTCATATGAGAGGTAATTCTCTAGTTATACCACCTCCAAATTCAGTATATGTAATGGATCAGGTATGTACTTCCTCGAGGGTGCTACATGGAACAAGTCGTGAACATGAGAAATATTTCGTCAAAGTGAAAGATGAAATGGCACTAATTTTATGAAATCAAGGATCTATAAGGGGCCAATTTACCTAGATCTAAGCTTCCCTCTATTCCCAAACTACGTGACTCTCTTCCATGGTGATATTCGAAAGAAAAAACTGTCTCCAACTTCAAACTCTAAGTCCCTTAGATGGTTCTCATCATATCACTTCTAATCACTTTAAGTAGATTTTATAGGTTGTTATATGGATTTAACATTATTTTTCATATCTTTCTTAAGATCAATTCCATATATCTTTCATTCACTGATGTTATCCCAACACGTAGTATTTCTACATCGCTTCCCATATAGACCTTCATATGGAGCCATTTGATTTTTGGATTGGATGCTGTTATTGTATGAGAAATAAATTAATGGGAGATTTTGATCCCATACTCCCTTAAATTCCATTAATAAGGCTCTTGGTATGTCCTCGATTGTCTTAATATTCCGTTCATATTAGCCAACAGTTTGGGGGTGATAGGTCATACTGAAATTCAATTCTTTATTCAAATCATGTTGAAGATATCTCTAGAATTTAGAAGGGAACCTTGGATCATGATATTATATGACAGATAGTAGAACCCCATGCAGCCTAACCACTTCCTTTATATATATATTGGAAACTTTTTCAAGCAATATATCTTCCCGAATAGTGATGAAGTGAATAGTCTTGGTGAGTCGATACACCGAAACCCATATTGTATTGTTTTTTAGATGTCTTAGGGAGGATAGTGATAAAGTCCATGGTGATGTTCCCCTATTTCCATGTAGGTACAGAAAATGTTTTTATCATCTCATTGGACTTCTGTAACTCTAATTTCACTTGCTAGCATACTAAACACCTTTAGATATGCTCAACAATATCCTTATTCATGTTGTTACACTAGAAGTGTTCTCAAATATCAAAGTACATCATGGTTCTTCTAGGATGGATATATAAAAATGAGATATGTGAATTATCCAATAGATAATTCTTTATCTTATTTGATGATGGAAAAAAATCCCAGTCCCAAACCAAATCAAACCATCATCATCGATATAGAATTCATGATGCTTCCCTTCTTTAACTACTTTCTCCTTATTTTGAATCTGTAGATTATCCCTCTATGCCTCCTTCACCTTATCTTAGATAGATGGTCAAGAAATCATTTCGGAAATGTAGTATTTCTTCCCTGACATTATGATTTAAAGATCCATACTTTTCAAATCCATGACAATATGGTCTTAATCAATCAAAATCATATATAGAGTAGACGTTCTTTCTATTAAGTTCATCACATAGCATATTCTCCTTTACCGAATGCTAGTGAATAGAGAAATCATGGTCCTTGGATAGCTCTAACCATTATATTTTATGTATCCCGAGCTCTTTCTGTGTGAATATATAATTTAGACTCTTATGATCGGTATATATATCACACTACTCTCTATAAAGGTAGTGTCGCTAAATATTAAAGGTAGAGATCATACATGCTAACTCTAGATCATGCATCGAGTAGTTTTTCTTCTATATCTTCTGTTTTTGTGACGTTTAAGCTATTATTTTGTCATTATTCATGAGTACACAACTAAATCCTTTCTTTGAAGCATTGTGGTATATCAAAAAATATCAACTTGATGGTAGTGTGAGTACATGATAAGTGATTAGACTCTTTTTATATACCTTAATATTTACTCATATTCTATTTTCTAGATATACATTATCCTTTTCATGTTAACATAGTCATTGGTATAGAAAATCATGAAATATTTCTCCCAAAACATCGATGGTACCCAGATAATCCTAGAAAATAATAGATTTTCATGACACTTAAAGGTCTAGGATATTCTTTAGTTGATTTTTTTACGGGTCTATATAATTTCCTTCACTAGTGATCATGTTCCCTGAGAATTTTACTTTTTATATCCAAAAGTCACACTTTCAAAAAATAGAATACATTTTCTCAAACCTTAATGTTTGCATCAAAATCCTTATATTCTCTTTAGGTTCCTCATTTATCTTAGATTAAATGATAATATCATTGATAAATACTACCAAAAAATTATTGAGGTAGTCTCTAAAGACTATATTCATCAAATCCATGAAGATTATCGGGGCGTCAGTAAGTATGAAGGGAATCCCTATGAACTCATAGTGTCTATACTATTTAAGGAAGTCCATATTAGGAATATATTTCTTATTTACCTTTAACTAATGATATCTATAATGAATATACACCTTTTAGAAGTATTTATCTCATAATAGTTGATCGAACAAGTATTCAATCCATGGAAGGGGATACTTTTTCTTTATAGTGATCTTGTTAATATTTGGGTAATCGATACAGATCCAAATTGATCCAACCTTTTTCTTGAAAAAAGAGCACTGGTGCACCCCAATGTGATGCACTTTTTTTTGAAATGATCTTACAGCTACTTGTTTAACTCCCCCATTTAGATCAGAGATATATTATAGGGGAATTTAGATATAGGAGGGGCTTTAGGTATATGTTCTATTGACAACTCTACCTCACAATTTGGGGGAAGTCTGGGTAACTCTTTTAGAAATACATTAGTGTATTCCCAAACAATGGGAATTTTCTCATGGTTAATTCTTTACTTAGATCCAACCATTTGGGCTAGACATACTTCTTCATAGGGTATCATCACACACACCATTGTAGGATTTTCCAAAAAATATTCATGATCTTCATTTCATTTGTATAAGACCATTGGATGGTTCAAAATATAAAAAAAGATTTTTTTTTTCCAATATTTGATGTGTTTTATATATAAGTAGATCCAATCCATGATAAATATAGCATCAAATCCAACCAGAAAAAGTATTAAAAGATTATTTGGTATTAATTTCCCATGGATTCTAATAGGAAAAGATTTCAATAATTGGGTTGCAATGATCACGCCATTAGGTTTTTTACAGACATATCCAGTTCAAGTTATCATGTATTCAATTCAACATTTCTATCAAACCTATAGGATATAATGTAATTCATAGAACCAAAATCAAATAAAATTTTCCTTTATAGAGTGAATAAGAAGTGTAACTTGTATGAAAAAATTTTCATTCTCCACTTTAGTAGTACTAATGGAATAGGCTTTCCCTTTATCCTTTTTCCTTCATGATTTCTGATGTTGAAAACCTTCACAGACTTGTGGTGTAGTGAACTAGGTTTCATGGTTCCCTTACTCCCAACATTTGAAGAATTTATCCATGGGTGGTGGATTATTAGGTTCCTTCCCTTACTCCATCATGTTTTTTGACTTATTAATGATTATTCAACATTCATGATCTTCGTCACCTTCTATCCCACACCTGAAGTATTTCTCTGGCCCTTTAAGAAAAATTCCATGGTGCTTTTTCCACATTTCTGACATGTGACCAGTTGGATCCTCTTTCAAATTTTATAATTTGACCCACAAACATGAAAACACATTATTCTCTCTTTATATCTATAACCATGGGACCATTCTACAAACTCAATCTATACTTTGAGATAACATCAAACTACTTTATTGTAACTCCCAATGTCTCAGATAAATATATCCTTTCAATATTTTGGTTTTAAACAACTAAAGAATCTATCCATTTTTCTATAATTGTTGATAACAAAACTTGAGAAATATCTTGCAAGACTTGTGAAATTTTTCATTAAATTTTTGACTTATTCGCCAAATTTTTTATTCATGTCTAAGAATTATCACCCCATATTTTCTTCAAACAGTTATAGGGAAATACATATTAAAAAAAGTTATTAACGTCTTCCAACCCCATATCTTCCATTTAATCCTTCCTCTTGGTGTTATTTATCAATTTAAACCCTTTATTAGCTTCCCCATATATATGATGCAAGGATAGTGTCAACTTATCATTCTCAGACTATTAGAGAAAATAAAAGGTCTTCCCCATTGAGTTAACCCACTATTCAGTAATAGGTGGATTGAAATACTGACTAAATATTGGTGTTCATTGTTGTATAAAAGAAATGATAGTCCATTTCTCATTGGGTAAAGGAATACATTCTATATGGTCCAGGTTATTATTAATAGATTGAGAAAACTAGGTAATAATCACCATTAAATTTTGAACTCCACTTCCCATGGTATTGGGGATGTTGTTCAAACAATTGTTGAATTGCACCTCACAATGTTTTTTATCCTTTTTTCTCCTAATTCCCACTATTTTATAAATATAAACGGTTTGAAAAAAAATTATATAAAAAAATAATGAATAAATAAATTATTCTCTTATCAAGTTAACTCTAAAGGAATATATTATGGGATCTCTATGTTTAACCATTTTTCAAATGATTCTTCTAGGATTTTTAAAAATACAAATATTTATACATATGGTTTTCACTATAATTTTATAATAAAAATTCCAAAATTAACTAAACCAGGCCTCTGATATGAACTATAGTGACCAAAAATTTTCTTACTTGACCATTACATCATTTTAGAGATAAACAACATAATAGTAATACATTAGAGGATATAAAGGTTTAGTATCTTAGTAAAATTAGGATCATATATCACTTCTACATAATGAATCATAAAGAGTTTTTTTAGTTAATTTTTCTTTATCATTATAAAATATCACATTATCTTTAGTATATGTAGTCACCTAAGGATATACATCAAAGAAATAGGTGATCTAAAATCCCAGTGAGAATAGTAATAAGGGACATGAATCAATATACCATGGGTGAGAATAATTATCATCATTATATCATAAGAATAGGATCATCGTCAAAATCATGAGGGAAAATTTTGATAATGTCATGGAATGTGGCACATGAATAAAAATTAAACATCATTCCATAGTGGTCAAATACTACACATAGTTATGAACAAAGATGGCATCATGTTCACACATAGCATATATGTATTAATAATAACATAATCATTGTGATAAAATATATAATCATTTTCATTAATAATACACATAATATCATTATATACATCACATTACCCAATGAATTTAAGGTCTATATAATTTTTGGCCCACCTGTCACAACATAAATTCTCATAATCAAGCCTCTCACATAGAATGTATAACAATTATAATCATGAAATATCCTATAGAAAGGAATGTGTTTCATAAGTATTTCAGAAATCATACATTCATGAATAAAAATTGGGGTTACCAAATGAGTATGGGAAAAAATATTCGGCATAAACATCATCATTCATGTGTGAAAAAGAAAAAACTCAAATGAGTCAAGAATGTGTTTTGGAAAGAAAATTATTTTTGAAATTTCAATATATTTAGATTAAAAATTACGGTGGAAACATGTATATCCCATAAAATAAAAGGTAAGAATATTGAAAGGATAATGAAGGATCATTATAGGAATATACATATAACTAATTAGGTGAAATAGGGATATCCCAAAGATAGAAAGTTGGGTTCGAGAATCCTCTTACCTTAAATCATGATTTATTTCTCTGTTTTTCCACCTCTTAAATAATAAAAATGGGTTTATTAAAAAATATCTAGAATTTATTTTTTTCATTTTTACCATTATTTATCAATTATAATCATTTTATTATTTTTCTAATTTCTTTGGTTAAAGGGAGCACATTTTGATATCATTTTTTCCTTAAAAAATCTCATTTTGCTTCAATTTCACTATTTTGATCAATATAATTTATACATTAGTTTAATTAATTACATAATATGAAAATGCATATATATTCATTTATATATCATAAATAAATTATTATAACTATGCATTGGTTTGGTGATAATAAAATAATTTTCAACATCCTCATTAACGGTTAACCAACTGTTAATGGGACATTGTCAACGGAGTGGGAATGTGAAATATGACAATTTAATATGTAATAAATTTAATAATTTAAGTTTTTTAACATAATTAAAATAATATTAACATACTATTTAAATATACTTAAAATATTTGGGTTTGAAATGGGTGGAGAAAAAGAAAAATATGATTAGATAATGAGAGGAAGAATTGGTGAGAGCTTACCATTTTCTCGGTGTTTCTTCTTCTCTACGGTTCTAAACTCCTTTGATTTTTGAAATTGAATGGATAAAAAATATCCCGAGTTATTATAAGGGACTTAAGAGGGAGGATTTTGGTAGATATTTTGCTTCCTAATTTTATGGAGGAAATGTTTTTCAAGGGGAGGGAGTGTGGTTATTTATACTCGATGAGAGGGGTGTTTTTAGAATAAAATACTATATCAAAGGTATAAGTTGTCACAAGAAATTTTTTACTATATAAATTATATATCAATATAAAAGAATATTTTTATGAATTTAATCCCCTTTATAATTTTAACTCACTTACATTATTGAAAAATAAAGTGGGAAAATAAAAAATTATTTTTAAAGGAATATTGTTTACATTAGGCTTTTGAAAGTAATTTTTAGTTCTGGAAAAAATAATTGTGTTTTAATGTCTCATTTATGAAATTAATTTTTTTTTGTTCTTTCCTCAAGTTATATAAATGATTAGGTCATTAATACATTATGAGTGATGTAATTCAAGATACACCAGTTACGGAAAAACTATAGTTTTACTATTCTATTGGAAATTGAAGTATTTCATAGAATTACCAAAAAAATAACCCTAGGAAAATTTTGATGTTATTATTTTAAAAATAAAATTTCTTTTAACAAATTAATTTTATAATATAGAAATTTTTAATTTTTAATATAAAAATTATTATTTTTATAAAATACTTTAAAATACAGTTTATTAAAAAAATTCTTATATTGTCTTTTGGTTTCTAATCTTGATATTTATTTTTTGGAATTATAATATTTATATTTAATTTAATTACTCATGATAAATATTATTTATATAAAAATTTAATAATGTTGTGGTAAATAACTATTTCAACGGTTATGTTACAATTCCTAGTGCTCATGTTACTATTCCCAATAGTCATATTAATATTCCAATGGTCACATTACTATTGAAATGGTCACATTACCTCCTATAAATATCTTTTCAATCTATTATTCATTATTCATCTCAATCACCCTCAAGGTTCTATATTTTCTTTTTCTATAATGTCAATTGGTTTACTAATATTCTCTTACTTTTCTATTGTGTTGTTCATGGGAGGGATGATTCTGACCGATCTGGGTGATCCAAATTTTCCCATTATAGTTTATATATTTTATATTATTTATCCTTTTTTAATATTTGGAGTTTTAATGGGTTTAATTCCGAAAAAATTTAATGATTTTCATTAATGAAATAATGTTTTTTCATTCTCTATTTATTGAGTGAGTATAATCAGGTATAATATAATGGAATAAACATTTATGTTAAGAAACAAATATCAATTATAATATCTTGGTTTTTATAGTATTATAGTTTTAATAAAATAGAATATTCACTTATTAAAAGAAAGGGATGGTTATAAAGACTTTAACACATAGTAAATGAAGTTGGTAATGGATTAATGGCTGATCAAGAAGGGTTTAGGTACCATAAAATCAATTTCATGGTGTGCTAACCACATAATTATAGTAAAATAAATATAACAATCATTTATTTAACATATTCTTAAATTGATATATTTAGCAAGTACAACTCATTTTTTTCTAGTTTCTATAGTGTACCATACAATATTTGGGACTTTTTTATTTTTTCTCTAACTTTTCACTAATCATTAAAGATAATAGGCTTAGTGAGTGGAGAATTGACTTTTTCTCATGACTCCATTTTTCTATTTTAAGTCACATAAGTTCTACGTCTCTTTCACAATAAGTATAATGGTCATGTGATTTGGGCCTTCAATGGCTGGTGTTTAATCTTGAGAAACTTGAACAAAATGTTCTATAGTATAAGCGTTATGATGAAAAAATCATGATTTGGAAGGAGTTAAAACAAACAATATGGATGGATGATGATGAAAATATAGGTAAATAAATGAGATTTTCTGATTTAGGAAAATTAAATGAGATAGGTATATGACTAATGAATGCTAGTCATATCTTCTATTTAAAGGCGTGAAATGTTATAAAAAATATAAGAAACTCATGGAATATTTAAAAGAGAAACAGTGAGATAATTTAGGACTCAAACTTATCATATCAAGATTATCACCAACATAAGAGAATGGGTGGAAATGAATTATAATATTTCATTAGGTCTTGAAATTATGGTCCATACATATTTACATATCATAAATCAATAAGGAATAAAGCCATGTATACTTCTTGAATATGAATCCCCTATGAAGACTAGCTCATATAAAAGGGGAATAAATTTATCAATTTGAAAATAATAATTGGGACCATGATATGAATTTTGGGTATCATAGAATATCCCACAAAATATGAAAGAATCTATACACAGTTCTTGGATATGTTCCCTTTACCTAATTGACTGTTATATAGGGATAAGGGAATTTATATTTCTATACAGATCTAAATCGTGTGAATAGGATAAATGGATTTATTCTCTAATACAAATATAGATTGTATTTTAGAGGAATTTATATGGATGAAGATTTCATGTAGGGGGTAAGATTAAATGGGGAATAGGGCATTGTAAGAATTTTAGATTCATGCGGTATGGACATACACCTCATAATTTTTCATCAAACAGTTATGAAATAACTCCCTTTTTATAGCATGCCTTATTTATGCCAACCATATTGATTCATTGAGACCTCTAACCTAAATTGATTCATGCTAAAAGATAGAAACAATAGATAAATGTGAAATCACTTATGTTGGTTGAAAATTCATGGTAAGGGAGAAATGGAAATATAGGGGCGTTTTAACACTATGTGGGATTACTTGGGAAAGATCCTTTAAAGTACTGATCCAAATTAAATGGATTGGTTATCAAGGAAAACTCTTGGTTGGTCCTAAGATAGGTGATTCTTTACATCACTATATTTCTTGTGATAATAGGAATCAATACTCATGTAGTTCTTATAAAGATTCATTCGGTGGATCTAACTTGTTTATTATAAAATGGAATTATTAGTCATTTCATAGGTTGTCCATGAAATTTTTGTTGATTAAGGGAACCCTATATGGATTGATCTCATCCATAGGTATGGGTAATTTTCATATTATATTTTGGTATAATGACGATACATTCAATCTTATCATAGATTTATGGATAAGGGGAATTCCACATGTCCTTATATGGATCTATCTCTCATGTGTCTTGTTAAATAAAAGTAGTTTATGGGTTTTTTAGGATCAACCATATGTAATGCAGTTTACCTTCATGTGATAAGAACTATTATCATGTAGTTTAACATCATGTGACTATGATGTTTTCATGTAGTTTAATTTCATGTAACTAGGATGTTGTTTTTCAATTTAACATCACTTTAATATGAAATTTGTGTTATATAGTTTAGATTATTTCCACCATGAATTCAACCAGTATGATGCATCACATAAAGTAATTCATGATAAAATTCATGTTGTTGGTGTTTGTTGCATGCTCTTCATCCTTGGTGATTAGGGTGTAAACCCCATTAGGGTAAACCTTATATACAATATAAGGTCCCTCCCATTTTTTCCTCTAATTTTGGAGGCTTGTTCCCTGGAATCATAGAGTTTATAAGGGCTAAGACAAGCTCTCCCTATAATAATGAATTGATTTAAACATTCTTATTAAATGATTAAATGACTCAGTTATGATAAATTTCTAGGTTTTTCGGTGTATTAATCTTCTTCTCATCAATTCATTCTAGTATATTTAACCAATTCTAGGACTAATAATCTCTAGTAATTGAGTTGTATATGGTTTTATGTTTTGAGGGTAGCTAGAACTCTATTGGAGAACTACATTTGTCCCAAATAAAAGTTAAAATAAGGTATCTTTCATGGAATTCTAGATCATGTTTTGATTGTCCCATAAATCATGAAAAATCTTTTCCATCCAAGATTTCTTATTTTTTTTCTACAATATTCAAAATAATATTATATAGTGTCTTTTTAAAAGTGTCTATCTGTACTTTTGATGTAACATGGTATCATGGGGAATGGTTGTACTAAATTATATATTACTGATATAATACCATCCACTCTGAAGTATATAAATTGGTTCCATTTTCCATTAATATTGGGTGAGGGGAACCAAATCATGTGAAAATATTTTACTTTACAAAATTTAGGACAACTTTTTTCCCAACCTCCTTCAAGGGTATCACCTTGACCAATTTGGAGAAACATTCGGTAGAAGTAAGTATGTATTTGAACCTCTAAGATATAGTCAGTGGATGTGGCCCCATCACATCCATTTCTCAAATAGAAAATGGATAAAAATATCTGAATGTATTCAATAATTCTTGGGGATGGTGGATGAAATTGGCATGTACCTGACATGCATGACATTTTTTGGGGAATTCAATGAAATATTTTTTCATCATCATCTACAAATATATAAAAATAATAGTCTAATTGGAGGGTTTGGTTTTTAATTGTTAAGATCCACATGTTTTGGAATGAACCTATTTTATGATAGAAATGGGTTCTTTAACATAGATACATCTGAGGAGCACTCCATCAAAGACCCATTTTTAGAGAAATTCCTACAAATTTAGGCTATCTCTATGAATGAAATTCACTCCCCAAAATCACATCTTTCTATCCTAACTTGATATTATGGGAAGACCCTATTTAGGATATATTTCACTATGGGTTGCATCTATTCAGTGTCCAAATCACTTGATGAGTACAATAGCTTATCAGGCACTAGAATGAAGTCAATTTCATTAACTTCTTCTCAGTTATATATGAAAACTGGAGACATAACCCTATGATGTGTGATATAAATAATTATTTTTTCCTATTTAAGATCATCAAAGATCATATTAGTACATGCTAAAGCATTATCCAAATCATTTTTATTGTGGTACATGGATTAGAGTCAGCTACCATATAATTTATTCTATTATTTTGCAAACATAATCGAATAGAGGGATAAACTTCACCTTTCTAGTAGCATATTCACCCTTAATTTATTTTATCACCATCTCTGAATCACATTTAATGTGTAGGTGTGCTACTGAAATATGATGATATAGCTCCATGTTGATGAAGATGGATTTATATTATAGATCATCATTAGTTCATTCTTTTGAAATAATAAAAGAACATAGAAATACTGATTTAGCTAGGAAGATGAAAACAATAACCAAACTGACCCAATTATCATTTGAGTTGTCTATTATTCTCTAAGTGGGGCTCTTAGAATCTTTATCAAAGTACATCACCCAATTTGTTTAGGAATTTTGTATGATAAATACTTATTCATTGAGAATATTTACATTGATTGGTGTATACTCATGGAGTGGATGTGCTACAACGAAATCGTCTAACTATTATCCCTTGAATTATTTCTATGAAATGAATTGTATATCAAACTATTTCATTATGATAGTCCAGTGATCTAATCATCCTATTATCATTTGATAACTTAGTATATAATTTATTGGGTTAATTTAGGACACCAAGAAGACGTCATAGTGTGGAAAATAATGCTTGGGATTTTACACTACAATGATCATCCAAAAGAAATTCTTTTCATTGTTAGAATATTAGGTCTTGGTGTTGATCATTTCCATACTAAGAAAATACATATTATTTTCTTTTTCCACATCATTCCTCTTGATAAGGATTACACCAATGGATCACTCCTGAGATTTTATATATAGGATAATTGGTTTCCCTTCAATGAGTAGAATCAGAACTAGAAGGTGTAGAATGTACTACTTGAGGTTTTGAAAAGCTTGCTGACAACCTTCATCCCATTTATAATGTATTCTCTTCCTCATCATGTTTTTTAAAGGAAACATTTTCCATCCAAATTGTAAATGAAGCATCAGATATAGGAAATATTTTCTTGAAATACCCTTAACTCTTTGAGGTTTATGGGTGGGGGAATATTATTTATTTCTTCTATTTTATTAGGATCTACCATGATATCATGATGATGCACCATGAAATTGAGGAATTTTCTTGATGTTACCATGAATGTGTATTTTAAGGGGTTCAACATCAAGTTTTTTTGACACATATTCCCAAATAGTATTTCATGATTGTTGAGCTGATTAGGGTGTTTTTAGGACTTGGACACTAGATTATTGAAATAGAATTCACAATTATTTCAAAAAGGGACTTGAATGTATGGTTAATGGAATGTTGGTATGTAGAGATATTGTTTTTCAAACTAAAGGGAATTACTCAATAGTAGCAAAATCCTTTAGTATCCCTAATGTTAGTTGCATCCTTATCCTCATTGATCATATTTATTTCATTATAAACAAATTATGCACCCATGAAATAAAAGGGCCGATAATCTAGTGGTTGTGTAAATAAATAGTTCTGTTATCGGAACTGGGAAATAATATTTGGGGAAAGTACTATTTCATATCTCTAAAATAAATTTAGATCCAGATATTCCCCTTCATTTTCTTGATCAAGACAATATTAGACCGCAAATTTAGATATTGGAATTTCCAAATTAATTTATTATTTTTTAGCTTAAAAACTTCATCTTATATCCTGGAAGTGAGGGGTGGATGAATTCTCCTTGCCACCTTCTTGTAACAGGGGTGATCCTTTGGTAGCCCCAAATTTTGGGTGGATACCTCATGGACAAAATCGGGATTCTCTATTTAATTTTAGGTTAATACATATTGATTATCCTTAATAAAGGTAATAAAATCCTCTTGTTCATTGGGGTTCATAGTAGAAATAATAAATGTAGGTTATGGGTCATTATTTGTATCGATGTTCACCTATTTAAGGTTATCTACCATGGTTGAGAAACCCTATTCAAATCCTAGAAGAGAATCATTAAGATATAATTACTCTTCTCCATCCTATCCCCATTGATATCTTATATAGGACTCTAATATAGATATATCGGGTACATCTTCACAATACAAGGAATTGTGTGAGTGAGCCTCTACTGATTCAAGACATGACATGGGGGTATTACTATTGAAACGAAAATCAATTGCCTGGGTATTTGATAATATTAGAATATGTACTCCCATGGATATTTAGGAAGCATTTCCCTTAATGAAATTGATGAGTGATATCCAGAAAACCAAAGAATATATACTCTATTCATCTAGGGTTTGATGGAATTGGTATATTTCATGGATCTGACTCAGTGACCCAAGCTAGTTGATGGGAATCACATAATCATCACCAAGAACACTCCATGGATTGTGAGTAGTGGCCTTCAATCCATTTGGGGTCATAACCTAATCAACATACCCTATTTATAATTGTTTTTTATCCTTTTATAGTAGGATCCTTCCATATACTATCCCCACATGCATTGAATGCAGAGTCATAGCCATGTAAAACTGTGAATTTACAATTATTGAAATATTTCAATAAGTGATGATATGATTAGGGAATTGAAACAAGCATGTGAATACACGGTATTCCTAAGAGAACATTAAACATCGTATCTTGTAAGGTGACCCTGAATTCAAGATCAGATACAAGATTCCCAAACCTAGACATAAATTTGATCTTTACCGTGGGGTTTTCCCCAAATTTCACATACCTTTGGTTGGTATATTTTAATGGAGATAATTACCTCTCACTAAACCCCAAGCATAGAAATGTTAATAGTGGAATAAAGTTAATTCTAGATTCATTATTAACAGGTGATTGATGAAAACCAACATCATTAAGCTATCTAGCCAGATATTGGGGTTTGATATGTCTATATAAAAAATTCTATCAATCCTATTTCAAAAATTTGATGGTTTTTTTGACACTATTATGAATCCATCTCTAATCGATACACTTTTTTTGTGTAAAATTTTTCCTCAAATCCCTTAGGACTATATAGGGCCTTTACTAATGCTTGTTGAAGATCCTTTTAGAGGAGAAGGATTTTCATAATTTATAGATTAGTAGGTTATTGATGATGATGATTAGAAAGAGGTAAATATATAAATCTTTCTTCCAATATGATAAGAAATTACTGAGATCAAAATGATCCAGGGACCAATTGATTCTCCTATTGGGATCATTAGAGCACATATCTATGAGTTTCAATTTCATATATGGCCTCTACAGAAACTCTTCTAGAAAGATATATTCTTCCATGGTCTCTTCTCCCATGTCCCCATCAGTCTCTATGTCCTCTTCTCATTGGTCCTCCTTCCACACTCTACATGGGAAATTAAGACTCATATTCATATATAGATTCTTCATTAGGAAAAGTTTTGGTGAAATAAATTGCATTAATTGAACCTTATAGTGACTATTTATCTAATTAGGGTTCCATTTAGTGGGGTAGTTCCCGTTATAATATTTTATGGGGTAGTTCCCATGCTTCCACTATTGAGGTTTAGAAATATTTTCAAGTTTCAAAAATATTAGCGACCGTTCAAGGTTCCTCTTATTCATCCTGGGAATTATCCCTCTTTTACTCAGTATTCTTACTCCTAGATAATTGATGTGTTGACTTGGGTGGTTTATTCATTAATTAGTGAATTGTTTCTATAATTTTATGATTCAATTGTTTCTTGAGTATAGAATATTCTTGATCGATGTTTTTCTGAGCCACCCAACCATCAAACTTCTATGCATGTTTTTTGGGACTTTCTCCCATGATTCTTCCTCTTTTAGAAGAATAGTAGACCAATAACCCACCTATTATTAGGGTTTACCTAATTTTATCTCTATAGAATAAATTAACTTATATATTAAAACCTTGAAGATAAATCTATCTTGAATTTCATTCCCCAAAAACTTGTGATAGTGGAAAATTGTTTTGTGATCATTAAGACCAACCTCCATCAGATTCATGATTTCAAGAAATCTAAGGAGATTATTTTCTAAGTCTCCTATTAAATATCATGGTACATGATCCTTCTAAAAATAATAATTCGTATTTTTTTTATTATAAAAACTCTAATAAACCTACTCTATCATCCCCTTATCTTTAGGATGTTATTGTTATTGTGGTCACTCCGAGGGAGGTGTTGTGAAATGTTAGGATTTATTTGGTTCTAAGATTTATAAAAAAACTTGGTTTGAGTGTGATAGTTTTTGTTTCTTCCTTGACCACACTTATTGTCTATATAGATAGTATAGGATGGAAATTAATCCAACTATGGAAAAGGTTATCTTCCAACCATTAAGCTATTAAATCTAATTCTCAAAATCCTCCAAGAAATTTCCATGGGATGAAGGGTGTTTAAGAATGATCACATATATTATATATGAATATCTATAACAAAAAATACTTTAAGAGTTTTATATATAGAAAATATATCTACCCATTACACCTGGAAATAAAATACAAGACCCTTTCATTCTCATACTATTTTCAGTTTGTATGTTTTTTGATCATCATCTTCTTCAATGTGGATATAAATTTAAATAGAAACTGGTGATGCATATCTTCATAATTTTTAATTGACTAGATGAAGAGGTTACTATACCAAATAAATGTCAAACCCTTAGTTTCTTTCATGAAAAACATGAGTTTGGATGCTTCCTTGTACTTAGTTGTTCCCAACATAGGGCCACAATGGAATAAAAAATGTGTCAAATGTTTTTCTAGATCACCATTATTATTGAATGTTGGGAAAGTTATAGTCCCAAAGTTTGATGAAGAAAGGGTATCATCCACCCATTTAGGGTAAGGATTTATCTATAGTGGTAGTAAATTTAACCACCCATCTTTGGACTCCATACTAGTGACAAGGCCCTAGATGGAGTTGAATAAATCCAATGGTATTTTCAGGTGAGGTGAATCTAGATTGCAGACTTCAGGTGGTACCTGATACAACCTATTTTCTTATGTATGATGTCATAACCCAACATGTTTGGGTTCATAATAATGAATTGATGATGCCTAAGGTTCCATAAGGGGAAAATATTAACAATCCATAACAGCTATATCTAGTTAGAATGGTGGTTTGAGTATTAAATTGACAGGGTGGCCATCCATCTCCAACTAACAGAATGTGTACTTCTTGATGAGAAGCTCCCATGGGGGATAAATTGGTCCCCACTATAAGATTGTGCTCAACAGGATTATGTCCCATGATTAGCTCAGAATTTATATGTCTTAATTCTTCTATCTTGTCCTCATATCACCCCAATCATTCATTGGTAGAAGATACATTGTCCCTTTCGAGAGTATCCTAGGATTATGTTACACCTTTAACATGTCCCCCACCAATGCATGACATTGGGGTGTAATGTGAGTACTTGTTTATCCATGTTCATAGTATGCCACTGGTTTTGAGTATGGACACCCACCTCTTCAAGTAACTCAATGTGAGTTATGTATTGGATTTGCACCATGGAATCTTTTTCCACTAGATCGGTATTTTATTCTAACATATTAGAATATACACCATTGAATAAGGAATATTAGATTTTTGGAATTATATAATCATTTGGATATGAATTTTATGGGATTCCACCACCCACCAATTATTAATTGAGAGATGGTCTGAATTCTATTTTGGGTTTCTATTTTTTTTGGAGGTTGTTTAGAATTATGACCTATCTAAGACTTATTGTTTCCAAAAATTCTCTCCCCATGGAGCATAATGTATAAAGTAACCAATAAGGAACTTCCTAAGGATCTTATTGATCATGTCCCTAGTTATGAGGATATTTCAAACATTAGAAAAAGTGATAGTGATGCATCATATGGGGCTTATCCTATCCTTTTAAAAACTAAATTTCCTGTTGGGAAATTGGTAATTAAGAAAATTACCATAACCCTATGGGTTGGGAATGTTTTTCCTCATTGTTTTAATATCATTGATTATCTAGGATTTGATGATCCCAAAGGTGGTGTAATTTCTAAATTTGATAAAAATTACCCTAACCTTATGGGTTAGGATTGTTTCTTGATTTCTGCTGAAGTTATTTCCATAGAGACTTCTTAAATTTGATATTATTTTACATGGGTATGAACTAGGTGAAGCTCATGTTTTGAGATTATTTCTTACCAGGTGTATTTCTCAGCTAGGGTCTCGGCTTATCTCAATTGAAATGCACGGTAAATTTCTTATATGCCTAATATAGTAATTTATTAATGGTTGATTCTTGGTGGGTGCATAATCTATGGGATTTATAAGAGTGGTTACTACACTGAACTAACAAGATAGTAAATGCCCCTCTTGGACTTATGACCTAGTCTAATGTAATAAAATTGTAGAATGATTTTCCTAAGGGGATTTACTAACTTTGGAGTGGAGAAAATGCATCACTATATATTCCCCCCAATCTCTAATGTGCACATAGAAAAAAAATCACAATTGTTTTTTGTAGTGTCTTTATACTATCAAGGTAAACATGTTATTGATTATTATATTTATTTTCATAATTTTAGGTTCGTACTATTGATAAGGTAGCTGACTAAATCTGGTGGAAATCCCACTTATTATTATAAGATGATCCTCATGTCTCTCACAGGTCATCTGTTTCTCACTGAGGTGGAAGTACATCATACACAAGTTAATACATAGATATTATACACATTATTATCTTATCACTTGAGGATCCTCATACTGAGAGGTGGTTTACAACCAAAACATGACCAGAATATCATGCTTTGATAAATATTTCCATGAATCCATATTATTTTCCACATTCTCGGAGTCATAATTTTCGACCTACTTAGACCAAAGGTGTTATTTTCCTGAAAATGGAAACTTGATATATGTTGGGGGAAGAGACAATAGTTCTTATACTGAACCATTCCAATATCAAGGTGGTAGATTATCATCTATTTCTAGGGAACCATATATAGTTGAACCTAATTTTTCTATAACAACTCTATATGAAGGCACTTTGAAAAGGGGAGTATATATTTTTCTTAGTAATATATTTCTAAGGATAGGGTTTTTACTATGGATTTCATGGGAAGAGTCCTCATGATGCTTCAATATGTTACTATGTGGAGAAATTTCAATGTTTATATTGCCTTCTCCTTATAATTAAGATTTAGTATATCCTTGGGGTAATATTGAAAAACATTTTATAGCTTCAAGGATATTGGAATTGATCAGTGTAGGAATATTGACCTACTCCGGATCTGCATATAATTCCTGATGATTGTTTTCTTCATGTTGTTCGACAAGATTCTAAGACTATATCGGGTCAGTGGAAATCCTAATGTATTAGAATCCTCCAAGATGGTACCTTAAATGAAATAAAAATATACTAATGACCTTTTTGGATAATTGTAGGTGTATGTTCCCATTTTTGGGTGACCAGCAAAACATGCTGGGAAGTTCCTATGTTATCGGCAGGGATATGATCCTACCCCGAAGTAACTATTAGAATGTGCTGATTAACCCTAGTTGGAACATAAATATTCTCCAAGTCTTGATTTTCATTCTTCACCAGAATATAGTAAAAACCCACAAAAATTTTAGAGGGAATGTTATCCCTCACATATATTTCCATTGAGATTTTTCAATGTGCTCCTTCATTTTAAGGAGTAACAATATAGGCCTGAATCATGTTGGATGCTAAAGTATGTTGATGGTTTCTTCTAATTTACATAGCAAAAATATGTCAAGAATCTTGAGGGATATAGTAAGGGATGTATTCTTGACCTTTATTTTCCTTTAGAATATTCCATTGGATCTTTGACATATTTTTGATAGGGATATGTGTATGTCTTGGGGTGATCATCATATTATACTGGCGAATCATGGTTTGAATGGGAATATGCACATGATCATGTGCCTCATCCTTCTCTAGATTATGTTTATGATCCTATTGAATGGGAGAAAGGATATGAGATTACTCTAGAGTAGCAAACTGATTTAGCTAATAAACTACCCTAGATGTGAGATTCATAATATACACATGTCCCTTTGTAGTTGTTAGAATATTCTAAAGGATTTCCTTTATGGTTTCCATAATATGATAGTAGTTACACAGAATTTGAACAAGAGTATGGGTCTACTCTAATAAACTTTCCTGAATATTCTAGAATATATATTCAATTAAAGTGAGAATATGTGGCCACTCATTTCCTCCATCCATTTTTGGGGCATTTCAACTAGCTATATATGGGGTAGCAAGAATATGAGCCAACCCCTAAGCTGACGTTGTATACGAGTGATATCCTTTAATGGGAACTAGAATATGGGTTGGAGTGTGAGATATTGTAACATCCCTGGTAAATAAAGAATAATAAATTTTCATATTTATTAATATTTATGAATTAAATATTAATTTTACTTTAAAGGGGTCGCTATGTTCGATAGCATACCCGATATGTAACAAAGAGTTTCATTGAAATCTTACATTGCACACTAGTAATATAATAATATTATTTTAAATGGTAGTTAACACATAGTCGTTGTATTGGCAGGAATGGATAGAAATAACTAAAATATGATTATATATGTTTTTTAAATGTTTTTACATTTATCTAATAAAAGATAAAGGCTTAAAATACAGAAAGAATTCAATTTTAGGCATATATACCATAATTTTCACTAAAGGTTCACTTATCGCCTTTTGATGGAGAACCATAATTAAATATAGTTTTGTTCACTATTATACATTATATTGGACCAAATAAAACTCTTCTATAGAATCGGGAAATCAAAATTTACTTTGTGTAAATTTTTGGTATTTTTCCGATAAAGTTCATTTTTTATGAATAGTGTAAAATGTTGTATTTTAATTGAAAACCTCTTTTTAATATAATTTATTTATATGATTAGATTATCTTTGGAATTGGACTTAAAGTGAAATTAGAATATATTTTTACCATACAATCCAATAGTGGTCGTTGGAATTAATTTTACGTTGAAATTGAACTTAAACTAGTGTCAATCTTTTGATACTTATTGTTTCATAAAAACACGCTATTTGCTCTGACAGTGGGAATTAATTATTAAATTAATTAATGCAACTTATATGTTTTGAATTTTGTAAAATTTACTTCATTTTTGAATTCGGAATATCAAATATAGCTTAGGGTGAAGTTTTGGTATTTTTCTGAAAAACTTCAATTTTTGATGAATAGTTAAACCACTAAGAGGTACTTATAAAAACTAATTTTTCGTTTAAATGAAATTTTACCACCTCTGTGTTTTGAATTTCAAAAATCCGACATACATGGTTGTCATTAATAAGTAAAATGTGGTTCAATGGGATTAAAATTATTTTTGGGTGAATAGTAATTTTTAAGTTTAGTAATCGCGATTAGAGGTAATTATTGTAGTTTAAGGTAAAAATAATGTTTTAATAATATGGAATGACCTATAAACATGTCCTACCCTTATTGTATATGTCATGGCCGACCAAGAAAATCCATGGGTCAACTGGGGGACCCCATGGAGCCACTTTGGAAGGAAAATAACATTAATATCTTTTTATTTAAAGTTAAAGTAAAAATGTCACAAACATGAGTCGTTTTACTAAAACAATGTTTAAATGGGGTTATACAAGTCAGATATTTGACTATAAATATTCATTAGAAAAATAAAAATATTTCCTACGTCATAATATTTTTTTTTAAATTTTTAGACATTAAATAAATTAAATCATTTATGACACCACGATGATGCAGTGATGACCTCGTTATTGAACGATTTAAATAAAATGAAAATATAATGTAAAATCTAAGACCTAAACTTGTCAAAAATCTATTGGATGGGTGGATTTCGAACCCTTATCACCTTATCCTAGAAATTTATATTTGTGGGACCTCATTTATCCGAAAATCAATTCATAACAAAGTATCTTTTCTTAACTTTCCAAGAGTGCCCCTCCTCTCCTCTTATAAAAGGCCCCCACCTCTACCACCTTACCCACACTTCCAAAGCCTTTGGCTAGGCCAAACCCTACCCATTTTGTCTCTCCACATCCCTCTAACTATTATAAGCCTCACTTTGGGCAGAAGTCTTCCCAAGGAAGCCTTTAAACTCAAACCAAAGGGAGTTACCCGATTTTAAGGTAATGTCTTCACTTGAGTCCTTCTGTTTTATTTTTCTTCTCCAACCCCCTAAAATCTTTTTATTCCTTTATTTTGTAACAACTACAGTATCTTAAATATACTAGGATGTTGTTATAATAAGGATTTGAGCTACACATACACACACCTTCATCTAATGGTTAAAGACCATACTGTTTCTGTGGATGGAGAATTTCTGCCTCACGAAACGATGATTGTTCAACACTCATATAACACCTTCAAAGGTGGACATTAAGATGTCACTATATTTATATATGATATATAATATTCTTATTTGATCTTTAAGATTCTGTATTTTTCATTTATGGCATAACTTTATGGATTCCATTATGGGTATACGCGATATCTTCATTTTTGGAAGTGCGGACTACCGCCCCCTCAAAGTGATTTGATTCGTTAATTCCATATGTGGGACGTATAAAGGATGGATATAAAGTTCTAATATATGATGTTATACTGGAATTATAATATACCTTTATATAATAATTATTTCTTTCCATTAAAGTATGAGATAGAAATTAAAGTAGCGTTCATGTGTACGTACGACTTACCGTCTCCATGAACGGTGCATTTCATTTCTTATCCCCAAATATAATGTACTATTATAAGTACATATATATAATAGATATATATGATGTATGTTACATCTAAATGATTAATATAATTCTGGAATTAAAATATACATATCTCTCATTTAGTTTTAATTTAATTAATATGACATAGAAATGAAAGTAGCGTTCATGCGTACGTACGGCTTACCGTCTCCATGAACGGTGCATTTGATTTCTTACCTCTAAATGATTATGTAATATTATAAATAAATTTATATGTTGGATATATATGATATATATGATATCCAAATCATGAATATCATTCTGTATATAATAAACCTTTGACCACACGAATAACATGTAATTGTAAGAAGTTCACTTTTGACTCAAGTACCAAATATCGACAAAAGACTGTTATCAACTTAAATGACTACATAATGTTCATAACATGGTAATAAGGGATATAAAAGTAATAATTAAATTGAAAAAGGTTCTTAAGAATGTATAAATTAACTCAAGTTTATTATTCAGGACGTTAAAGAGTGATCGAGTCAAGTCGGACCAGTGGTAAGGGAACTTCTTAACCCAATTTTCATTCTTTGGGTTAATCTCCTACTTTCAAATTATGTCATGATATTATTATTTCCTATCTTGTATTTGTAATTTATTTATGTGTACTTATAGTGAATAAACATAATAGATCTATTTTATTTAAAAATGATCTTTGTAAGGGACTTCTTCTCAATCTCCATTCATTGAGGCATACATTTGTTTTATACACCACTTTCTTTAATACGGTGTATAAATACCTTTGACTTTTACATTTATTCAAAAGGAACCTTTTTATACAAAGAGTTTTACTAAATGACAAAAGTGAATGTTTTTTTCATACGTATGTGGCGACAACGACTTCTCCGCCACCGCGAGTATTATTTGGTCTTTGGCTTCCTCAAAGCCGTAATGTTTTTTAAAATGAAATAAATACCATATACTCTTTTATGTATTTTTGTATTGAAAATGGTTTTTATAATTGATTTGTTATGTCAATATATTTATGTGATATATTTTGATCAAAGTGTGGAAATGTTTTCTTTCCATTTGTTTTATGTTTTATGATTTTGTATTGGTACTTGGACATTTGACGGGTGGTTACGTGATAAACCATATGACGGGTGGTGCCATGAATACCAGGACGGGTGGTTACGTTATAACCTCCAATGCATTGGGTATGGAAGTTGGCCGTATGGTTATTCCATTAAGTGATATGTGTGGAAGTCGACCCTATGGTTATTCCATTTAAGTATGCTTATGTCCCAAGTTACATTTATATGTTATGTGATCTTTAAATGGGTTTTATGGTAATATTTTGGTTACAAAAGGGTAAGTAATGATATTTTATTCAGTGAAGAGTTTTTACTACTTTATAAAGGTGAAAAGTATTACTTTGATAAAGTATACATGGTTTACTTGTTGTTTTGATAAACTAATAGTTTTCATTCTTTGTGTATCCCTTACTGAGCTTTTTTATGCTCACCTCATGTTTTTTTGAAATGTTTTTCACAGGACTTAATGTGGAATAGGGTCAAGGATGGGATCAAGGGAAAGTCATGCTATATAAAACATGGAACTAGACATGTTTATTTTAAGATTTTTTTTCTATGGGAACTTAGTAGAAGTGTATACTTTTTAATCTTATGAGATGTAATAGTTATGTTCTAATTCTCTAAAACTCTAAACCTGAAAAGATCTTCAATGTGAATTATTCATTTAATTCAATATTAAGTAAGGTTTAAGGTTGGGGCCTTATAGTTGGTATCAAAGGTCGGTTTAGACAACTTTAGGAGTTAGAAAATTGTTAAATTATAATTTAATTTATGGTATGACTGAAATGATATAGCATTTAAAGAATACTGTGTTGCTTCGCCTAAGATATTTCTTTGTTCAGAATGGTTTTCCACAGAGGAAACACAGAAGCTATGTTGGGACGACATCAGGAGGAAGACAACCTTCCAAATAAGCAACTTGAGATGGTCGGAATCGGAACTGAACAGTTTGTTGCAGTGATAAAACAGTTGACTCAGGCTATAAATGGTGGTGGTATCCATGCACGAGATCAGTCAGATCAACTGCAGAGGAACATGTCAGTGGTGGAACATTTCATGAGTCAAAATCCCCCATCATTTAGAGGATCAGCTGACCCTGTGCAAGCTGAAGGGTGGATTAAAGCACTGGAGAAGATTTTTGATGTCATGGGGTGTTTATAACATCAAAATGTTAGTCTTTTTGTTTACCGTTTGGAAGGTGAAGCTGATCAGTAGTGGTCGATGGTGAAAAATATCAGGGATAGTGATGAGATTGATGAACTTCATTGGGACGAATTCAAAGGTATGTTTCTTGAGAAATATTTTCCTAAGGTGGTTCGTCTTAGGATGGAAAAAAAGTTCCTAGAATTGAGGAAGGAGGATGACTCAGTGGCTGCTTATGAAGCAAAGTTCACTTGATTGGAAAGGTATGCTCCAAACTTCATACGAGATCTTGATAGTAAAATAAACCATTTTTACTCAGGGTTAAAGCCAAAGTATCGAAGGGCATTAGCTTCTCGTGAGTTCAAAAGTTATGAAAAACTTGTTCTATGTGCAGAGAAGGTGGAAATGGAATTTTCCGATGATCAGGTGTTCTTTGACAAACGACAGAATAAGAGGTCCAGTTGGTAGGCAAAGGGGAAGAATTCATCAAAGAAGAAAGGAGGTAAGAAAACCAAATATCCATCCTGTGAGAAGTGTGGTAAAATGCATCCTGGAGAATGTTTATCCATGTCTGGAAAGTGCTTTCAGTGTGGTAAGTCAGGTAATATTTCTCATAACTATAAGGAAGATGATCATGCAGGAAATGAAAAGTCAGCGGTAAGATGTTTTAAGTGTAATGAAATGGGTCATTATGAAAATGAGTGTCTAATGAAGATCTCAACTGAGGGAAAGCAGCCAGACTACAAGAAGAAAGGGGTGGTGAAATCCTTTGCAACTACTTCAGCAGATGTTGGTCCATCGAATGAAGTAGTATCAGGTACATTGTTTGTTTGCTCAGATTATGCCAATGTGTTGTTTGATTCAGGGTCTACACATTCTTTCATTTCTGAGAAGTTTTCTAGTAAATTGAAAATTCCATCTCAAGATATGAATCCTGAACTTATGGTAAAAACATCCAGAGGGAACGTTGAGACAAAAAGGAATTATAAGAACCTTCTTATCCTTGTGTGCAGAAAGAATCTACTAGAAAACCTTATTGTTTTGCCTCTAGTAGAGTTTGATGTTATTTTGGGCATGGATTGGATTTCTTTTTATCATGCTAAGATTGAATGCAGAGCTAAAATGGTTTCTTTTTAGAAAGATCTTCAGTTTGTGTACAAGAATGAACCCTTGATTTTGATAACATATCAGGAAGTTGAGAAACTAGTAAAAGATGGAAATGAATGTTACCTTGCACATATTGTTGAAAATAAAGGAACTGTTCAGATTAATGATGTGCCAGTGGTAAATGAGTATCTTGATATTTTTCCTAATGAGTTTCCTGGCATTATTCATGATTGGGAAGTTGAATTTACTGTTGACTTAGTTCCTGATTCTAATCCAATTTCAAAACCCCCTTATCGAATGGCTCAAGTTGAACTTTTAGAGTTAAAGAAGCAATTGCAGGAGTTATTAGATAAAGGTTTCATTCGACCTAGCACATCACCATGGGGTTCTCTTGTCTTTTTTGTTAAAATCAAAGATGGATCAATGAGACTTTTCATTGATTATAGAGACTTAAATAACATTACAGTTAAGAACAAGTATCCTTTGCCTCATATTAATGATTTGTTTGATCTGCTCCAGGGAGCTCAGTATTTTTCGAAGATTGACTTGAGGTCGGGGTACCATTAGTTGAAAGTAAAAGAAGCAGACGTTCTGAAGACTGAGTTTCGTACTAGATATGTCCATTATGAATTTGTAGTTATGCCATTTGGGTTAACCAATACACCTGCTGTATTCATGGACCTTATGAATAGAATTTTCCATGAGTTCTTGGATAAGTTTATGGTTGATTTCATTGATGATATTTTAGTGTTTTCTAAAACTAAAGAGGAGCATGAAAGTCAATTAAGGTTTATATAGCAAAACTTAAAAAAAGAAACTGTATGGAAAATTCAGAAAGTGTGAGTTTTGGTTACAACAAATTTCTTTCCTGGGTCACATTGTTTCAAAAAATGGCATAACTGTTGATCCTGCTAAAACAAAACTTGTTGAAGAATGGCCAAGACCCACAAATGTAACCGAGATCTGTAGTTTCCTTGGTTTGGAAGGTTACTACCGACGGTTTGTTGAAATTTTTCACGGTTATCTAGTCCAATGACTAAGCTAACACGGAAGTGTGTTAAGTTTATTTGGACAAAAGAATGTGATGATTGTTTTCAGGAACTGAAAAGAAGATTGGTGAATGCTCCAGTTTTGGAACTTCCTTCCAGGAATGGTGAGTTTGTTATCTATAGTGATGCTTTGTTGAAGGGACGTGGTTGTTTCCTTATGCAGAATGATCAGGTAATTGCATATGCTTCACGTTAGTTGAAAACTCATGAGGTAAATTACCCTACACATGACTTAGAATTAGATGTTGTTTTTTTTGCTCTAAAAATTTGGAGGCATCATTTGTATGGAGTAAAGTGTGAAATATATACTGATCACAAAAGTTTAAATTATATATTCACTCAGAAAGAATTGAACATGAGACATAGGAGATGGCTGGAATTAATCAAGGATTATGATTGTACAATTCATTACCATTCGGGAAAAGCAAATAAAGTGGTCGATGCTTTGAGTCGAAAAAGTAATGCTTCATTAACCATGCTAGGTTTGGAACGGGATCCTTTGGTTTTTGATTTGATGAACTTTGGCATAGAAGTTGTTGGTGCAGGAAGTTCTTCTGTTTTGTTTCAGGTATCAGTGAGATCATCCCTATCAGATAGAATTAAGCAAGCACAGAGGAAAGACCATGAGTTGCAGAAAAAGGTAGAGCTGGTTCATTGATAATGATTGTGTTTTGAGGTTTGGGAAGAGATTATGTGTCCCTAGTGATTCACAGTTGAAGAATGAGTTGTTATGTGAGGCTCATAGTTCCTCGTTTTCAGTTCATCCTGGCAGTACTAAGATATACATGGATCTGTGGGAGTAATACTGGTGGGATGGAATGAAAAGAGATATTGCTGATTTTACAGTGAAGTGTTCGACTTGTTAGCAGGTTAAAGCAGAGCGGCAGTTACCGAAAGGGATGCTTCAGCCTTTACCAGTGCTAGTGTGGAAATGGAAAAATATATCAATGGACTTTGTTGTGGGATTACCGAGGACATCTCGAGGTAATAATGCAATCTGGGTTATTGTTGATCGATTGACTAAATCTGCTCATTTCCTTGCCATACGAGATACTTTTTCCCTATATCAACTTTCCCGTTTGTAACTTAAAGAGATAGTCAGGTTACATGGAGTTCCTCTCTCCATTGTATCTGACCGTGATCTGAGGTTCACTTCTAACTTTTGGAAAGGCCTTCAGAAGTCATTGGGTACTGAATTAAATTTTAGTACAGCTTTTCATCCTCAATCAGATGGGCAGCCAGAACGAATGATCCAGACATTGGAGGATATGCTACGAGCTTTCTCTATAGATTATCAGGGAAGTTGGGACCAACATCTTTCTTTGGTTGAGTTTTCTTATAATAATCGTTTTCATTCTAGTATACAGATGGCGTCATTTGAGGCATTATATGGGAAGCGGTGTCGAACTATAGCTTTTTTGGATGAAGTGGGTGAAAGGAAGCTGATGGGACCAGAATTGGTAGAAGAGATGGCATAAAAAGTATAGTTGATTCAAAAACACATGAGAACAGCTCAGAGTAGACAGAAAAGTTATGCGGATAACTAGAGGAAGGATATATCTTTCTAGGTAGGTGATCATGTTTTTCTCAAGGTTTCTCCATGGAAAAGTGTGATGTGATTTGGTAAGAAAGGAAAGTTGAGTCCAAGGTTCATTGGACCATATGAAATTCTGGAGAGAGTTGGATCAGTTGCATACAGAGTGGCATTACCTCCGAGTTTATCTTAGGTACACAATGTTTTTAATGTTTCGATGTTAAGAAAGTATATGCCAGATCCATCTCATGTTTTGAGTCCATAGGTAGTTCAGCTGGAAGAGAACCTATCTTATGAAGAACAGCCGGTCCAGATTCTTGACCACAGGGAGAAAGTGTTATGGAATAAGGTGATTCACCAGGTAAAGTTTTTTTGGAAAACCCATACGGTTGAAGAGGCAACGTGGGAATCTGAAAATGCTATGAGGGATAAATAACCCCACTTATTTTGATAAGTGAATAAAATTACGAGGACGCAATTCCCAAAATGGGGGAAGGATGTAACATCCCAGGTAAATAAAGAATAATAAATTTTCATATTTATTAATATTTATGAATTAAATATTAATTTTACTTTAACGGGGTTTCTATGTTCGATATCATACCCGATACGCAACAAAGAGTTTTAATGAAATCTTACGTTGCACACTAGTAATATAATAATATTATTTTAAATGGTAGTTAACACATAGTCATTGTATTGGAAGGAATGAATAGAAATAACTAAAATATGATTATATATGTTTTTTAAATGTTTTTACATTTATCTAATAAAAGATAAAGGCTTAAAATACGGAAAGAATTCAATTTTAGGCATATATACACTAATTTTCACTAAAGGATCACTTATCACCTTTTGATGGAGAACCGACATTAAATATAGTTTTGTTCACTATTATACATTCTATTAGACCAAATAAAACTCTTCTTTATAATTGGGACATCAAAATTTACTTTGTGTAAATTTTTGGTATTTTTCC
Source organism: Viscum album (assembly GCA_963277665.1). Classification (NCBI taxonomy): domain Eukaryota; kingdom Viridiplantae; phylum Streptophyta; class Magnoliopsida; order Santalales; family Viscaceae; genus Viscum; species Viscum album. The sequence continues at coordinate 1,078,792,616 of OY728150.1, forward strand.
GATAAAGTTCATTTTTTTAATGAATAGTGTAAAATGTTGTATTTTAATTCAAAACCTCTTTTTAATCTAATTTATTTATATTATTAGATTATATTTTTAATTGGTTTTAAAGTGAAATTAGAATATATTTTTACCATTAAATCCAATAGTGGTCGTTGGAATTAATTTTACTTTGAAATCAGACTTAAACTAGTGTCAATCTTTTGATACTTATTGTTTCATAAAAACGCACTATTTGCTATGACAGCGGGAATTAATTATTAAATTAATTAATGAAACTTATATGTTTTGAATTTTATAAAATGGACTTCATTTTTTAATTTGGAATATCAAATATAGCATAGGGTGATGTTTTGGTATTTTTCTGAAAAACTTCAATTTTTTATGAATAGTGAAACCACTAAGTGGTACTTATAAAAACAGATTTCTCGTTTAAATGAAATTTTACCACCTCTGTGTTTTGAATTTCAAAATTCCGACATACATGTTTGTCATTAAGAAGTAAAATGTGGTTCAATGGGATTAAAATAATTTTTTGGTAAATAGTAACTTTTAAGTTTATTAATCACGATTAGTGGTAATTAGTGTAGTTAAAGGTAAAAATAATGTTTTAATAATATGGAATGACCTAGAAACATGTCCTACCATTATTGGATATGTCATGGCAGACCAAGAAAATCCATGGGTTAACTTGGGGACCCCATGAAGCCACTTTTGAAGGAAAATAACATTAATATCTTTTTATTTAAAGTTAAAGTAAAAATGTCACAAACAAGAGTTGTTTTACTAAAACAATTTTTAAATGGGGTTATACAAGTCATATTTTTTACTATAAATATTCATTATAAATATAAGAATATTTCCTACATCATGATAGTTTTTTTATAATTTTTAGACATTAAATATATTAAATTATTTTTGAAACCATGATGATGCAGCGATGACCTCATTATTTAACTATTTAAATAAAATGAAAATATAATTTAAAGTCTAAGACCTAAACCTATCAAAAACCTATTGGATGGGTGGATTTAGAACCCTTATCACCTTATCCTCAAAATTTATAATTTTGTGACCTCTTTTATCTGAAAATCATTTTATAAAAAAGTATCTTTTCTTAACTTTCCAAGAGTGCCCCTCCTCTCCTCTTATAAAAGGCCCCCACCTCTACCACCTTACCCACACTTCCAAAGCCTTTGGCTTTCCCACCCCTACCCATTTTGTCTCTCCACATCCCTCTAACTCTTAGAATCCCCACATTGGGCATAATTCTTCCCAAGGAAGCCTTTGATCTCAATCCAAAGGGAGTTACCCGATTTTAAGGTAATGTCGTCACTTGAGTCCTTTTGTTTTATTTTTCTTCTCCAACCCCCTAAAATCTTTTTATTCCTTTATTTTGTAACAACTACAGTATCTTAAATATACTAGTATGTTTTTATAATAAGGATTAGATCTACACATACACACACCTTCATCTAATGGTTAAAGAACATACTGTTTCTGTGGATGGCGAATTTCTACCTCACGAAACGATGATTGTTCAACACTCATATAACACCATCAAAGGTGGCCATTAATATGTCAATATATTTATATATGATATATAATATGTTTATGTTCTCCTTAAGCTTCTGTATTTTTCATTTATGACATACCTTTATTTCTTCCATTATGGGTATGTGCGATATCTTCATTTTAGGAAGTGCAGACTACCGCCCCCTCAAAGTGATTTGATTCATTAATGCCATATGTGGGATGTATAAAGGATGGATATAAAGTTATTATATATGATGTTATAATAGAATTATAATATACCTTTATATAATTATTATTTCTTTCCATTAAATTATGAGATAGAAATGAAAGTAGCGTTCAAGCGTACGTACGGCTTACCGTCTCCATGAATGGTGCATTTCATTTCTTATCCCCAAATATAATGTACTATTATAAGTACATATATATAATGGTTATATATGATGTATGTTACATCTAAATGATTAATATAATTCTGGAATTAAAATATACATATCTCTCATTTATTTTTAATTCCACTAATATGACATAGAAATGAATGTAGCGTTCATGTGTACGTACGGCTTACCGTCTCCTTGAATGGTGCATTTCATTTCTTACCTCTAAATGATTATGTAATATTATAAATACATGTATATGATGGATATATATGATATATATGATACCCAAATCATGAATATCATTCTGGATATAATGAACCTTTAACCACACGAACAACATGTAATTGTAAAAAGTTCACTTTTGACTCAAGTACCAAATATCGACAAACGACCGTTATCAACTTAAATGACTACATAATGTTCATAACATGGTAATAAGGGATATAAAAGTAATAATTAAACTGAAAAAGGTTCTTAAGCAAGTATAAATTAACTCAAGATTATTATTCAGGACGTTAAAGAATGATCGAGTCAAGTCAGACCCGAGGTAAGGGAACTTCTTAACCCAATTTTCGTTCTTTGGGTTAATCTCCTACTTTTAAATTATTTCATGATATTATTATTTCCTATATTTTATTTGTACTTTATTTATGTTTACTTGTAGTAAATACACATAATGGATCTATTTTATTTAAAAATGATCTTTGTAAGGGACTTCGTCTCAATCTCCTTTTAATGAGGCATACTTTTGTTTTATACACCACTTTCTTTAATACGGTGTATAAACCCCTTTGAATTTTAAGTTTATTCAAAATGAATCTTTTTATACGAAGCGTTTTACTAAATGACAAAAGGTAATGTTTTTGTCGTACATATGCGGCGACAACGAATTCTCCACCGCCGCGAGTATTATTTGGTCTTTGGCTTCCTCCACAAGACGTAATGTTTTTAAAATGAAATAAATACCATATACTCTATTATGTATTTTGGTATTGAAAATGGTTTTTATAATGGATTTTTTATGTCAATATATTTATGTGATATATTGTGATCAAAGCATGGAAATGTTTTCTTTCCATTTATTTTGTGTTTTATGATTTTATATTGGTACTTGGACATTTGACGAGTGGTTACGTGATAAACCATATGACGGGTGGTGTCGTAAATACCAAGATAAGTGGTTATGTTATAACCTCCAATGCATTGGGTATGGAAGTCGCCTGTATGGCTATTCCATTAAGTGATATGTGTAGAAGTTGACCGTATGGTTATTCCATTTAAGTATGTTTATGTCCCAAGTTACCTTTATATGTTATGTGATCTTTAAATGGGTTTTATTGTAATCTTTTGGTTACAAAAGGGTAAGTAATGATCTTTTATTCAGTGAAGAGTTTTTACTCCTTCATAAAGGTGAAAATTATTACTTTGATAAAGTATACATGGTTTACTTGTTGTTTTGATAAACTAATAGTTCTCATTCTTTGTGTATCCCTTACTGAGATTTTTTATGCTCACCCCAAGTTTTTTTGAAATGTTTTTCACAGGACTTAATGTGGAATAGGGTCAAGGATGGGATCAAGGTAAAGTCATGCTATATAAAACATAGAACTAGACATATTTCATTTTAAGATTTTTTTTATTCTTTGGAATCTTAGTAGAAGTGTCTACTTTGTAATCTTTTGAGATGTAATAGTTATGTTCTAATTCTCTAAAACTCTAAACCTGAAAAGATCCTCAATGTGAATTATTCATTTAATTTAATATTAAGTAAGGTTTAAGGTCGGGGCCTTATAGATATCATCATGATATATGGGCAGAATTTATATATGGGAAGTATTTTATGTGTCATCTCTCAACTAAAATTCAGGATATACTAACTAGACTGCTCAAACATAGTGAGATCATGGACCCACCCTTTAGGTGTTGCATGACACCACCCATGGACATGCCTTTGAGATTCCCTAGCATGGGTTGCTAGATAAAATTTATAGTGGATTACCTTAGATACAAGAATTTTAAGTGTATAGGTTGGGTGGTTTTGGTGATTTCGGTTGATGGGGGATCCCTATTTTTCACCTCCTTAAGAGTAACATCTCCAAGGGATTACTCCATATCCCTTAGATATAGGTGGTGTGAATTGTCACATTCTAGGGAAAGAATCCAAAAACAGTTGAATTTGGTGAGGGTGCTTCATTTCCAGTCATTTTATGACTTTGATATGGTGGGTTTTTAGATTTCACGATGCAAATATTTTCCCAAGCAGAATCAAAAGTCAGGAGTGTGTCAATTCCATGGTATTTTCTAACCCAACCATTGAGGATCTATCGTTTGAGACACAAATTTGGTGATAATGTCCTATTGAAAGATTTTTCCTCTCCCTTACTCATATTAGAGGCATCAAAATAGTTATTTCATGATGATTACATGGTTTGTAATTGTGTGAGATATGAAATAATATCCACTTTATATCAACAAAAAACCATAAACAATAATACTTATTAGTCCAGAGACACTAAAAAATATAATTTTAATTATATTTTCAACCATATTTTATGATTAAAAGTTTCACATTGATTTTTCCATTTTTTTTCTAATGTGTATGGAATCAATGGGTGAAACTGACAATTGTGGTGTAATTTTTACAATGACCATTTTTCATGATTATAAGTTTCACATTGGGTTCACCATTTTTGTTTCTAAGGAATATGTAATAAAAAGGTGAATCTGACAGTGGTGGTGTAATTTTAACATTGAACATATTTTATGATTTTGAGTTTCATGTTAGGTTCACCATTTTTTAATTCTAATGTATATGATATTCAAGGGTGAAGCCGACAATGGTGGTTTTATTTTTTACATTGACCGTCATTCTTGATTATTATTTTCACATTGAGTTTATTATATTTGTTTGTGAAGAGTATGTAATTGAAGGTTCAAGTTGACGGTGGTGGTGTTATTTTGAAATTAACTATCTTTCATGATTATAAGTTTCCTATATAGTTTACCATTTTTATTTGTAATGAATTTTCACATCCATTTTAATTTGATCCAATTCAGACCATATTTCTTATGGTAGGCGGTCATTATGAATTTACCAGTTACATCTTAAAAAATTAATTGTTCACGAATATGGGAGGTCAGGCTCACCAAACCCTTTTAAGATGGGTTATTTCTAACTTCCAGACTCTCTTAAAGATTTAATAATTGTTTTTTAAACTTACCCATTAATTTTAGTAACACTACTAGTTACCCATATGATTGAGGTTAGATTAACAATGGAGTGATACTTTAGTTTGAAGCCTTTTTGTTAGGGGTACTCTAGATTTTAGAATCAAAGAGGAAGAAAATTTTTTATTTAGTGTTAGGAATGGACCAATTAAATGGGTTTCATATATACCCTTATGTAGGGAACCATATCCCATGTCGTTCGATGGCACTTAATGGGGAACATATATAGACCCTTTTTTTTATTACATAATTATTACATCATTTTAAAGATAAATAACATAATATTGGTACTAATACATGATCCAATGGTTTAGTGTCTTGGTAATATTATGATGATACATATCGTTTACAATATAAAACATAAATATTTATTTAATTCCTTCTTCTCTAGCTTCTTATTGGCCCTCAAGTTCTCTTTAGCATAAGTATTTACCTAAGGATATGCATCAAAAGAAGGGGTGAGATAAAAGAAAAACAAGATAATGAATAAGAGACATGAAATATGGGTTATAATAATCATAATTATAACATCTTCATCATAATCATGTGTGGAATAATTAGATAAATTCATGGAATGTGGAAATGCATAAAAATGAAACAACTTAGTGTTTATCCACCACACATAGTTGTAAACGAAGACAACATCATGTTAACAAAAATTTCACTTTTTATCATGAGATAAATCACATTATCCAATGTATTTTATCACTATATAATTACAAATTCACCCATCACATCATAACATTTATGTTTCACTACAAAATTTTAGGTTCACCCGTCACATCATAACATTTACATAATCATGCATTCCACATAGAATGTATATAAATGTGGTTTATTTAATAAATTGTACATTCAGGAATAAACTTTGGGGCTCAAAATAATAAATATCAAATAAAATATTTGGTATAAGAATCATCAATATTGATTGAGAAGAAACAATCTCAAGAGAATTAAAAGGTGTATTTTTAGAAATAGGGGTTCCTTTGGAAAACATTTTGATTATCATAAACATTAGTAGAAAACATGTATATCCATGAAATTGAAAATCGAGAATAAAAAATGATATTTAAGGATCACTAATGAATATATATACTAAAATTGGTGTGAAAGGGGGAAACCCAACGAAATGGATTTGGGTTTGAGAATCCCCTAACCTTATGTCCAAGTTCATTCTTATCCTTAATGTCATATATAATCAAATTAAATTCATTAATTAATAAATATATAACCATATTATAATTTTATTTCATTTACTATAATGTTATTAGGTTCATTTTTTACCATTATGATGAGTTAGAGAGTTCAATTTCATTGTTCTAAATTGTTCGTTTTCTTGGTTTTCAGGATTGGTTTGCGTGTATATGAGTTTGGAAGTTCAAGTAGAATTGGAATAGTTATCCATAATTAGAATTATATGTTATTAATTAAAGTATATAATATTAAATGATATTATATATCATTTTATTATATGTAATGGGGATTAATATTTTGATAAATAGTTATTGAAAATGATTTAATTTATTTGGTGGATTTTTCAACCATCACGAAATCATATAATTTTATTTAATATCATGCTTATATATCCCTTACAAAATATTATGTAACTTATAATATGTATAATAAAATCTTATTTAGCCATAATTATGTTTTTATGACCAAATTTGAAGAATTTATTGAAAAATGAAAATGTATCGTCCACGGTGGGGGTAAATCGACACACTAGAGAAGATATTTTCATTTTTAGAATAAAAGAAAAAGGGAATAGATTATTAAATGAATTATTACATTAACATAATAAAAGTATAGTATATAAAAGATAATAGAGCTATCATGCCTCTTTGAAAGGTTTATGTGAGGATAGGATAAGAAAATAAATGAAATTTAAAATAAAATAAAATAAAAATAGAGGATTTTACCTCTTGAATTTCTCATCCTTGGGAACCTCCTTAGGGAAAAGGGTCTAGTATTTTTATGAGAAAATCGGCCCCTAGATATGGGGGTATTGGGAAGATTATTGGTTAGATCTTTTACAGTCTTTAAATCGTGGAATTTGTAAGGAGAAGAGGTTGTGAGGGGGTATATTTATAGGGGTGAAGAGGGGTGGTTCCACATTATTTTATTCATTAGTTTATTATTTTGGATCGAGACTATGAATAGTTTGAACCTTATAACTAAATATATTAAAATAATTAATTAGAGTTTTATATTTTGGTCTTAAATCATTCATACATCATTCATGAATCAATAATTCATGTATTTTTCTTTTATTATAAATTATCATATTTTAATATTCACCAAAAATTCAAGTATTTTTGAAACATCCCAAAAATTAACCCTAACCATTTTTTAATGAGTATAATTAATAAATGAACTCCAATTTTCTAATATAATTTTCTAAATATGAGGCATTTAATTTTAAATTAGAATCATCATTTACTTGGAAAATACAGATTTTAAAATTATAACTGATTTTATAACACTTTGAAAAATTAATTAAGGCCTCATAAAAATATCTTAAAATCATAAGATAACAAAATTTTAATTTATGAATATATTTTATGAAAATAAATTTTTTTAAATGATTATATTAATTATAAAGTTATAAATAAACATTTTTGTTTTATAAAAATCACATCACCTAATTAATAATTTCTAAAATATTTATTTACTTATACTATGATATAATTATATTATATTTTAATTTCTAATATTCCTAAATTTTATTTATACTTTAATTGATTAGGATACTACTCTATTGTCCGAACTATTATTCTTAATGGTCATATTAATATTCCAAATGTCAAGTTACTATTCTATCGGGATGGGTTCCTTAATTTATAGAATTACCTCTTATTTCATCCATTCGTCATTTATAAAGTCTGTATAGTGTGGTAAAAGTGATTTATGTGGTTTCTACTATATGAAATAATTATCAGAATATAATTTCCATTGAAAATATTATGATTTGATACATTATTCCCCCCATATGAAATTTCACACTTGAAATTTCATTTTATATATTGTGGTAGAAACAAGTAAGGGTACTTCCCATTCATCACTTCCTCCAGTTCCCATGTTGCATCTTCGTACTTATGGTTCCATCATACTACTTTTATTAAGTTATTAGTCTTTTTGAATATAACTTTATCTCTACAATACAATATCTCCATTCAATTCTCCTAGTAGGATAGATCATTTCCCAACTGTACTACCTCTTGATTCATTTTATGTGAGATATATGGTATTTACATCCTCAAGAGGGATACATGGAATACATCGTGTACTTGAGACATGGTAGGTGGAAGTTCCAATAGATAGGCCACAACTCCAACATGGTCAAGAATCTCGAAGGGGTTGATGTACCTAGAAATAGCTTTCCTTTATTCCCAAATATCATGATCCTCTTCCATGGATATAAGAATAAGAATACCAAGTCTCCAGCTTTAAACCCTTTGTATCCTTAATGATTTTCTACAATCTTTTGTTGACTTTGGGATGCCTTGATGTGCTGTTGAATGGTTTTTACCATCTCTACAATGTATTCAACCATTTATGGACTTAGAAGCTTACGTTCACTGACAACATCCTACCATGCCAATGTTTTGAATCTTTTCCCATAAAGAGCTTCATATGGAGAAATTTTTATACTCAATTTGAAACTATTGTTGTAAGAGAACTCAACCAGAGGAATATGTTTGTATCATCCTCTTTTGAAGTTCATAGAACATTCCCTCAACATTTCTTCTAGTGTATGAATATTTCGATCATATTATCCATCATTTTGGGGATGGTAATCCATATTGAAGTTCAACTCAGTTTTTATAGCAAGTTGGATACATTTCTTGAACTTGGAGGTGAATCTCAGATCTTGATCAAATACAATGGATAGTGGTACTCAATAAAACCTTACAACTTATCTGATTTATATTTGTGAAATTTTATCAAATGAGAAGTCCTCTTGAATTTAGATAAAGTGACATGTCATTATAAGATGATCCACAACAACCCATATAGCATTGTTTTCTCTAGATGTCTTTGGAAGTCTGGTGAAAAATTATATGGTGATTTTTTCCCATTTCCATGTTGCTATAGGTAATGGTTGCATCATCCCCTTAGACTTTTGTCTTTAATCCATCACTTGTTGACATATGAGGCACTTTTATGTATATTCAATGATATCATTCTTCATATTGTCCCACCTATAGTTCTCTTAGAGATCTTGATTCATCTTTGTGCTCCCTGGGAGAATAGAGAAGGTTAAGTAATGTGCATCATTCAGAAGCTCTTTCTTTATATTTGGATCATCTCGTACACATAGTCATGACCCAAATCATACAATTTATTACTCATCAGTTTTCACCTTTATGGATTTCCCCTTTCACATAGATTCATCCTTCTTCTAAATTTCTATATCATTTATTTTAGAATCCTTTATTCTCTCTATGAGGGATGGTTGAGCAGTCATTTGATAAAGTGTTGGTGATAATCCTTCCTTAATTATTTTTATGTAAATAATTTTCAAATATAATAATATTGGATGCTAATTAATTCTTATCATTGAGAATGTTGTAGGATCCTTTATACTTATAGCATATTCAACATTATTCGCTTTTACAGGATGGTAGTGGATTGAGTAGTCAAAATTTTTTATGAGATCTAACTATCTTCACAGGTGCATATTAATCTCATTTTGTGTGAATAAATATTTGAGGCTCTTATGATCAGTATATATCTCACACTTCTCCTCATAGATATAATGTCGCCATATTTTTTATGAAAATATCATAACTGTCAACTCCATATCATGTGTGGGATAGTTTCACTCATGAATTTTCAACTTCCTTGAGGAATAGGCAATCAATTTATCATTTTTCATTACTAAACATCCTAATAAATTATTTTATGCATATTTTTATACCAAAAATAGTTCCCCAATTATCTAAGTGTGAGTATTGTTATAGTGATAAGCCTCTTTTTTAACTCTTTGAAGTAGTCTTCACATTCACTGGTCCATAAAAACCTTTCTCCCTTTCTATTAATCTTGATTAGTGGGTTTGGAAATCATGATAAGTTATTAAAAAATCACCAATAATACCCATCTAGACCAAGAAACCTATAAATTTCCATTACAGATGTTGGCCTGAGCCACTCTTTAATAGACATTGTTTTATAAGAGTCCACAGATATTCTTATATTAGTGATAACATGCCCCAAGAATGATTCTTTCTCTATCCAGAACTCATATTTATTGTAATTTTCATAAATTATCTCCCTTAGAAAATTCTTTAGCGCAATATTCAAATGCTCATCATGTCCCCCTTGCTGTTGAATTATATTAGAATATCATTAATAAAGACTACTGCAAATTTTCTAATGTAATCATTAAAGACTCTATACATTAATACCATGAATATTTATAGAGAATTGTTGAGTATGAAGGGTGTCCCTATGAATTAATTTTTTCCATACCTCATTCAAAAATTAGTCTTGAAAATATCTTCATTCCAAACCTTTAATTAGTGATATCCTGACCGAAGGTCCACCTTAGAGAAATATTTTTCCCCATGTAGTTGATCAAACAAGTCATCTATATATGGAAGGGGATACTTATTATTTATCATTATTTTATTGACTTCATGATTATAAATGAAAATTTGAAATGATCCATCCTTCTTCTTTATGAATAGGACCGGTGCACCCCATGATGAAGCACTCGGGTGCGTAAAACCCTTGTTGATATTATATTGCAACTACTTATTCAGTTCTTCCAACCCAATAGTGGATATTATATAAGGTGTATTTGATATAGGTGTAGATCTAGGAATACATTAAATTGAGAGCTCAACCTATAATTTAGGAGGAAGGATAATCAATTCTTCAAGGAACACATCATTGTAGTCCCTCATTATGGTAATGTCTTAGATCATGATTCTCTCTTTTGTATCAATCATTTGAGAAACATATTCTTGATCATATGGAAATAATATCCACATTTTAGATGATGATTTTTAAGAACATTCTTCCTCCTAAAACTTGTAATGAGTTGGAGGATGCATCAGAATGTGAAGAGTGATCTATATTTCTCGATAGTTGATGTTTTTTTTGTACAAATATGTCCAATCCAAGCCCAAAATAGCATTAAACTCCACCAAAGGAAGTAAGAAAAAAAATTGTGAGGTTTATTCCACAAAAAAATAATCAAGGAGGAGTTATATACTTTAGATGTAATTATTTCCCCATTTTTTGTTCTCACAAGTAACTCTACCACCATATTTTGAGGGGGTGTTTTAATAGTTCTAGAAAACTTGCAATATATTAAAGAATCCATATAACCAGCATCAAATAGTATGTTTTCTATTCTTCAATTAATAACCAGTGTACCTATCACCAAATCATTTTTGGGCTTCACCATGGCAGTAGGGATGGCATAATCCTTCCCTTACTCCTTTTTCTTTGGTGGTTGATGAAGATGATTACCCTCAAGGATTCGAGGTTTAGTGCACTGGATTGTATAGTACCCTTTCTCCCTACAGTTGATACATCGGACCATGGCTGTTTCTCTCCTTTCATCAACCATATTCTCCATATTCCCCATGTCTCTTCGACATTCATGAGCTTAGTGGACTTATATCCCACGCTTAAAGAATTTTCCCCTCCCTTTGAGGAATTTCCCATGATGTTTCTTCCCAAATTTTTGACATGTGAGTCATTGATCTTTCTTTCCATATTTCTTATTAGATCCCCCATCTTGAAACTTTATCATTAATATCTTATCACCATACCCATGGGAAAATTATACAAACTCTGTATCCACTTTTAGAGTGCATCAAACAAATTCTTCATAACTCCCAAAGTCTCAGATAGCTAGATCATTTTGAATGTGTGGTTTTAAACCACTAAATAATCTATCTATTTTGATATAATTATTGATAATAAAACCCAAATCATACCTTGAAATCCTTGTGATATTTTCTTTATATGATGTGATAAATTTTCCTTGTGTTTTATTCATCTCTATGATTTCTCTCTCCATATCTGTATGAATATTATGAGGGACATACTTATTAAGAAACATTATCATAATGTATTATCACTCCATCTCTTCAATTTCATCCTTCAGCTTGTTTTTTTAATAAAATACATCCATTGACTGACCTATCCAACTAGAAAATAAATGGACATATTTACCTTATTTTTATTAGAATAGTGGAGCACAAAAAAGATCATCTCCATTGAGTTGACCCACTATTCCATGACTAGTGTATCATAGGATCCACTATATGTCAGTGGTCATTACAATATAAAAGTATCAATACCCAGTTCCTCCCTCTTAGGTGAATGAAGTCATTCCACATGATTCAAATTATTGTTCACATCCTAAGACAGTTGGGTAAGCATCACCATGAAATTTTGAACTCTACATCCCAAATTATTAGAAATGTCATTTGGGAAATCACTTCATTGTCCCTCACATGGGTTGTTGGAAATATTTCTCTTCGTTCCCACCATTTTCTTAAATAGAAAATGTTATAACAAATCATAATTCAACAATTCATGAATAAATAATTTATTTCTTTGTTCAATTAACTCTTAATCCATATCTTATGGGATCCATATGTTTAGAAGTTTCTAAAAAAATGATAATTGGCTAATTATATATACTTAGTCTTATACTAAGTGTTTTCACTAAGGTTATCTAATCAAAATTCCCAAACTAACAAAACCATACTCTAATACCAACTTTAGAGACCCTTCTTTTTCTTAAATAATTATTACATCATTTTAAAGATACATAACATAATAGTGCTAAAAATATTGGATCCAAAGGATTAGTGTCTTGGAAAAATTAGTACCATACATAAATTTTTCAAAATACAACATAAAAATTTATTTATTTCATTATTCTCTAGCTTCTTATTGGCCCTCGTGTTCTCCTTGGTACAAGTATTCACCTAAGTATATACATAAAAATAAGGGGTGATCTAAAATCCCAGTAAGAGGATAAATAGGATACATGAAACATGGTTGATCATAATCATCATCATTATAATCATGAATGGAAGCATTAGATAAAGTCACGTAATGTGGAAATGCATAAAATTAAAACATCATATCTTAGTGGATAACCACTATGCATAGTTGTGAACAAAGATAGTATCATATTCATACATATTTCACATTCTATCATGAGACACATCATATTACCCAATACATTAGATCAATATATAATTTTAGGAACACCCATAACATCATAACATTTACATTGTTCTATATAATTCCAGACACACCCATCACATCATAACATTAACACAATCATGCATGCAACATAGAATGTATATCAATATTGGACATAATATAACCCATGGAAAGGAATGGGATTCAGTTAATAATGAATCAAATCAGGAATAAAAATTTTATTTGTCAAAATAAAGAGGGAATAACATATTTGGTATAAGAATCATCAATCTTGAGTAAAGAAGAAACATTCTCAATAGAAGTAAAAGGTGTCTTTTTAGAAACAAGAGTTCTATTGGAAAACATTGTGATTATCATAAAATTGAGTAGAAAAAATTATATCCCATAAAATGAATATGGATAATAAATAAATGATATTTAAGGATAATTAAATGAATATACATACTAAAATATTTATCAAAGAGGAAAAACCCCAAGGAAATTGTGTTGGGTTTGATAATCCCCTTACCTTATGTCTGACTGATTTCTTCTATTTAGTATCCGAGATAATAAAATTAAATTAATTAATAAATAAATATGGAACCATATTATACATGTATTTGATTTATGATAATTTTATTAGGTTAATTGTTTACCATTATGATGAGTTATAGAGATCAATTTAATCATTGGGGAGTGTTCATTTTCATGGTTTTGAAGTTCGGTTTTCTTGTATATGAGTCTAGAAGTTCATGTAAAATTGGAATTTTTATCCAGAATTGAAATTATATGTTATTAATGAACATACATAATATTATAAGATCTTATATATCATTTTTTTTCATTTTATGACGATTAATCAATATATAAATAGTTAATGAAAATGTTTTAATTTATTTGGCAGATTTTACGACCATAACAAACTTATATCATTTTATTTAATATCATTTTTATATATTTCTTCCAAAACATTATATAATTTATTATACGTATAATAAAATTTTATTTAACCATAATTATGTTTTTATGACCATCCTTGATGGTGGTAGTGAAAAATGAAAATGCATCATCCACGATGGTGGTAAATCGACAAACCATGGATGATATTTTCATTTTTAGAATAATAGGAAAAGGGAAGATATTAGAAGATGAATTTTTTAATTAACATAATAAAATTAAATTATATAAAATATACTGGAGTTATCATGCTTCTTGTATAGGTGTATTTGAGGGCATGATAATAAAATAAAGGAAATTGAAAAAAAAATGAAAAATAACGGAGATTTGACCTCTTGAATTTATCCTCCTTAAGAACCTCCTTAGGGAAAACGGTTTGGTCTTTTTATGATACCAAGGGAACTTATAAATGGGCGAGGGCCTGGTAATTGTATTGGTTAGATCATGGACAATATTTATGGCTTGGAAGGTGTGAAGAGAAGAGGTGGCGAGGGGTGGTATTTATAGGGGAGGAGAGGGATGATTTCTTATTATTTTATTCATTAGTTTATTATTTTGGTGCAAGACTATGAATAGTTTGAACCTTATCACTAAATATATTAAAATTATTAATTAAATTTATAGATTTTGTGCTTTAATCAATCATAAATCATATATGACATAATAATTCCTTTATTTAGCTATTGTCGTAAATTATCGTATTTTACTATTCACCAAAAATTTGGGTATTTTAGAAAAATCCTAAAAATTAAACTTTACCATTTTTTAAATTTTATAATTAAAAAATTTACTCCATTTTATGAAAATATTTTTTTAAAATAATATAAGTTTAATTTTTAATTAAATTCAGCATTTAATTGGAAAATACCAATTTTAAAATTATAATTGATTTTATAACACTTTTAAAAAATCAATTAATGTCTCCTAAAATTATTTTATAATCATAAGAAAAAAATGTTAATTTATTAAAATATTTTATGAAAATAAATTTTCTTTTAAATAATATATTAATAATAAGGTTATAAATAAACATTTATGTTTTATAAAAATTTCCAAAACATAATTAATCTTTTTAAAAATATTTATTTACTTATAATATGATATAATTATATCATATTATCATTTATAAGATGCCTAAATTTTATTTATACTTTAATATATGAAATTACTATTCTCTTGGCCCAAATACTATTCTTAATGATCACATTACTATTCCAAAGGTCAAGTTACTATTCCATGAGGATAGGTTCTTTAATTTATAGATATACCTATTATTTCATTCATTCATCATTTATAATTTTTTTATTGTGTTATCAAAGTAATTTTAGGTGGTATTTACTATATTAAATAATTATTAGAAAGCAATTCCAATTTATTAAATTCTGGGTTGTTACGAATAATTCCTTTTAAGTTCATATGACGAGGACCGATCCATGCAGTTTAATATCATGAAGTAAAAAAATATCGGTGAAAGATTCTTATTAATGGTTGGTTTGGGACTTAAACATTAGAATAAATTTCTGGTGTCCTAGAAGAATGATATTACTCTACGAGGATGGATGGGACCAACTGGTGGAAATATGGCCTACTAAAGGAAATATGATGGCATCTAGAGGGGATTTGGATCTCCAGATGGGGGAATTATTTCATCAGAAATATATCCTGATGAACTAATAGTGATTGTGCTGGGAAAATAGGCCAATGGGAGAACTTATTATGTGATGGAGATTTGGGGATATTAGTTTAGGTCCTTAAAAAGGCATCCTATTTATCATGTTGGGTATAGGAATCAGATCCCACATACTTCAAGTAGCATTGTTTAATGTTATATATAAGAATTTTACTTTTTAGTTTAATTTCATATGGTAAGGATTTTGTTGTGGGGTTTTACATTGTGTGACTATGACATTATTCATGTAGTTTAACATCATTCTATGGGGATTTATATTTCATGGATGCTACAAAAATGGAGGATATAGTGGGGATTATACATTGAGGCTTCCATGTAAGATGGTTTAGGGATCACACCCAATATGAGGACCATCATTAAGCTAGTGGCATGGTCACCGTTGATCTATAATCCCATGTTATTCCTGCTTAGTGTGAGAAACAAGAGATGTCATAAGATCAATCACATCACATGACTTGGATTATATGGGAATTACACCTGAATAGGAATACTGAAAAAGGATATTATTTGATGTATGATGGTGGATGAGGGAGGTGATATGGAAGATACAGTATATATGATATCCTAGAATAAAATATAGGGGTTTAACCCATGATGGATGCCCATATAGAAATATACTCATCACCTACTGATGGAAGAGGGTGAGACTACAGAGGGGTGTAAAGACCCGGAAATTTCAAGGGAAATTTTTTTTCCTCTAAATTTTCTTTGGGTTTTTACAAGAACGCAGTTTCTGACGGCGCCTGATTCCGAGGCCCGGTGTGCCCGGAATCATTTTCCGAAGTTTAGCTCGGGTACGTTCAGTGAACGAATGAGCAGGTTTTTCTTAACTTCTGAACCGGTGCTCGGAATTGAATTCTGAGGGCACTGATGGAATCGCATCACCGGTATTTTCTTAGAAACGCCTTTTCCGGAGTTGCGTTTGCTTGGGTGTGGTTTTTAATTTTTGGGGGTTAAGTGAAGAAAATAAAATAAAGTGGTGCGACAACTTTATTTTATTTCACTTAAAGCCACTTAAATCCACATAAAGCTACTTAAGCTGGGTTGAAGTGGATAGGGTGCAAATCCAAAATATCCTACCCTCTTGGTAGGATATTTGTGAGGTGGGGCCCTCACGAGCCCCACCGTTTCATTTCCTCTAAATAACGCACCCGCGAAAACCCTTTTTAAATAAGGTCAACCGGTGCGTTTTCTTAAAATTCTAAACGCCCCTATTAATTGGGCAGTCAAGTCGTACCATTAATTCAACGAATTAATGGTTCGTTACTTAACTTAGAATTTTCTAAATATTGGCATGAGAATAAAATAAGACCAATACTTGTTTCTCTTAAGGGTTCCTTGTTGAGGGAATTGAGAGAAGCTAGAAGATCTTCATCCTCCTTCATGAAGAACGTGAAGAACGTGAAGAACGCTGGCCTCCAATGAAGGGCGACGAAGAACGCCAAACCCTCAGAGATCGACGATGTGACGCTGACAGTTCTCCCTCTGCGACACTTCTTCCAGGATGATCCACCCCCATGACAATCTTTAATCGACAAC
Organism: Viscum album; assembly: GCA_963277665.1. Lineage (NCBI taxonomy): Eukaryota > Viridiplantae > Streptophyta > Magnoliopsida > Santalales > Viscaceae > Viscum > Viscum album. The sequence continues at coordinate 1,078,810,121 of OY728150.1, forward strand.
TTGAGGTAGGGGGTTTATGTGATTTACCTTACGTGATTCTCTTCTGTCTTTTATCCGCGATATTTGGACCGCATGATATCAATTAATGGGAGGAGGCCGGAACGCAAAAACACGGCCATCCCCCTCCCTTTTTTTCTTGTTGTTGCAGATTGAATGAATGGATGTGGTGTCGTCGAGCCGCGCGGGATCAAGCGACAAGAATGCGCGACGTCGTCACGCCGCGCATTCAAATTTTAAACTCTCGTGCGTGGGTATTTTGATTTCAAGGTGTTTGTATAATTTATTTTGGATAAATTATTCCCTCTTCAATGATTAAAATCATGTGTTTATTATTTGCCAATTGATAACACCTAACGTAGAGGGCGCGGGCTGAAAAAATACGGCCCAACAACCCTCCGCAGATTGTTTATCGATGTACGGATCGACGGACGATGACGAAGCAGGCCGCCATGGCTTTTGAGGGCCTTGCAGTGAAGATCGGGTCCCGGGAGGACCACAGGCGAAGACCGCACGCAAAACGGACCACCAAAGCGCGTTCGGTGGTCCGCGGAAGCTCCAGCCGGCACGCCACGCCGGCACGGCGGCGGCGCCCGGCGCGCCGCCGGTAAAACCCGCCGCGGCTGAAGCCCCGGCGGCGAGGTCAGTTCCGCAGCCGCGCGGAACCGAGGGGCGGGACGCGGCCGGCATGCCGTGTCCGGGTGCCGCAGAGCGGCCCCCGCGTGGGGGTCGCGGTTCCCTCACTCGGTCGGTCGACCGAGCCGAGCCAACCCACCGGGTCGGGTCGCGCCCAACCGGGTCGGACCCGGGTCGGGTCGCCCCAGTTCGGACCAACCAAGGGGGGTCGGGCCGGGTCGGTCCGGGCCCAGACCCCCCGTTTTCGGACCGTTTTTAGTCTTTTGTCCATATCTTGGGCTACGGACCTCCGATTGATGCACCGTCTGCGGCGATGTGATCCTCGGATCGAGACGGTTGTTTTGACATATTACACTCAAGGTTTAGGAGAAATTTGGGTTTGTTCTGGTTGGTTCGTACACGAAACCAACCGGGCCCTCAAAGTGGAAACGAGTATATCTTGAGCACCGGACGTCCGATTGACGTGCCGTCGACTTTATTGGAATCCTCTTGATGAGACAGAGCATTTGGCATGCCCCACCCAAGGTTTGGACGTAGTTGGAGTATGGAAGAGTTGGATTGTACCCGAAATCCATCCGGGCCCCCAGAGCGGGAAAGCTGATATCTTTCAGACCAGACGCCCGTTTGACGAACAGTCAGCGGCATTGTTGATCCCTTTGAGAAACGATCTCTATGAGTATACCCTATGAGAGTTAGGGGTACATTTGAGATATGTCTAGGTTGGTTCGCACACGAAACCAACCGGGCCCCTCGGACGAAAATGTTAATAACTCATAGACCGGGCGTCCGTTTGACGTGTCGTCTGTTGCATTGAGACCCCTATGACAATGTGGTATATTGAGATACTTCTTCGTGGTACTTCGTGTTACTTGGAGAATCGACCAGTAGCTCGTGGAGCGGACCCTCCCGGAGGTGAGCGTGCGGAGTACAGAGACCGTGTAGCCAGCTGAGACCTGACGACTGCTTGTCTGATTCGTTTCGGAGTGACTTGCATAGCCCAGTGGGGAGCACTAATTTGTGAGGTGGAAGACCCACGGCAGAGGAGCACTATTGTGTGAGGTGGTAGACCCGCGGTACTCGACAGGAGGAGTACCTCTGTAGGCTATGAGGGGGAGCACTACTGTGTGAGGTGGCAGACCCATGGCGGGAAGCACTACTGTGTGAGGTGGAAGGCCCGCGGTACTCGACAGGAGGAGTACCTCAGCAGTCTTAGGTTGGTGAGCAGTACCTCGGAGTCGTGACAGGACCACTGTACTCTCCAGAGACTGATCTCTTCAGCAGTTACAGTTTCGATAGTGAAAATCCTGGTTTGAGCTGAGACTTTTGACCTTTGTGTTTACCTCATAATTGAGATGGGTCACTTGATAACTTAGGTATATGTATTGGAATATACCTGGGTAGGGGTTATCCATTGATTTCATGATCTTGGTGTTTTCCTCATGATTGAGATGGGTTACTTGATAACTTAGGTATATGCATGAGCATATACCTAAGTAGAGGTTATCTGTTGAGATCTTCTTTGTGGTTATCCTTGTTGGTTTTAGTGAGACCTTGAGGGTCTCGGGATCCCTACTGAGTATTGTTATACTCACCCCTGCACAGGCTATGCCCGCACCTCGTTGTGTTGGTTGCAGACGACGGACAGAGCTGACGGAGGCCGAGTGTTCGAGGACTGGATGGTACCTGGAGGTGGACCACTCGACGAGTCAGTATCCCATGGTGGATGATCTAGGAGAAGTGTTATCTGTACCTACCCTTCAGGTAGGATCCGAGGAGGATGACCCAGGAGTTGCGCTATCTGTACCTACCCTTCAGGTAGGATCCGAGGAGGACGACCCAAGAGCTGCTTCCTTCCTTCCAGCTATTTGTCTTTTTCTGTTGTACTTTCTTTCAGTTGTAGTTGTACTTTCAGTTGGGTTTGTATTCTGGCCCATTTACTATTCAGCACTTTCTTTTGTACTTAGTGTTTTACTTCCGCTTGTACTCTGTGGTGTTTTGTTTACTTTTATAAAGGCAATGCCTTCCTAGTTTTTCAGGATTTACGCCTTTAGTGCTAGTCGCCAGCCCCTGTCCTATTGAAGGTGGGCTTGGGGTAGTCATGGCACGGGCCCCGAGGACGGGTCGTGAAAAATTGGTATCAGAGGAGTCGGTTCTACCGCAGAACTTATAACTCTGATATTTTCTTTCTGTGAAGAAATAGTGTTAAGAGTACCGAGTGTCGTCTTCAGTTTAGGGAGTCCAGTGTTGGTGCGGGTGGCCGACGTATCCATACACCAGGACCCTGAAAAATAACTTCCGACTTTGTGCACGAAAATACTGATTGTATGTGTGTTTCCAGAAGTTTTTAAATGTCAGCTCAAACCAGGTCAGCACAGTAGGTATAATCGTTTGACCGTGTCACGTTGTTTCTTTCAGGATGCCTCCCCATGGACAACCAGCTAGAGCCCCGAGAGTGGTACGTACTGACAGCCCGCCGAGCGACGAGGCCTCAGTACATGGCCCTATCCCAGTTGAGGCACCAGCGGAGGCACCAGCGGTACTACTACCCGTTGGGACACCGATGCCACCAGCCCCAGCAGCAGAGGGTGCACGTCGCTTGAGCGCACTGCACGAGTTCCAGCGCCAGAGGCCACCCAGGTTCCAGGGAGGGACAGACCCGCAGGCGGCTGAGGATTGGATGGAGGCTGTGGTGAGAGTATTCAGGCTAGTGGGGATGCCAGTAGACTTCATGGTGATCCTTGCTGCCAGCCTTCTTCAGGAAGCAGCCGGCAGATGGTGGAGCCTGATGCTCCAGATACATGACGAGGCGACACTTCTATGGGTAGACTTCGAGAGCCTGTTCCAGGCAGAGTTTGTACCAGCCACCCTTCAAGCGGTGCATATACAGGAGCTACTTCAGCTACGTCATGGCAGCATGACAGTGGTGCAGTATTCAGCGAGGTTCACAGACCTCTCGCGCTACTCCATATATATGGTATGGGACCCGTTATTTAGGGCCCGAAACTTTGAGTAGGGACTCAGGCGAGAGATTAGAGCTTCTATTGTTTCTCACAGTATCCTGACGCAGACAAGGGTGTTGGAGAGAGCCCTCTTAGTGGAGAGTTTCCTTGCTGAGCAGTCTCTAGTAGTAGGACCCACCACTAGCCAGAATGCGGCAGACACTTCTATCGCAGGCAGTAGAAAGATGACGCAGAGGTCCAAGAGGACCAGACCTACAGGTGGTCGACCGCATGACTCATGGTCGGTAGTATGAGGAACCAAGGAGAGGGATAGAGCCAGACCTGCCATGCAGTGCTACTCCTGTGGCGGGATTGGTCACATGGAACGTGACTGTCTGAAACGCCATGCAGATGACCAGAGGATAAATGAAGAACATCCAAGGCAGATGCAGAGGTTCAATCGAGACAGACCGCAAGGAGCGGAAGGCCGAGGGAGAGAAGCTGGCCGTGCAGCTGGAGGTGGACGATGTTACGAGGTGTTGCCACCACGACCACCAGGAGGTCCACCCCGACCGCAGGGGGTTGGTGGACATGGGAGAGCTCAGCTTCAGGCAGATGAGTCCTATGATCATGGAGCTCCGGAAGCAGATGGACAAGAGCGGAACTAGTGGATACGTCCCTTGTACTTCTAGTTCCATATTGATGTTGTATTCGTGTCTTTGTACTATGAGCTGAAATAATAAAAAGACACTTATCTTTGTAATGTTTTCTTTCCTGTCCTTTTGTTTGGTTGATACTGATTGGTCCCGGTTAAAACTGTTGAATTGACCCTCACTTTTGATATTTCTACTGGAGGAGACCCAGTGACCTCACACTGATGCCGACAGTGTGACTCGACCCTTGGAGGTGAGAGTGACAGTTGGATCTCTTAGTAGTTACGTCGAGGCCTTACGACGTCATTCATGGCATGACTGCATCCTTCATGTCAGGATTGACTGTATTAGGCAATGGGCGTGGTTAATCCGGGGGATGAGACCGAGTTTCTCTTTTCGGCAAAGGAGAAATTTTAGCAGCTCTTCCAGATCGTAGGAAAAGAAGGTGCAGATCATTCAGGAGCGGATGAAGACTGCACAGTTCAGTAAGAAACAGGAAACCGGTGCCAGTCTTAGAGACTCAGGCATGTTAAATGTTTCAAGAAGAGGAAGCTTTAAAGAGAGATGAGTCTGCGAAGCGGCAGACGTGGAGAAAGAGCTAGGAGAGCAGCATGAGGTGGTGTGCATCCTAACATGCTACAACCACCCGCCTTAGTTATCCCCTCCAGGCTCAGGGAGCTGGAGCGCGGAGGAAGAGTACGGCTGCATGCGGTCAAGGAGTGTGACCCTGTGGCTCTATAAATGATTCAAGGGATAGTCTGTGTCCACTACTAGCTCCTGTAGTAACAGACGTCGATATGAATCATTCCTCGCTTTCACAAATCTTGTCCCAGACCTAGAGTTCCTGATAAGCCATGGACTTGACCCTCACATCTGGAGATACCTTGGGAGGAGACTCGATAATCACACTTACGCCGACAGTGTGGTCAGACCCTCGAGGTGAGAGTTTTGGTTGGAATCTCTTGGTGGCAGCTTCGAGGCCTTACGACATTGGTTTGAGTATGGACTGGGCAATCACAGGATAAACTCATGCTCAGGAGGGTGCGACCGATCACTCTTGAGTCGGTCAACCTTACCCTCATGGAATCAGTCGTTTTGAGTTTCAGTTCTAACAGGAATTGGAGGCCTCATGAGTTCGAGAATGATGATCACGTCCTTATACGGGTCTCACCTCAACGAGGTTTACGGAGATGTGGCCAAGGTGGCAAGATATCTCCGAGGTTCAACGGACCTTTCTAGGTCCTCAGCTGGGTAGGCAGGGTGGTTTACCGCTTGACCCATCCACCTCAGTTGCACCGGGTGAACGACGACTTTCACGTATCTCAACTGAGGAGATACGTGCTCGACCCTTCGCATATCATCGACCATGAGGAGTTGGACGATGGTGATGGGGTGTCTTTCACGGAGGTTCCTGTGGGGATCGAGGATCGACAGGAGCGGATCCTACGAGGACGATCGATTCCTCGGGTGCGCTTTCACTGGCAGTATAGAAGTCTCCAGGTAAGGACATGGGAGAAGAAGGCACAGATGCGTGCTCAATACCACTTTTGTGACCCTAGTTGGTGTTAAAACTTTACGAAGACGTGAAGCCCTGAGGTGGGAGTAATGTAAAGACCCCATAATTTCAAGGGAAAATTTTTTTTTCTCTAATTTTTTTTTGGGTTTTTACAAGAACACGGTTTCTGACGGCGCCTGATTCCGAGGCCCGGTGTGCCCGGAATCATTTTCCGAAGTTTAACTCGGGTACGTTCAGTGAACGAACGAGCGGGTTTTTCTAACTTTTGAACTAGTGCTCAGAATCGAATTCTGAGAGCACCGATGGAATCACATCACCGGTATTTGCTTAGAAACTCGTTTTACGGAGTTGTGTTTGCTCGGGTGTAGTTTTTAGTTTTTGGGGGTTAAGTGAAGAAAATAAAATAAAGTGGTGCGACAACTTTATTTTATTTCACTTAAAGCCACTTAAAGCCACATAAAGCTACTTAAGCTGGGTTGAAGTGGACAGGGTGCAAATCCAAAATATACTACCCTCTTGGTAGGATATTTGTGAGGTGGGGCCCGCACTAGCCCCGCCATTTCTTTTCCTCTAAAAAACGCACCCGCGAAAACCTTTTTTAAATAAGGTCAACCGACGCGTTTTCTTAAAATTCTAAACGCCCCTATTAATTGGCCAGTCAAGTCGTACCATTAATTCATCGAATTAATGGTTCGTTACTTAACATAAAATTTTTTAATATTGGCATGAGAATAAAATAAGACCAATACTTGTTTCTCTTAAGGGTTGCTTGTTGAGAGAATTGGGAGAAGCTAGAAGATCTTCATCCTCCTTCGTGAAGAACGCGAAGAACGCGAAGAACACGAAGAACGCTGGCCTCTGACAAAGGGCGATGAAGAACGCCAAACCCTCGGAGATCGACGACGTGACACCGACAGTTCTCCCTCTGTGACGCTTCTTCCATGACGATCCACCCCCGCGACAATCTTCGATCGACAACAAGAGGTAGGGGGTTTACGTGATTTACCTTACGTGATTCTCTTCCGTCTTTTATCTGCGATATTTGGACCGCATGATATCAGTTAACGGGAGGAGGCCGGACCGCACAAACACGGTCTCCCCCCTCCCTTTTTCTTTTTCTTGTTGTTGCGGATCGAATGAATGGATGTGGTGCCGTCGCGCCGTGGGGGATCGAGCGACAAGAATGCGCGACGTCGTCACGCCGCCCATTCAAATTTTAAACTCTCGTGCGTGGGTATTTTGATTGCAAGGTGTTCGTATAATTTATTTTGGATAAATTATACCCTCTTCAATGATTAAAATCATGTGTTTATTATTTTCCAATTGATAAAACCTAACGCGGATGGCGCGGGCTGAACAAACACGGCCCGACAACCCTCTACAGCTTGTTTATCGATGTACGGATCAACGGACGACGACGAAGCAGGCCAACATGGCGTTTGAGGGCCTTGCAGTGAAGATCGGGTCCCGGGAGGACCACTGGAGAAGACCGCACGCAAAACGGACCACCGGAGCGCGTCCGGTGGTCTGCGGAAGCTCCCGCCAGCGCGCTGCCGGCAAAACACGCCGCGGCTTCAGCCGCGGCGGCGAGGTCGGTTCCACGGCCACGCAGAACCGAGGGGTGGGACGAGTCCGGCATGCCGCGTCCGGGTGCCGCAGAGCGGCCCCCGCGTAGGGGGCCGCGGTTCCCTCCCGCGGCCGGTCAACCGAGCCTAGCCGACCCGCCGGGCTGGGTCCCACCCAACCGGGTCGGACCCGGGCCCAGACCCCCTGTTTTCGGACCGTTTTCAGTCTTTTTCCCATATCTTGGGCTACGAACCTCCGATTGATGTACCGTCTACGGCGATACGATCCTCGGATCGAGGCAGTCGTTTCGACATATTACAATCAAGGTTTCGGTAAACTTTGGGTTCGGCCGGGTTGGTTCGTACACGAAACCAACCGGGCCCTCGGAGCGGAAACGGGTATATCTTGAGCACCGGACGTCCAATTGACGTGTAGTCGACTTTATTGGAATCCTCTTGATGAGACAGAAATTTTGGATGCCCCGCCCGAGGTTTGGATGCAGTTGGAGTATGGTCGGGTTGGATTGTACCCGAAATCCAACCGGACCCCTGGAGCGGGAAAGCTGATATCTTTCAGACTAGACGCCCGTTTGACGAACCGTCAGCGGAATTGTTGATTCCTTTAGGAAACGGTCCCTATGAGTATACGCTATGAGAGTTCAGGGTATAGTAGAGATACGGTCGGGTTGGTTCGCACACAAAACCAACCGGGCCCTTGGGATGAAAATAATAATAACTCATAGACCGGGCGTCCGATTCACGCGCCGTCTGTTGCGTTGAGACCTCTATGAGAAGGCGGTCTGTTAAGATACTTCTTCGTGGGACTTTGTTTTAATTGGAGCATCTACCAATAGCTCATGGAGCGGACCCTCTCGGAGGCGAGCGTGCGGAGTACGGAGACCGTGTAGCCGGCTGAGACCTAACGACTACTTGTCTGATTCGTTTCGGAGTGACTTGCATTGCCCAGTGGGGAGCACTACTTTGTGAGGTGGCAGACCCACAGTGGAGGAGCACTACTGTGTGAGGTGGCAGACCCGCGGTACTCGACAGGTGGAGTACCTCTGTAGGCTATGAGGGGGAGCACTACTGTGTGAGGTGGCAGACCCATGGCGGGAAGCACTATTGTGTGAGGTGGCAGGCCCACGGTACTTGACAGGAGAAGTACCTCAGCAGTCTTAGGTTGGTGAGTAGTACCTCGAAGTCGTGAAAGTACCACTGTACTCTCCAGAGACGGATCTCTTTAGGAGTTACAGTTTCGATAGTGAAAATCCTGGTTTGAGCTGAGACTTTTGACCTTTGTGTTTACCTCATGATTGAGATGGGTCACTTGATAACTTAGGTATATGTATGGGCATATACCTGGGTAGGGGTTATCCGTTGATTTCATGATCTTGGTGTTTTCCTCATGATCGAGATGGGTTATTTGATAACTTAGGTATATGCATGAGCATATACCTAAGTAGAGGTTATCTGTTGAGATCTTCTTTGTGGTTATCCTTGTTGGTTTTAGTGATACCTTGAGGGTCTCAGGGTCCCTACTGAGTATTTCTATACTCACCCATGCACGGGCTATGCCCGCACCTCGTTGTGTTGGTTGCAGATGACGGGTAGAGCTGACGGAGGCCGAGTGTTCGATTACTGGACGGTACCCGGAGGTGGACCACTCGACGAGTCAGTATCCCATGGTGGACGATCCAAGAGCAGTGCTATCTGTACCTACCCTTCAGGTATGATCCGAGGAGGATGACCCAGGAGCTGCGCTATCTGTACCTACCCTTCAGGTAGGATCCGAGGAGGAAGACCCAGGAGCTGCTTCCTTCCTTCCAGTTGTTTGTCTTTTTCTGTTGTACTTTCTTTCAGTTGTATCTGTACTTTCAGTTGGGTTTGTATTCTGGCCCATTTACTTTTCAGCACATTCTTTTGTATTTAGTGTTTTACTTCCGCTTGTACTCTGTGGTGTTTTGTTTACTTTTATAAAGGCAATGTCTTCCCAGTTTTTCGGGATTTACGCCTTTGGTGCTAGTTGCCAGCCCCTGGCCTGTGGAAGGCGGGCTTGGGGTAGTCACGGCACGGGCCCCGAGGACGGGTCGTGACAAGGGGTGTCCCCAGAGAAATACTTGGGGATTACTCAATGAGGGATTACTTCTCTATATAAACCCAAACCTTTTACATATATTATTACATGATCTTTAAAATAAAAATCCAATAATTACTACTCTAATACCATGAGGGCTAGTGTATTTGGAAGGTTAGGTACATAAAACATCAAAAAGAAACTAAAACATAACATATTTATTTTTTTATTCTTCTTAGTGAGATCCAAAATCATGTTGATCTCCTAAAACTGAATAGTATAACTTGAGGAATACATAATATAAATGGGTGAGATATAGATCCTAGTATGGGAGTAATCATGACAATGAGTCCTAACATGATATCATAAACTAAAAGGGTCATAAATAATCACTTGGGTGCATAATAAGAAGAACATGGTATCATAAGATCATTTAAATTTAGGAAAGTGGTAGAAATATATAACATAAAATAAACATAAGTCAAGGATAACTATCAAGAAAGCATCACATAGTGGATAGAGTCCCATAATGGATTAAGTTTACTCTCTAATCACATACATAATGTATCAAGAGAAAAAAAACATTACCTAATTCACTAGATCGCTATCTAGGTACACCCATAATAACATTTCTATGATTTAGTTTTCAAAAAATTAAATCATTCATAAGAAATAATCATAATAATTACACATGGGAATAAATGGGTTGCATAATGTTTCATCATATCATAATCAAATGAAAATTCATGAATATGGAATTTGAAAAATGAGTATAAGGCATGTATTACCCCATAAAAGGAAGATATAATGAGAAAGATATATATATATATACGTTATATATATACATAATTTAGATGATTTCCATAGCATCAAAGTTTTTCGTTTTTGATGAAAGGGTCTTTAAAATATTACATGGAATGTTACTTGAGGAAAATAACCCTTTCACTGTGAAATTACTAATTTAAAATATAAAAAATTAAAAAATGTTGTAAAAATTAATTTACTTTGAATAGAACCGTGGAAAATTCTAAAGTAATCTCCAAATAATAAAGAAGTAATGATGGTGGGAAATTCCATTCATATTATATATGTTAAAATAAAACATTTCTTTCACACTTTTGTAAAAAAAGTCAAAACATACCTTGTTCAAAAAAATCACTGAAGGATTCATTTTAATCCATTTTGTAAAAATTAAAAAATAGAAAAAATAAATTTAAACATATATAAAATAATATTAAGAACATTATTTAAAGAATTATTAGAGAACAAGGATATGTAATAAATAATATTTTTGACCAAAAAGAAAATTAAAGTTGGATTTAAAAAAACATCCGCTCGGTCATTTTAGGTATCGAAGTGAGTATAATTATACTAATACTTGAAAATTTCATGAATAACTATAGGAGAGTAAAATGAAATGGGTTTATTATTGAATTATCATATAATTTCCTTCAATGAAAATTTAATCATAAACAATATGGGGTAAATTTTCTTTGAAATATAAATCTCTTACCACTTTGGTAACTTTCGAATCATAATATAATGAAAGAAATAACGTAAAATTTAACTTTAAATTCATTTATTAAAATATATTAATTAAATAACATATCAAATTTTTAGTATGTAAACCACACAAAAGAAATAACTGCTTAATATAGCATATGTATCATAGGAGTAAAAGTGAGATGAGAAACTCTAACAATGTTCACAACATTGAAGTGAGAATTAATCAATGAGTTGATTATGTGTATCAAATATAAATCCAAATAGAACAAGTGTAAATAAAATATAAAGTAATAAAATTAAATTACACACATAATATTATCATATCAAATATAAAGAATAAGTAATATAATCCAGTGAATAAAAAATGAGTTATGAAACACCTTAGTGCTTGGTAACGTTCAAATTAAATCCCCTTGGATTAAGTAAAATAAATTGTAACTTAAAATACAACTAAGTATGAAGGATTCATTATAGAATATTACAAAGGGGAAGTATATACAACATATAAAATAAATTAGGTGCATAACATTAAAATATACCTTAATAAAATTATATTGAGATGAAATCCATTTCTCTGAGTTTGAATTGTCACTTAAGTTATTTAAATACTAAATAATAAACTTTTGATAATTATTCACATTCTTGAGAAACTTTTTCAAGTTCATTATTCCTTTTATTTTATTTAATACCATGTTATAAAAATTTACTTAATCAATTAATCTCACATCAGACTTTTGAAAATACTTGATTTATAAGTCTAAAATGACTTTTGATAAGTTGAATATGGTCAAAGTGGTTATTAATCCATTATATCTAGAATAATAATCACGAAATAATTATTAATTTTATATATAAATTATAATTTTAAAACCAACCTTGAAATATGTTTAGGAAAAATGAACTATTTTACAATCATGGAGATGGTAGGCCATACGTACACATGATTAACGTTTCCATTTTTCAACAATTATGATAGAAATAATGAAATTATTATTTTAAATTTAGAGAATGATAATTATTTCATAAATAAAATATTTTTTATTTAAACAAACTCATATATATCATATGTGTTATTTGGTGATGAAAGATGAATCACATCTCTTTGTGGAGATGGTAGTCCACACGTATGCATGAATGATGTTATCATTTTTCAATAAATAGAAACATAATAATATGGTAATATATTATCATTAAAAATGACAAATATGTTACAAAAATCATATATATATATATATATATATCAACTCCATAATTATAATCAGTCGTTAGAGGTGGCGATGTAAAACTAATTTCATCAGTATGCGAGGTGGTAGACAGCTGCCAATGAGCATGTACCTAAGTGATAGAAGTTCATGAATGGAATCAAAGATACCCTGTAAGAAATCCAGGTGGATGCATATTTTTGGGTTATTATAGTAGGTATTGTTAAGTATTAATGTAGCTTGAACTATTCATCTGATTTGGGCTTCAAGACACGGGTTTAGTCCGTAAGTCCTTCAGGCCTTCGGGAAACCTGGACCTTTGGGTCAATAAGTTTTCCATGTAACCATAATGTATTTAGTCCACCTCAAGGCCTTCGTCCCACCTCAAGGCCTTATGGACACATGATTTTTAGAAGCAACCAAACAGAATCGACAAGGAGCAAGGCTCCATATTAGGATTCAGAGAATTCACATTCACCATAGCATAGCTATGAACTTTTAAAATAATGAGAGGGTATATATATTTCAATTAGTACCAGGACTATGCATCTATTCACATGATAGCTATCCTAATATCCATATGAAGGTGGAGAGCTGACATCACGATGTAGATGTTGGGGAGGGGCAGTTCCAAGTAGTCATAGTCTGTGATTAATTCCTCTAAGACCTTCTGGTCATGTAATGTTTCAAAAAGCCTAAGGGTCATCTAAGGGTTCCCTCATCTACCCTTAAAATGGTTATTTTCAAAAATTAATAAAAATATAAGGCTTTCGGGCCATTCAGGCAAGCGCAAATCCGCTATACACATGAATGATGGATTCATTTCCCATTTGATGGAGGTTAAAGATGGAAGTAGGTTATTCCATTAATGTGATAACATATCATTATATGTAATAAATGTTTTTCTCATTTCATTGTGGTTTATAAATATTTGAAGGATTTATAATAACAAATAAAATGAAAAATCTTGGTTAGGAACTATAGCTCTTCTTCGGACAACCTCTAAAGGTTAATGCCAAAAGCTTTCCTAGGTTGGTTTTATGATCAAAAAAGGAATCTAGGATGTGAGGAATAATTTAAGGGAGGTATTTTGGTAGGTATTTTCCAGACTAAAAGGATTTAAAATTGTGATTAAAAGAATAATGTCGGTTACCTTTTATAAGTGACGGGGAGGGGCATTTTTGGAATCTATTAAAATTTAAAAAATATTATTAATTACTTTTCAAGTATAAAAGGCTGAAAACTAATATAATTATAATATAAGATGATAATGGTTCTAAATAATGTCATCTAATAAAATTTGGACAATTTTTGGTGAATTTTTTAACCCTCCCTTTTGGTTTTAAACCATATTAACCCTTTTTGACAATTATTAAGATAACAAATGTTTTACTATTTAGTGGTCAATATAGTTATTATAAAAGGAAAATTGGATAATAAATGGATAATATATGACATTTTGAACCATATCCCAATACATTTATTGAATATAGGATTATTATTAATTTTAAATCCTTTAATAAAATATTATTTATTATAAAATATCATTAATTTCATTTTTCAAACTATTCATTTAATTTGACTTTGAAAACAACATGATAGTAATGAAATTTGAATATAATCCTATAAAACATAACTAATATTTTATATTTATCTAATAAATTCTTGTAACATAGTAATTCATTCAATTTATGTTACTTTTAATATTTTTAATATCATTTATTTTATGTGACTATTAATTGAATATATATTATGCCAGTGTTGCATGATCATTTAAGGTGATTATTTAATTTCTAAAATTCAAAATAAATTACCATGATAAAAATAATAATTTATATTTCAAATTATTATTTATAACCAAACACAATTAATTTTTATCACTACTAAAAAATATTATAGTTATTAAAACTAAGAACCTAACATTTTTATCTTTATCTTTTACTTAAATATTATAAAAGTGAAAATCAAAGTAATATGGAACCTAGTGGCTATATATTCGAGAAATGGATGGAAAGGGATATAATCCACTCATCCAATTGTATGCATTCAAGTATTAGGTAAAATATTTTTCCCTTATCATGTTATTTTTAGCCTTCATTAGATGATTTACCCTTACCGTGGTGATAATTTATTACTATATTTACTATTCATAATGAATAAAAATAAAAGGGTATTATTTACCAAATTTGGTCCTAATAATTCAAAATATTAAATCCAATTTTAAAAATTCAATTCAAAAACTGAAAAAATTTATTTCAATTAGACCCGCAAAATGCGATTAAAGACGGGTTTTCTGAAAAATACATTTTTAAGTATAAAATGTTTTTATACTATATATAAGAATAAAATTAAATAAAAATACCATAATTAGATTATTTTTAATAAAAATTAACTAATTAAATTTTAAAAATAGTACAAAATAGAATTTTACTTTATAAATACTGGAAAATAAAATATAGTTTTCAATGAAAATTTATATTTTTTACTATTCATTGAAAAATCAACCTTTTCAGAAAAAATATAACATTTTATCATAATATAATTTTAATATGATGATATAAAAAATTATAACCAAATTATTAAATAAAATTTATAAAATTTATAGATATTTATTATAATATTTTCTCATTAAAACAAATAAAAAACATTTTTTAAGAAAAAGTATTTTTGAATAATAAGATGACTTTTCTAAAAACTAAGTGATTGTTTTATAATATTTTTTGAATACATTTATATTGAGAATTATATTTATATATATTTTATAAATTAGTTAATCCTATTCAAACCTACCAATTTAATGGATAGGTTGTAATAGTCGTATTTAAATAATAATATTTCATAGTTCATTAATGCTCAGTGTTGTGTTTTTTATACGCTATCGAAGCCAGTTTAATTTTTTTAAAATATTAGGGTGTTATATTATTTATACCATTAATAAATTTCATCCTCATAATTTCAACTTGGGCTTGGTAAATAATATTTTGAAATATGGAAATACCTCTCTTGAAATCCCACATTGTAAAAAGGGTTAATAAAACTTCATCTTGAAAACGGGGAATGGAAATATGAAGGTCATAACAAAACTATGCTTCCAAATAGGATAACATTAGCAAGAAGTGAAAATATATACTTGGAGAAAAAAATTAATGTCAAAATAATTATAGATATTGATACAGATCACTTATCCAAAGAAAGTGAAATAGTCAAGAGAAATATAATGACCATAAATCAGTGAGGTGTGAAAAGGAACATCGATTCCTTGAAAATGAAGGTATTAGGATATAAGTTTTGTTTCAGGATCATTTTAATAGAGTTTAGTAATTAAAATACCATATATAATATGAACTTAAATAAATATAATTACTTTAAAAGTATAATTTCATGCTTTAAACAATTTCCACCACATCACGTCTTTTTCTCCAAATGAAGAGTATTCAAGATGAATTTTTAATTCTTAAAGCACTAAAATCTACTTCCAAGGGATCAAATAATACATAAAAGGGTAAAAGGATCTTCCTCATGTTTTTATACATTATCCAAACCAAAATGGTTATCACAGTATTATTCTCAAAATGAATTAACTATTGTGTGAAGAAATACAATATTAACCAACAAATCTTAAAAAATAAGACAAAAATTTCAACTTAGATCATTAGATAAATAACTAACACTAAAATTATTTAAAATATTCCATACTATGGTTTGAACACAAATATTATAATTATTTTATCACATATTATTACTATATAAATATAACATTTATCAATAAATAATATCTATCAATCTTAATGTCTCATACAAAAAATGTATACACCCAAATCATATAATCTCCAAGGTATGCTAATCATTTCCATAAATAAAATAATTCACCCAAAATTAATATTAAAATCATATATTCTTCAAAAAAATAATTCAACATTTATTCTTCAAATAAAGTCCAATAATATTATATTTAGCTTAATCATATAAGGCTCCAAAAATTGTTAAATTATTTTAAAATAACATTAATCACCTAAAATTCCAAATACAAAATGATATTATCCCATAATATGATCCCAAAAATAAAAATAATCTATAAGATAATTTATATATATAAATGTCATACTATCTTGTTCATCAAGTAGGATAATATTATTTGTGCATCTTTGTCCCCCTGCGGTTGTGGGTTCAAGTCCTGTGGACTTTCTGAATGTGATAGGGTTATCTCCTGGCCAACAGATCTCTATTTTTCTTAAAATATATTAATATAATTCCTATAATATTCCCCAAAATATTATGAATGTTATAAAAAATAAAATTAATCATCAAATCACTTTTTAACCACTAAGATTTTCTATGAAACATTTATAAAAATAATCTTATTTAACTATTATTACCTTAACCCCAAAGATAAGAAAAACCCTAAAGGTTACTAATAAATATAAACTTATTTCTATAAAATTTAATGGAAATATTAATCAAATGGATTTTTTTACTACATATCAAACTAAACACAATGGTAATATTACCATAAATGTCTCCCAAAATACTCTTAATCATCTTATACTTCCATAACATAAAACCTAAAAAGTTGTATATATGACTTTAAACTTATGAAAATACTTACACTTATCAACCCAAGAAACTTTATTCTTACCCATATCACTATTTAATATCATTGGTTTCTATAGATTTTATTCTCTCATAATAGTTCATAATTAAAATGAAAATTAACCAAATCTTATCCCCAAGGAGTGTCAAACCAATTGCAAAATAAGGGCACACTCACTATAATTAGAATGATTGTTCGGATATAATCAACTAACTCTTTTAGTGATTATTAAACCTAGATGAATATGTGTTAAACCCAAATCCAATTATAATATCTAGTCAGGGATATATTACTAGGAAAACCACATAATCACTTCTATAACAAAACCTTTGGATGTTATTCTATACTTACACTTATCCCCATGGTTTTTATGGAATTTATATAATCCTAACACTCAAAAATATATTGAAATTTCACTGATTCTAACTACAGTGACCCAAGACTTTCACATATATTATTACATTGTTTTTTACCTAAACATCTAGAAATTACAACCCAAAGATCATGAGTCTTGGTGTCTTTTGAAGTCTAGTGACATAAAACAGCAAAAAGAAACTAAAACATAACATATTTAGTTTTATATTCTCATTAGTGAGTTCAAAATTCATGTTAATATCCAAAAAATACATAGGATAACCTTTATAATACATGAATTAATGGAATGGGATATAAATCCTTGCAAGAGAGTAAACAAAATAATTAAGGATAACATGTTATCATAAAATATAAGGCTTATGAATAATCACATGGGGGCATAAAATATAGAGTATAGGATCAAAATATCATGTAAATATAGTGAATTAGAAGAAATATATAATATGACATAATCATATGTTAAGTTTAACTTCCAATACAATATCACATGGTGAAAATATTCCTATAATGGATTGGGTTTACTCCCTAATCCTATACATAATGTCTCATGAGATAAAACATTTACCCAGTGAATTGGGGTGATATCTAGGAACGACCATCATTAAATGTTCATGATTATATGTTACATAAAAATTAGTCAATCATAATTAATAATCATAATAATCAACCATGGAATAAATTGGGTTTCATAATATTTTCTCATATCATAATTAAAAGAAATTTCATGAAGATTTCATTTGAGAAATGAAAATAAGGAATTTATTACCCTATAAAAGGAAGGTATAATGATATAGGTATATAATTAAGGAACATATATACATAATTTAGAATCAATATATAACATCAAAGGTTTTACTCATTGATTAAAAGGTATTTAAAAGTTCACATCAAATATTTCTTGAGGAAAATACCATTTTCACTTTAAAATCACATCTTTAAAATCTAAAAATTTCCCAAATATAATAGAAAACATTTTTTTGAAAATAAAAATTTAAATTTGTAAAGTAATATTCAAATAATTGAGTGGAAATGTTGGTGGGAAATTTTTTCATGTCATATAAGTTAAAATAACACATTCCTCTCACACTTTTGTAAAAAAAATCAAAAAGTACCTCACTCAAAAAATGAAAGAAAGATTCATTTTAAACCATTGTTTTCAAATAAAAAAATGGATAAAATGGATTTAAAGAATCATATGATAGTATTTAAAACATTTTTGAAAACCTTTTTAGAAAACATGGATATAAAAGAAAAATCATTTTCAACCAAAAGGAAAAATAAAGTCAGATTAAAAAAAACATATTCTCAATCATTTTAAGTGAAAAAGAGAGGAGAATTGTACTATTACATGAAAATTTCTTGAATAACCATAGGATAAGAAAATAAAATGGGGTTATTAGAAAATTATAATATAATTTCCTTAAATATAAATTCAATGATAAATAATCCCAATTAAAATGAGATTGAAACAAAAATCCCTTGCCACTTTTGTAACATTCGAATAAAAACCCCATGAAAGAAATAATATCAAAGGAAACATTAAATAAAATGAATAAAAATATTTTCATGATATAAAATATAAATGTTTTATTATATAAACCACAAAAATAAACAAGTGTTGAATATGACATATGTCTCACAAGAGTAAAACTAAGACAAGAAACCCTTACAATGTTTATAACATTAAACTGAGGATTAATAACTGAAGTGATTGTGTTTATAAAATTTATATCCCTATAAAAATATAGGAAATACAACATCAAAAAATAAAATATTTCTAGACACATGATCTTATCATATTAAATAAAATGAATAAGTAATATAACTCAATTAAGAGAAACTGAGTTATGAAACACCTTACAAGTTGGTAAACATCAAATGAAATCCCCTTGGATGAAGTAAAATGAGTTGTAACGTAAAATATAATATTTTTTTAATTATTCATGATATAATATATAAAAGTTTCAGTATAAACACCATATAAAATAAATTAGGTTCTTTATATTAAAATATTTCTCAATGAAGGGAAATCGTGACGAAATCCCTTACCTCGAGTCTAAATCATCACATATGTTATTTAAATAATGAAAAATAAACATGTGTTAATTATTTAATTGGTTAATAAAATTTTTCTAGTTAAATATTCCTTTTATTTTATTTAATACCTTGTTATATACAATTACTTAATCAATTAAGTCAACATCAGACTTTTGACGATATTTGGCTCATAAGTCCAAAATGACTTCGATAATTTGACTATGGTCAAAGATATTATTGATCCATCATCTCCATAAAAATAATAATTATATATTTATAATTTTTTTACATTAATTATTGTTTTAAAACCAATCCATATATATGGTTATAAAAAATGAACTATGTTACAATCATGGAGATGGTAGGTCATATGTACGAATGAGTAACATTTCCATTTTTCAATGATCATGAATGAAAGAAGATGATTATTGTTTTATATTTATATAATGATAATTATATAATATATACCATATAATTTCTTTAAATAAAATTATATATATCATCTAAGTGATGCGGTGATGAAAGACGAATCACATCGATTCATGGAAATGGTAATCCACAATACACACGAAAAAGGTTATCATTTTTAGTAAATGGAAAGATAAGAATACATGTGATATATTATATTTAAATAATGATTAATATTTCATTAATATCATATATATACATTAATTCCATCATTATAACCATTTGTGAGAGGAGGTGATGGAAAATGAATTACATCGGTCTGTGAGGCAGTAGCTCATCCTACACATGAAGGATGGATTCATTTCCCCTTTAATGGAGGTTGGAGATGTATTTTGGTTATTACACTTACATGAAAACATATAATAATATTTAATTTTATTTTATTATAAATTAATTATTTTTTAATAATATTGGAAGTATTTAGAAAAAAAATAAAATGAAAAATCTCAGTTAAGAATTATACCACTTCTACAGACAACCTCTTAAGGTTACCCCAAAAGATTTATTAGGTTAGTTTTCAATTTAAAAAATGACTTTAAGATGTGAGTATGTATTTAAGGAATTTATTTTTTTAGGTTTTTTATTAACTAAAAGTATTTCTAAGTGTGAATAAAAGAGGGTAGCAGAAGTAAAGGGAGGGGCACTTTTGGAATTTTGAAAAATATTAAATTAATTTAAATTATTTTTCATTGATAAAATGCTAAAAAATAATATAATTCGAATATAGGATTTTGTGGCTCTAAATACTTAGATAAAATAAATAATTTATAAGTTTAAGGGATGTTTTACCCATATATTTTGGTTTTAACCTGTGTAGACAATTATTATGATAACAAATCTTTTACTCTTTAGAGGTCAAGACAGTTCATATAAAAGGGAGGTTGGCTAATAAGTGTACCATTTTTTAAAACACATATCAATCAATTTGATGATGATAATATTTTTTAGGAATTTTAAATCACTTAATAAAATATTATTTATTATAAAAAATAATTAATGTCATTTTTTGAACTATTCTTATAATTTGACTTTGAAAATAGCATGACAGTAATTTAATTAGAATATAATATTCAAAAATTTCACTAAAATGTTATTTTTATTGAAAAATTTATTGTAACACAATTATTCATTCAATTTATATTACTTTGTATATTTTTAAAATCATTTATTTTAAATTTATATTAATTGAATAAATATTGTGTCAGCATTTCAAAATCATTTAAGGTAATTATTTAATTAATAAAAATTATAAATAAATTAACATCATAAGAAAATAATATATATTTCAAATTCATATTTATAGCCAAACATAAATTTCTTTTTCCCCTATCACAAAATATAACAGTTATTAAAAGCAAGAGAGTAGCATTTTTACCTTTATCTTTTACATAACTTTTATAAATCTTGAAATCAAAGAAATATGGAACCATGTGGCCATATATTCTAGTATTTTATGGAAATGGATGAAATAAAATTATAAAATAAGATAAAGTCAAATATCTTGGTCAATTGTTAGTTCTTATCGTATTATTTGTAACCTTAATTATCTGATTTACCCTAACTATGGTGATAATTATTTACTATAGTTACTACTCATAATGACTAAAAAAGGGGTCTTATTTACCAAATATGGACTTCCTAATTCAAAATATTAAATCAATTTTTCAATATTCAATTCATATGAGGTGTGTAATTTAATATAAAATTATACTCGTAAGAATTGTGAAAGAGAGTTTTTCATAAAAATGCCTTTTAGGTATAATATGTTTTTATTCTATATATAAGTATAAAATTTATTTCAAATACCATAAATATGTTATTATTAATAAAAATAATAATTAAAATTTTAAACTAATCCAAGTTATAATATAAATTTGTAAATACTTGAAAATAAAATATAGTTTTCAATAAAAATCGATATTTTTCACTATTCATTGAAAAATAAAACATATAAGAAAAATCACAAAATTTCATCATGAGATAATTTTTATATTTTTATTTTAAAAATTATATCCCATTTATCAAATAAAATTTCTAAATGTTTCAAAAAATAATTATAATGTTTTCTCACGAAAATCATTAAAATCCATTTTGAAGAAAATGTATTTTTAAAGAATAAAATTACTTAAATAAAAATTTAGTGAATATTTACTAATAATTTATCAATACATTTATATTAAATAGGGACATAATATATATTTCATAAATCTATTAATCCAATTCATACCTTCCAATTTAACAGCTAGGTTAAAACAGTCATATTTAAATAATAATATTTCATGCTTAATTTTGGATCGATGTTGTGTATCATAAAAATTATCAAACATAGTTTTCTTTATTTTTTAGATATTTTCATGTTAAAATTTTTACCCATTTGTTATATTTTATTCTCTTAATTTGAAATCTGGATCGATAAAAAAGGTTTTTTCATCTAAAAATACCTTTATTAAAATCCCACATCATAAAAAGTGTTAGTAAAATTTCCAGTTGAAAAAAATGAAAAGTAAATATCTAGTTCATCACATAAATAGTTTTGAAAATACGATAAAATTTGTGATAAGTTACAATATTGACATGGAGAAAAAATTTAATGTCCAAATAATTATGGATAGTGATACAGATCATTAATCACAAGAAAGTTAATTATCAAGAGAAAATTAATGACCACAGAACCATAAAATTATGAGGTTTGAAAAATATACTTCATACATAACAAATAAAGGTAATAGATTAACATTTTTATTTCAATATCAATTTCCAATATTTGAGGAATTGATAAGTAGAACATAATCCTTTTATCAATTCACCCCACAATCACATAATTTTCTCCAAATGATTAGTATTCGAGATGAATTTTTTATACCTGAATAAATAAATTAATCATCCATTGGATCACATGATCAACAAAATGATAAAAATATATTCTTCCTATATTTATACATTAAACAAAACCAAAATTTTTATCACAAGATAATTATTCAAATGAATAAACCATCCGATGAAGAAATACAATATTAACCATCAAATCATCAACAATAACACCTAATGTTCAGGTTATATAATTTGATAAAAAAACTAACCTTAAAATTCTTCAAAAATTTTCAAACTAATATTGAAAAACAAATATTATAATTATTTTATAAAATATTCTTCCAAGATAAATTTAATATTTATCTCCAAAAAATGTCAGTCACTCTTAAGGTCACATAGCAAAAATATGTATACACTAATCATATAAAATCAAATATATTCTAATAATTTTCATAAATAACCTAAATCACCTTAAAGACACATTAAAATCATATATTATTCTAAAATATAATTAAACCTCTATTCCTCTAATAAAATCCCATAATGTTCTATTTAACTTAATCATATAAGGTTCTAAAAATTATGAACTTATTCTAAATTAACATTAATAACCTAAAAATATAAAATTCAAAGTGATTTTATCTTATAATATGATTCCAAAAATAAACTTAATATTTAGGTATCAAATAATTTATATAAAAAAAATTACATGGTAACCAGGACATCACGAAGGTTAGTGGTAGTGGATGCATCCATGTCACCCTTTAATTGTTTGTTCAAGCCCCCAACCTTACCGGATGTGATGGAGTTATCTCCCAACCTATAGGTTTACCTTTTTAAAAAACTATATTAATATAATTCCAATCAAATTCCAAAAAATATAATTAACATTATCAAAAAAACATTAATCTTTAAATCACTTTTTAACCACTATGGTTATCTACACAACTTTTTACATACAAAATAAAATAATATTAATTGATCATTACTACCTTAGAATCAATGAGAAGATAAAACCACAAGTCTAACAATACCTTTGAACTTATTTCTAAAAACTTTAATGAAATTATTGAAAAAATAACTTTTTTTACTAAAACCCATACTATATCCAATAGTTATATTACCATAAATGTCTCCCAAAATCATCTTAATCATCTTGGACTTCTCTAATTTAGAACCTCAAAAGGGGTATCTATGAATTTAAACTTATGATTAACCATAGAATTATCAACACAAAACACATTATATTTGTCAATATCAATATGGAATATAATAGGGTTCCATTGGTTTTATTTTCTAATAACAGTTTTAAAAAATTTGAGTTGACCCAAGCATATCCCCCAGAAGTTTCAAACCAAGTGTGAAGTAAGATCACACTCATCGTGCATTATAATGATCATTGAGATATAATAAAAAACTATTTTAGAGGTTATTAACCCTAAATTAATATGTTTGAAATCCACATCCACTTGTCGTGTCCATACAGGGACGTATTTCTAGTAAAACCACATAATCTCTTCCTTAA
This sequence comes from Viscum album, assembly GCA_963277665.1. Classification (NCBI taxonomy): domain Eukaryota; kingdom Viridiplantae; phylum Streptophyta; class Magnoliopsida; order Santalales; family Viscaceae; genus Viscum; species Viscum album. The sequence continues at coordinate 1,078,834,016 of OY728150.1, forward strand.
CAAAAATTTAGGATGTTATCTTATACTTGAACATATCTTTAGGGTTTTTTTTGTAAATTCCACTAATATTAATCCCAAAAAATAACTATACCTTTATCTAATACTAACTATAGTGACCCAAACCATTATCACATATTATTAAATGATTTTTAACATAAAAATCCAATAATTATAACCCAAATATTTTGAGGCATAGTGTCTTTGGAAGGTTCGGTACATAAAACATCAAAAGCATACTAAAAAATAAAATCTTTATTTTTTAATTATCTTTAGTTTGTTAAAAAATCCTACTGTTCCCCTAAAACTACATATGATAAACTGGGGAATATATTAAAGAAATGGGTGATGTGTAAATCCTAGTAAGGGAGTAAACATGATAATGAGGCATAACTTGATATCATAAAAGAAAAGAATCATGAATAGTCACATGGGATAATAAAATAAATAACATGGTGCAATAAGATCATGGAAATATAGAAAAGTTATAGAAACATATAACATGACATAAACATAAGTCGGGGAAAGATACCAAGACAACATCACATGGTGGATAGAATCCCATAATGGATTAGGATTACCACATAATCTCATACATAACATCTCATGAGACAAAACATTTACCCCACCCATTGGAGTTACAATTGAGTAAACCCATAATAACATGTCCATTATTATGTGTTCCACAAAAATAAATCAATCATAAGTCAAAATCATTATAATTACCCATATAAAGGAATGTATTACATGATAATGCCTCATATCATAATCAAAGGAAAGTTTGTGAAGAAGTAATTTGAGAAATGAACCTAAGGCACGTATTAACCTATAAAAAGAAGGTATAATGAGTTAGGTGTATATTTAAGAAAAATTTATATAGAATTTAGAATGAATACATAATATCAAAGGTTATGGTCAATTATGAAAAGCTCTTTAAAATATGACATAGAATATTTCCTGATGAAATACCCTTTTCACATTGAAATCACTTCTTTAAAATATAAAAATTTCCAAAATATTATTAAAAACACTTTCATTTAAAATAAACAGGAAAAATTGTCAATTAATCTTAAAATAATTGAATGGAAATGATGGTAGGAAATTTTTTTCATGCCATATAAGTTAAAAGAAAACATTCCTTTCACACTTTTGTAAAAAAAGAATAAAGGTACCTCATTTGGAAATCAATCAAAAGATTCCTATAAAACCATTTTGTAAAAAATAAAACAAGGGTATAAATGAATTTAAAAAATCATAGGATAATATTAAAAAATATATTTTAAAAAATTAGAAAACATTGAAATGGAAGGAAAATTATTTTCGAATGAAAGAGAAATGAAGTCATCTTTTTAAAATAAAAACATGTTATCACTCATTTTAAGTTCCAAAAAGAGTAGAAGTGTACTATTACTTTAAAATTTCATGAATAAATGGAGGAGCTTAAAATTAATGGGGTTTATTATAATATTATAATCTAATTTTTTCAATGTCATCCAAGAATAAACAATCTCGGTTAAAATGAGATTGAAACATAAATCCCCTGCCACTTTGGAAGCTTCCAAATCAAAACCTAATAAAAGAAATAGCTTCAAATAAAACATTAAATATCATGAATTAAATTATATTAATTATATAATATATAAATGGTTCCATATATACACCACAAAAAATAAGCACGTGGTTAATATGGAATATGTCCATAATAGTAAAAGTGAGATGTGGAATCCCTTAAAATGTTTACAATGTTGAAGTGGGAATTAATCACTGAAGTGATTGTGTGTATCAAATTTTAATACATATAATTCTATTTTAAATACAAAATAAAAAAATGGTAATTACACACATAATCTTATCATATAATATATAATGAAGAAGTAATATAACCCAATGAAGAGAAATTGAGTTACAAAACACCTTAGCACTTGGTAAATTTTAAATAAAACCCCATTTGATGAAGTAAAATGGCTTATAACATAAAGTACAATGATGTGTGAAAGATTCATGATATAATATGTAAAATGGTTATTATATACACCTTATAAAATAAATTAGGTTCATAACATTAAAATATACCTTAAAGAAGGGAAATTGAGATGAAATTCATTTACCTTGAGTCTAACCCATCACATATGTCATTTAAATCCTAAATAATAAACTCATTTTAATGATTTAATTTATTAAAAATGTTTATAAAGTTAATTACCCCATTTATTGCATTTAATACTATGTTATATACAATTACTTAATCAATTAATTTCACAATGTACTTTTCATGATATTTGGCTCACGCGTCTAAAATGAATTTGGTAAGTTAACTATAGTCAGAGGGGTTATTTCTCCATCATCTCCAGAAAAATAATAATGACATAATTATAATTTTTATATATAAATTATACTTTCAAAAACAACCTTTAAATATGGTTATGAAAAATAAACAATGTTATAATCATAGAGATGGTTGGTCGTAAGTACGCATGAGTAATGTTTCCATTTTTCAACGATCATGATGGGTAGAAGGTAAATATTATTTAAAATTTCCAGAATTATAATTATACCATAAATAACATATTATTTATTTAAATAAATAAATATATATCATCCATGTGATTTGGTGATGAAAGATGAATCACATCACCTCGTGGAGGTGGTAGACCACACGTATGCACGAATGATGTTATCATTTTTCCGTGAATAGAAATATAAGAATATAAAAAATATATTATCTTTAAAAAAATTAAATATTTCATTAATATAAAATATATAAATTAAATACATAATTATAACTATCCATGATAATTTGGTTATGGAAATCAAATTACATTAGTCTTTGAGGCGATAGTTCGTCGTACACGCGAATGAAAGATTCATTTCCCATTTAATGGGGGTTGGAGATAAATTTAGGTTATTAAATTAACATGATTGAATATAATTATATGTAATATATATTTTTTACATTTAAATATGGTTGAATAATATTTTAAGAAGTTATAATAAGAAATAAAATGAATAATCTCAATTTAAAAACTATATCGCTTCTTCAGACAACCTCTTAAGATTTACACCAAAATATTTCCTATGTTAATTTTCATCATAAAGAAAGGAATATAAGAAGTTATGAGGTATGTAAGTAATGTATTTGATCAAATATTAGACAAAATAAAAGGCTTTATTAAGTGTGAAGAAAAGATAATAGGAGGAAACATTTTATTAGCAACGGGAGGGGCACTTTTGTAATTTCATAAAATATTAAATTAATATAAATTAATTTTCATGGATAAAAGGTTTCAAAATAATATAATTAAAATATACTATATTTTTTGGTCTAAATACCTTCATTGAATAAATTTTTTACAAGTTTAAGTGATGTTTTTACCCTTATATTTGGTTTTTAACCCATGTTAACCCTTCTTTACAACTACCATGATAACAAAGTTTTTAAACATTAGAGATCAACATAGGTACCATAAAAAAAGAAAAATAGATAATAAATGTACCATGTCTTATATTTCCAACCATATCCTAATCACTTGGATGAATATATTATTTTTTTAAAATTTAAATCATTTAATAAAATATTTTCTCTTATAAAATACCATTAATATCATATTTTGGAACTATTAATTTAATTTGACTTGAAAAAAACATGAAAACAATTTAATTCAAATATAATCCTATAAAACATAAAAAAATTATTTTTATCTAAAAAATTTATGGAATATTTTAATTCATTCCATTCATTTTACATTTAATAATTTTATAATTATTTATTTTATTTTTCTAATAATTGAGTAAATAGTGTGTCAATGTTGTATAAACATTTAAGGTAATTATTTAATTACTAAAAAATAGAAATAAATTACCATGATAATAAAATAAACATTTATATTTCAAATTAATATTTATAAATGAACATAAGTTGTTTTTATCCATATCACAAAATATTATAGTTATTAAAAGCAAGAATGTGACATTTTGGTCTTTATCTTTTGCGCATGTATTATAAAGATCAAAATCAATGAAATATGCCACCCAATGGTCATATATTTGAGGTTTTGATGAACAGTTACAGTATACACTCATTCAATATGATAAAATATGAGTTTTAGAGTCAGTTTTTTGTCCTTATCAAATAATTTTTAACTTTAATTATGAGTTTTACCCTTACCGTAGTGATAATAATTAACTATAGTTACTATTCAAAATGATGAAAAATAAAAGCAACCTATATTAAAGAAATTAACTCTATATTTAAAATATTTAATCCATTTTTTAATATTCAATTAACCTAAGTGGATTAATTTAATTTAAAATTAAACCCGTGAAACACAGCGTAAGACAGTTTTTCAAAAAAAAGGTCTATTTAAAAACAAAATGTTTTTATACTATATATATGTATAAATTTCATTATAAAGACTGTAATTAGAATATTTTTCATAAAAAATAATTAGTTTTATTTTAAAACAAATACAAAATATGATTTTAAATTTTAAATACTTGAAATGAAAATACAAATTTTAATAAAAATACGTATTTTTTACTATTCATTGAAAAATTAAAGTTTTCCTAAAAATATAGAAATTTCATCATAAGATACTTTTGGTGTTATAATTTCAAAAATTACATCCTTTTATCAAATAATGTTTCTACATTTCAAAAAATTAATTATAATTTTTTCTCATTTTAATAATATGCTGGGGGGAAGTCCCACTATTTTTAATAAACAATGGAACCCCACTTTTATTTCTAGGGAGAGGGAGACATCCTTACATCTTCAAGAGACTCAAGGGGTATAAAGGGTCATACATTAATCTTGTATAGCCTCACCTTTAGTTCTATAAGATGTCCAAAGGACCCATCATCCCTATGTTGCTTGATGCTATCGTCGGCCTCATTCACCAGAGATGTGATAGCCATCACCCCCCCCCCCCCCCCCGCTTGCACAGGTATGATATCACCACCATTTAAAATGTTGTGGATATCATATTCCACCTTATCTACACTACCATAATTGTCTCTCACCTAATCTTATTTCCCAGTTGTCAATTACCGCCCAATTACATTGCCAACTCGCTCGTGCATGGTCACTATCTCACTTATTAGCACTGGTGTCGCGACCTCTATCATCCACCACCCGCCTACTGGAATGGGAAAATATACTACATCAAAATCTATCCCTCTCAAGTAGGGGTGAAATATTTTTTATCCTAGAATCAAATTTTGGCCTCTTGATGTATTGGTTGTGACTGAGTACCACTCTGCTGCAATGCTGGCTAAAATTATAATATTTTCTCATGAATATACATAAAGTCAATTTTTAATGAAAATTTATTCTTTAATAATAAAATAACTTTACTAAAAATTGAGTGATTATTTACTAAAAATATCATTACATTTATATTGAGTATGGCCTTTATATATATTTTGTAAATAAATTAATCTTATTCATGCATTCTAATTTAACAGTTTGGTTATAATGATCAAATTAAAATAATAATATTTTATAGTTCATTTTTGGTCAGTGTTTCATTTCATTAATTCTATTGAACATAGTTATATTTTAAAAAAAACTTTTAGTGTTACACACTCTTATCTCCCTACCTTCTTATAAACCCTAAAATAGGGATTATACATCAACTGATTAGAAAACATAAGGCATAGATGCTACCCAATTCACTCCATGTTTTAGGTAGAAATGGAAATTAAATTCCACTGCTGGGGCTGAGAATATTTCCAGTACTACCAACTGGATTGGGGTCCCAATGTATTTATAGGATAACTTTGATGTTGTGTCTTGGAATCTATTTATACATGTGGACTAGATAATCGTGTGAGGGTTTCATCACGCGGTACAGTAAATTGTATATATCTAGACATCTTAGAATATGTATGGTCATGACTCTTTCAACTTTATAACTTATAAATAAGATCTACATTAATTTATTTGGATACACTTCATTAGTATAGTCGATATAGATCTACTAGACTAACTTGTATTCATATGAAGGGATTTCATTGAAGAGGTATTGAATATCATAAGAGTTTCATTTTTCGTGATAGGTTACATAGAAAATATCCATGTTGCGTGAAGGATCTGCATAGGGGGTGGGTCTGCCTGAAGATAGCCAACATGACTCTTCTTCACATTAGTATGTGTGCACGAGGGAACCTCCAAGTGATACTGATGTATAACTAGACTGTATAAGTGGTTTTATGAGAATATCATGTAAGGACACTCAACATGATGGTTTCTTCATGAGATCATACTGTATGAGGATAGGTGGTTGACAAGATGGGTGCTTAAAGGTAATTCATTACATGTGATCCTCGTGAATTCATGAAGTTGACATGATGATATCACATCAACAATGTAACGACCCAAACTCTTATTAATGAAAATTCCTCTTGATCTGATTAAATGTCTTATTATGTAAGATGGTTATATAACATATGAACTTCTTTTTTATTAAGATTTTGGATTTTAAAATACCGTTAATAATTTACACCCTTGAGAATATAGTCGCTGAGCATTGATCACATGATTGGTATAAATATAGGGCTTTAACAAATCTAATTTACTCAATCAAAGGAAATGATTGCCTCATCTAGTATAATTTCTCTATACGAATCCCATTTGTTATAGCTCAGAAATGATGTGGCATCAATGGGCTTTACTCTTGACCAATCCCAAGTCAAGCTTCAACACATTAACCTCGAATAGAACCACCTATGGGAGAAGTGGAAGTTGATAGAGATTACTACCCGAACGATTTTATTCGAGCCACCCCAAGATTCTATCACCATCACACACCTTAACCTTCAGTCTTATTATGGTGTTTTAAGGGGTTATGTAACAAGAAACTATCACTATTATTATTTACATTATTTTTTTTATCAATAATATACATTTATTTTATTACTGTTTCTTTGTAAATAGTTTTTAAATTAAAAAATAGCCTTTTTAGTTAAAATTCAATTAAGAAATTTATTTTGAATAATTAATGTATTTTTTTGAATTAAATAATGTTTTTAAAAAATATTATTACTAAATAAATTTTTATTAAATATAAATGATCATATAATTTTTTTGAATACAATTGAAATTTTTATAAAGGTTTGAAAGCAATTTTTGTCAAAACCCATGAATTTTTTATAAATGTCAGTTTTTATTTTAAAAGTAAAAGTCACATATTTAGAAAATTATTTTGATAAAATGAATATTATTTTTGGAATTAGGACATAAAAATTATCCAACGGTGAATTTTTCATAATTTTCTGAGACAGTCGAATTTTTGGGAAAAAATTAAATACCGTTTAAATATATATTGTGTTTTATGATATCATAATGACCCGATAGTGATGTAATAAAATATTATAAACATTATTTTTGGACAATATATGATTTAGCATTAAAATAATTTTATTTATGGTTTTTTTATTTATTTTACAAAGCTTTAGTGGACCCTCCAAGAATTATAAAAAAATTTAACTTTTTAAATTAATTTCCTTGAGAGTGTGACTCACCATCACATAAGAAAGAATATTTTAAAAATTTTTGCCATTGGACTTATAAAACAATGTTTTCAAATCCCCTTTGTAAAAAACCATGATTTGGTCTGTAGTTTGGATTAGTTTAATTTGTAGTGTCCAAAACCTAAATAATAAATAATTCTCTCTCCCTTCCTATATAAACCCAACCTAGCTCTCGCATACTCTTCGCTAAAATCTTTTTGAGCTTAACCAAACTCTTCCCTACTCTCTCTAGAATCGTCCCAAGGTGCCACTAGCTCCCATAAATCCTCTCTCAATCCTTTTCTAATCCTTTTAGATCACACTTCTATCTAAGGGATTTCTTCCTTTCTCATTTTGTCGAAATTTCCATATATTATTATGCCATTTTATTTTAAATTAAAAATGTTGGGGTATGATTTTTAACCTCCCCCATACATCCCTATTTATGTTTGAATGATGATATAACCCTTTATCTCTCATTAATGCCTCCCATGTACACCTGTTACCATGCCGAAATTCCATAAGGAATTTCTCTCTCCTCATCTACATTCAAGCAATTCTTTTGTATTATGAATCTAAAATTTCATTACTTATGTTCCGAAAATTATCTATATGACCACTAACTGTAAATTTCATTTACATATTATGAGACACCCCTTTATGTCTCATCATCCATTTTTTTGAATTCGTATGTCACATCATTATGCTTCCAAAATTGCATCATGATTTTCCAAGCCAAAGACATTGTGTCGTGAATACCAAGCCAATTTCATTATCAAGGGTATTCACCTTTATGAACATTTAAGTAAGGATTATTTAGTTTCATGTATGAATTAAACATTCCTTTATCATGGAATAAATTATTATTTTTAATGAATTCATGTTTTATGATCTATGTGGCACACTTATGCATGAAATGAAATGATTAAGAAGGGTGCGCACGGATATCACTCCAATGCATTGGGTAAATATTAGTATCTTGATACATAAAATAAAATGAGGTTTTACTCATGATAATTAATGTTTAATGACGATTTACTCATTCTCCATGTTCAACGAGCCTTGTCTCATGCTAAAATCATGCTAAATGTTGTTGCCACATTTCTATGTTATGATAATCATGATATATTATTCCTTTATGTTCTTGTATCTCTTATGATCCATTGGTATTCTTATTTTCTAACATGTATTGTATTATTCATTTTAAGACTTGTTTACTCCCTTACTAGGCATTATATCTCACCCTTTTATTATGGATGTCCTCAGGTTATCCCATGAAATGTTAAGTACGAAGGAATGATGTGGTCATGTAAAAGAAGTTTTCAAAAAGATGTTGTGTTTTATGTTTTAATTTGTTATGTAATGTTTCTAATCCCCAAAGAAAATAGAAATCTCAGTCTTATTTGTTGTATCAAGTGAAGGTTTTATGTAATAAATCATGTTTAAGCATGTAATAAAAAGTAGGGTTATTATAGTTGGTATCAGAGGATAGGTTTAGTTATTTTTGGGATTAGGATTAGAAAACCCTAGTGAAACCATTAGTTATAAGACTAAGTATTATAAAAACATCCCCATGTTTTGGTGAGTATTGAGTAAGTGGTTTATCATGAAAATGCATCCCTGCCTGGATATGAGCAGGTATAGGTGGCTCTGGAATAAATGTACCTAGGAGTGAAAACTCCAACAAGGAGTTTCAGGCATGACCTGAAGTATCCTGGTACACAAAAGTGGGTCTTTCTACACTCTTTTTTACAACACTTTCGGGGGATATGCCTTGGTAAATTCACAAGTTTAGTATGAACCATTGTTAATTGAATAAAAAAATACCCCTAATAATATATGTTCAGAAGTAGATCATGGATAACATAGATTGAAGCCTATAGATTCATAAGTTAAGGAGATAAAAGTTATTTATAAGTCATTTGTCTTTCCCTTGGATTAGCCTATATTTGTTACCCCTAAATTTCCTTTTATTCCAGCTAATGACCGGTAATATTAGTACTCGGGTTAACAACTAATACAAAGATATATGTGACGACTGTTCTAATGAGATTCCTAATCTGATGGGAGCGGGAATTGCGAACTTTGTCCTAATACTCTCTTAGTTAACTCAATATTTTAATAGAAACATGGGTCAATAGGAACATTCAAACCCACTCCCACACACCCCTAAGAAATAACAAGTTGCAATAGAGTGCTTCATCAGATAAAGTCTTTCTACATTTAATTGATCATCTGATCCCTCAATTTCCAAAAAATGGATCAACACCATTTAAAAGATCTTCTCCATCCTTAAATGTTCTGAAAAATAGATTTTTCTTCTGCATGATTATCGTATGGAGGGTGAAGTTGATCAATGGTGGAAATTGATCAAAAATATGATGCCTGAGGAGGATATCGAGGCGTTGGAATGGAAGGATTTCTGGAAAATGTTTTTTGATAAATATTTTACTCACACCATCCAAATTAAGATTTAAAGGGACTTCCTTGAAATCAATAAAAAGACGAGGAATCCATCAGATAGTATGAGGAAAAATTCACAAGTCTTGCATGATATTCCTCTTTATTTGTCATTATCCCTGAATTCAAGGATGACCACTTCTTTGGTGGGCTAAAACCTTTCCTACAAAAAGCCCTGGAGATCCATGACTTCGATATCTATGAGGAAATTGTCTGGTGTTCCCTCAAGGTGAAAATGAAGATTAGAGAATCGCATGGGTATCATGGGGATAAGAAGTTTAAGGTTGAATTCAATTCTAGAAGTCTGATTGATAAATCCAATGGTGCTAAGAAAATCCAGCACCCCACTTGCCAAAGGAGCAGAAAGAAGTACCCCATAAATTTCCTGTAGGGGAAGAGGAAATGTTTTAGGTGTGGAAGAGAAGGGTACCTAGATGTTAACTGCTGATAAGAAAAATTCATGGCTGCAAAAGAGGAGAGGAATGCTCCTTTCGACCCTCAATGCATTGTTCATTTCTTCAACTGCAAAGAACCAGAGCACCATGCAAATCAGTGCCCTAAGAAAATGGTTTTTGGAGGCAGCCAACAACCTCCAAGGTAGAAAGTGAGATCTTTTTCCATCACTACCACCAAATTGAACCCCAAAAACAAAGTGGTGACAAGTACACCTGTAATTAATTCAATAATAGTGAACATACTTTTCGATTCTGGTTCTACGCATTTGTTTATATCCTAAAAGATTAGTATAACAATCCCAACACCACCAAAAATCATAGAAGTAAAGATGTCAGTGATAATGGTAAGTGGGGAAATCATTACATCCCATGAATATAACTCCTCCCCTGTCATAATTTGTGGATTGAAATTCCCATAAAACCTCATCATACTCCCTCTGGTGGAATTTTATGAAATTCTCAGCATGTATTGGATTTCCTTATATAGAGCCAACAAAAATTGTCATGAGAGGGAAATCAATCTCCATATAGAGAATAGACCCCCAATTCTATACAAGTTCAAGGAGGAATATTAATCTTCTTTAGAACCATCATATCAAGTGTGGATATTACTTCCCCATAATCATAGGTATCTCACTCAGATGATTGATTCTACGAAAGCAAATATCCTTGAAGACATTTTTATTGTGAGGGAATTCACTGAAGTGTTTCCTGAGGAATTTCCCAGTATTCCTCTTATAATAGATGTTGAATTATCAATTGACCTTATATCTGGGGAATTTCCAATATCCAAGACTCCATATAGAATGGATGTTGTGAATCTTGAGGATCAGAAGAAACAACTATAGGAGAATCTAGATAAAGGGATTATACGCCCAAGTGCTTCACCATGGGGTGCACCAGTCCTCGTCGTCAAGAAGAAGGATGGGTAAATGCGCCTTTGAATTGATTATCATGAGCTCAAAAAAATCACAATAAAGAACTAGTATCCTCTGCCATGAATTTATTACTTGTTAGATCAGCAACGTGGAGTACAATACTTTTCAAAGATGGATTTGTGGTCAGGGTATTACCAAGTAAGGGTGAAGAAGGACGATATCCCTAAGACTGCTTCTCATACAAGGTATGAGAACTATGAATTTATAGTAATTCCTTTAAAACTCACTAATTCTCTAGAAAACTTCATAGACTTAATGAATATAGTCTTTATAGATTACATAGATAAATTTTTTGTAGCCCTTATAGAAGATATTCTAATATACTCCAAATCCAAGGAAAAGTATGAGGAGGATCTAAGAACTATACTATAGACCATGAAAAAGGTGAAGCTCTAAAAAAATTACAACAAGTGTGAGTTCTAGTTGAAGGAGGTCCCATTATTGGGCTATATCATCAGAAGAAATGGGATGTATGTGGATCCCCCCAAGAGAGATGCACTTGAGGGATGGTCGAGGCCAACATTGGTAATGGATATCCGTAGCTTCCTGAGGTTAGCTAGATATTATCGCTGATTTGTGAGAAATTTCTCAAGATTTTCCAACCCTCTTACCAAGCTAACTCGGAAGGGAGTAATGTTTTCTTAGAGTGATGAATGTGAAGAGAGCTTCAAGGATTTGAAAGGGATGATTATCGCTATGACCATTCTCACACTACCCACAAGTGGAGAACTTTTTGTGGTATTTAGGGATTCTTCGAAGAAGGGAATGGGTTCTGTGTTGATGAAAAATGACAGTCATTGCATATTGTCATGACCCGACCCCCAGGGCCCATTCTGTGACTACACCAAGCCCTCCTTCCATAGGCCAGGGGCTGGAGACTAGCACCAGAATGGTATATCACTAAAACCGGGAAGGCATTGCCTTTAAACCTGGAAACTCACAAAAACTAAGAACACTACAAGATACAAGGAAAAAAGTAAACTATATAGTAAATAGGGTTTGAGGAGTAAGTAAAAGGGGCAATAATAAAAGCCCAACTGGAAAGTTCAAGTAAAAATGAAGAACTGCTCCTGTGAACACTCGCCAAGGACCCTACCTGAAGGGTAGTACAACTCTCGAACGATCATCCCTAAAGATCTTCTCGTCTAATGTTCACCTTCGATCAGCCTCTAGTCTGGTACCCTTGACCTCAATCATCATTTTACATCGTCTGCACAAGACACATCAAGTTGCGGGCGTAGCCCGTGCAGGGGTGAGTATAACGATACTCGGTAGGGACCCCGAGACCCTCATAGGTCTCCTAGAGTTCCACAAAGGAATAACCACAAAGCACGAAGTAATAGACAAAAACTCTACTTAGGTATATTCCCATACATATACCTAAGTTATCAAGATATACTCATCTCACACAAGAGGGAAGAATACTAAATTGGTACTACCATGAAGGTAGAATTACCACACAGTTAACACCACGAAGGTAGAAGTACCACATAGGAAACACCATGAAGGTAAAACCACGAAGGTAGAAGACATAGCTCATACCAGTTATAACATAAACACAGAAGTACAATTGATTAATATTAAGGCTAGATCATCTTATTCTGTTAAGTAGCACTGCTTTTGACCCACAAAATATCAATAGGTAACTAACCCCTGTTGAACCACACATGGTCGATAGGTAACTAACCCCCACTAACCCACATAGGATCTGACCCACACTGGATCGGTATGCGTTAACCCACAATGAATTTTTGAGCACTGAACCACACATGATCGGTAGGCGCTGACCCACATAGTATTGATGAGTGCTGACCCACACAGGATCGATGTTCTTCCTTCACGTTATAGCATGCCATAGGATTCCTTGCACCAGATGCGATCGAGTTCTGTAAAATCTTCCTCTCGAGATATCAGTCATACCTCGAACACCACTCAGATCCAAAAAGAAGTAACCCAAAGGACCACCATGTCATAAGGGTTCCTACACAACAGACGATGCATAAATTAGATGCTCGGTCTGTGAGTTATTAGCGTTTATGTTCCGAGGGCCCGGTTGGATTTAGGTTCGATCCAACCCATCTTTACTCCAACTTTATCCAAAACTCAATTAGAGTATACCAAAAGGACCATATAGATCCAAGGATTTCGGTGCCATAGACGGTTCATCAAACAGATGCCTGGTTCCCATGATATGGCCACACAAGGCGTATTTGGGTCAAGATGGGCCTCGGTCTGGTCCATCCCAGTCGGACCGACCCGGCCCAACCCCGCATGGGCTGGGCCGCGGTCCAGCCTAGCCAGCGAAGGGGCGGCCCGGCCCGCTGGGTACAGCCCACTACAGTGCGGCCCACTGGGCATGGCCCACTCATCTGGGTGGTCCGTCGTAGTGGGGTCTACCCTAGCCAACACTCGGGAGGGGAGGCGCTCCCCCCAGGTCACCTGAACGGTCCGCTAGATCATTCGGTTCGCACTGCTAGCACGCGGGACTTGCCGAAGGGGTCCTACTCATTGTGACATGGTCGGCCGAATTCCGGGCCGGTCTTCCTCCCAGCAACACGATGGTGTCACTGGTCTCCAGCGGTCGGCCGGTTTTCGGCCACCTTAGTGCGCCGCCACAACCTACTGGTCGCGGCCTAATCCTCCACTAGTGGTGCAGACACACGTCTCCCCGCCTCCACGTGGCTAGCCAATTTTCGGCCACCACCATCCTCCATTGTGGCCGACAGGCCGCTACCTCTCTCGCTACTGGCAGCACGGTCGCGAGCCACCCTGGTTCCTTGCGGTCATCCTGGTGTTGGCCGCCACCTTTATCCATGATAGCCATCATGTTGCGGACTCCTTCAGTGGCGCAGTTGGGATGCCTCCATCATCCCGGCCAGCTGGTATGCTGGTCTCTGCCCCCGAAGAACACGTCAATAAGGATTGCGGAGGGATCGGGCCATGTTTGTTCTGCATGCACCCTCCAAGATACGTTGGAAGAAGGTGGTTTAAGAGAAATAAATCAATGTAAAACCATGAAGAAATTATAAATCATTCCCTACCTTGACGTTCTTTAGTGGTTTCGTGAGGAAGAAGATGAAGTTGATGAAGGGGATGTCGGCATTCGTCGCTCCCACAACACGCTTCTGATTTGGGCTCCGACGTCGATTCCTCATTCTTCATTGGGGGTGGTTCTTCGTTAGAGGATGATCTTCTAAAGTCTCTCCCCAAGCTCTCCATTTTCCAATGATTCCCAAAAAAGAAGTGAGGAGACAACTTTAATTTAGTTAAGATTAGTAATTCAATTAAAGTTTTCACATTAATTTAATTAAAGTTGGCACATTAACTGGGGGAATTCCAAGGGTTAACTCACATTAAAAGAATAGGTTTCAAGATCGAGTTTTCCCCACCACTAAATTCAAGTAGGAGGCTTTAAAATAAATAAAATAAAAGTTATTTATTTTATTTTTATTATTTGTTAAACTCTCCCACAAAAATCCGAAAAACTAACTTCCACCCTCGACCTACTACGGTTAAGGTGAAGGTCTCTTTAAGAAAATTTTGGTGCAAAAAAGTTCAACGGTGCCCTTGGATTCCAATTCTGAGAACCAGTATAAAAGTTACATAAACCGGCTTGTATGTTTACTAAACGTACCTAAAAAACTTCAGAAATTCATTTCGGGCACACTAGGCCTTGGAATCACGCACCGTAAAGTTTTTCAGACATGAAAAATTCCCATATAATTAAATTAAAAAAATTTATTGAAAAATATGTGTCTTTACATTCTCCCCACCTCAGGGTTTTGCGTCATCGAAAGCCACAACACAAACTAGGAAAACAAATGGGGGTACTACACACCAATCTGAGCCTCCCTCTCCTATGTGCTCTCCTAGAGGATCATGTGTTTCCATCGTATACGCACGATAGGTATCAATCTCCCACGTAGGATTCTCTCTTGTCGATCCCCAATCTCCACTGGAACCTCTAAAAATGTCACCCCATCGTCGATGTCCGGCTCTCCCCAGTCAATGACGTGTGAATGATTATGTACGTATCTCCTCAGCTAGGATCTGTGGTATACTTCGTGCACCCAGTGCAACTGAGGTGGAAGAGCTAAGCGGGTAGCCACCTCACCAACTCTACTGAGGACCTGAAAGGGTCCAATGAACCTCAGAGATAACTTGCCACCTCAACCAAATCTCCGCAAACCTCGTCGAGGTGAGACCTGTAGAAAGACATGTTCACCATCCACGAACTTCAGTGGTCTCTGTATCCTGTCAACATAAGACTTCTTCCTACTCTATGCAGTCTTCATCTGCTCCTAGATGATCTGCACCTTCTCCATGGTAGCCCATTCCATCTCTGGTCCCATGAATGATGACTCCCCTGAGTCAGTCCAGCATAGAGGTGATCTGCAAGGTCGACCATACAACACCTCAAATGGTTCCATACCGGTAGTGGAGTGATAACTGTTGTTGTACATGAACTCCACCAAGGGAAAGTGATCCTCCCTATTAAAGCCTAACTCAAGGACGCAAGCATGCTTCATATCCTTAAGGGTCTGAATGGTCCTCTCTGTCTGACCATCCTTCTGAGGATGGAAGGTTGTGCTCAACCAAACAGTGTCTCGAACACCTCCTACAACCCCTTCCATAGCTAGGAAGTAAAACATGCATCTCAATCAAATACAATAGTAGATGGAACTCCATGAAGCCGTACAATCTCCTGCACGTAGAGGCTTCCAAAGCTCTCTATTTTTCCCTACTCTCTGATTGGTAGGAAGGGGGCCAACTTGGGGACTCATTCAACGATCTCCCAGATAAAATCATGACCCATGGTCATTCATGGAAGTCCTATCACGATTTCCATGGAAATTTCATCCCACTTCCACTCTAGAACCTCTAGTTTCTTAACTAAGCCCGCTGGAGCCTGGTGCTCTACCTTCACTTGCTGACAAGTGAGGCACCGTGAGACAAACTCTGCCACTGCTTTCTTCATTCCCGACCACTAGTGTTGATGTCGAATATCTGGGTACATCTTCTCTACTATTGGATGTACCACTAGAGGGGACGTATGAAACTCCCTCGATACTTCCTTCTTTAATATCACAGGTACTATAGTACATCCTCTAAAGTGTATGACATGCTCCCCACATTCAAAAAACCCATCAGATGCATGACCTGTGGATATCTGATCATGTCGAGCCTCACAGTCAGTGTCCCCAAGCTGCGCCTCCCTAAATCGCTGAAGTAGAGGGGGAGTGACTATCAGAGACTGAAGATAAGATACTCCATCTCGATCCACATAGGATATCCACAAAGCGACTAGCTGGTTTGTTGACTCACTCAGCAACTGTATACCATATCTTTTTCTAAGTGAATGTACTACTACATTCCCCTTACTAGGAGTATAGACTATCTCGAAGTCATTTCCCTTGAGGAAATCAAGCCAATGTTGTTGTCTCAGGTTCTGGTCCATATGAGAGAAGATATTCTTGAGACTCTTGTGATCAGAGTAGACTATAAAACATTCATCCATCAATTAATGTTGCCACATCTTCAAGGAAAAGACCAAAACTGCTAACCCCATGTCATGGGTAGTGTCGTTCTGCTCATGTTGTCTCAAATGTCAAGAGACATACGTGATCATTGCTCGCTCTTGCATAAGGACACATCCGATCCTGGTTTATGATGTGTCGTAGTAGACGACTTACCCAACGCCCTCCTCTAGTAGCCTCAAAATGGGGGCACTCATCTGTCTCTGCCTCATCTTCTGAAAACTCCGCTAGCATTTCTCTGACAACACGAAGGTTTTCCCCTTCTTCGTCAATGATGATAAGGGTTCCACAACTCTAAATAATTCAGGCCCAAACCTCCCGTAGTAATCGGCCAAACCCAGGAAACTATGCACTTCCGTCACACTCCTGGGTGGCTCCCAAGAAAGAACAACCTCAATATTTACTGGATCCACCGCAACTCCAGCCTCTGAGATGAAGTGTCCTAGGAAGTTAACCTCTCGGATCTAGAATTGTAACTTCAAGAGCTTACCATAAAGTTGGTGCTCTAAGAGTGTGTTCAGAACTACCTAAAGATGATAGGCATTCTCCTCCTCCATCGCTGAGTAAATCAGGATGTTGTCGATGAAGACTACCACAAAGAGATCAAGGTTGTAGCGCCCCGACCCCAGCTACCTAGAGTCGGTGCATTACTTCGTAACATTGGCATGATCACAAAAGATCAAGTCTCGAAAGACCGATTAGTTTAGTAGCCTTGGAAACACTAGATACATTCATAAGTCTTACATTACATCATAAAGTGAAAAACTACAATAAAAAAAGTCTCCATAGTCCACACTCATATCCTCTTTTGACTATCCCTGCAGGTCATTCCTAAAATACTTCTTCACATCCTGGAAAATATTAAAACATTTAAAGGGGTGAGCTCAGATGCTCGGTAAGGATAACAATATTGCGGAAGCTTTCATAAATAATCATTAACAAATAAGGCAATGTATAAATAAAACAAAAGCCTTTTAAACATGAACTTCAACATAATATGGCGAAAGTAAAATGAGATAATTCCATTCACTTCTTCACATGGATATTCTACTGGTCGAATAATCACATGCAATATCAATAACCACTTTCATAATGAGGGAATGTATAATGCCAGACATTCTGAAACATTTTGTCAAGGCCTCGGCCAAGACGTCTAAAATGATTAAGGCCTCGGCCTAAACCATAAATAAAATTGGGAAAGGGCCTCGGCCAATTCCATGTCTAATTGTCTCATGAGACCTACCGATGCATCGATGAGCTATAGCGGGCTCCACGCGTCACCTATTAAGTCCAATACATTCCTCATATGAATAGGTTTAAACATATCATAAACCATAACATAATCGTATCACATAAAACATGCATAAAGGAAACATAACATTTCCACATTTCAATCACAAGATATCAAAACAACACATTGATATAATAAAAACGCTTTCAAAACCATTTTCAATACCAAAATAAAAGAAAGTTAAAACTGTGTATTTATTTTTCATTAAAAAAAATGATGGCTTGTAGAGGAAGCCGAAACTCAAATAATGGTCACGGCGGTGGATAAGTCATTGTCTCTGCATAAGTACGGAAAGAAAAACATTCCCTTTTGTCGTTTAGCAAAACTCTTCGTATAAAAAAGATTCCTTTTGAATAAACCTAAAAGTCAAAGGGGTTTATACACCGTATAAAAGAAAGTTGTGTATAAAACCAAATATGCCTCAATGAAAGGGGATTGAGACGAAGTCATTAAAAAGATCATTTTTTTAAATAAAGTACATATATAATGTGTATTCACTATAATTACACATAAATAATGTAAAAATACAAGATAGGACATAATAATATCATGACATAATTTGAAAGTAGGAGATTAACCCAAAGAATAGAAATTGGGTTAAGAAGTTCCCTTACCTTGCGTCTTGTCCTGACTCGACCGTTCTTTAACCTCCTGAATAATAAACTAGAGTTAATTTCTATTTACTTAAGAACCTATTTTATGTTCATTATTCCTTTTATATCACTTATTACCATGTTATGAACATTATGTAATTATTTAAGTTAATAACGGTCGTTTTGTCGATCTTTGGTACTTGAGTCAACAATAAACTTTTTATAATTACAAGTTGTTTATGTGGAAGAATATCCATTATCTCCAGAATTATATTCATGATTTAGATGTCATATATATCTTATATATCCAGTATATACATTCATTTATAATATTACGTAACATTTAGAGGTAAGAAATGAAATGCACCGTTCATGGAGACGGTAAGCCGTACGTACCCATGAACGCTACTTTCATTTCAATTTCATATTTAATGGAACGAAATCATAATGATATAAATGTATAATATAATTCCAGTATAATATAGTGTATAATACCATTTACTCCATCCTTTATACATCCCACATATGGCATTAACGATTCAAATCACTTTGAGGGGGCGGTAGTCCGCACTTCCTAAAATGAAATTATCGCGTTTTACCCCTAATGGAAATCATAAAGTATGCCATAAATGAGAAATACAGAAGCATAAGTAAAACATAAACATATTATATATCATATATAAAAATAGTGATATCTTAATGGCCACCTTTGAAGGTGTTATATGAGTGTTGAACAATCATCGTTTCGTGAGGCAGAAATTCGCCATCCACAGAAACCGTATGTTCTTTAACCATTAGATGTAGGTGTGTGTAAGTGTAGCTCTAATACTTCTTATAAAAACATCCTAGTATATTGAGGATACTGTTGTTGTTACAAAATAAATGAATAAAAAGAGTTTAGGGGGTTGGAGAAGAAAAATAAAACAAAACAACATTAGAGAAGACATTACCTAAAAATCGGGTAACTCTTTTTGATTTGAGCCAAAGGCTTCCTTGGGAAGAGTTATGCCCAAAGTGAGGATTCTAGGAGTAATAGGGGGAAGTTGGGAGAGTATTTGGGCAGAGTTTGGCCGAGCCAAATGGCTTGAAAGTGTGAATGAGGTGGGAGAGGTGGGGGCCTTTTATAAGTGGAGAGGAGGGGCACTCTTGGAAAGTATAGAAAAGTCACTTTATTATAAAATGAGTTTCGGATTTTAGAGGTCCCATACTTATATAATTCTAGGATAAGATGATAAGGGTTATAAATCTACTCATCCAATAGGTTTTTGACAAGTGTACGCTTTGGATTTTACATTATTTTCCATTTTATTTAAATCGTTAAATAATGAGGTCATCACTTCATCATCATGATGTCATAATTAATTTAATTTATTTAATGTCTAAAAATTATAAAAAAATACTATGATGTGTTAAATCTTTTTAGCTTTCTAATGAATATTTATAATCAAAATTTGGACTTGTGTAACCCCACTTAAAAACTGTTTTAGTAAAATAACTCATGTTTGTGTCAATTTAATTTTAACATTAAATATATATATATATATTAATGTCATTTTCCAACCAAAGTGGCTCCATGAGGTCCCCAAGTTGACCCATGGGTTGTCTTGGTCGGCCATTACTCATCCAATAGGAGTAGGACAAGTGTCAAGCTCATCTCATATTATTAAAACATTATTTTTACCTTAAACTACACTAATTACCTCTAATCGCGATTAAGAACTTAAAAGTTACTATTCACCAAAAAATTATTTTGATCTCATTGAACCACATTTTACATCCTAATGACAACCATGTATGTTGGATTTTTGAAAATCAAATCACAGAAGTGGTAATATTTCATTTAAACGAAAAATCAGTTATTTAACTACCACTTAGTGGTTTCACTATTCATCAAAAATTGAAGTTTTTCAGAACAATGCCAAAATTTCACCCTAAGATATAATTGATATTCTGAATTCAAAAATGATGTCTATTTTACAAAATTACAAACATATAAGTTGCATTAATTAATTTCATAATTAATTCCCGCTGTCACAACAATAGCGTGTTTTTAAGAAACAATTTATATCAAAAGATTGACAATTGTTTATGTCCAATTTCAATGTTAAATTAATTCTAATGACCACCATTGGATAAAATGGTAAAAATATATTCTAATTATACTTTAAAACCACTCAATAATATAACTTATCACTATAAATTATTTTGATTAAAAAAGTTGTTTTAATTATTTTTCACTATTCATAAAAATTTGGAAGTTCTCTGAAAATTACAAAAAATTCAACATAGGCTAATTTCAATATTAGGAATACAAAAATGAAGTCCATTTTAAAATATAAAATTTCTATAATTTTAAAAAGTCGTTATTACTATTCATAACTGCTACTATGATTAGTCGCGGTGTTTTAGAACTCGAAGTTGCGTACAATGCAAGCTATTGCATTATTGAATGAGAAGCGTATTGTGGAAGCTCGGGGTGTTACATTCTTCCCTCCTTCAATAAATTGCGTCCTCGCAATTTGAAATTTTTCTTGGAAAATAAAAGGTTGAAAATAGAAAATACCTTGGTGGAAAACCCACATCAGAAATAATATTAATAAATATATAACATTAAAAGAAAGAAAGATAAGTACAAAGGTCACCCGATATAGCCCATTCTAGGATTCTATGAAAATATGGATATGGAGGAGAAACAAACCATCAAGGTCTGATGGAGAGTTATAGAAAACAGGATTAGGAGAAAGTTTAACTACAAGAAAATCACAAACTTGTGATTGGTTAAACGGTCATTGAATCCCCAGTTGGAAAAGTTAACCGACAACATTTTTGTTTTAAGTTACATTTTATAATGTTGAGGAATTTATTTAGGAGATTTACTAAGAACGTAAGGGAATATACATACTTTTTATGTATACTTTCATTATTTAATAAATTTTTACCACAAACCCACCTTTCACTCTAAAAGGTAATACAACTCAAAAATATTCTATTTATCCTAATTGTATAAGGTTACAAATATTAACACATAACATTTAGATTAGTAAAACTATTTTGTAATAACCAGGGACTTCCTGTAGGCTAGTGGTAGGTAATAAAGGCTTGTCGCACTATGGTTGTGGGTTCGATTCCTGCAGCTTTGTCTGACGTGACGGGTTATGCCCCACCCTGCAGGTTGTCCTTTTTCTAAAAATATAGTATTATAGTATTCCAAAAATAATCTTCAGAAATGTTTTAACCTTAAACAATACTATTCAATGTTCAACTTAATCCATCCCAACATTTATAGTTATCCAAAATACCTCTGTCCAAACTTTCTCTAAAAGGTCTCTTAATTCCAAAATCAATTTATCAGATTCCCCAAACAAAGTAAAGTTTCTCTTATTGTCACATACAAAAATATGATTACCTTAATCATATTAAAACCTTACTGAAATAAAAAAGTACTGCAGTACAATCTTTATATATCACATTATTCTTATAACCAGAATATAATCCTTGAGTCCAAAAGCACCAATACATTAATTATTCCGCTTCAACTGTAGTCACAGCATAAGATTGGCCTTGATCCCTTGGCCTTTTCTGAGGTAAGATTCCTTGATGCTTAGGACATTCATTTTCATAATGCCCCATTTCCCTACAATTGTAGCATTCAACTTTGACAGCCTCTTTCTTTCCCTTGCAATCACGAGCCTGGTGACCCTTTTCTCCACATTTATAACAAACTCCCATTCCTTTTAGGCACGTACCAGGGTAATTCTTCCCACAATTATCACATAATGGAAAATCCTTCTTTCCCTTTTTCCCTTTATCTGTCTCTTGTTCCACCGTTCTCTTCTTCTCTTGCTTTACTTTGTTGTCATAAGACTTAGAGAATTCCTTTTCTGTCTTGATAGCACACGAGACAATATCTTCGTATGATGAGAAGGATTGTGATACTAAAGCTCGACGGAGAAATGGTTTTAACCCATCAAAGAAACGATCAATCTTCCTCCTTGGGTTACTTATATAATCAGCAGCATGCCTCGCTAACCTTGTAAAGTTAGCCTCATACTTTGCGACATTCTCATCCTCCTTCTGCCTCAAACTCAGAAATTGCTTTTCCATATCTGCTCGATGGTCACGAGGAAAGTATTTTTCTAAGAACAGATCTTTGAACTCCTGCCACTCCATGTTTGTTAATTCATCATCTTCTTTTGTGTTTTGAATTAGTGACCACCATTGATCGGCATCTCCAGTGAGGCGGTAAACTGCCATGACAACTTTCTCCCTTTCACTACTCCCCAAGGCTTGGAATATTTTCTCTAAGGAATTTATCCATTGCTTAGCTACTATAGGATTTGTACTCCCATTGAAGGTTGGTGGTTGTTGCCTCATGAAACGGTCTAGCATTGATCCTCCACGTTGCGGATCAGGGTGCTCCATACGAGTAAGGTTATTATTCATAACCTGAGTGAGTTGTCCCAGTATGGTAATAAGTTGATCAGCACCAGTTGTATCTCCAGATCCACAATAATTATCTTGAGCAGGAGGGCAATCCCTACACGGAGTTCGTGCATTGATACGGTTTCCATTCCTTCCACTAGGCGCCATTTGTAAACAATGGCATAAACTAGATTAGTTTATGAATAAAAATACATAATTCCATACGTGTAAAACACTTAACATAAATTGAACTAATTATGGATATAATCCATAATTATAAAAATGTTTTCTTTGAGGAAGTATATACTCGTAACCCTTCATAGTGGTTTGTAAAGAAAATGGTAATTATCCTAAGCATATCCCCCGGGAGTGTCGTAACCAAGAGTGCAGCAAGGCCCGTTGTCGTGCACCAGTTCCCGTTCGAGTCTAGCTCAAAGCGGTGTTTTCGGTTTTTACCCCTAGGTACATCTGTGCCAGAGCCACCTCTACCTGCTCGTATCCAGACAGGGATGTATTGCTCCGAAAACTCACAAAATCTCTACAATACCAAAATTTTAGGAAGTTCATCTATATTAATCCTCAAAGTTCATCTTAGGTCTACGTGCTCTAATCAGAGTTTGTCTAAATCTAGCTTCCAAGGTTTGTACTAAACTGCCTCTGATACCAACTGTAGCGCCCCGACCCCAGCTACCCAGAGTCGGTGCATTACTTCGTAACATTGGCATGATCACAAAAGATCAAGTCTCGAAAGACCGATTAGTTTAGTAGCCTTGGAAACACTAGATACATTCATAAGTCTTACATTACATCATAAAGTGAAAAACTACAATAAAAAAAGTCTCCATAGTCCACACTCATATCCTCTTCTGACTATCCCTGCAGGTAATTCCTAAAATACTTCTTCACATCCTGGAAAATATTAAAACACTGAAAGGGGTGAGCTCAGATGCTCAGTAAGGATAACAATATTGCGGAAGCTTTCATAAATAATCATTAACAAATAAGGCAATGTATAAATAAAACAAAAGCCTTTTAAACATGAAATTCAACATAATATGGCGAAAGTAAAATGAGATAATGCCATTCACTTCTTCACATGGATATTCTACTGGTCGAATAATCACATGCAATATCAATAACCACTTTCATAATGAGGGAATGTATAATGCCAGACATTCTGAAACATTTTGTCAAGGCCTCGGCCAAGACGTCTAAAATGATTAAGGCCTCGGCCTAAACCATAAATCAAATTGGGAAAGGGCCTCGGCCAATTCCACATCTAGTTGTATCATGAGACCTACCGATGCATCGAGGAGCTATAGCGGGCTCCACCCGTCACTTATTAAGTCCAATACATTCCTCATATGAATAGGTTTAAACATATCATAAACCATAACATAATCGTATCACATAAAACATGCATAAAAGAAACATAACATTTCCACATTTCAATCACAAGATATCAACACAACACATTGATATAATAAAAACGCTTTCAAAACCATTTTCAATACCAAAATAAGAGAAAGTTAAAACTGTGTATTTATTTTTCATTAAAAAAATGATGGCTTGTAGAGGAAGCCGAAACTCAAATAATGGTCACGGCGGTGGAGAAGTCGTTGTCGCCGCATAAGTACGGAAAGAAAAACATTCCCTTTTTTCGTTTAGCAAAATGCTTCGTATAAAAAAGCTTCCTTTTGAATAAACGTAAAAGTCAAAAGGGTTTATACACCGTATAAAAGAAAGTTGTGTATAAAACCAAATATGCCTCAATGAAAGGGGATTAAGACGAAGCCCTTAAAAAGATCATTTTTTTTAAATAAAGTACATATATAATTTTTATTCACTATAAGTACACATAAATAATGTAAAAATACAATATAGGACATAATAATATCATGACATAATTTGAAAGTAGGAGATTAACCCAAATAATAGAAATTGGGTTAAGAAGTTCCCTTACCTTGCGTCTTGTCCTGACTCGACCGTTATTTAACCTCCTGAATAATAAACTAGAGTTAATTTCTATTTACTTAAGAACCTTTTTTATGTTCATTATTCCTTTTATATAACTTATTACCATGTTATGAACATTATGTAATTATTTAAGTTAATAACGGTCGTTTTGTCGATCTTTGGTACTTGAGTCAACAATAAACTTCTTATAATTACAAGTTGTTTATGTGGTAGAATATCCATTATCTCCAGAATTATATTCATGATTTAGATGTCATATATATCTTATATATCCATTATATACATTCATTTATAATATTACGTAACATTTAGAGGTAAGAAATGAAATGCACCGTTCATGGAGACGGTAAGCCGTACGTACGCATGAACGCTACTTTCATTTCAATTTCATATTTAATGGAACGAAATCATAATGATATAAATGTATAATATAATTCCAGTATAATATAGTGTATAATACCATTTACTCCATCCTTTATACAACCCACATATGGCATTAACGATTCAAATCAATTTGAGGGGGCGGTAGTCCGCACTTCCTAAAATGAAATTATCGCGTTTTACCCATAATGGAAATCATAAAGTATGCCATAAATGAGAAATACAGAAGAATAAGTAAAACATAAACATATTATATATCATATATAAAAATAGTGACATCTTAATGGCCACCTTTGAAGGTGTTATATGAGTGTTGAACAATCATCATTTCATGAGGCAGAAATTCGCCATCCACAGAAACCGTATGTTCTTTAACCATTAGATGTAGGTGTGTGTAAGTGTAGCTCGAATCCTTCTTATAAAAACATCCTAGTATATTGAGGATACTGGTGTTGTTACAAAAGAAATGAATAAAAATAGTTTAGGGGGTTGGAGAAGAAAAATAAAACAAAACAACATTAGAGAAGACATTACCTCAAAATCAGGTAACTCTTTTTGATTTGAGCCAAAGGATTCCTTGGGAAGAGTTCTACCCAAAGTGAGGATTCTAGGAGTAATAGGGGAAAGTTTGGAGAGTATTTGGGCAGAGGTTGGCCGAGCCAAATGGCTTGAAAGTGTGAATGAGGTGGGAGAGGTGGGGGCCTTTTATAAGTGGAGAGGAGGGGCACTCTTGGAAAGTATAGAAAAGTCACTTTATTATAAAATGTGTTTCGGATTTTAGAGGTCCCATACTTATATAATTCGAGGATAAGATGATAAGGGTTCTAAATCTACTCATCCAATAGGTTTTTGACAAGTGTACGCTTTGGATTTTACATTATCTTTCCATTTTATTTAAATCGTTAAATAATGAGGTCATCACTACATCATCATGATGTCATAATTAATTTAATTTATTTAAGGTCTAAAAATTATAAAAAAATACTATGATGTAGTAAATCTTTTTATATTTCTAATGAATATTTATAATCAAAATTTTGACTTGTGTAACCCCACTTAAAAACTGTTTTAGTAAAATAACTCATGTTTGTGTCAATTTAATTTTAACATTAAATATATATATATTAATGTCATTTTCCAACCAAAGTGGCTCCATGGGGTCCCCAAGTTGACCCATGGGTTGTCTTGGTCGGACATGACTCATCCAATAGGAGTAGGA
Source organism: Viscum album (assembly GCA_963277665.1). Lineage (NCBI taxonomy): Eukaryota > Viridiplantae > Streptophyta > Magnoliopsida > Santalales > Viscaceae > Viscum > Viscum album. The sequence continues at coordinate 1,078,860,795 of OY728150.1, forward strand.
TAAGTTTCAAGCTCATCTCATATTATTAAAACATTATTTTTACCTTAAACTACACTAATTACCTCTAATCACGATTAAGAACTTAAAAGTTACTATTCACCAAAAAATTATTTTGATCTCATTGAACCACATTTTACTTCTTAATGACAACCATGTATGTTGGATTTTTGAAAATCAAATCACAGAAGTGGTAATATTTCATTTAAACGAAAAATCAGTTATTTAACTACCACTTAGTGGTTTCACTATTCTTCAAAAATTGAAGTTTTTCAGAACAATGCCAAAATTTCACCCTAAGCTATAATTGATATTCCGAATTCAAAAATGATGTCTATTTTAAAAAATTCCAAACATATAAGTTGCATTAATTAATTTCATAATTAATTCCCGTTGTCACAATAATAGCGTGTTTTTAAGAAACAATTTATATCAAAAGATTGGAAATTGTTTATGTCCAATTTCAATGTTAAATTAATTCTAATGACCACCATTGGATAAAATGGTAAAAATATATTCTAATTATACTTTAAAACCACTCAATAATATAACTTATCACTATAAATTATTTTGATTAAAAAAGTTGTTTTAATTATTTTTCACTATTCATAAAAATTTGGAAGTTCTCAGAAAATTACAAAAAATTCAACATAGGCTAATTTCAATATTAGGAATACAAAAATGATGTCCATTTTGAAATATAAAATTTCTATAATTTTAAAAAGTCGTTATTACTATTCATAACGGCTACTATGATTAGTCGCGGTGTTTTAGAACCCGAAGTTGCGTACAATGCAAGCTATTGCATTATTGAATGAGAAGCGTAATGTGGAAGCTCGGGGTGTTACAAAGGTATGGATGGAAGATCCTGTTCATGAGTCCCATGAAGACTATTGGGGAATTAGTCACACTGAATGGAATAACCAAGAACTCATAATGGTCATAATGAAATCTAATGTTTGTCTTCTGCACATACTCTTCTTATACCCTGAGCTGGTGATAACTTGATTTGAGTTCCATCTTCGAAAACCATCTTGCTCCATTTAGTTGATCAAAGAGATCATCGATCCTCAGTAGCGGGTACTTGTTCTTCACAATCACCCGGTTCAGGCGTCGATAGTCCACATAGAGTCTCAAACTCCCATCCGCATTCTTGGCGAATAAAATTAGGGCTGCCCAAGGATAAACACGGGGCCTAATGAACCCCTTGCTCTACAAGTCCTCCAGATATACTCGAAGCTCTCATAGATCTGTGGGAGTCATCTGATATGCTGGAGTAGATATTGGTGACGTCTCGGGATACAAGTCGATGTAGAAGTCCACCTCTCTGTGAGGAGGTAGACTCAAAACATCATCTGGGAAAACATCAGCGTACTGGTCCACCACTATAGGATATCTCAGACTTTCAACATCAACCGCTTCGAGGGTAAGGCTAACCAACGGATGTGTGATTGGCCGCACCCTCTTCCAGGTAAGTCTATCTTGTGCTGTAAATGTTCCCTTATTGTCAGTGAAGGAAAAAAATAGTCCCATCAATGCGGACACACGACACATTGCTCCTAATACAGTCGATCTGAGCATGGACTGTGGATAACTAGTCCATACCCAAGATGACATTGTAAGGACTCAATGCCGCTACTAGAAGATCTCAATTGAAGCTCTCACATCCTAGAGTAAGATCACACTGCTAGCACCAATGCATAATTGTGGAATCCACTCCTGTAGAAGTCTCTAGCCTTAAGGATCGAGACAACGGATCCACCGGAATCTCCGAGCTCTAAATGAGGTTCGTGGAAATAAATGAGTGACTGGAACCTATGTCTATAAGTACTGAAGCTAGGGTGGAGTAGACATATATCATACCTCGTATAATATCTAGAGCACTATGGTTGTAGGCCTCAGCTTCCTAGAGCTGAGCTCATTCCTATCCACCTGCTCCCTGTGGTCGGGGTGGACCACCGGCTGGTGGTGGTGATAGAACCTCGAATCTCCGCCCACCGCCTGCTCTATGTCCATCTCCTTTGCCATGTCTGTTTGTTGCCTACGGACCTCCTCGATCGAATCTTCACCTCTGCCCAGGCGGTCCTTCAACCGTCTGCTAGTCGTTCATACGGCGGGTCAGGTAGTCATGATCCATGTGACCATGCCGATCGCACGAGTAACAGAGCTTCTTCCTCACCGGTCATTCCCTCTCCTGAGAGCCCCGCACAACTGACCCTGTATCCAATGGTCGTCTTCCAATAGCTCTGGTTCTCTCGTACCTATGCATCATCTATTTGCTGCCAAGTGTTGATGACTTTGACATGTGTCGTTCGGTGGTGGGTCTCGCTGCCGATGACTTCTCACCAAGGAAGCCCTCCACTAATAGTTCTCACTCTAACACCCATGCCTACGTCAAGATGCTGAGATAAATCATCGAAGCTCTAATATTCTGTCTAAACCCCTAATATAAGTTCTGGGCCCTGAAGAAAGGGCCCCAGACTATGTCAGTGGAGTAACGTGAGGGGTCGGTGATCCTCACTAAATATTGAGCCACAATCATGCTACCCTACTATAAGTGGAGAAGCTATTGTATACGCACTGAGCATAAAGTCACTGGGACGAACTCTGCCCTGAAAAGGATCTTGAAGTCCGTCTAGAAAAAAGTGACCTCATTGTGATCCTGGAGCATCAAGCTCCACCATCTGCCCACTGCTTCCTGAAGAAGACTAGTAGCAAGGATCAGCATAAGAACACATGGTGTCTCTACCAGTTGAAAAACTCTAACCACAACCTCCAACCAGTCCTCAGCCGCCTGTGGATCTATCTCGTCCTAGAAACTCGGTTTCCTCTGGCACGGGAACTCATGCAACATGCTCAAACGGTGTGCATTCTCTTCTGCTGGGGCTGGTGGCATCGGTTTTCCAATGGGTAGTGATACTGCAGGTACACCACCCGGTGGTACAGCTGCCATAAGGGGGCCCTACACCAAAGCCTCGTCTCTCGGTGGGATTTCATCACGTACTCTACCTGGAACCCTGGATAACTATCTTCATGGAGGAATCCTGAAATAAATAGGTGTTCCATGGTTAATAAGTTATACTTGGTGAGCTGAATCAAAGAGATCACAAAGAAAACTTTTCAAAAACACACACGCAATCAGTATTTTTGTGTACTGAGTTGGAAATCTGAAGTCAGGTCCTGGTGTATGGATACGTCGACTACCGCACCAATAATCTATTCCCCAAATGGAAAACCACACTCATCACACTTAACACTATTTCCACACAGAAAATATCAGAGTCCTAGTTCTTCAGAACAACTTACTCCTCTGATACCAATTTATCACGACCCAACCCCCAGGGCCCGTGCTGTGACTACCCCAAGTCTACCTTCCATAGACCAGGGGCTGGAAAAAAGCACTGGAAATGCATATCCCTAAAACTAGGAAGGCATTACCTTTAAACTTATAAACTCACACAAACTAATAACACATCAAGATACAAGCACAAAGTAAACTATATAGTAAACATGGTGTGTATAATAAGTAAAAGGGGCCAGATTACAAGTCCAAATGGAAAGTACAAGTAAAACTGAAAATTAACAACTCCTGTGAACTCCCGCCAAGGACATTACCTGAAGGGTAGGTACATATCTTGAATGTTCATCCCTATGGATCATCTCGTCTAATATACCCCTCTGATCAGCCTCCAGTCTGGTACCCTCGACCTCGATCAGCGATGTCCATCGTCTGCACAAGACACAACAAGGTGCGAGCGTAGCCCATGCATGGGTGAGTATAACGACACTCAGTAGGGACCCTGAGACCCTCGTAGGTATCGTAGAGTTCCACAAAGGAAAAAACCACAAAGCATGAAGCAATAGACATCAACTCTACTTAGGTATATTCCCATACATATACCTGAGTTATCAAGATATAATCATATCACACAAGAGGGAAGAATACCACAAAGGTAATACCACGAAGGTAGAAGTACCACACAAGTAACACCACGAAGGTATAAGTACCACACAGGTATCACCACGATGGTAACACCATGAAGGCAACACCACGAAGGTAAAAGACTCATATCATAATAGATATAACTTATGTACAAAAGTACAGTTGATTAGTCATAAGGCTAGATCATCTAATTCAGTTATGTAGCACTGCTTTTGACCCACATAGGATCTATAGGTAACTAACCCCCTCTGACCCACACAGGATCGATAGGTAACTAACCCCTTTTGACCCACACAAGATCTGTCCCACACATGATCGGTATGTGCTAACCCACATAGGATCGTTGAGTGCTGACCCACACATGATCTGATCCACACAGGATCAGTATGCGTTGACACACATAAGATCGCTAAGGGCTGACCCACACAGGATTGATGTTCTTCCTTCACGTTACAGCCTGCCACAGGATTCCTCGCACTCGGTGCGCTCGAGTTCTGTAGAATATGCCTCTCGAGATATCGGTCATAGCTTGACCACTACTATGCTCCATAAAGTAATTACCCAAATGACTTCCATGTCATAAGGGTTCCTACGTGACACACGGTGCATCAATCGGATGCCCGGTCTGTGAGTTATTAGCATTTCCGTTCCGAGGACCTGGTTGGATTCAGGTTCGATCCAACCCAGCCGTACTCCAATTTTATCCAAAACTCAAGTGTAGTATACCAAAAGGACCATCTCGATCCAAGGATTCTATTTCCATAGACGGTTTGTCAGACGGACACCTGGTTCTCATGATATGGCCATAAATACATATCGGGGTCTAGATGGACCCGGGTCTGGTCTGACCCGGCCCTACCCAGCCTAGGCCGACCCAACCCGGTTCGGGTCGACCCGACCCCATACAAGTCCTCCTCAGATAGGCTGGGCTGCGGAGGCCTGGCCCACTGGGCCGCGGTCCAGCCCGTCCCGCGAAGGGGGCGGCCTAGCTCACTACGGTGTCGCCCGCTCGGCGGGGTGGTCTGTCATGGCAGGGTCCACCCAAGCTGACACCCGAGATGGGAGGGGCTCCCCCCGTGTCACCCAAATGGTCCATTGTACCATTCGGTCTGCCTTTCTAGCACATGGGACCTGCTGGAGGGGTCCCTCTCAGTGTAACACGGTCGGCCGAATTCCCAGCAGGTCCTCATCCCAGCGGCGTGACAGCGTAGCTGGCCTCCAGTGGCCAACTGGTTGTCGGCCGCCTTGGTGCACCATCGCGGACTACTGGCCTTGATCTCCTCCTCCATCGGTGGCACAGACATGTGCCGCCCTGCCTTCATGGGGCCGGCTGGTTGCCAGCCGCCACCATCCTTTGTCGCGGCCGACGGGCCGCGACCTCCCTCACTACTGGGGGCGTGGTCGCACGCCGCTCCGGTTCCACAAGGTCGACCAGGTGATGGCTGCCACCTTCCTCCAATGTGGCCATTATGTCGCGGCCTACTTTGGCGGCATGGTTGCACTGCCTCCGTCATCGCGGCTGGCCAGTGTGCGAGCCGCCGCCCATGAAGAACACGTCAATAAGGATTTCAGAGGTAGCGAGCCATGTTTGTTCGGCCCGCACCCTCCGTGTTAAGTTGGTAGAAGGCGGTTCAAGAGAAATAAATCAAATTAAACCCATGATGAAATTATAAACCATTCCCTAACTTGAAATTTTTTGGTGGCATCATGAGTAAGAAGATGAAGTTGATGAAGGGAACGCCGATGTCCATCGCTCCTGCAACATGCTTCTGATCCGGGATCGAGCATCAGTTCCTCATTCTTCATTGGGGCTGGTTCTTTGTTTGAGGATGATCTTCCAAAGGCTCTCCCAAAGCTATCCTTTCACCAATGATTCCCAAAAAAGAAGTTAGGAGCCAACTTTAATTGAGTTAAGATTATTAATTCAATTAAAGTTGGCACATTAATTCAATTAAAGTTGGCATATTAACTGGGGGAATTACTATGGTTAACTCACATTAAAAGAATAGTTTTCAAGCTCGGGTGGTCACCACCACTAAATTCAAATAGGTGGTTTTCAAATAAATAAAATAAAAGTTATTTATTTTATTTTTATTATTTGTTTAACTCTCCCATAAAAATATGAAAAACTAACATCCACTCTTGACCTACTGCGATCGAGGTGAAGGTCTCCTTAAGTGAATACCAGTATTGCGAGTTCAACGATGCCCTCAAATTCCAATTCCGAGAACTGATTCAAAATTTACAAAAACCCGCTTGAACGTTTACTGAACGTACCTAAAAAAAGTTCAGAAATTCATTACGGGCACATCATGCCTCAGAATCACGCGCCGTCATTTTTTGCGAACTCTTAAAATTCCGATATAATTAAATAAAAAATTACATGGAAAAATCTGTGTCTTTAAACAAATTCTTAAAGGAAATAGAAATTTCATGAGCAAAACTATCCCACACGTGATCTGGAGTTGGCTGTAGTGATCTTCGCTTTAAAATTTATGTCGCATTACCACTTTGGGAAGAAGTGTGAAATATATACGGACCAAAAAAGCCTCAAGTATATATTCACATAGAAATATTTTAACATGAACCAACGAATATTGTTAAAGCTGATCAAATACTATGACTGCTCAATCCATTACCACCCTGGGAAAGCGATCAAGGTGGCAAATGCTCTAAGTAGAAAATACCCAGCGATTCTATCATTGATGATAATTGAAAAGGATCCAATATTATTAGATTTTATGAATATGGACATGGGAATAATAAAGAAAGAAACAACATCAATCATTTCACAAATTATTTATCAATTATCTCTTTTGAAAAGGTTTAGGGACGCTCAAAAGGATGATGTGGGAATTCATAAGAAAGTGTAAACTATCAGAAATGGGAAATCCTTGGAGTTCAATGTTAATGAAGAAGGAATTGTGATATTTGGGAGAAGATTGTGTGTTCCATAAAATCCAGCATTAAAGAAATAACTTTTTGATGATGCACATAGTTCGAATTTCTCCATTCACCTAGGAAACACAAATATGTATCGATATCTCTGAGAGCGTTGTTGGTGGGATAACTTAAAGAAGGATATCATTGAGTATACATCAATGTGCCTGGTATGTCACCAAGTGAATGCTGAGAGGAAGAAATATAAGGGGATGATGCAACCATTACCCATACCAGCATGGAAATTGGAGATCATCACCATGGACTTTGTCAAAGTACTTCTGAAGACATCCAAAGGAAACAATGATATCTGGTTTTTTGTGGATCATCTTACGAAGACTGCACACTTCATTACAATTCGATAGGATTTCTCATTAGATTAAATAGCAAAGATATATATCAGATAAGTGGTAAGGCTGAATGGAGTACCACTTTAGATAGTATCTGATCGAGATCCAAGATTCACCTCTATGTTTTGGAAGAGTCTTCAACATGCTCTAAATACTGAGCTAAATTTCAGTACGACTTATCATCCTCAAACTGATGGCCAATTTGAGCGGACTATCCAAACACTTGAGGACTTGTTGAGAGTGTTCTCAATGGACTTCAAAGGAGGATTGGATCGACATATTCCTCTGGTTTAGTTCTCTTACCATAACATTTTCCACTCAAGCATCCAAATGGATCCTTATGAATCCATGTATAGGAAGAGGTGCAGAAGACCAGCATGTTGGGATGAAGTTGGGGAGAGAAAAATTCCAAGGTCTGGAAATTGTCGAAGAAATGGTGGATATGGTTTAGACCATTCACTAACACATTAAAGCTGCTCAGATTCGACAAAAGAGTTATGATGATAATCACGATGAGACCAAGAGTTTGATGTTGGAGACATGGTATTCCTCTTTATATCATCGTGGAGAAGATTTATGATATTTTGGAAGAAGGTAAAGCTTATTACAAGGTACATCTTCCCTTTTCAGATCCTTAATCGCATTGGAGCAGTGGCCTATCGACTAACACTCCCACCGAACCTATCTCAAGTACATGATGTATTCCATGTATCACTCATGAGGAAGTACATACCTGACCCATCACATGTACTCAATCCATGGTTGGTACCATTGGATAATGACCTCTTCTATGAAGAGAAGCCGGTTAAGATCTTATATCATAGATAAAAAGTTCTACGAAATAAGAAAATCCCCCCTCCCCTCCCCTCGTCAAGGTGTTGTGGAAAAACAACAGGTTTGAATAGGAAATGTGGGAATTAGAGGAAGTGATGAAGAAGAGTTACCCGCGTCTGTTTGAGTATGGGAAAATGAAATTTCAAGGGCAAAATTTCTTAATGGGGGAAGATTGTAATGACCCAAACTCTTATTAATGAAAATTCCTCTTGATTTAATTAAATGTCTTATTCTGTAAGATGGTTATATAACATATGAACTTCTTTGGCTTTATGATTTTTGATTTTAAAATACCATTAAGAATTGTGACTGTTGATAATATAGTTTGTGAACAATGATTACATGATTGGTATAAATATAGGGCTTTAATAAATCCAATTTACTCAGACCAAGGAAGTGATGGCATCATTGAGTAGAATAGCTCCATATGAAGCCCATTTGTTAGATCTAAGAATAGAGGTGTCGTCATTGGGCTTCGCTCTTGACCAAGCCCAAGTCAAGCTTCAACAGGTTAAACTTGAATGGAACCACCTATAAGAGTAGTGAAAGTTGATAGATATTACCACCTGAGTGATGTTATCAGAGCCACCCCAAGAGTCTTTCAACATTGCATATCTTACCCTTCGGTATTATGCAAGTGTTATAAAAGTTTATGTTCCAAGACCGTATAACTATGATTATGTACATTATTGTTTTATAGATAATATACATTCATTTTATTATTGTTACTTTTTTAATAGTTTTGAAGGAAAAAATATCATTTTTAGTTAATATTCAATTAAGAAATATATTTTGATGAATTAATGGATTTTTTTGAATTAAATATTATTTTAATAAAATATTATTAATAAATTACTTTTTATTAAATATAAATGAGCGTATAATTTTTATGAATAAAGTTGTAATTTTTATTATGGTTTGAAAGCTATTTTTGTCAAAACCCATGAATTTTCGATAAATAAAGGTTTTTATTTTAAAAGTAAAAAAAAAATTTATAAAATTATTTAGATAAAATGAGTATTATTTTTGAAATCAGGATGTCGAAATTATCCAATGGTGAATTTTTCACAATTTTCTGGGACAGTCAAATTTTTGGGTAAAAAATAAATACTGTTTAAATATATAATGTTTTTTATGACACAATAATGACCAGATAGTGATGTAAGAAAATAATATAACAACTATGTTCAGCCAATATATGTTTTTCCATTAAAATAATGTTATTTTAGGTCTGTTTGATTTATTTTACAAACCTTTAGTGGACCCTCCAAGGCTTATAAAACATTTTAAAATTTTAAATTAATTTCCTTGAGAGTGTGACTCGCCTCCACATAAGAAAACTAATATTTTAAGAATTTAGGCCATTTAAAATATAAAATAATTTTTCCACTCCACTTTGAAAAAAACCATGGTTAAAACACATGGGTTGGTTTGTGTTTTGGATTAGTTTAATGTGTAGTGGCCAAAACCTAAATAATAAATAATTCCCTCTCTTTTCCTATATAAACCCACCCAAAATCCCACATCATCTTCACTAAATTCTTTTGGAGATCAACCAACCTCTGAAATCCTCTCTTTAGAATCCTCCCAAGGTGACCCAATCTCCCAAGAGGCCTCTCTCAAATCTCTCCCAACCATTTGGGATCACACTTCCATGTAAGGGATTTCTTTCTTTCTCATTTTGTCAAAATTTATTTATGTTTTTATGACCTTTTATTTTCAATTAAAAATGTTGGGGTGTGATTTATCACCTCCCCAATACTTCCCTCTTTATGTTTTAATGATTATATACCCCTTTATCGCTCATGAATTCTTCTCATGTACACCTGTTACCGTGCCGAAAATCCGTAAGGAATTTCACTCTCCTCGTTTACATTCAAGTAATTATTTTGTATTATGAATATAAAATTCTATTAATTATGTTTTTACATGTATCTATATGAACCCATTACTATCCATTTCATGTAAAATTATGATAAACCCCATTATCTCTCATCAACCATTTCTTTTAATTCTTATGTCACGTCGTTATGCTGCCGAAATTGCATCGCGATTTTCCAAGATAAACTCATTGTGTCGTGAATACAATGCTCATTTCCCTATCAAGGGTATTCAACTTTATTCACATTTACATATTTAATATTTAGTTTCATTTATGAAATCCACATTTCATTATAATGGAATAAATTATTATTATAATGAATCGATGTTGTATGATCTATGAGGAACACTTAGGCATGAAATGAAATGATTAAGAAGGGTGAACCATGATAGAACTCTAATTCATTGGGTAAAGATTAGTATCATGATAATTCAAGTACAATGAGGATTTAATCATTATCCATGTGTAATTATCCTTGTCTCATGCTAAAATCATGTTAAATGTCATTGCCACATTTCCATGTTATGATAATCATGCTATATCATGACATTATGTTCATGTATCTCTTATGATCCATTGATATGCCTATTTATTAACATGAATTATATACTTCATGTTATGCCTTGTTTACTCCCTTAATGATCCTTATATATCACCCTTTTCTTATGACTGTCCTTAGGTTATCCCATGCAATGCTAAGTACGAAGGAATTATGTGGTCATGTAAAAGAAGTTTTCAATAAAATGTTGCATTTTATATTTTATGTTTTTATGTAATGTTCCTAATACCCAAATAAACTAGACATCTAGAGCTTCTTTTTTGTATCAAGGGAAGGTTTTATGTAATAAATCATGTTTAAGTGTGTAATAAAAAACAGCGTTGTTATAGAAAGACCCCGTGGTATTCGTGTGAAGTTTACATGATAAAGCCTACCCATATGATGGTTTCTCAATGGGATGTGGCATCCATATGAATCCTATGCATATTAGGGTTTCAAGTTGTGAGGTAGAATCAACATGTATCATCTCTCCATGAATCATTAATCTCGTGAATTTGAGTGGGTCATGTGATGGAATGTGATCGCATTATTATTCTTCAGCCTGACTGTGTGAGGGATTGTATCATGTGATAGATGGAGTTCCTCCCATTATAAAACTCCCCTTTTATTATTTTTTTATGGTTTTTTAAATATGTATAGATTAATTTTTTAAATTATTTCAGAAAGGCATCAGAGACCCTACTGCCTTTTGATTAAACGGAAAGGCGGAGGGGAATATACCACCTTTCAGTAAAAAAAATTAAAGATACATGTTTTTATATTGAAAAATATATATATTTTTATATTATGATGTATAAATATATTGTTTATTTTATTTTATTTATAATTATTTCAATGGTATTTGAAAGTGAAAATGTTATGTTTTTAAGAAATAAATTTTTTGACATGTAAATTATCTTTTAATTATTAAACTTTTGTTTTTGTTTATTTTAAATTATTTTTTATATGTTGAGTCACTTTTTCAAATATTTTTTATAGTATAATTATATTTTATAAGTTATATGATTTCTAATTCACCTACATGAAACATAATATTGTTTGAACTTTGTGGATTTGAAATAATATAACTTAAAAATTATAAATACAATCTAAATGATATTTCACACACTTACTAAACGTATATAAAATAATTCAAAATAAATAATAATTTATTAAAAATAATTAATGAAAAGTAATTTTAGTGGAACAATATATTATTGTTTTAAACCATTAAAATTGTATTTATAATATCTTTTTACATTTTATTCAATTATTTATTATATTTATGAAATTATATTTATTTTTAAAATATTTTTAGATGCTTGGGTTATATTTTAAGATTTATTTTGATTGTTTTTATAGTATATATTTTATATGATTTTAAACTTATCTACTTAAAATTTAATAAGCTTTCATATGTATAAAGTAGTCATATTTTAAGGATTATAAAATATAAAATATAACTAAAATATAAATTAAAATTTAAATAGTGACTAAACATGTTAAATTGGTTGATAGTAAAAAGAATTTCATCATTTTAATAGAAAGAAAATATATACATGAATGAGTACAATCACTCTCTATGTTGATGCCATATCCAACATTTTGGTGTGTGAATGGGACACCAGTATTGAGATCACTGAACACTATGATGGGGTGGAGTATGATGTCCTAGAGAGGGATGATCCTCGGGAACTAGAACCTAGACTATCAAATACTCTACTTGTGTCTCAATGGGAGGATTTGTCAACTGGATATCATCATGAAATCATGATCCTTATCCCACTAGGTGAGTAGAAGGACCGACCATCATTTCTTGGGGGAACTATATAGCCCATGAAGGCTCTGAAATGAAAGTTGAATGAATGGGAAATGACCCCTGATAGAAACTCATATAATTTATACCCATAGAAAAATATGGATATCCATCCAACACATATTGATCCCATGGATCCTAATGCACATCCCTAATAGGCTGAGGCTAGACTGCAAGAGGGATAACCTCTGCATGTGGAATTGTTGAGGCCTCATGTGCATCACGATGTAGTCTATGTCATCGTCATCATGGATACTCAGAATCAGCAGATGCTGGAGGAGGTTCCTGAGTAGGAACTTCCTCTCCCTATTTAGGAACATAAACTCCTTAGGTTGTACTATCAAAGATAATATCTTGAACCGCGTGATAAGAGGACATCATCCCCTTCACAATAGCATGCATTTCTTCTAGGCTAGCAAATTCCTCCTCCTATGGACCAAACATGTCGATAATCCATTGTAGTTGAGTATATTATAATGAGATTCAAAATGAATTTGAAAATAGTATAATAAAATAAATAATGGAAATTTATTGAAATACTAGATCCAAAATCCATATTCTGGATGGAATAAGATATAGTATAGACTTCAGTCTATACCATGCATCATACTCGAGCTATTGTGATAGATGGAATCACATCGTACACACACTCTTGATATGATACTATGATAGTCTATCCCAAAGGTCATGATACTCAGCTTGTCTTCGGTGCCATTCGACATCCCACCTTCCTTTCATATTCATGACATGAGGAACTAGTGATTGTCTTGATAGAAACAGAATGCACTGAATATAGCCAAACTAGTGCATGAATCTATCATTTTGGTTCCTCTCAATAAAATGAAAGTGAATGGGAGGCACTATATCCTTCGTATCATGAATTATACTAGTGCAGTATGTGGTAAATTGGTTTATAAAGCCCAGTATGGAATCCATGTATTTTGAAATGAAATATGAGATTAGTCAAAAAAACATTACTAAAAATGAAAAATGATGATATTATGAAATTGGTTATTCAATGAAATATTGTATATACATACATTGGTGGGTATTAAAATATCCAACATAAAATGGTGTGAACCTAAATTGTGTCTTCAAGAACTAATAAAGTGGTGTACCTATCTCCACCTATAAAATAGAAAATTGAAAGTGATAAATAATAATAAATTAAATTCAATAAATTCTACTATCATAAAAAATCAATAGGTATGAGTGATTATAATAGAAACCACAGGGGGCATCACACAACACATCCTTATGAAACTCTGGACCAGTAACAACAGAGGAGGGGGAGGGATGTGCGCCCATGACCACATCTGAATAAGGATGATGCATCCCCCAAGATCAGCACGATCTAAGCAGCATGTTTTTTATAAGGCTCTATAAGTGTAATCAAACCACGAAGATCACCCATTTTATCTCCCGACTTGATAAAAATTCTCCAGTATGCCCAGATAAATCATGTTCACATGCATACCAGAGAGATTAGTACACAATTCTCCTATAATGATCCATAAGATATATGCACATTCATGACACATGATAGTCTTCTCATCAGTTTCATTGAGTAACTGTGCAAAGTACATCTCAAACAACATCATAGATATTGACATGCCATTTATAGCATCATCATCACCCAAAATTTTGACACCTATAAATATCTATACAATCTCATCCCAGTCTTCATGGGTGGTTCCTATAACTGTATCCCCCTAGATTTGAAGACCGATCAGGACTGCCATATCCTAAAGTATGATGGCCATCTCTCCCTCGGGTAAGTGGAATGTGTGTATCTCTAGTATTTATCTATTATTGTGGAAAAAAATTAGGTGATGATTAATGAATGTAAAATTTTATACTGAAATTCCATAGAATCCATCACATCATATGTATTGTATAAAGGTGGCTGGAGGTGGAAGGTGATGATAATGGTGTGTTCGATGAACCCTGATCCGTCAAACCTCACAGCTCACTATCATGTCACATGAAACATGCCTATAATGCTCCATGAGTAGCGTATTATTATATATCTATATATAAAAAATAAAATAATTCTCAAGTCTAAATTGTAAATATAATGTTACCATGTATAAATAAATTGATTTGATTTTTTCTCTTATTTTTACCTCACTTTCCAAAACATTGTGTGACTCATTTTCTAATAAACTTTTAGATAATGAAGTTAAAGTGTTTTTTCTAACTCAACACAACCTTAGTTTGACTTTAACTAATAAGTTAGATAGAAAATAGTTTGTTGTGTAATTTATATATGATTTCTCACTTGATGGTATGTTTCAATATTATTTTCTCACATGATTTCTTTATTGTTTATCCATGGATAGTTTTACTATGCTTTCATGTCACCTCACATGTTATTTTCATGTTAATTTTAATTTTAATATGAAAGGTTTGTTATTAGTTGAGAGTAAAATAATTTGGAAATGTAAAAATTTCTAAAAAATTTAGGATCCTATATTAACACCATATAATTAATAATATTAAAAGATCACATTAGAGATAATACATCATTGTGACTGAGAGTGTAAAATCGATCCGGCAATGTTGGGTCATAATTTATGATTATTAACTTCTTGATGACATATGTTGCATCTCAAATTTTCCCTTGTTATTGAGCCCATTCCATATCATTCTGTATCATTCTGGAATTGGGTCTCACTCATTGATGAAACATATTTATGTTAGGTATCAATATTGGTTGGTCTATAATCAGTAAGAAATATTGGAAGTCCCTAATCAGAATCCATAGTGTTGTATAACAGTTAGCAATTATAACGACACACACTTTACGAATAGATATTACTTCAACATTGACGAATATTTATTACATAACATAACAAGAAACCACATGAGGACTGTATATGTTTAGTGTCTTTTGAAATTGGGAAACATAAACAATTGTTTCATAAAACATCCACGTTGTCTCCTACTTAGTTCTTCATAAATAGACTCCTTTTTTACATATCCTACTTAATACCATTATTTATGTCCTAGGGAAAATAAACATATGAAAGGGTGAGCTCAAATTCTCCATAAGGTTAAACATGGGAAATATCAATTATATCATAATCATAAGAACATAACATTTGAAAATCGTATCCTGCATATAAAAGATCATAATTTCATGTCCTAGGATAAATCATAAAAGTGAAATTTAATACCAAAAATTATAACATGAGACATGAAATTTCTTGTCATACAGACATAACCATAGAAAATAATTTCATATTATTCAAGGCTCATTACCGAGACCATCATAGTGAAAAAGTATATTACTGAATCGAGTTCACTCCTCATTCCAAACCTATATTACTAAACTAGATTTACTTTTAATTCTATTCATGTCTATCTCATGAGATATGAATCTTTACCCAATGCATTGGAGGGAGATATTGGTCTCACCCATCTCATAATGAAACAATTCTTATATGTGCCACAAAAATATTAAAACATTCACCATAACATAACCCATGAAATAAAATGGGTTTCTTAAACATCATTCCATCATAATTAATATAAAACCAATAGATTCCATAAATAACACACAACAAAATCATAGTAATAATATGGTTAGAAATATGACCCTATTTAAAAGTTTCATCTTAGATGGAAATTAGTTTTTAGAAAATACTTGAAATTAATTCCTTAGAAAAATATCATTTTTTCTTAGAAGAAATCATTTTATGTGAAAATAACCTTGTAATATTCTGTTGTAATATTCAATGAAATACTTCATTTATTAAAGTGTAAAAATCCATTCATTCCATAAATGTTAAAAAAACATTCTTCTATAACTTTTGTTGGAAAAGTCAAAAAAGTACCTTGTACTGAAAATGACAAAATATTGCATTCATACCATTAAATAAAAATTCACCAAGGGGTAAATTTTACTTCAAAAAATTTTATAAGGATATAAATAATATTACATATTTAGTAAACATGTACATGGAAGATAAATATACCCCAATAAATACTTATGTATAAACAATCTCGGATAATAATGAGATTATATCATACCTAATGTCTGATATGCTTCGTATGTATCCAAACCTCCTATATAATTATTTAAATAATGTTAATGATTTTTTAAATAATCATAATCATTTTTATGATAACATTTATGATCATATATTCATCCGTTTTCTAGTAACATTTCTTTCTTACTCATTATTCGGGTATTAAAATAATTTAGACCTACTGATTAAAAATATGGAGTCCATTTTTAAAAATTCAACACACAAAAATTTCATCAATCAATTTAAAATAAATCTCATTGTCAGAATGAGAGAATGAGTTTCTTTAAAGTTAAAACATTACAAAAGATTGAAATGTTTTTACATACGAATTCAATGTAAAATTAATTCAAATGACAAAAATTATATTTAATGATAAAAATATATTATATTTATACTTTTAAATAATTCAAAATTATAATTTAACAATATAAATTATCTCAATGAAAAAAAAAATTCACTTCAAATTTAGATTGTTTGAACTATTCATCAAAACATGAATGTTATCAGATAATATCATAAGTTCAACCAAATTAATTTTTTATATCCTACATTAAAAGAATATGTTTATGTTATAATATAAAAATTATTAATGTGTTAGAATTTTAATTTAAAATGGGTTCTCCATTTAATGGCATAAGATTACCTTTTTTTTTTAAAAAAAAGTAGATTTTTATACAACAAATATGGTTTATTCACACCCTATGATTAAAATATCAATTATATGGAAAAAATATTTAATTAAGTATATTACATATATATCTCATTAATTTCATTACCAATAGTACCTCGCTCAAAAATAAAAATATCTAATTTATATTTTTCATAAATCATTGATAGCCAAAGAACTCACAATGCATTTTCATACATTAGTTATAATTATTCCCGCTAACCTAACAGCTAGGATATAACGGTAATTTTTTACTGAGGTCCTATCGTGGTTTTTTTTAACTCACGATTTCATGAAAAACAATCTACTTGGAGAATAAAAATTATTTAATAGAAACTTTTCATGAAAACATCCAAGTGTTAAATTCTACCCCCCTTAAACTGAATTTTACCCTTGTAATCTATCACTTAGAAATAAACATATGAGGATACATTCCCCTCATTATATCCTCGAGTTCCCATGTATCTTATTCAAATGTTTTCTTACTCTATGAAACTTTAACCAAGTTAGTGGTCTTGTTTCGTAGAACTTTTTCGCTATGATCTAGAATCTCTATCGGTTGTTGTTCATAAGAAAGATATTGCTTTAGCGGTGCGACTTCTAAGCTTAGTACATGTGAAGGATCAGTTATGTACTTTCTCCTGAGAGATACATGGAACCCATCATGAACCTGATAGAGATTCGGTGGAAGCGCCAATTGGTAAGCTACCTTCCCAACATGATCCATAATTTCAAAAGGACTAATGTACCTAGGGTTCATCTCTCCCTTCTTTCCACATCTCATTACTCTCTTTTAGGGAGATATCACCAGAAACACCTTATCACCCACTTCAAACTCTAGATCTTTTCTTTGGTTTTCAGCATAACTTTTTTGTCGACTCTGAGCTGCTCTTATGTATTTTTGAATAGATCTGACCTTTTCTTTAATTTTTTTGACAATATCAGGTCTTAATAGCTTTCTTTCCCCAACTTCATCCCAACAAGTTGGATTTCTACACTTCCTTATATAGAGGGCTTCATAAGGAGCCATCTAAATACTAGATTAAAAGATACTATCATAAAAAAAATTCCCCAATGTTAGGTGTTGATCCCAACCACCTTTGAAATCCATAGAGAAAGATCTTGACATGCCTTCCAGAGTTTGAATTAGCCACTCAGACTGACTGTCTGTAGGAGGATGATAAGCAGTGCTAAAACATAACTCTGTATCCAGAGCATACTAAATACTTTTCCAGAACATTGAGGTAAACCTCAAATCCTGATTCAATATAATGGAAAGTTTTACTCCATGAAATATTACCATTTCATTTACATATATCCTGGAAATATGAACAAGAGATAAATCCTATCTAATAGCAATGAAGTGTGCCAACTTTGTAAGGAGACCAACTACAAACTAGATAGAATTATTTCCTTTGGATGTGTTGGGAAGTCTGATGAAAATTTCCATAGTGATGGTTTCCCATTTCCATTCTAGTATGGGTAATGGTTATAACATACCCTTATACTTATATCTCTAGGGCTTAACTTACTGACAAACCAAGCATTGAGAGACGTATTTGGTGACATCTCTTTTCATTCCATCCCACTAGAAGTAATATTTCAAGTCCCTATACATCTTTGTGCTTCTAGGGTTAATAGAGAATGAAGAACTATGAGCCTCATCCAATATCTCCTTATTTAATTCTTGTATGGAAGTAATACAAACCCAGTTCTTGAACCATATTATTTCATCCTAATCATGTTTGAATTCAAGAACATTTCTCACCTTCTTTTGTAACTCTACATCTTCCTTCTGTACCTCCTTAATTTTCACTTGTATAGATGGTTGAACATTAATTTGAGAAAGGAAAGATTTCTCCCTTTCTATTAAAATTTCCAGATCCATCCTTTTCAAATCCATAAATATTGGATCTTTTGTGATCCTCATCTAGGAAAATCTAACATGGTCTTTTCGATTAAAAGCATCTGCCACCTTGTTCACTTTCCCAGGGTGGTAATGTATTGAGAATTTATAATATTTAATCAACTCCAACCATATTATTTTCATCATATTCTGCTCATTTTGTGTGAAAAAATACTTTAAACTTTTATTATCTATATAAATATCACACTCTTCACCATATATATAATTCCTCCATATCTTTAATGCAGTGATTACCGCAGCTAACATAAAATCATTAGTTGGGTAATTTTTTTCATTAATTTTCAACTCTCATGAGACATAATATATCACCATAACATTTTTCATGAGAACACATCCCATCCCCTTCTTAGAAACATCACTGTAGATCAAAAACCTTTCTACACTACAATCTAGAGTGAGAACAGGCGCACTGGCTAACCTTTTTTTTACCTCTTTAAAATTCTCTTCACATTCCTCTATCCAAACAAACTTAACTACTTTTCAAGTCAAATTAGTGATTGGATTAGATAATTGTGAAAAATATTTCACAAAATTTCGATAATACCTTGCCAAACCAAGAAAACTTTGGATCTCAGTTATAGTTGTTGGTCTCGACCATCTTTTAATAACCTCTATTTTTTTATGATCCATAGATATCCCCTCTCTTGAGATTATGTGACCACAAAAAAATTGAATCCAAAATTCACACATGGTAAATTTGACATAAAAATTTCATTTATTAGGGTCCTCAGTAAAATTTTCAAGTGATCTTCATGTCCTTCCTTCCCTTTGAATGTACAAGAATATTGTCTATAAGTGATACCACAAACTGATCAAGATAGTCTCTAAAGAATCTATTCATTAGATACATGAAGATAGCAGGGTAATTATTCAGAACAAAAGGCATCACTATAAATTCATAGTGTCCATCCCTTGTATGGAATTTCAACTTTGGTATATTCTCCTTTTTTAGCCTTAATTGATGATATCCTAAATGAAGATCAATTTTGGAAAAGTATTGTGCTTCGCATAGTTGGTCAAATAGGTCATCAATGTGGGTAAGAAGTTATTTTTTCTTGATAGTGATATTTTTAAGTTCTCAATAGTCAATGCAGAGTCTCATTGATCCATATTTATTATTAACAAAAAATAGGTGCTTCTCAAGGTTACACACTAGGGTATATGAATCCCTTGTCAATATTCTATTGGAGTTTCTTATTCAATTCCTACAACTCAATTGGGGCCATTTTATAAGGTGTCTTTGAAATAGGAATAGTATCAGGTATGAGTTTTATTGAAAATTCAACTTCACGATTTGGTGGAAGACCAGAAAATTCCTTTGTAAAGATATCATCAAACTCTCGTACAATGGGTGTATTCTTAATCATGAGTTTTTTCCCAACCATTTGAGATAAATAACATTCATTTATAGAAATGAAGACCTATAAGATGAAATAAATTTCTACTAGAAGTTTATATTCATCCTTTCATCGATATATGATCATAGATTTATCTAGAATATGAAATTTGACTTCCCTTATTTGTAAATTGATATGAGATCCCTATAGAGAAAGTCAGTCCATGCCAATAATCACATCAAATTCCACTATAGGAAGGATCACATGATTCTCAGGATGCACTTTCCCACTAACTTCAAATAGAGAAGAATTATAAACTTTTTATGTGATGGTTGTGCCATTAGGAATTGTGACAGCTAACTCAACATCTAATTGTTGAGGTAATACGGTGATACCCTTATAAAATTCTTCAAAAATAAAATACTGGGTGGATCTAGAATCAAATAAAACATTTTCTACTTTATAGTGGATGGTAAGTTTACCTTTCAGCACTTCATTATCATAATCCACATCATCTATAGTGATTTCATTTGACTTTCCTTTGTCTTTGGCCTTAAGAGTTTGCTGACATCATTCATCATCAATAACCCTTGGATTAGGGCATTGATTTGTATAATGTCTTATTTCCTTGCACTTGTAACATTGAAGTGTATGAGGTGTATTCAGTGTAGCCTTTTATTTATTCATATCATTAAACATCGTTTTCTCATAACTTAGTCATTCAACTGCCCGATGACCATCTTTTCCACACTTAAAACATTTACTAGTCCCTTTAATACAATTCCATCCATGTTGCTTTCCACGCATTGAGAATAAGGGAAAACTTATCTTCTTTTCAGTGCGGTCTTTATATTTTCCTTTGAATTCCATTGTTCAATTCTTATCAAACTCATATGACTTATGGGTTACTCCAATATTCATATCAACCTTGAGAGAACATTGAAAAATTTACTCTTAGCTACTGAAGTCTGTTATGGATAATGCCCTTTGGAGACTTTTTTTAAGACACTAAATAATCGATCAATTTTACTCTCAGGTTGGATAATAATTACAGAAGTATACCTTGAAAGTCTTGTAAAATTTTCTTCGTAGGTACCAACAGATTCATCATCCTTTTTATTAAGTTCATGTAACTCCTTCTCCACCTTTGTTTAAAGAATACAAGGAAAGTGCTTGTTGAAAAATATGTTCTTGAACTATTCCCATTCCATGGACTCAAATTCATCTCTTTGCCTTGTATTTTTAATAAGATTCCACCATTGAACATAATCACCTTCTAAATGATATACTGCTAAGATGAATTTATCATGTTCATAACATTGAAGAACTGAAAATATCTTTTCAGTGGTACTAATCCATTGTTCAGCCACTAATGGGTCAACAAACCCGCTGAATGAAGGTGTTTGTTGCCTAATGAAGGGTTGAACAGAATGTTTCTCCCTCCTTTTCTCATTTGGAAGACATTCATGATTCATATATTGAGAAATTTGTGTGATCATGGATAAAATATTTTTCATTCCATCACCCAAAACATTTGGTTTCTCGGGGGGACAATTATTTCATTGCATTTCGCATTCAACATTAACGTGGTTCCTTGAGGTTCCATCCATTGACTAAAACCAAGAAGCATAGTGTGAGAAACACTAATTATAATAGTAAAACCAGATAATCAAGAATAAAATTTCAATTTAGGACACATTAGGTTTTATCCTAGGTTATTCTTGGTCATTTCTAAAACACTATGATTGTATCCTATACTTAGACATATCCTTATGGGTCTTACTAAGGATTTATCATCCTAGTTTCCAAATGGTAACTATACCTATGCTATGATACCAATATAATGTCCTATTAATTACGTATAGATATTAATTCAACATTGAAAAATATTAATTACATAACATAACAAAAACAATGCCATGACCATATAGGTTTAGTGTCTTTAGAAACCGAAAAACATAAACAACTAGTTCATAAAACATCCACATTGTCTCCTGCTTATTTCTTCATAACTAGAATCCTTTTTGACATATATTACTTAATACCCTTATTCATGACCTAGGTAAAAGAAACATATGAAAGGTGAGCTAAAATGACCAGTAAGGGTAAACAAGGAAAATATCAATCATATCATAATCATAAGAACCTAACATTTGAAAATCTTATCCTACATATAAAATATCATAATATCATGTCCTGGGATAAATCATAAAAGTGAAATTTAATCCAAATATTCATAACATAAGACATAAAATTTCATGGAATAAACACATAATCATAGAAACTCATTTCATATTAGTCATGGTTCATTGTCGAGACCATCATATTGGAAAAAGATTATTACTGAACCGAGTTCACTCCTCATTCCAACCATGTAATACTGAACCAGATTTACTTGTATTTATAGTCATGTATATCTCATCGAATATGAATCATTACCCAATGCATTGGAGGTATATATAGGTCCCACCCATCTCATTATGACACAATTCTTACGTGTTCCACAAAAACATAAAAACATTCACCATAGCATAACCCGTGTAATAAAATGGGTTTCTTAACCATCATTCCATCATAATTGATATAAAACAAATGGATTTCATAAATAACACACAATAAAATCATATTAATAACAAGGTTATAATTATAACCTTATTTAAAGAGTTTCATCTTAGATGGAAAATAATTTTGATAAAACACTTGAAATTAGTTCCCGAGGAAAATATCCTTTATTCTTTAAAAATGTTTTCCTTCATCAAAATGCCATACAATTTTATAAGAAACAATTTTATGTGAAAATAACCTTGTAATAATTTAGGGTAAGATTCAAGGAAATAATGAATTTATGAAAGCATAAAAATATTTTCATGTCGTACAAGTTAAAAAACATTCTTCTCGTGCTTTTTCCAAAAAATTCAAAAAACTACCTCGTATCGAAAATGACAAAAGATCCCATTCATAACATTTAATAAAAAATCACCAATGGGTAAAATTAACTATAAAAAATTTCATAGGGATATAAATAATATCACATATTTAGGAAACATGGATGTTGATGATAAATATACCTGATAAAATACTTACATATAAATATTTTCGGATAAAAATGAGATTGTGAGATTATCCCTTACCATAGGTCTGATATGATTCGTATGTATATGAACCTCCTGTATAATAATTTAAATAATGTTACTAATTTATTCCATAATCATATTAATTTTTATGATAACATTTATGATCATATTTTCATCCTTTTTAGTAACATTTCATTGTAACTCGTTATTCGGGTATTAACTGCTTTATGTTATTATGCATGTTTTGTCATATAAGTTCTTATTCATATTTTTAGGTTATAGTTAAATCATTTAAATCATGGTATTAGTATAATATATATCATATTTATTCATTAAATTCATTAAATTCATTTATATAATCATGCTTTAATGAAGATTATGTAGAACGAATCACATCGCACCATGGAGACGGTAATCCATATGTATGCACGACCGACGATAACATTCCAATAATTGTTTAATGGTATTGAAGTGGATGGTGTATAGTATATAAGAATCAAAATAATTTTATATTAATAATATATATACATATTTATTAGTTCCATCATTATACCCATCCATGTAAGGTGGTGGTAAAAAATGGATTACACAATGGCGTGGAGACGGTAAGCCGTACATACACACGCATGGTGATTTCATTTTTCATTGGATGGGTAGAAGGTGTAATATGGTTTCTAAATATTAATAATAAAATATAAGTATATGAGTGATAAAAAAATTTTTACTTTATAATGAAACAACTAATGAATAGGAATTATAAGAAAAAAATAAGTTTGAAAGAATCAGTAGAAGAGATTACCTCTTTCTTGATGTGCTTCCTCTAAATATTTTTTAGAGAACTTAGGGTTGGTATTTGAATATAACCATAACCTCTATAATGAAAATAGGTTAGTTGAGAATAAAAAATAACAGGGTATGTATAAGGACCCAGCCTTATTACATTACATTATATTGAATTTAGTCAATAAATCACTTCCTTTCACATTAGGGATCTTATCAAGATTATAGATTTAGATAATTGGGACATAATATATTCATAACACTACACATTATTATAGAGTGGATACTATAAAAACAATATTCATTTCTTATAAAATATAAAACTTTTTAAATAAAACATGATTTCATTAACAATTATTAAAACATTTAACTTGGCTAACTTCTTTGCCTTACACATCCTTATAACCTATGAAAATCATTTAAAAACATGGGATGAGCACAAAATTCTCATTAATGGATATAAAAAGAAGGAAATAACACATTAGTCCATGAATACTTGTAACATGTGAAATCATTTTCAAAACACACACTTGTCACCAATATAAACATACTTTGTGAAATATGAGATTTTCACAAGATTACCAAAAAACATAAGAACATAAATAGAAACATAAAGGTATATTCAGGCATTACTTACATAATATTGTAACCCTCACGGATACCTTATAACATTTAACCCTCGCGGATACCTTACAATTTGTGTAACCATCACAGTTACACATGGAGTAACCATAAGTCCAACCTCAAACATACACATACCCAATGAATTGGAGGAAAAAATAGGTCCCACCATTCATCATAAAAAAATACCAAGAACCAGAACACAATCATACAACACAAATAATTTCATAAAAACATTGCTTTTGAATTTTGTAAAACGGAAATTTAAAAGAGGATTTTAAAAGAAAAACCCCTTACATAAATCATATAATTAAAGAGAGACTTATTAGAGTGGATTTAATAAGTATATAAACTGTAAATAAACCCAATAAAACATAATATAAATATAACCCATCACCCAAAAAAATTATAATACCACATAAATAATGAAGTAGAAGGTTAACCCAAAGAATGAAAATTAGGTTAAGAATTCCCATACCTCAGGTTTGTCTTACTTAAATTTGTTTAAACCTCCTGTATAATAGTTAAAAGAGTGTTATTATTATATTAAGAAATATATTCATATTTATAACATCTTATATGATCGTTTAATTACATAATTTCACTCTTTAAATTTTAGTATTTTGTTCCTTCCGTTGTTTTGGGAGCGTTCTTTACATGATTTCCATGATCGTTTCATGATGAATGTTCTTGTCAATTGGAAGTGAAACTCAAAAATTGGAATGTAGTGGTATTTATATATTTCAAGAACCATAAATTATACCATTTATCTTTTTTAATTCTTACATGAGGATGATTTATAAGTTAAAACATTATTGATATTGGTTTAGGTTATTTTGGTCATTCTTCGATCATAATAAACTCATTTGTTTCACAAATCAATAACATGCATAAAAAAAGATTATAGAACCTTATATAAGATATAATACATAAATTATAACCTGGTTCAACCACAAAAATTAATTCATGACCAGAATTTAAGGAATTAAATCTAATTGAAATTACATCGTCCACGATGTCGGTTATTCAACACATCAAGAACAATGTTTTTATTCCTTGAATAAGTGAGTGAGGAGAGGAATAATGATGATTAACATTCAGTGAACATGAGAAAATCCATAATATACAATATTTATGGATCTTTCATGCCTCTTGGATAAGAGTAGATGAGGAAATAATAAGAAAATAAAGGAACTCAAAATAAAAGAATAGTTGAGAAATCCTTTACAAACATTTGGAAGCCTAACGGCTATGCAACAGGGTTTTAGAAAACATTAAAAAGAGAAGAGAAAAGTTTAAAACATATATAAATGAATAATAATACATAATATAGAGAGAATAAAAAGGAAATAATAACATGGTAGGGAAACTTTAAAGTTATACCACATAAAAGAGAACATGAATGGAAAAAAAAGAAGTTGAGAATTCTCTTACCTTGTAGAGTAACTCCTAAAACATCAAGGGTAAGACCATGGTGGGTTTTAGACACCTTTAGAGGACTACTAGGGAGGTAAGAAGGCCATATCTTCATTTAGGAGGAATTTTTAATGAATGGAATGAAGGAATGGGTTGGTATTTATATCAAAAGTGAGGGAATATTTTATTAATTTCCAAGGGACACCTCATTAGTGGTATTTGCAAAAACATGGTATTTTCCCATGGTATTAGCCAATTAGGACACCTCAAAATGTAATTTACTATACACAATCTGACCAGAATTATTACATCATTAATGATGTCATTAAACGCACTAAAACTCAAAATAGTATTTTTACTATTCACCAAAAAATCAACTATTTCAAAAAAATCGAAAAAATTTACCCTTACCATTTTCCGATGTTTAGAATTCAAAAATGAACTCCATTTTTTGAAAATAATACTCTAAATATTATTAATTTCATTTTTACATAAAATCACGCATAATTCAAAAAATAACAATTTTAATTCTATATATGCTTCTATATCACATTGAAAAATTAACCAGGATGTCATTATCTTAAAGCCTTAAAAAAATAAAAAAATAATACTATTTACTAATCATTAGGGTAATATTACAATTCATATTACTATTCATAATGGTATATTACTATTCTCCAAAAAAACAAGTTGGTTTCATCAGACTCTAAATAACTTACTGATCATAATTATAGATGACTGTTTTTCAAAAGTCAAAACATAGAAGTAGTAAAATTATGTTTAAAGGCTGGTTATAATTATCTACTTAAAACCAAGTTTCATTCATTTAAATTTATTTTTAGAAATACTTTGGGTGTTATATTATCCCCACCTTCTAGAAATTGTGTCCTCGCAATTTTATTTACTTACTAAACAAGTGAGGGTACCTTTTCCCTCATAGCATTTTTAGACTCCCAAGTTGCTTCTTCTACCATGTGGTTTCTCTAAAAAACATTTACTTGGTAGATTAACATATTTCGCAATGCATGTTCACAGCGATCAAGAATCTAAATTGGTTTCTCTTCATAAGAAAGGTTCTCTTACAGTTGAATTGATTCAAGGCTCAAAACATGAGTTGAATAAGGAATATACTTTCTCAACATCGAATCATGAAAAACATTGTGTACCTAAGAAAAACTCGGAGGTAAAGATACTCGGTATGCAACTGGTCCAACCTTCTCTAAGATTCCAAAAGTATTGATGAACCACAGACATAGCTTCCCTTTCTTACCAAAAACGCATCACACTTTTCCAAGTAGATATTTTAAGGAAAATATGGTCACCTACCACGTGAGATAATTCTTTCCTTCTATTATCTGCATAACTTTTCTTCCTTCTTTGAGCTGTCCTCATGTGCTACTAGATCATATTCACTTTCTCAGCCACTTCCTCTACTAATTATGGCCCCAACAACACTCTTTCACTGAATTCAACCCAAAATTCTAGAGTTTGACACCACTTCCCATACAAAGCCTCAAAAGGTGACATCTTTATACTAGAATGAAAACTGTTATTTTATAAAAACTCAACTAAAGAGAGATGTTGATCCTGACTTCCCTGGTAGTCCACTAAACAAGATTGAAGCATATCCTCCAATGTATGAATCGTTCATTATGACTACACATCTGATTGAGGATGAAAAGATGTACTGAAATTTAATTCTATTCCCAATGACTTCTAAAGTCCCTTAAAAAAGTTATAAGTGAACCTAGGATCTCGGTAAGATAAAATAAAAAGAGGAACTCCATGTATCCTGACAATATATTTGAGGTACAGTCGATAAAGATGATCCAAAGACATTGTATCATGAAATTAAAGAAAATTTTTAGATTTTGTCAGCCGATCATCAATAACCCAAATTGTATTATTACCTCGGGAAGTCTTTGGTAGTCCCACCACGAAGTCCATGGATACATTCTCCCATTTCCACTCTGGAACTGGCAAAGGCTGAAGCATCCCCTTCGGTAATTGTTGCTCAGCTTTAACCTGTTGACATGTCAAACATTTCATGTTAAAATCAGAAATATATCTTTTTATTACATCCCATCAATAATAATTCTGAAGGTCTCTATACATATTAGTACTACCAGGATGAACTGAAAATGGAGAACTATGAGCTTCACAAAACAAATCTTTCTTTAACTAAGAATCAAAAGGCACACACAACCTTTTTCCAAATCTTAAAACACAATCTTTATCAAGGTAAAATTCTGGAAACATTCCTATTTTAACTAGTTCTACCTTTCTCTATAGCTCAAGTTCTTCCTTATGTGATTACTTAATTATGTATGATAACGACGACTGCACTAAAACCTAAAACAAAATAGATTTATTCCCTACACTAACAACTTCTAAGACAAAATTCATCAAATCATTAATCCAGGGATCATGTTCCAAATTTGACACTGTTAATGATGCATGATGCTTTTGACTTAAGGGATTCACAACTTTGTTTTATTTTCCTAGATGGTAATTGATCATGAAATCATAATCATTTATCAGTTCAAGACATATTCTCTATCTCATCATTAATTTATTCTGAGTGAATATATACTTTAGACTTTTATGGTCAGCATATATTTGACATTTGGCTCCGTATAAATGATGCCTCCAAATTTTCAATGCAAAAAACCAAAGATTCCAATTCCAAATCATGTGTGGGATAATTTAACTCATGAGGTTTTAATTTTCTTCAATAATAATCAATTAATTGATCATTCTTCATCATAATGAAACTAATTCCCTTTAAAGAAGCATCACTATAGATGACAAACTCTCCATTTTGGGAATGCAAGTCCAAAACTAGAGCATTCACCAATCTCTTCTTCAGTTCCTAAAAACAAACATCACATTCTTCTATCCAAAAAAGTTTAACCCCTTTTCATGTTAACTTAGTTATTAGGCTAGATAACCGTGCAAAGTTATTAAAAAATGTTGGTAATAACCTGCTAATCCAAGAAAACTACGACTCCATTTAACATTTGTGGGTCTTGGCCATTCATCAACCACTCTTGTTTTGGCAGGATCAACTGTTATTTCATCCTTATTTATAATTTTCCTAAGAAAATAAATCTGTTGCAACCAAAAATCATAATTTCTAAATTTTCCATATCATTTATTTTCCTTTATGGTTTGTAAAAAACCCTTAGATGTTTTTCATTTTCCTCTTTATTCATAAAGAATACCATAATGTAATCGATAAACACAACCAAAAACTTATACAAGAACTCATGAAATATTCTATTCATAAGATTCATGAATACGGTAGGTGCATCAGTTAACCCAAATGCCATAACAACAAATTCATAATTCCCATATCTAGTATGAAAGTTTTTTTTGGGTATTTCATCTTTTTTCACCATAAGCTGATGGTATCCTGATCTCAAGTCAATCTTAGAAAAGTACTGAGCTCCATGGAGCTAATAAAAAAATTCATTGATGTGAGGCAAAGGATACTTGTTTTTAACAACGATTTTATTCAAAGATCTATAATAAACGCAAATTCTCATGGAACTATCTTTCTTTTTAATGAAAAAAACTGGAGCTCCCCATGGTGATGTGTTAGGACGAATGAAGCCTTTATCAAAAAAATCATGCAACTGATTTTTAAATTCAAGAAGTTCTATTTGATCCATACAATATGGCAGTTTTGAAATTGTCTTAGCATCAGGAAATAAGTCAATTTTGAATTTGACTTTGTGATCAAGTATGACACTAGGTAACTCATCAGGAAAAACATCAAGGTATTGATTTACCATTGGGACATCATTAATATGAATTGTTCCCTTGTTTTCAACAATATTACCAAGATAATTTTCATTTACATCTTTCAATATTTTCTGAGCTTCCTGATATGTTATCAATTGTATGGGTTCGTTCTTGTATAAAAACTAAAACTCTTTTTGGAAAAAAAATTTATTTACCTCTACAGTCAATCGTTGCATGATAAACAAAAATCCAATCCATTCCCAGAATAACATCAAACTCTACTATAGGTAAAACAAAAAGGTTCACAGGTAAATTATTTCAACAGACCTCAATAGAAAGATTCTTATAATTCCACATTGCTATAATATTTCCCCCTTGTGTTTTAACAAAATGTTCTGGTCTCATTTTATGAGGTGATATTTCCAATTTACCTAAAATATTTTCTGAAATAAATAAATGTGTAGGCCCCATATTGAATAAAACTTTAGCAAAATCTGAGTAAAAAAACAAAGTGCCTGATACAAGTTCATTGGATGGCTCGATGTCTGCAAACATGGTCGCAAAGGATCTCACTACACCTTTCTTCTTATAGTCTAGATTCTTTACATCATTCGGATCTCTCTTTGGGCAGGAATTTTCATAATGACCCATCTCTCTACATTTAAAACACCTTACAATTTTCATATCAGGGTTAGTCTTTGGATAATTTTCATTATATTCTTGGGCCATATGTCCAAACCTTCCACATCAAAAAAACTTCTCAGTTTTAGTAATACATTACCAAAGGTGCTTCTTTCCACACTTTTCACAAACTGGAAACTGGATTTTCTTACCATCGGATTTATTTGGTTGATTCTAACCCATCACATTCCATCGGGACCTCTTCTTCTCCTTGTTTTCAAAGAGCATGTGATCATTAGAAAACTCCATCACTACCCTCTCAGCACACCAGAAAAGTTTCTCATAACTTTTGAATTCACAGGAGGTCAACACCCTTTTATACCATGGCTTCAATCCAGAGTAATATCAGATTATTTTACTAAAAAGATCTAGAATAAGATTTAGAATATACCTTTCTAGTTAGGTGAAGTTCTCTTCATACACAGCCACTGATTCTTCCTCCTTTTGCTTCCATTCAAGGAATTTCTTCTCTATCCTAAGTTTCACCACCTTAGGAAAATATCATTCAAGGAAATGACTTTTAAAATTCATCCCACTCTAAGACATCAATATCTTCTCTATCCCTGATATTATTTACAATTGACCACCACTGATTAGATTCACCATCAAAATGATAAATGAAAAAACTTGCCTTTTGATTATCATAACATCCCATAACATTGAATATATTTTCAATGGCTTTAATCCATCCTTCTTCTGCTACTGGGTCAAAGGATCCATTGAAAGAAGGAGGGTGTTGTCTCATAAAATGTTCCACTATTGTCATGTTTTGTTTTGCTACCTCTTTTTTTTATCATTCATGGATTCCACCACCATTTATTTCCTGTTTTATTTGAGCTATTACTGTCACAAACTACTTGGTTCCAATATCTACCATTATAGACTATATATTTGGAAGGATTTTATTCTGTCGGTGCCTCTCCCCTTCATCTTCATTGTTTCTTCTGCGGACAACCATTCTGAAAAAATATATCTTAGTCAAAGAAACATGGTAATCATTAAATTCTATATTATTTCAAATTGAACATAGAGTAAAAAAAAATTTATGGTAATATATTAACATCATCCTAACCCCTAATGTTATCTAAACCATCTTCTGATACCAACTATAATGACCCGGCATTATTACATTACATAATGTTGAATTTCGTAAATATATCATTTCATATCACATTGAGGATATTTTCAATTTTATATCTTTAGATAATTATGGCATAATACATTCATAACATTACACATTATTACATAGTGGATACCATAAAATCAGTATTCATTTCCTGCAAAATATAAAACTTTTTAAATAAAACATGATTTCATTAAAAATTTGTCAAACATTTAACATGGATTACTTATTTATCTTACACATCCTTATAACCTATGAAAATCATTTAAAAACATGGTATGATCACAAAAATCTCATTAAGGCATATAAAATGAAGGAAAGAACACATTAGTAAATGAATACTTGTAACGTGTGGACTCATTTTCAAAAGACACACTTGTCACCCATATAAACTTACTTTTTGAAACAAGAGATTTTTAAAAGATTCCCAAAAAACATAAAGAACATTAATAGAACAATAAAGGTATATTTTAGAATTACTTACAAAATGTTGTAACCCTCATGGCTACCTTATAACTTGTAACCCTTACAGCTACCTTACAATTTGTGTAACCATCACAGTTACACATGGAGTAACCATATGGCCGAAATCCTACTTACACATACCCAATAAATTGGAAGGAAATATAGGTACCAACCTTAATTATAAAAAATTCCCAAGAACCAGAAAAAATACATACAACATGAATAATTTCATAAAAACGTTTCTTTTGAATTTTGTAAAATGGAATTTTAAAAGATGATTTTAAAGTAATAACCCCTTACATATATCATATAATTGAAGCGAGACTTATTATAGTGTATGGAATATGTATATAAACTATAAATAAACATAATAAAAAATAATATAAACATAACCCATCACACACAACAATTATAACACCACAAAAATAACGAAGTAGAAGGTTAACCCAAAGAATGGAAATCGGGTTAAGAATTCCCTTACCTCAGGATTGTCTTACTTAAATATGTTTAAAAATCATGTATAATGGTTACAATGGTGTTATTATTATCTTATAGAAACATGTTAATCTTTATAACATCATATATTATCATTTTATAACATAATTTCACCCTTTAATTGTTAATATTTTGTTCCTTCCATTGTTTTGGAAGCGTTCTTTACATGATTTCCATGATTGGTTCATGATGGATGTTCTTGTCGATAGGAATTTTAACTCCCTAATTGGAATGGATTAGTTTTTATATATTTATGGAACCATAATTTATACAATTTTTTATTTTTAATTCTTACATGAGGATGATTCACAAGATAAAACATTATTGATATTTGTTTAGGTCATTTTGGCGATTCTTTGATCGTAATCAACTCATTTGTTTCATAAATTGATAACATGCATAAAAAAAATATTCCAGAACCTTATATAAGATATAATAAATATATTATAACATGGTAAAACCATAAAAATAATTTCATGACCATACTTGAAGGAATTAAAGAAAATTTAAATTACATCATCCAGGATGTCGGTTATTAGACACATCACAAACAATGTTTTTATTCCAGGAATAAGTGGGAGAGGATAGGAAGAATGATGATGAATTTTATATGAACATGATAAAATCCAGAATATAAAATATTTCTGGATATTTAATTTCTCTTGGATAAGAGGATATGAGTAAAGAATAAGAAAATAAAGGAACTCAAAATAAAAGAATAGTTGACAAATCCTTTATAAATATTCAGCAGCCAAATGGCTATACAGTAGGGTTTTAGAAAACATTAAAAAGAGAGGAGAAAAGGGTCACCCATATAGAAATGAATCATAATACATAATAGATATATAATAAAAATGAAATAAGAACATGGTATGGAAACTTGAAAGATATACCACATAAAGGAGAACTTGAATGGAAAGAAAGAAAGAAGTTGAGAATTCTCTTACCTTGTAGAGTAACTCCTAGAACATGAAAGTTGGGACCTTGGGGGATTGAGGAAACCTTGGGAGAACTAATAGGGAGGTAAAAATTTCATATCTTTGTTGAGGAGAGAATTTTAATGAATGGAATGAAGTAATGGGTTTGTATTTATGACAAAAGTGATGGAATATTTTATTAAATTCCAAGGGACACCTCATTAGTGGTATTTGCAAAACCATGGGCCTAACCATGATATTTTCCCATGGTATTTTCCACATGGGATTCCTCATAAATTATTTTACTATAAACAAGTTTACCATAATTATTATATCGTTAATGATGTCATTAAACACACTGAAACTCAAAACTGTATTTTTACTATTCAGTGAAAAATCAACAGTTTCATAAAAATAACAAAAAATTAACCTTTACATTTTTCGACAAGTAGAATTAAAAAATTAACTCCATTATTGAAAAATAATTTAGTAAATTTTATTAATTTAATTTTTAAATAAAATCATACTTAATTCAAAAATTAACAATTTTAATTCTATAACTGCTTTTATATCACATTGAAAAATTAACCAGAATGTCATTATCTTAAAGCCTTGTGAAATTAAAATAATAATAATATTTAATATTCATTAGGTTAATATTACTATTAATAAGGTTATTTACTATTCACCAGAAAACAAGTTGGTTTCATCAGAATCGAAATAACTTACTAATCACAATTGTAGATGACCATTTTTTAAAATTCAAAACATAAAAGTAGTAAAATTGTGTTTAAAGGATAGTTATAATTATCTAATTAAAACAAAGTTTCTTGCATTTATGTTTTTTTAGAAAACCTTGGGGTGTTCCTGTGTGGTCGAGATTGAATAATTAAAATGAAGTGAAGAGGTGAGGGAGGAGGTTCCCTTTTATAATTGAGGTGAAGGGTACTTTTGGAAACTCTATAAATAATAATTTACAATAAAATAAAAACCATCCCAAAAAACCTCCAAAATGTCCCAATTTTTAAGATGAGATGAGATAGGGTTCTAATCTCATCAACCAATAAATTTTGGATAAGTTATTTTTTCAATTTAAACTATATCTTTTTAATTGAAAATTAGTTAATGTATTTAATTTTAATTGTGGTAATAACATTATAAATATTTAATGGTAATAAATATTTCTTTATATGGTGTTAATTGAAAATAAATGGATATTTTATGAAATTTTTGATCTTATAATTATAAATTTGTAATTTTTAAATATTTTTATGATTTTAAAATAATCTATTTTTTTTATTTTTATAAAAAACAATAGTGTCAATTTTGACACAATTCATTTATTTGACTTTAAAAAAATCCACACATTAGATAAATTTGAAGAAAAATATTAAATACACTCCTATAATGTCATAGTCACCTATAAAATTAGTGTATCACTTTAATTAGTTAATATTATATTTCTGTTATTGTTATTAAAGCCATTTATTTGATATTTCTATTAATAAAATAATTTTTACATCGCTATTGTGTCATCATTAATGGTAATTATTTAGTCTCTAAAAATTATAAATAAATTTCTATGATGTTGGTAATTATTTTAGATTTTAAGAGACAATATATAGTCTATATTATATTCTAGTTTTCCATATATCAAAATTAATATACTTATATAAAATGAGATTGTCACAGTTTGTCACATTCAATAGTTTTTATTACATTCATGTCATATTCATAGGTAAGTGTCCATAAAGTGATTCTATTTCCAAAAATAAATGAAAACTGTCTAATTTAGTCATCCAATATAATTTTTATAGGTGTTAAGTTAATTTTATAATATTATTTTTACCTTTAATTTCCCAATTTACTTGTAACCATGGTAATAAAAATAAGTACCACAGTTACTATTCATAATGCCCAAAAATAAAAGTAGACTATTAACATAATTTATACCTACTGATAGAAAATATGGATTCCATTTTTTAAAATTAAAAACACAAAATTTTTAGCAATTAATTTAAAATCAATCTCGTTGTCGGAATGAGAGAATGAGTTTTTTTAAAGTTAAAACATTGCAAAACATTGAAATGTTTATACATATGAATTCAATGTAAAATTAATTCTAATCACATAAATTATATTTAATGATAAATATATATTCTATTTAAACTTTAAAACCATTCAATGTTATAATTTAACCATATAAATTACCTCAATGAAAACAGTTTTTTTCACTTCAAATTTTGTGTGTTTTTACTATTGCTAAAAATTTGAATGTTATCTGAAAATATCATAAATTCAACCAAAGTAAATTTTTATATCTTGATTTAAAAGAATATGTTTATGTTATCTTATAAAAATTATTAATATTTCATAACCTTAATTTAAAATGGGTACTCCATTCAAAGGTGTAAGATTGCTCTTTTAAAAAAATAAGTTTTTATACAACAAATAGGGTTTATTCACACTATGTGATTAAAATATCCATTGGATGAAAAAAAATATTTTATTAAGTATATAACATATATATCTCATTAATTTCATTACCAATAGTAATTCACTCAAAAATACAAATATCTAATTTATATTTTTCATAAATAATTGATAGCCAAATAATTCACAATTCATTTTCATAAGTTAATTATAATTATTCCCACTGACCTAACAGCTATCCAATAATGGTAATTTTATACTAAAGGAATCACGTGGTTTTTTAAAGTCATGATTACGTGAAACATAGGCTACTTGATGAATAAAAATTATTTAAAGACATTTTTTCATAAAAAAATTCGGGTGTTACTGTAATGGTTTCCAATAGGTACAATGGATCAACATATGCTTACCCTTATATGTTCACAAAGGCACATGTTATGATGGAATGTGCTCATGGAAAATGTAATTCTTATAAGATTCAACATTTAATGTCACGAACCGAATCTGGTCGCCACTATTACTGGCACCAAATCTAGGCCATGAAAAGGCCCAAAGGGCGTTTCCAATCCCCAAAGGTTGGAACAAGTGCCTGTGTATCAATAAATTTTGTTGGGGAATGATTTACCCGAGTATGAAAGGATAAAACATTAAAAACAATCAACAATAAGAATCTTAAATTTTCTTCCCAAACAATATTTAAGAAAAATCCAGAACTGAATACATGGTTTTAAATAAATTACAATAGGTCCAAACATAAATTAGAACAGTATAAAAACATCCATAAAGACTCCACACGACAAGGGGTCATCACCCCCGAGCTGTCTCCACAACACCGCACCATAGGAGGGGACTAACAACCCAAACCGCCTTCACGTGAGGCTTTGCCTTTACCTGAGTCAAACATAATCTAGTCTACAAACAACCAAATGGTTTAATTAGGGTGTGATCATAATCCCAATAATATACCACCCAAATATTCCAAAGAGTATGCAATAAAAGGTGAAAAATCAAGCAGTTTTACTATGTTAGGAAAATGGTGAAAAAATTATGAGAAATGAAACTTTCAATTGGAAAATATTTTTCGAACTAAAACATTCATAATGTTAACACATTTTAATAAGAAATTTTATATACTGTAATTTTAATCCAAACATACACTAAGAAAAGGTTAAATACCACAAATCCAATTAGCACCAAAACCGGGTACACCCCTAGGCACTAGACAGTCTCGGGCCCTATGTACCTCGTACCTCGGTGTAAAGTAACCATAGAAAAAAAAATTTCTTGTGCATGATCCACTGGTAGGGAGAATATACATAAACTAGTTGTCCCCAATCATCACTAATACATTTTATTCATATTTTTCATTATCCAAAATTCTATGTGAACAGTGACAAAACTCATCTGGATCACTAGTCGTACTAGTACATATCCACCCACCTTGGTATATGGGCTTCCCCCTTTGTGCTCAAAAAATTTCAGCATACTAAATACATCTATTTTCGTATAAAAACACCACTAATTGTCACAAACAATTAATACATTATCTATACACACTTTATACCACTTAAAATATACAACAAAACATTTTGATTTTCCATAAAACAACTTCTCAAAATATCACATTGTTTTGCACCCAAAACTCCTTGAAATACCCACTTTTCACACCATGTACACACATACAAGTAACCAAAACTGAATTAAAATCCCAATACCCTTCAATAAAACCACCAATTCAGTTATGGGGAATCCCCCATAAGAACCAAGAAGTTATATCTTTTTAAGACCCCCATTTTCACCCAAACATGGCACTTAATGTCCATATGCTTCACAAACACCATTAAAACAAACATTCGTAGAAAAACCACAAGGGAATAAACATTAAAAACATGATTTTTATCCCTAATACATTTCAATTAAATCATCTAAGTAATTATAGGTAATCCCCAAATAAATATATACAATATTTCTATGAAAACCCCCTAATTTCACGTAAAAATGGCACTTAAAATTCATTTCCTTTACAAACACCAGTAAAACCATTTTTTCCAAAAATAATCAAATGATATAAATATTAAAATACAATAAACACTGCAATATAATTCACAAGGATTTCATACAAATTTTAATCACCTACCAAAATGGTTAAAACCTTGAATCCTTTGTGTGAGAATTCAATCGCACCACCGCTGCACCTCAAGGAAAGTATGTCAAGCCTAAAACCAAGAGAAAAGACTAAGAAAATCCAAAGTTGAACCATAGGTTCGAAACCCTAACCCCTGGTAATTTGGGACTTCAAGGAAATTTGGAGAAACATCATGAAAAGGGGAGAAACTAAGAGGGAGAAACACTTACTTGAGATTATGGGAAGTCCCTCCACCAAATCCATCTTCAAAATGGAGTTCAACTGAAGGTTTGAGAGGCATTGAGGGCTGCCATGGATTAAATAGTCAAATGTGGGAAGAAATTTTTGAGTTTGGATAAATATTTGGAGGGAAAAGAAGTAATTTTAACACATTTTTAATGACATGTATATAGTTGCATGGTTTGTGTGCACGGTTTGGAAAAACGTTCACCTAAACCGTGAACCCTCCTTTCACCCCTCAAAAAATCTTCAAAATACACCGAAATTTGTGGGTGATTAGGGTGGAATTAGGGTGAATGTTAGGATAAAATTATATGAAAAATAAGTACCTTTAATGAAGAACTTGGGTGTGAAAATTCTCCTCACTATGAAAACTTTCCATCATGGAAAGTCGACTAGAGGCTTGATCAGAAAAAAAGAATTGGTACTCTAACTCAACCCATGAATTCCAATCCCAGGTCTCAAGTGTATCACTACTATGATTCCAATGAACCTGAACCAATAGAATATACTTCTCTCAAAGCACCTTCTCTTTGGAGTCCACTATTTTCATGGGCCGCTCAAAAACTGACAAGTCAGGCACTATCTCCAGTTCTTCCCAAATCAGCACATGGGATGGATCTGGGTTGTATTTATTCAATTGGGAGACATGGAAGATGTCAAGGATGGATTTAAAATTATAAAGTAAGGCCTACCTATAATCCACCTTGCCAATACACTTAGTGATCTCAAAAGGGCCGACAAATCACGGTGTCGGCTTCCCTAGCTTCCACAATCGACGATGGCCTAAACGAGGGGACACTTTAAAGAATACCTTATCACCCACAAAAAACTCTATGTATTAATGCCTCTATTAAAGATAAGATTTATGGAGACTCTGAGCTATCAATAAGCATTGCCTGATCAACTTGACCTTTTCAGACATCTCCTGCACCAGACTCTGCCCCAGTAGGGAGGTGTAATGGCCTGGACCTTTCGGGTCCACTCCTTTTCTGAAATATAGTGTTTGAGGGGTTCTAAGATTTCAATGTGACATATCCCCAACACTTTATCCAAATTTCCAATTCAGTGAACAGTCCCAATGGTAGCCTTGTGAATAGTTCCAACGGTATCCTTAGGTGAACAGTGAAATGGTAGCCTTAAGTGAATAGTGAAATAGTAACCTTACGTGAACAGTGTCAACGGTAACCTTATGTGAATAGTGTAAATAGTAGCCTTATTTGAATAGTGAAATGGTAGCCTTTGGTGAATAGTACAATGGTAACCTTATGTGAACAATGTCAACAGTAACCTTATGTGAATAGTGTTATCAGTAGCCTTAGGTGAATAGTACAACGATAGCTTTAGGTGAGGAGTGCAATAGTAACCTTATGTGAATAGTTCCAATGGTAACCTTATGTGAATAGTTCCATCGGTAGGCTTAAGTGAATAGTGAAACAGTGAGGTCCAACAGTAGCTTCTTTCATTTTCCAAATTTTGAGATCATGAATAGTGTTTCCAAGACGGTGAGGTTCCAACGGTGACATCTTTCCTTTTCCAAATATTGAGTTCATGAATAGTGTACCTAGAATGGTGAGGTTCCAATGGTGACCACTTTACTTTGCCAAATTTTGAGATCATGAACAGTATTTCCAAAACTGTGAGGTTCCAATATTGACCTATTTCCTTTTCAAAATTTTGAGTTCTGAATAGTGTTTCCAGAATGGTGAGGTTCCAATGGTAACCTCTTTCCTTTTCCAAATTTTGAGTTCATAAAAAGTGTTTCTAGAATGGTGAGGTTCCAATGGTGACCTCTTTCCTTTTCCAAATTTTGACATCATGAATAGTGTTTCCAGAATGGTGAGGTTCCAACGGTGACCTCTTTCCTTTGCCAAATTTTGAGTTCATGAACAGTGTTTCCAGAATGGTGTGGTTACAATGGTGACCTCTTTCCATTTCCAAATTTTTATTTCAAGAATATTGTTTACAGAACGATGAGGTTCCAACGGTGACCTCTTTCCTTTGCCAAATTTCGTGTTAATGAACAGTGTTTCCAGCTTCATGCAGTTTCTCCCCTTTGACGTTTCCTTTAACGTAAAATACATTTAAATCCTTTTTAAGGACTCTAAGACCGATTACAAGTCCATAGCTCCTATATTAATTTCCCTAAGGCTCGATATTATTTTATTTGGTCAAACCACGTGGTTTAATGCGATTCACGTTTAATGGAAAATCTAGTGTATCTTAAACCACTACTTCGTTAAATCTTCTAAAGGTATGATATATCTTCCTCCCTAGTTCTTCCTCCTTATTCTCGGCTGTGAGATGCTTGAACCTTTCATTCTATCCCATAGGATTTACATAATAAAAATTTATTCCTTGGATTAGTTCCACTCTATTTTGATGCAACTAAGCAGTATCGATTAATCTTTGATATATGGTATGATCTATCATCATTATTTTGGGTTCATCTCCTTCTGTTTCTCCTTTATCCTTTATATAATTTTACCTCCATGTTCCTAATGTTCTTTTCTGGGGTGTTGGCTGATGTGGTGGTCTCTCTACATCCTCAGGTGGACACAGTTGTCACAGGGAAGGGGATCATAACCCGTTGTGTGGATCGTTCTTATATAAATAATGTCAATTATTGTTTGCGGTAGGGGATTCATAGCTTCTCTTTTCTTTTACATGTAACTATATAGTTGGCATGTTTTATCCCACTGGATCACAATTTAATTTACTTAATAAATATTTAAACCGGATAAATAATGTGATATTGATCTTATGTTACTGCCTCTTGTTTTCAAGATAATGTGATATCTATGATTTCTTTGCTTAGCTTTTTGTTTTTGATGGAAATTGGTAAAGAAAGTAAATCCAGAATTAATCGATATTTGTTTGGCTAAAGATAAATCGACATGAAAATGAATCTGGTTCTTCTTGTTGTAATTTTATGTTAATAAAATTTGTGTAGTAATCATGTTTAATTATTTGTGATATCTTACTGGTTAGGTTTCCCAAATTTGGAACCTATGAATAATAAATCTATTAATCCAAGATAGATTAAAGAACTGGTTGTTTGATAAAATATAATTACTTTTAGGGTTCTGAGTTACCCTCTTTCTTTTTTAAGGTCCAAGATCCCAATTTATATGATGCTTGTTTTCCTGCTGCTTTTTTTGTGATGTGAGCCTGGATAGATGTTGTGATATGTGGGGGCATGGAGGCCTTCCGGTTTTGGTAGCAACTGATGCCTAGAGTGGTGAGATGCATCGATTTATGCATGTGGGTGTCTGGGGGGAAACCAGGGATGATGAAATGGGTTAGATGTAAATGTTTGGATTTCTTACTGATTAGTATTGGTTGTTAATCTTATTTACTTCCCCCACTTCTCAAGGCAGCTTGTATTGCTTACCCTTCTTCTAAAAGGGGCTAAGACGCACGGGGTATGCCACATGCTTTCCGTGTTTATCTTCTCAAGGGAGGATGGGTCTACGCTCTTGCAATAGGCGGCAAAGACTCAGCGAGTAGTTTATCGACTCGCCATGTTGAGCCCCCTAGTGTTTAGTAGCATAGAATGTTTTTCTATAAATCATGGGAATATGGTAATGTAATGCTATAAATAAATAATTTAATAAATGATGTTAACCCATGGGGTTGAAGCTTGCTGGGGCGCAATGCTGAGGTTGAAATTTGAAGGAACAGTGTACTTTGGGTGTGACTATAATGAAATATATTGTGTAATTGTTGGTGGTTGATTAATGATTAAATAATTAATTAACGTGAAGTAAAACTGATAAAAAGGGAATAAAGTAATGTACTAAAGCTCTTTAAATGGTTGTGTGCTTATAGGATACCTAGCCTTAGAGGTGGCAGTCGGGAGTCTGAGTGACGTTAGCTACAGTTGAGTCTAATACTAGGTTATTCCCATAGTGTGGTTATAAGCTAGAGTATATTATCTACTTTTTTGTTTCTATATGATAATCCACCCCATCAGTTAATGAAACTAACACCTCAGGGATTTTAAGCCCTGGGGGTGTTTTCCCCAATATTCTGGTGCGAGGATGGATGGCTGACTACCCCCTTTGGCTCTACTCTCTTCTCTTGGTATTTACTTGTGCTGGTAGGCATAGTGGTTAGTTTTCCCCATATATGTGTGTAGAGGGTTGTAATGGCTTGTGGTTATTCACACACATATATTCTAGATATAGTTTTCTTTGGACTACTATAGGCATAAACTGTATAGGTTGTGACGTCTTGAGGATTCTTACTCGGTGTGTGGGTTGTAATGTCTTGAGGTGTAATT
The DNA here is from genome assembly GCA_963277665.1 of Viscum album. Taxonomy (NCBI): domain Eukaryota; kingdom Viridiplantae; phylum Streptophyta; class Magnoliopsida; order Santalales; family Viscaceae; genus Viscum; species Viscum album. Next base: position 1,078,903,462 of record OY728150.1, read on the forward strand.
CCCAACATATGATACATGTTATGCGAGCTGTGGTGGATCCTGGAAACAACCTGGTTACTTTCTTGTGTGGACGTGGTTGTTTTTTTTCACGAGGTGCATGTTGTGGTTCTTCACCCAGGTTTCTGTGGGCAAGCCTTTTTGGAGAGATATGCTTAGGATGTGCGACATTGGGGCAAACCGGAAAACCAGTGGGGAAGTAGTAGCAGGGTACCCTTGATATTATTTATTATAATATATACTCTTGTATTCATTACTTGGTGAGAGTATCCATAGTGAGGTTGGGAACTTAGTAAACCTTTTTAGGTGATGAGTTAGTTTCACTTATTGTTCATTGTGCTTTAGCATGCTTTCTTTACTATTGCATGAGAGGCTTTATGGGGGATCCTATTAAGTATACTGTTATACACACCCAATGTTTATATAAACTATTGTTCAGGTCATTTGGAGCAGGTTAGAGATCGAGATGGTTTCTACTAGCTTGGGGGTTGTAGGATCTATTTGGGCTTCGTGGTTGCTGTTGTTTTTACTTTCTTTTGGGTACTTTTAGTTTTCCCCTTTTATTTGAAGTAGTTTTGCATGACATTACATATGTGTACTTAGGATTCCATTTATATTTCTGTCTGAGTTGGAGTTGGTTGTTTTCTATCTTATCTCTCACTTTCACATGTGTTCTCTTAGAGGGTAATGCCTCCAATATATGTGTTTACTACACCCTCGGTGCTAGTTGCCAACCTGGGGCCTACTGGAGGCGGGACTCGGGGGTTCATTATCTCCCTTCTCACATTTCCAGCTTAGGAGGGATACACTTTGTGGGGAGGGGGTCGTGACAGAGTGGTATCAAAGCTCTAGTTGAAGGATAGGATGGAGTTTGGTGTTAGGCACATGTGAGGTTGCATGGGTTGGTAGGGAAATAGTGTCTGTCATGTTTTGAAAGTGATATAAACACTGAAGACCGGTTGAGACATAGGAATTTAGGGCCCCCTGTGATATGATGCATGAACCTTTAAGTTTAAAATGGCTACTAAATGAGGTGATACTAGTTGTAGGGTAGAGACATAGGAAAGGATCATGCATCATTCTTCTTTGTGCCTGTGTTTTAATGGGTAGAACTTGGGATTGGATAACCTAAAGTGATAAAAATAAAACAATTAATTAATTAATGTTGATTCTTCCATATTTTTAGTCTAGGAGCTCTAACTATTTGTTATTTTATAGGTATGGATCCAGGTCGACATCCTCATCCGGATCACATAGAATATGTCCAGTGGGTTATTCCAGAAAATCATTATAGGGTAGAGGTTTATGACGAAGACTCATGGAGGAGGACACTTTGAGAGTTTCAGCGCCAGGCTCTACAGAAGTACGAATGCTCTGTTTTAGATGTAGTTACAGAAGACTGGTTGGAGGAGGTCGAGATAGACATTAGTTCGATTTGTGCTCGGAAGGAGAATTGGGTGTCCTTGGTTGTGACGATGCTGCGTGGAGCAGTGAGATAGTGGTGGTTCTTGTTCCTCAGGGATCACGAGGAGTCAGCGATCTCACAGGAGGAGTTCCGAGAAAAGTTTAGAGTTGAGTTTCTTTATTCAACCACAAAGGTGTCCAGTTTCCAGGAGCTTCTTACCCTTCGACAGGGGAGCTCCGGTGTGCAAGAGTTTGGAATCTGTTTTAGGAACCATTTACGATATGCTTTGGACTTGTTGTCAGATGAAGAGGCCAGGGAAAGGAATTTTGAGGAGGCCTTGCATCCAAAGATCCAGCGCCAGGTCACCCCATTTATGATAAAGACATATCTTGAGGTGCTGGAGAGGGAAGAGGTCATCAATAGGACATTTTCCAGAACAAGATCATCACGAGAGGAGAGTTTTCATGATTCCTTATGAATTAGAGCTATGGTCCAGGGTTCCTGATTTTTAGGGAAGAAAAGTTTACATACGTTAGGGGGTAAGTCCCAGCCCTCAGTATCTCATTTCTCTAAGGGTAGAAGATCTCAGGCCTATGATAAGGGATCAGACACTTGTTTTTATATGGTCTTCGAGGTCATTAGCAGCAAGAGTGCCCAACCTTTCAGAGCATTCATCATGCACCAGGTGTCCCACTCCAGGTTCCTCCATTGAGGCAGTTCCAGTCGAGGTAGCAGCAGAAGGTTTCACCAGCTTTAGATCAGCAGAGGGTGGATGGGGCAGGTAGAGGATAGCCTCTTGATGCTCCCCGTCCTCAGAGAGCAGATTTTGGTCACGGTAGAGGTTGTCATCATAGACAGAGAGGTTGTGGAGGAGGTCGTGGTCAGCTTCATGCTTTAGCGTTGCCAGCGCCAAGCGAGCCAAATGTCATTATAATTACTATTTGCTTTTTTTATACGTTGGTGTATGCCTTGTTTGAATCAAGAGAGACACACTCCTTCATATCACCTGCCCTTATCCATGCTTTGGGACTTGAGGTAGAGAGGCATCCAGTTCCCTTGGCGTTGACTACACCAGTTGGAGTGCGAGCTGACTTGTTTGAAGTATGTAGAGACTATGAGCTAGTGTTGGGGAAGCATTTCTCATGGGAAGATTTCATATGTTTACGAATACATCCATATGATGTTATCCTCAGCATAGATTTTTTGTATTCGGTGCAGGCTATCCTGGATTTATTCAGGAGGTAGGTTGTTTTCTTTGATGTGGATGGGGAGGCAGTGGTGTTCGTTGGCGAGCGAGACCCTCAGATGGGTCAGAGGCATGTTATGTCCTTATCACCTATGATGGCTGAGCTAATTCTATGTTCTTCAGAGGTTAGCAGTTGAAGTTTCTAGGGTTAGTAGAAGAGTACCCCGATGTCTTTTCAAAAGAGGTTGTAGCCTTACCTCCTCAACAAGAGATGGAGTATCGGATCAATCTACAACCAGGAGTGTCTCCTATATCTATGTATCCATATAGGATGGCCCCTTCTAAGTTATGAGAGAAACGTATATAGATTGATGGTTATTACAGTGCAGTTTTGTTCGGCTGAGTGTGTCACAATGGGGTGTACCGGTTTTGTTCATAAAGAAGAATGATGGCATTTTGTGTTTGGGTGTAGATTATTGTCACTTAAACAAAGTGACAGTGATGAATCCTTATCCTCTTCCACGTATTGATTATTTATTTTATCAACTGAAGGGTGCATGTTGGTTCTCAAAGATCGATTTTCGGTTAGGATATTATCAGATGCATGTGAAGGATGAGGATATCCCGAAGACTACTTTCCATTATCGTCATGCGAATTATGAGTTCATTTTAATGTCGTTCGGTGTGACTAATTCTGTAGGTGTGGTCATGGGATTGATGAACGCTGTGTTTCGTGAGTTCCGGGACATGTTTGTGGTGGTTTTTATAGACGACATCCTTATGTACTCCTCGTCTGAGGAGGAGCATGCAGAGCATCTACACACCATTTTGGGAGCTCTTCATCAACATCAGCTATGTGGGAAGATGTTGAAGTGTGAGTTTTGGGCCCGAGAAGTCCATTTATTAGTTCATGTTTTTTCCCATTAGGGAGTTGTTGTGGATCCATAGAAGATAAAAGAATTTGTGTCTTGGGAATCCCCCAAGACAGTGTTAGAAGTGTGAAGTTTCCTTGGTCTTGTGGGCTACTACAGGAGGTCCATAGCCGATTTCTCTTGGGTTGCAACTCCTATAACATTTTTTAATAGGAAGGATTAAGCTTTCTTATGGACGGATCAGTTTCAGGCAGCTTTTGAGTATCTAAAGGAGAAGTTAGTAAGTTCTCTAGTTCTTTTTCTTCAAGCAGAGGCAGCTCTTATTGATGTTTTCTGTGATGCTTTGCATATGGGGTTAAGTCGTGTTCTGAAGCAGTAGAGATCATTTGTTTCTTATGGGTCTCAGTAGTTGCATCCCCATGAACGTAACTATTCCATCCATGATATTGATTTGGCATCCGTGGTGTTTTCTCGGAAGTTGTGGAGACATCACCTCATTGGAGAGTGCTTTGTGGTTTTCACTAATCATAAGAGTTTGAGTTATGTTTTCTTCCAGTGTTACTTGAACTAGAGATGGCGTCGATGGATGGAGTTATTATAGGAATATAACTTCTAAATATCGTATACACCTGGAAAGGAGAATGTTTTAGCTGGTGTGCTGATTCGGAAGTTGCGTAGTGATCCAGTACTTGAATCTGGTGACTCATGGAGAGTAATGGAAGATCTGTTAGGATTACATATTGATATAGGATAGGTTGGGGGTAGAATTTGTATTTTTCAGATAATGATGTAGTCATATCTAGTGCAGCAGGTGGAAGAGTCCCAGTTTGGGGATCTAGAGGTGGAGGTCTGGAGAGACCGAGTTTTTTGTGGTGAGGCCCCTGATGGTTGGTATGAGGATGAACAACCCCAATTTTTATATCATGGAAGGATATTTATTCCTTTTAAGATGCATGAGACGGTTCTCAGAGAGTTCCATAGTTCTCCTTTAGCAGTGCATCCTGGCATGAAAAAGATGTACCGAGCCTTGAGGAGCCAGTTTTGGTGGCCTGGGATGAAAGGTGTGGTTGCGAAGTATGTGTCTCGATGTTTGGTCTTCTAGAAGGTGAAGGACAAACACCATGTTCCTGGTGGTCCTCTCCAACCATTATATATTCCTCAGTGGAAGTGGGAGGACATATCAATGGACTTTGTTACTGGTTTACCTCGAGCTCAGGGAGGACATGATGTTATTTGGGTGGTAGTGGGTCATTTAACAAAATCGGCCCACTTTATAAAAATCAAGGAGTCGAGCTTAGTGGATGTTTTGTCGAGGTAGTATCTGTAGGAGGTGATGAGACTTCATGGAGTCCCAAGGACAACCATTTTTGATCGAGATCCTCGTTTTAACTCCAGGGTGTGGAGAGGTCTCCAACATGAATTCGGTTCCCATTTCTGCCTTAGCGCTGTTTTTCATCCACAAACAGACAGTCAGATAGAGTGAACCATACAAACTCTTGAAGACATGTTACGCTCTTGTGTTCTAGATTTTGGAGGTTCATAGATGAGGTACTTACCCTTGGAGGAGTTCTCTTACAACAATATTTTTCACTCCACCATCGTTATGGAGCCGTTTGAAGCCTTGTATGGATGGCCTTTCAGTTCTCTATTGTTCTAGACTAGGGTCAGATAGTCAGCAATTCTCAGACTGGAACTAGTGTAGAATACAACAGATATGGTTCAGGTGATTTTTGAGAGTATGAAGACATCACAGGATCATCAAAAATCATATTCCAGGCAAAGGAGGAGACCCTTAGAGTTTGATGTTGGGGATCACATGTTTCTGAAGGTGACTCCCCGTCGTGGGTAGCAAAGTTTTGGTCATGGGAGTAAGATTTATCCCCGATTTGTTGGCCCTTTCGAGGTGTTAGCTCATGTTGGAGATGTGGAGTATCGAGTAACAATTCCCCTACAGATGATTTAGATACACAATGTTTTTCATGTATCACAGCTCTTTCTCTATCTTCATGATGACTCTCATATCATAGATTGGGGATAGATTGATGTTGATGATGATGCAACCTTTGAGGAGAGACCTATGGAGATCCAAGACCGCAAAGAGATGGTGTTGCATGGGAATTTTATCCCCTTGGTTTGTGTCTTTTGGTTACATGGTGGCATGGAAGAGAGTACATGGGAATGTGAGTCCCATATACATGCTCAGTACCCAAAGTTGTTTGAAGTTTAACTCTTTTCGTGTAACGATGTCCCCTTTGTGGTTATAGACCTTTCAGGTTTATGAGATGTCTTTATTTCTTTGCTTCTTGTGGCTTTCTCTCTTTTGAGAGGTAGCTCGATGGGTGGTTTTTCAAACTTATTTTCTATTCCCTTTTAGTTTGGTTTTTAATTCTCAAAGATGAGAATGTTTTGAAAGGTATCTGATGTAATGGCCTAGACCTCTTTAGTCTAATCCTTTACTGAAATCTGGTGTTTGAGGTGTTCTGGGAGGTCAATGTGACATATCCCCAACACTTTTCCAAATTTCCAATTTGGTGAATAGTCCCAACTATAGCCTTGTGAATAGTTCCAATGGTAGCCTTAGGTGAACAATGCAACGGTAGCCTTAGGTGAACAGTGAAATGGTAACCTTATGTGAACAGTTTCAATGGTAACCTTATATGAAAAGTTTCAATGGTAGCATTAGGTGAACAGTGCAATAGTAGCCTTAGGTGAACAGTGTAATGGTAACATTATGTGAACAGGGTCAATGATAACCTTATGTGAACAGTTTCATCGGTAGCGTTAGGTGAACAGTGCAATGGTAGCCTTAGGTGAACAGTGCAATGGTAGCCTTAGGTGAACAGTGCAATGGTAACCTTATATAAACAGAGTCAACGGTAACCTTATGTGAGTAGTGTCATCAGTAGGCTTATGTGAATAGTGCAATAGTGAGGTCCAATGGCAGCCTTTTTCCTTTTCCAAAATTTGAGATCATGAATAGTGTTTCCAGAATGGTGAGGTTCTAAAAGTGACCTCTTTCCTTTTCCAAATTTTAAGTTCATGAACAATGTTTTGAGGATGGTGAGGTCCTAATGGTGACCTCTTTCCTTTGACAAATTTTGAGTTAATGAACAGTGTTTCTAGAATGGTGAGGTTCCAATGGTGACCTCTTTCCTTTTCCAAATTTTGAGTTCATGAACAGTGTTTCCTAAACGGTGAGGTTCCAACAATGACCTCTTTCCTTTTCCAAATTTTTAGTTCATGAACAATATTTCTAGAACAGTGAAGTTCCAACGGTGACCTCTTTCCTTTGAAAAATTTTGAGTTCATAAAAAATGTTTCAAGAATGTTGAGGTTCCAACAGTGACCTCTTTCCTTTTCTAAATTTTGAGTTCACGAACATTGTTTCCAGAATGGTGAGGTTCCAATGGTGACATCTTTCATTTTCCAAATTTTGAGTTCATGAAAAGTGTTTCCAGAATAGTGAGGTTCCAACATTGACCTCTTTCCTTTTCCAAATTTTGAGTTCATGAACAGTGTTACTGGAATGGTGAGGTTTCAACTGTGACCTCTTTCCTTTGACAAATTTTTATTTCATGAACAGTGTTTACAGAATGGTGAGGTTCCAACAGTCACCTCTTTTCTTTGCCAAATTTCATGTTAATGAATAGTGTTTCCAACTTCCTACAGTTTTTCCCCTTTGAAATTTCCTTGAACGTAAAATACATTTAAAGCCTTTTTTAAAGACTCTAAGGCCGATTCAAAGGCCATAAATCCTATATTAATTTTCCTAAGGCTCGGGATGATTTTACTTGGTAAAACCGTGTAGATTAATGCGATCCTATTTTAATGGAAAATCCAGTGTATCTTAAACCACTACTCCATTAAATCTTCTAAAGGGATGATATATCTTCCTCCTTGTTATCGGTTGTGAGACACTCAAACCTTTCATTCCATCCAGTAGGAGTTTCACAATCAAACTTTCCTCTATGGATTGGTTCCACTCTATTCTGATGAAACCAAGTAGTATTATTCAATCTTAGATATAAGGTATCATCATTATTTTGGGTTCATATACTTCTATGTCTACTTTCCCTTTCATGAAATTTTACCCCCATGTTCCTAATTGGATTTTCTTGGGTGTTGGCCAATGTAGTGGTGTCTCTACATGCTCAGGTGGACATAGTTGTCATAGGGGAAGAGATCATAACCTATTGTGTGGATTGTTCTTGTATAAATAACCTCAGAAACTATTTGAGGTAGGAGATTCATTGCTTCTCTTTTCTTTTACATGAAACTGTATAGTTAGCATGTTTTATCCCACTATATCACAATGGAATTGAAATAATAAATATTTGTTCTGGATAAATAAATCGATATCGATCGTATGTATTTGCCTCCTGTTTTTCTTGATAGTGTGATATATATGCTTGATTTGTTTATCTTTTTGTTCTTGAAGGAAATTGGTAAAGAACGTAAATCCGGAATTAATTGATAATTGTTTGTCTAAAGATAAATAGGCATATGAATGAATATTGTTCTTCTTGTTGTAATTTGATGTTAATCAAATTGGTGCAGTAAGAATGTTTAATTATTTATGATAGCTTAATGGTTAGGTTTCCCAAATTTGGAACCTATGAATTTTAAATCAGTTAATCCAAGATGGATTAAATAACATGTTTCTTGATAAAAGAAAATTCTTTGTAGGTTTTTGAGTTACCCTCTTGCTTCTTTAAGGGCCAAGAGCCCAATTGATATGATTTTTTTTCTTCTACTAGTGTTGTGATGTGATCCTATATGGATGTTGTGGTATGTGGGGGCATGCAGGCCTAATGGTTGTGGTAGCAGTTGACACCTAGAGTGGCGAGATACATCGGTTTTTGAATGTGGGTGTCGGGGTGGACACTAGGGATGATGAAATGGGTTGGATGTGAATTTTTGGATTTCTTACTGATTCTTATTGGTTGTTTATCTTCTTTAATTTCCCCACTTCTCAAGGTAGCTACTCTTGCATACCCTTCTTTCGAAAGGGGAGAATATGCACAGTGTATTCCATGTGCTTTCCGTGTTTAGCTTCTCAAGGGAGGATGGGTCTACGCTCTTGATATAGGCGGTAAATACTCGATAGGTAGTTCATCTACTCACCGTGTTGAGCCCCCTTGTGTTTAGTAACAAAGAGTTTTTTTATAAAATTCTTGGGAATATGGGAATGTAATTCTGTAAATAAATAATTTAATAAATGATGTTAACCCATGGGGTTGGAGCTTGCTGGGGTGCAATGCTGAGGTTGTATTTTGAAGGAATAGTGTACTTTGGGTGTGATTCGAATGAAATATAATGTTTAATTGTTGATGGTTAATTAATTTTTAAAGAATTAATTAACATAAAGTACAACTAATAAAAATGGAATGAAGTTGTGCATTAAATCTCTTTAAATGGTTGTATGCTTATAAGATACCTAGCCTTAGAGGTGGTAGTCGGGAGTCCGAGAGACGTTAGTTGCAGTTGAGTCTAAGACTAGGTTATTCCCATAGTGTGATTGTAAGCAATAGTATATTCTGTACTTTTTGTGTTTCTATATGCTTCTCCACCCCCTCAGTTAGGGAAACTAACACCTCGGGGATTCTGAGCCCTGGGGGTGTATTCCACAACATTCTGGTGGGAGGATGGATGGCTGGCTACTCCCTTTTTCCTTGCTCTCTTCTCTTGGTAGTTACTTGTGCTGGTAGGAAAAATGGTTAGTTTTCCCCAAATATGTGTGTAGAGGGCTGTAATGGCTTTTTTTATTCACACACATATATTCTAGATATAGTTTTCTATGCACTACAATAGGCGTAACGTGTATTGGCAATGACGGCTTGAGGATTCTTACTCTGTGTGGGGGTTGTAATGGCTTGAGGTATAATTCGTGATGTATGATACACATTATGTGAGATGTGGTGGCTCCCAGAAACTACCTGGTTACTTTCTTGTGTGGACGTGGTGGTTTTGTTGCACGAGGTGCATGTTGTGGTGCTTCACCCATGTGTCTGCAAGCAATCATTTTTGGGGAGAGATGCTTAGGACGCGCGATGTTGGGAAAAACAGGAAAACTAGTGGGGAATTAGTAGTGGGGTACACTTGATATTGTTTATTATATTATATACTCTTGTATTCATTACTTGGTGAGAGTAGCCATGGTGAGGTTGGGAACTTAGTATACCTATTTAGATGAATAGTTATTTTCACTTGTTGTTCACTGTTCTTTAGCGTGCTTTCTTTACTGTTGCATGAGAGGCTTCAGGGAGGATCCTACTGAGTGTACTGTTATACTCACCCTATGTTTATATAAATTGTGTTTTAGGTCACTTGGAGCATGTTAGAGATCAGTCTGGTTTCTACTAGCTTGGGGGTTGAATGAGCTATTTTGGATTTGTGGTTGCTGTTGTTTTTACTTTCTTTTGGGTACTTGTAGTTTTCCCCTTTCAGTTGTGGTAGTTTTTCATGACATTACATATGTGTACTTGGGATTTCATTTATATTGTTGACTGAGTTGGAGTTGATTGGTGTCTATCTTATCTCCCTCTTTCACATGTGTTCTCTTAGAGGGTAATCCCTCCCATCTGTGTGTTTACAAAACGCTCGGTGCTAGTCTCCAACCCAGGGCCTACTGAAGGTGGGACTCTGGGGTCATTATCTCCCTTATCACATTGTCGGCCTAGGAGGGGTACAATTTATGGGGAGGGGGTCATGACATGAGGTCTCACATACCTCATCCCAACATATGGGGGCCAATAAGGCCGACCATAGAGTTACTAAAAAGGAGCCATTTGAATCAAGGATTGGTAACTGTTGTCATAAGAAAACTCAACCAATCCCAAATGGTTATCCCAGGAACTTCCAAAGTCCAGAACACATGCACGGAGCATGTCCTCCAAAATCTGATTTGCCTGTTTTGTCTAATAATCTATTTGAGGATGGTATGTCGTGCTCATCTTAATCTAATACCCCAAGGACTTATAAAGGACTTCCCAAAACTGAGAAGTGAAATGGGTGTCTCTATATGAGATAACTGCTAATGGAACACCATGGAGTCGCACCACCTCCTATTGATACAAATGGGCCAACTCATTAACTTTAGTTGTATTGTTGATCAGAATAAATTGGGATGATTTGGTCAAAAAATCAATCACCACCCAAATGGAATTATTACCCTGATGTGTATGAGCTAAGCCAATAATGAAGTCCATAGAAACCTCATCCCACTTCCAAGTAGGAATGGGTAATGGGTGGAGAAAATTGGAGGGCCTTTGATGCTCTGATTTCACTTGATGGCATTTGTAGCATCTCGACGTGAATTCCACGATGTCTCGTCTCATACCAGGCAACCAAAACTGCCGAAGGACAGCATAATAAATCTTGGTGGCAGTCAGATGGACAACCCACTGATACTAGTGGCTATCCTCCATCACCAACCTTTATAGAGATAATGAAACTACTAAATGTCCCTTGAATCACAAGATGCCCTCAGGAGAAGATGAACAATCAGAGGATGTATCCCCACCATGAAGAAACTACCTCGACTACTGAAAAATTTCATCACTAGGCTATTCCCACTGAATCAACTCCAAGAGATAAGGATTCAACTGGACGCTCCCCAAGAATGCACACCCATTTTTCTCCCTAATCTCCACATGCATATGAGAAAAGCGACACATCAAAGTCCACTCATCACTGGAATTCCTCAAAGCCTGCACTAGAACTCTTCTATTCAAGGTGTCATCCACCATGTTACCCTTTCCTAGGGTATAGTAAATTTCAAAGTTGAACCCCTGAAAGTACTCGATCTATCGAAATTTCCTCAGGTAGAGGTCCTTCTGCGAGAAGATATAGGCCAAGATTTTTTGATCTGATTAGACCAAAAACTTCTACCCAAAGAGGTGTTGACGCCAGGTTATTAAAGCATGCATCATCTCTGCAAACTCCAAGTTGTGGGTCTGGAAATTATTTTCTTGTGGTCAGAGTTAGCAAGAGCCATACGCCACCATGTGATCATCCTACATAATCACACACCCAAGACCCATACCTAAAGCATCACAATAAACCACATACCCCTTTCCAGCCTCTGAAAGAAATCATCACGGGAGAGGTAGTCAACCACCAATTCAGCTCCTCGAAGGATTATTGAAATTATGGGCCCCATACAAACTTCACCCCTTTCCGAGTGAGCATATTCATCAGTGAAGTAATCCGAGTGAAATATCGAACAAATTGCCTGTAATAACCAGCCAAGCCAAGGAAACTCCTGATCTTGAACACATTCTTTGGTTGTTCTAATGACATGAATGCACTGATCTTATCAGGGTCCACCGAAACCCCATGCTCCAAGATCACATTCCCTATAAATTTCACCTCCCTTATCTAGAAAGTTCACTTTGACAACTTTTCATAGAGGCGATGATCCTGAAAAGTTCCCAAAACAATCCTCAAGTTATGTTAGTGTTCCTTCTCAGAGCCAGAGTATACAATAATATCATCCACGAACACCACAAAAAAGGAATAGATATACAGATGGAACATCATGTTCATGATTTCCATAAAGACCACTGGAGTATTGGTCAATCCAAAGGTCATGACCAAGTACTTGAAGTGGTTGTACCTGATCTGGAAGGTTGTCTTCATTATAACTGCCTCTTTAACCTTGAGTTGATGGTATCCTAAACACAAGTCTATTTTTTATAACCAATTTTCCCCCTTCAAATGATCAAAAAAATCCACTATTATGGGAAAAGGTTATTTGTTCTTAATTTTTACCTTATTCAGGTTCTCGTAGTCAATGCACAACCGGACAGATATGTTGACCTTTTTTGCGAACAAAATAGGAGCGGCCCAAGGAGAGACGCTTGGGAGAATGAATAATTTAGATTCTAAGTCACTTATATATATAATTAATTCCCTCAACTAGGTGGGTGCCATACAATATGAGGGAAGATATATCAGATGTGTTCTCGGTGCTAGATCAATCGAGAACGCCACATCCCAATCCAAGGAAAAACCTGAAAAATCATCCGGGAATACCTCTGGAAACTCATTCACTACATAATGTAGTAAACCTTTAGGGGAAAGACCATTGTACTCTTCCATGAGTGACCATAACTATAAGATAATATTTCCCAACTCTGGGAGTGGAGTTTCTACGTGACTTGACCGAGGATCCCATTCTCCATGAAAAACCTGACGAATCCCATCAGGTGTCGTGAAACTCACTCGCTGCTTGTAGAAATCGATGTGTTCCTGGAAGTTTACTAGCCAATACATGCCATGTATCATGTAAAAATATCCATATCTAAGACAAGTGGTCTCGCTCCATCTCAATCCTTGACACAGAGAGCGCACATGATGGGAACCTATAACCCTACTCCTTATTTCTGAGCAGCGTCACCAAATCCATTGCAAAAGATAAAAAATCTGTTGGAAAATTCAATGTTCCCACAATATGGGAAAATATAAATGAAAAATATGCACCAGTATCAAATATTGCATCAACTATAGAGGATGTGATCAAAAAGGTACCTCGAACTATCGGCAATCCAATCTCTGATCTTGTTGGTGCCTGATTCACCGCATGGAGATGTCTGCTCCTTGGCTAAGGAAAACCACTAGTATGTGGATATAACCTAAACTGGATCTGCCCGGAATATGACCCAGACCTGCAACAACGTCCACTAAAATGAGATCCCCCATCCTCTATGGCTCAGACTGTGCTGGCATTCCTCTTGAAGTTTTTGATCCTGCCTAACTCTGAAGTGGACGTGCCACCCCGCTAAAGTGCTGCAAGTGAACCATACATCCACATTGGTAATATGTATTTAGAAGAAGTGGGCATGCTATTAGTATGTTCCCCAGCCTCCCAAACTGGTGTCACATGACCGATATTGCATCAGAATCCATAGAAGAAAACTACCTGGATGAGTGGCCTGAACTACCACCTCTCTTCTTCACATGTTCCTCCCGCTTCCTTTTCTTATCTGAAGTGTTTCCACTGTCCCCTACTAATACAGTTCCATAAAAACCAGCCATGCCTTTATGGTCAATCTCCACCATTCACACCCGGTCAATGACCTCAGCATAGGTCATCAGCTTGAACAAGAATACTTGGGAGTATATCTTTGCTCGCAAGCCATTCTCAAACCTATGGTCCTTTTCCTGCTCATTAGAGATGATTTTAGGAGCATTCTGAACCAACTCAGTGAAATGGTTAGAATACTCCATCATAGATAGATCCCCCTAAACAAGATCCATGAACTCTCGGGACCTGGCATATGACAAGACCTCAGGGAAGTATTATTCATTGAAGACAGCCTTGAAATCTCCCCAGTGCATCTTCTCATTCTTCTCAGTCTGAAGTACATATTCCCACCACCTATGGCTGGGACCCTCCAATAGAAAGGATTCATACTTCACCCTAATCTCCACGGGGGTATCCAGGAACTCGAGCATGTGCTCGATCTTCTCCATCCATTCCTCTACTTCCTGGGGTTAAATGCTACCTCAGAAGGTGGGAGGCTTATTTTTCAGGAACTCCAGGGCCTTTTCCTTTCTAGGACCAGTCTAATCCTCTCTAAATAGAGCTGGAATAGGATTCAGTCACTATCCTAGAACTTGGATAGCCTATACCATGGCCACAACTAGCCTCTGATCAATCGGTGTGTGATAAATATCTATGGCTTCCTCTCGTGGGCACATGGGATCTTTTCGAGGAGGCATGTTTCTACAAAATATAACAGTCACAATAATAATAATCAATACTGAAAATATGAAAATTTTTAATCAAATAAATCAAATATAGAAAATCTAAACACATTACAGTAATAAAAAGAAACAACTATGGCACCCCCTCTCGATGTCCACGTGTGGTCTACAGCCCACACGTGTCACTTGGAAGTGAAGTCAATCAAACAATTCCAACATCCCCAAGTGACTTAATTTCTTTAATGAGAGGTACGGGCTAGGAACCCTACTTGTGACCAAAACCCCAAGACCCGTAATTCCAAACTCTGGTCTATCCCGAATCATCCCAAAATAGTAATATAACCAAAAAACATTAGCCTCCTCTGATACCGTTTTGTCACAAACTGAATCTGTTTTCCACTAATACCGGCACCAAATCCATCCCATTACAATTCCTGAAGGGATTTTCCTATCCCCACGAGCTAGAAAAAGTGCTCGTGTATCTGTAAATTTGGTTTGGGAATGATTTACTTGAGTATGAAAGCATAAAAATTTAAAAAAATCAATAATAAGAATATGAAATTTTCTTTCCAAACAAGAATTAAGAAAAATATTGAACTGAATATATGGTTTTAAATAAAGTAAAATAAGTCCAAACAAAAATTATAACAACAGAAAAATAGCCACAAATACTCTACAAGACAAGGGTTCATCACCACTGAACCGTCTTTAAAACACTGCACCATAGGAGGGGACTAACAACTCGAACAACCTTCACCCAAGAATTTTCCTTTACCCGAGTCAAACATAAACAAGTATACTTACACCCAAGCGGTTTAAGTAGGGTGTGATACTAATCCCAATAGGATACCACCCAAATATTCCAAATATTATGCAATACAAGGTGAAAAAGTAATCAGTTTTAATATGTAAGGAAAACGGAAATAAAATTCTGAGAAATGCAACTTTCAATTGGAAACAGTTTTAAAACTAAAACTTTAAAATTTTAAAACATTTTCATAATAAATGTTATCTAATATAATTTTAATCCACACACACCCTAATACAAGGTTAAATACCACAAATCTAATGAGCACCAAACTGGGAACAACCCTAGGATCTAGACAGTTTCGGGCCCTATGTACATCGTACCTCAGTGTAAAGTAACCATAGAAAAAATATGTTCTCGTGCACAAGAAACTAGTAGGGAGTATACCCATATCCTATTGGTCTCCAATAATCATCAATAAAGTTTATATAGAGTTCTTTTTATCCCAAATACTAAGTGAAACAGGGACAAAACCCATCCGGATCACTAGCCGTACTAGTACATATCTGCCCACCTAGGTGCCTGGGCTTCCCCCTTTGTGCTCAAAAACATTCAGCATACTAAATACATATATTTTCATATAATAACACCACTAATGTTCACAAAAAAGTAATTTATTATCTATACACACTTTATAAAACTTAAAAAACACAACAAAACATTTTTATTTTCAATAAAACAACTTCTCAAAATTTCCCATTGTTTTGCACCCAAAACTCCTTGAAATCCATACTTTGCACACCATGTGCACACTTAAAAGTCACAAAAACATAAATGGCCACCCAATACCATTCAATGAAACAAAAAATTCTATTATGGGTCATCCCCCATAATAATCAATAAGCTATATCTTTCTAAAATCCCTATTTTCACACAAACATGGCACTTAAAGTCCATATGCTTCACAAACACCATTAAAACAAACTTTTGTATAAACAACCAAAGTGAATAAACATTAAAAACATGATTTTCAGACCAAATACATTTCAATAAAATAAAATAAGTAATTATAGGGAAGTCCCAAATTAACTAATAAAATATTTCTATGAAAAACCCCTCAATTTCACATAACAATGGCACTTAAAATTCATTTTCTTTACAAATGCCTCTAAAAACAATTTCTGTAGCAATAATCAAATGATATAAATATGAAAATACTATAAACACAGAAATATAGGTCACAATGAATTCATAAAAAATTTAATCACTTACCAAAATGGTTAAAACCTTGAATCCTTTGTGCGAGAATTCAATCGCACCACCACCGCACCTCAAGGAAGGTAGATTGAGCCTAAAATCCGGAAAAAAGACCAAGAAAAACCAATGTTAAACACTAGGTTTGAAACCCAACCCCCTGTTCATTTGGAACATCAATTAAAATTGGAGAAACATCATGACAATGGGAGTAACTAAGAGGGGGGAACACTTGAGATTTTGTGAAGTTCCTCCACCAAACCTCCCTTAAAAATAGATCTCAAATGAAGGTTTAAGAGGCCTTGAGGGCTTCCATGGCTGAAATGGTCGAATGGGGGAAGAAAGGGACAATTTTGGATAAATCCCTGGGGGGAGAGGTAATTTTAGCACATTTTTAAGGGCATGAACATAGGCACACAGTTTGTGTGCACGGTTGGGAAAACACTGCACCTAAATTGTGCACCCTCTTTTCTCCCCTCAAAACATCTTCAAAAGCCATCAAAATTTGTGGGGTATTATCAGGGACTTAGGGGGGATGTTAGGATAAAAATATATGAAATATAAGTACCTTTAATGAATAACTTGTGTGTGACAATTAAATTTCCTTACTTTTAGTAATACCACCATTTTTCACCGATGTTTTTGGCATTTTTGGTCCAGACACTCTTGAACTTCAAATCAAGAGTTTTCTCGAAGGAAAAGGCACACATGATAATCGTAAGATTATTTTATTTTATTTTAAATCTATTACTAAAGGTGTCTTCCATACCTTATCCCCTACTGAATCTTATCTGAGGATATTTTTTTTCTATCAACAAATTACTTCACATAATGATATAATTTCTCCTAAACTAGGGTAGTTATAGGTAACTTGAGAAGTCCCTTGAAAACACCATTGACACACTCAAAAATATTTATCGTCATGTGTTCATACATATTCCCCCCATAATATTCAAATGTCCATTTTTCTTTTGGATTCCAAATCATATAATCATACACTTTTTTATTATCCTTGCATATTTTTTCAAAATATTTTTCAAAACATCGTTGATCAGGCTCATATTCTATATAGAAGTGATCATATTTCATATAAATTAATTTTATATTTACCTTCAAATAGTAAAAAATAATAAATAAATTTCATATCAAGCCTCATGATTTCTATATTCATAAGTTCATTATGGATTTTTTTACATGTTTTTAGAAATGTGTCTGATGTAGCACTGATGATCTACATTTGGGGGTCTCCGTGTATTTGGATCCGCATTTATTGAGTCATTGATTACCCGATGACAATCATATCTCAAAATGGATCCCCAAATGTGGGTGAAAAATTTTCTAATACATGCCAAAAATAGAATCCATGATTAATATCTTTCCTTATCCACAATGGAAAAAAAAATTTGAATATGTGAACTATTTCCATCTTGGGTTGTTTCAATAAACAATATGCCCTTGTATTTTCTATTTAGAAATGTTTCATCAATCTTTATAAAAAGTTTTCTGAAATGAAATGTGGAAATATAGGGGAGGAATTCCTTGAAAAATAAATTAAATTGAACACAATATGGATCAAGTCAGTTCTCTTGAGACACATGTTCATTCATATGAAGATTTAAGACAACATGGTCATTCTGCTTCATTATGGAATGAATTTGTGGAAACACCCAATACAAGTCATCCAAATCACTATAGACCTTCACAATTTCATTTTTTTCCATAAATTCCTTTTTATGTGAAATATTATAACCAAAATTTTGTTGTATCCTCTCTTGAACAACAGATATAGGAACATCTTAGAATGTCCTAATTATCTCAACGATAATAGATGACACAAATTCAGTATCAAATGAAGTATGATCTAGTCTATAGTTTGGCTGAAAGTAAGTATGATATGCCTCAATCATTGAAATTCTACGATCTCTAAATGAAATATCTATAAAATACCTTAATAGGAATCTACAATCATCCCTATATTTATCACACTATATGATTTATTTTTTATGGCTTTATTACTTAACTAAATATCAATGGTTCCTCCCTATATGGAATCTTTATAGTTTGTTTTTCAATGAATATTTAATTTTAAAATACCTTCCAATATATAATTTTGTATCCATATCACTAAACATATCCACTAGAACTCCAGAAAACTTAGTTGCAGGGGTGATAACATTGTAGTTAAATTCAAAAAAATATTTTGTTTCTTATGACCAAGATGTGAAGATAGGTGGGTGATTTATTATGGTTCGAGGCTATTGTAAAACTACAACATTTCTAGAAACTTCCTACCCAACTTATGATACTCCCTCCTCATCAACACTATTATCTCCATCTATTCCATCATTATAAAATTCATCTTTGGAATTCATATTAATATGTATATCAAGGATATCATATAGGTTATTCTCTTCCACGTCATAGAGAATATTATGAATCTCTTGGGATAGAACTTATTCAACCACACTTTTAAGTATACATCTGTGTACACTTGGATGTTGTTTTTGTACAGTAGAAAACTCAATATATAAATCCAATATAGAACCATCTGATTTATATGAATATATATTTATTACTTGGACCCAGTGATCATTAGTATCCAATGGACAAGTAAGATACCATAGTGTTGCCGAGAATTGAAACTTTTGATAGGTAATATACTTGATCTCTTTATTAGATCCAAAATTTAATCAACCATTAATTCTTTCTTGAATATCATTTAGCATTACACAATCAACTATACTAACCATTTTTGTCGGTTTTGTACTATAAGATGCTCTTTTCTTGGTTTGAGTAGCCTCCCAATAGTATTTGACACATGAAAACATGATTCTTTATGTGAAAAATTATTTTTTATCAATGTTATGATAGTATAAATACTATTTAAAGTGAGGGTTGACCATACAATATTTATTATACTAAAATTTTAGAACATCTTTTTAAATCCTAAAATATGAAACTAATGTTTTGTTATCTACAATTTTATTAGAAAATAAGTCACAAATTGTTTTGGAAACTGAGGTAAAAAAGAATTGAAAACATAAAATTGGTTTATTTATCCATGATAAAATGAAAATTATGATCATATAATGTGAAATGAACAAGAAAACCCCCATTAAATAACACATTAATGCTTTATAATAGAAAATAAACACCTTGTCATTTTTAATCGAATTTTTTTTGAATGAGATAATCTTGAATTTAGATGTGAAGTAAAATCCATTTTATTTTCAATCAGTATCTTAACAACATCTTCCAAATGTATGTACTTAACTTTTTAATTTTAAAAACATTTCAGCCTTCTAATGATAATCCTCCCCATATGGTGACTGTGTCATTAGAAGGATGAAATATTTTGAAAATTCAAAAGCTAATTGCATCCCTTTGCAAGATGTTATAATCTACCACTTTAAAATATGTTGTATTTTAATTCACTTCTAAAGTTAGACTCATCTTATCCAAACTCTGTTTTTTTGAAAATTTCATGTTATTTCTTTTCTACTGTAAATAATTCATGTGTTCTCTAATGAGTTTTCTCTTATCCATTTCACTTTATATGATCATATTTTTCATTTTATTATGGATAAATAAATTGATTTTCGGTTTTCTATTATTTTTACCTCAGTTCCCAAAACATTTTGTGAATACTATTGAAAATTATGGTTGAGTATATAATCTTTATGATACTAAAATTTTAGAATGTATTCTTATATCCTAAAATAAGACACTAATTTTTTTGTAGTACAATATTTATTCTTCATAAAGGTATTTTATTAGTTTATAAATAAAATATGTTTCATCTAAATAATATCCCCTAGGAGTGTCAAACCGGGTGTGCAGTAAGGCTCATTGTTGTGCACCAATTCCTGATTGAGTCTAACTCGATGCACTGTTTTCAGGTTTTACCCCCAGATACATATGTTCTAGATCTACATCAACTTATAGTATCCAGAAAGGGATTTTATGTAACGCCCCGACCCCAGCTACCCAGAGTCGGTGCATTACTTCGTAACATTGGCATGATCACAAAAGATCAAGTCTCGAAAGACCGATTAGTTCAGTAGCCTTGGAAACACTAGATACATTCGTAAACATTACATGACATCATAAAGTGAAAAACTACAATAACATAGTCTCCATAGTCCACACTTCTATCCTCTTCGGACTATCCCTGCA
Source organism: Viscum album (assembly GCA_963277665.1). Taxonomy (NCBI): domain Eukaryota; kingdom Viridiplantae; phylum Streptophyta; class Magnoliopsida; order Santalales; family Viscaceae; genus Viscum; species Viscum album. The sequence continues at coordinate 1,078,923,810 of OY728150.1, forward strand.
GGTCATTCATAAAATACTTCTTCACATCCTGGAAAATATTAAAACATTGAAAGGGGTGAGCTCAGATGCTCAGTAAGGTTAACAATATTGCAGAAGCTTTCATAAATAAACATAAAAATTTAAGGCAATGTATAACTAAAACAAAAGCCTTTTAAACTTGAACATCAACATAATATGGCAAAAGTAAAATGAGATAATGCCATTCACTTCTTCACATGGATATTCTACTGGTCGAATAATCACATGCAATATCAATAACCACTTTCATAATGATGGAATGCATAATTCCAGACTATCATAACCACGTAGTCAAGGCCTCGTGCCAAGACCACAAATAAGATTTTGTCAAGGCATCGTGCCAAGACACTAGTTTGTCTCATGAGACCTGCCGATGCATCGAGGAGCTATAGCGGGCTCCACCCGTCACTTATTAAGTCCAATGCATTCCTCATATGAATAGGTTTAAACATATCATAATCCATAACATAATCGTATCACATAAAACATGCATAAAGGAAACATAACAGTTCCACATTTCAATCACAAGATATAAATACAACACATTGATATAAAAAAACGCTTTCAAAACCATTTTCAATACCAAAATAAAAGAAAGTTAAAACTTTGTATTTATTTTTCATTAAAAAAAATGATGGCTTGTAGAGGAAGCCGAAACTCAAATAATGGTCACGGCGGCAGAGAATTCATTGTCGCCTCATAAGTACGGAAAGCAAAACATTCCCTTTTTGTCGTTTAGTAAAACTCTTCGTATAAAATAGATTCCTTTTGAATAAACATAAAAGTCAAAGGGGTTTATACACCGTATAAAAGAAAGTTGTGTATAGAGCCAAATATGCCTCAATGAAAGGAGATTGAGACGAAGTCCATAAAAAGATCATTTTTAAAATAAAATAGATCTATTATGTGTATTCACTATAGGTACACATACATAAAGTAAAAATACAAAATAGGACATAATAATATCCTGACATAATTTGGAAGTAGGAGATTAACCCAAAGAATGGAAGTTGGGTTAAGAAATTCCCTTACCTCATGTCCGACTTGACTCAACCGTTCTTTAACCTCCTGAATAATAAACTAGAGTTAATATCTACCTTATTAAGAACCATTTTCAATTTCATTATCCTTTTTATATCACTTATTACAATGTTATGAACGTTATGTAATTATTTAAGTTAATAACGGTCGTTTTGTCGATCTTTGGTACTTGTGTCAACAATAACCTTCTTATAATTACAAGTTGTTCATGTGGTGAAATGTCCATTATATCCAGAATTATATTCATGATTTAGATATCATATATATCATATATATACAGTATATACATTCATTTATAATATTATGTAACATTTAGAGGTAAGAAATGAAATGCACCGTTCATGGAGACGGTAAGCCGTACGTACGCATGAACGCTACTTTCATTTCAATTTTGTATTTAATGGAATGAAATCATAATTATATAAAGGTATAATATATTTCCAGTATAATATAGTGTATAATACCATTTACTCCATCCTTTATACATCCCACATATGGCATTAACGATTCAAATCACTTTGAGGGGGCGGTAGTCCGCACTTCCTAAATTGAAATTATCGTGTTTTACCCATAATGGAAATCATAAAGTATGCCATAAATGAGAAATACAGAAGCATAAGTAAAACATAAACATAATATATATATCATATATAAATATAGTGACATCTTAATGGCCACCTTTGAAGGTGTTATATGAGTGTTGAACAATCATCGTTTCGTGAGGCAGAAATTCACCATCCAGAGAAACCGTATGTTCTTTAATCATTAGATGTAGGTGTGTGTAAGTGTAACTCGAATAATTCTTATAAAAACATCCTAGTATATTGAGGATACTGGTTTTGTTACAAAAGAAATGAATAAAAAGAGTTTAGGGGGTTGGAGAAGAAAAATAAAACAAAACAACATTAGAAAAGACATTACCTCAAAATCGGGTAACTCTTTTTGATTTGAGCCAAAGGCTTCCTTGGGAAGATTTCTGCCCAAAGTAAGGCTTCTAGGAGTAATAGGGGGAATTTGGGAGAGTATTTGGGCAGAGGTTTGCCGAGACAAATGGCTTGAAAGTGTAAATGAGGTGGGAGAGGTGGGGGCCTTTTATAAGTGGAGAGGAGGGGCACTTTTGGAAAGATTGAAATGTTACATTATTTCACAATGCTTTTCGGATTATAAAAATCCCACACTTATATAATTAGAGGATAAGGTGATAAGGTTTCTAAATCTCCTCATCCAATAGGCTTTGGACAAGTGTAAGCCTTGGATTTTGCATTATCTTCTCATTTTATTTAAATCATTAAATAATGAGGTCATCGCTGCATCATAATGATGTAATAAATAATTTACTTTATTTAATGTCTAAAAATTATAAAAAAAATACTATTATGTAGGAAATCTTTTTATCTTTCTAATTAATATTTATAGTAAAAATTTGGACTTGTGTAACCCCACTTAAAAACTGTTTTAGTAAAATAACTCATGTTTGTGTCAATTTAATTTTAACATTAAATAAATATATATTAATGTCATTTTCCAACTAAAGTGGATCCATGGGGTCCCCAAGTTGACCCATGGGTTGTCTTGGTCGGCCATGACTCATCCAATAGGAGTAGTACAAGTGTCATGCTCATCTCATATTATAAAAACATTATTTGTACCTTAAACTACACTAATTACCTCTAATCGCGATTAAGAACTTAAAAGTTACTATTCACCAAAAAATTATTTTAATCTCATTGAACCACATTTTACTTCTTAATGACAACCATTTATGTCGGATTTTTGAAAATCAAATCACAGAAGTGGTAATATTTCATTTAAACGAAAAATCAGTTATTTAACTACCACTTAGTGGTTTCACTATTCATCAAAAATTGAAGTTTTTCAGAACAATGACAAAATTTCACCCTAAGCTATAATTGATATTCCGAATTCAAAAATGATGTATATATTACAAAATTCCAAACATATAAGTTTCATTAATTAATTTTATAATTAATTCCCGCTGTCACAACACATAGCGTGTTTTTAAGAAACAATTTATATCAAAAGATTGGCAATTGTTTATGTCCAATTTCAATGTTAAATTAATTCTAATGACCACCATTGGATAAAATTGTAAAAAATATATTCTAATTATACTTTAAACCCACTAAATAGTATAATTTATCACTATAAATTATTTTGATTAAAAAAGTTGTTTTTAAGTATTTTTCAATATTCATAAAAAATTAGAAGTTCTCAGAAAAATACTAAAAATTCATCATAGGCTAATTTCGATATTCCGAATCCAAAAATGAAGTCCATTTTGAAATATAAAATTTCTATAATTTTAAAAAGTGTTTATTACTATTCATAACGGCTACTTTTATTAGTCGCGGTGTTTTAGAACTCGAAGTTGCGTACAATGCAAGCTATTGCATTATTGAATGAGAAGCGTATCATGGAAGCTCGGGGTGTTACATTCTCCCCTACTTCAATAAATTGCGTCCTCGCAATTTGAAATTTTCTTTGAAAATAAAAGGTTTAAAAGAGAAAATACCTTTGAGGAAAACCCACATCGCAAATAAGGTTAATAAATATATAACATTAAAAGAAAGCAGGATAAGTACAAAGGTCACCCGATATAGCCCATTCTAGGATTATATGAAAATATGGATATGGAGGAGAAACAAACCATCAAGGTCTGATGGAGAGTTATAGAAAATAGGATTAGGAGAAAGTTTAACCACAAGAAAATCACAAACTTGTGATTGGTTAAATGGTCATTGAATCCCCAGTTGGAAAAGTTAACCGACAACATTTTTGTTTTAAGATACCTTTTATAATGTTGAGGAATTTATTTAGGAGATTTACTAAGAACGTAAGGGAATATACATACTTGTTATGTATACTTTCATTCGTTAATAAATTTTTACCACAAACCTAACTTTTACTCCAAATGGTAACGGAACTCAAAAATATTCTCTTTATCCTAATTGTATAAGGTTCAAAATGTTAACACATACCATTTAGATTAGTAAATCTATTTTGTAATAACCAGGGACTTCCTGTAGGCTAGTGGTAGGAAATAAAGGCTTGTCGCACTATGGTTGTGGGTTCGATTCCTGCAGCTTTGTCCGACGCGATGGGTTATTCCCGACCCTGCAGGTTGTCCTTTTCCTAAAAATATAGTACTATACTATTCCAAAAATAATCTTCATAAATGTTTTAACATTAAACAATACTATCCAAAGTTCAACTTAATCCACTCCAACCTTTATAGTTATCCAAAATACCTTCATCCAGACTTTCTCTAAAAGGTCTCTAAATTCCAAAATCAATTGTAACATCAGATTCCCCAAACAAAGAAATGTTTCTCTTATTGTCACATACTAAAAATATGATTACCTTAATCATATTAAAACCTTACTGAAATAAACAAGTACTGCAGTACAATCCATATATATATATCACATTATTCTTATAACCATAATATAATCCTTGAGTCCAAAAGCACCAATACATTAATTATTCCGCTTCAACTGTAGTCACAGCATAAGATTGACCTTGATCCCTTGGCCTTTTCTGAGGTAAGTTTCCTTGACGCTTAGGACATTCATTTGCATAATGCCCTGTTTCCCTACAATTGTAGCATTCAACTTTGACAGCCTCTTTCTTTCCCTTGCAATCACGAGCCTGGTGACCCTTTTCTCCACATTTATAACAAACTCCCATTCCTTTTAGGCAAGTACCAGGGTGATTCTTCCCACAATTATCACATAATGGAAAATCCTTCTTTCCCTTTTTCCCTTTATATGTCTCTTGTTCCACCGTTCTCTTCTTCTCTTGCTTTACTTTGTTGTCATAAGACTTAGAGAATTCCTTTTCTGTCTTGATAGCACACGAGACAATATCTTCGTATGATGAGAAGGATTGTGATACTAAAGCTCGACGGAGAAATGGTTTTAACCCATCAAAGAAACGATCAATATTACTCCTTGGGTTACATATATAATCGGCAGCATGCCTCGCTAACCTTGTAATGTTAGCCTCATACTTTACGACATTCTCATCCTCCTTCTGCCTCAAACTCAGAAATTGCCTTTCCATATCTGCTCGATGGTCACGAGGAAAGTATTTTTCTAAGAAAAGCTCTTTTAACTCCCTCCATTCCATATTTGATACGTCATCAACTTCCTTTGTGTTTTGAATCAGCGACCACCACTGATCGGCATCTCCAGTGAGGCGGTAAACTGCCATGACAACCTTCTCCCTTTCACTACTCCCCAAGGCATGGAATATTTTCTCTAAGGAATTTATCCATTGCTCAGCTAATATAGGATTTGTACTCCCATTGAATGTTGGTGGTTGTTGCCTCATGAAACGGTCTAGCATTGATCCTCCACGTTGCAGATCAGGGTGCTCCATACGAGTAAGGTTATTATTCATAACCTGAGTGAGTTGTCCCAGTATGGTAATAAGTTGATCAGCACCAGTTGTATCTCCAGATCCACAATAATTATCTTGAGAAGGAGGGCAATCCCTACACGGAGTTTGTACATTGATACGGTTTCCATTCCTTCCACTAGGCGCCATTTCTAAACAATGGCATAAACTAGATTAGTTTATGAATCAAAATACATAATTCCATACTTATAAAATACTTAACATAAATTGAACTATTTATGGATATAATCCATAATCATAAAAATGTTTTCTTTGAGGAAGTATATACTCATAAACCCTTCATAATGATTTGTAAAGAAAATGAGAGTTATCCTAAGTATATCCCCCGGGAGTGTCGTAACCAAGAGTGCAGCAAGTCCCATTGTCATGCACCAGTTCCCGTTCGAGTCTAGCTCAAATCAGTGTTTTCAGGTTTTACCCCTAGGTACATCTGTGCCAGAGCCGCCTCTACCTGCTCGTATCCAGACAGGGATGTATTGCTCGGAAAACTCACAAAATCTCTACAATACCATAATTCTAGGAAGTTCTTCTATACTAATCCTCAAAGTCTATCTTCGGGCTATGTCCTCTAATCAGAGTTTATCTAAATCTATCTTCCAAGGTTAGTACTAAACTGCCTCTGATACCAACTGTAAGGCCCCGACCCCAGCTACCCAGAGTCGGTGCATTACTTCGTAACATTGGCATGATCACAAAAGATCAAGTCTCGAAAGACCGATTAGTTCAGTAGCCTTGGAAACACTAGATACATTCGTAAACATTACATTACATAATAAAGTGAAAAACTACAATAACATAGTCTCCATAGTCCACACTTCTATCCTCTTCGGACTATCCCTGCAGGTCATTCATAAAATACTTCTTCACATCCTGGAAAATATTAAATCATTGAAAGGGGTGAGCTCGGATGCTCAGTAAGGTTAACAATATTGCGGAAGCTTTCATAAATAAACATAAAAATTTAAGGCAATGTATAACTAAAACAAAAGCCTTTTAAACTTGAACATCAACATAATATGGCAAAAGTAAAATGAGATAATGCCATTCACTTCTTCACATGGATATTCTACTGGTCTAATAATCACATGCAATATCAATAACCACTTTCATAATGATGGAATGCATAATGCCAGACTATCATAACCACGTAGTCAAGGCCTCGTGCCAAGACCACAAATAAGATTTTGTCAAGGCCTCGTGCCAAGACACTAGTTTGTCTCATGATACCTGCCGATGCATCAAGGAGCTATAGCGGGCTCCACCCGTCACTTATTAATTCCAATGCATTCCTCATATGAATAGGTTTAAACATATCATAATCCATAACATAATCGTATCACATAAAACATGCATAAATGAAACATAACAGTTCCACATTTCAATCACAATATATAAATACAACACATTGATATAATAAAAACGCTTTCAAAACCATTTTCAATACCAAAATAAAAGAAAGTTAAAACTTTGTATTTATTTTTCATTAAAAAAAATGATGGCTTGTAGAGGAAGCCGAAACTCAAATAATGGTCACGGTGGCGGAGAATTCGTTGTCGCCGCATAAGTACGGAAAGAAAAACATTCCCTTTTTGTCGTTTAGTAAAACGCTTCGTATAAAATAGATTCCTTTTGAATAAACATAAAAGTCAAAGGGGTTTATTCACCGTATAAAAGAAAGTTGTGTATAAAGCCAAATATGCCTCAATGAAAGGAGATTGAGACGAAGTCCTTAAAAAGATCATTTTTAAAATAAAATATATCTATTATGTGTATTCACTATAGGTACACATAAAGAAAGTAAAAATACAAAATAGGACATAATAATATCATGACATAATTTGGAAGTAGGAGATTAACCCAAAGAATGGAAGTTGGGTTAAGAAATTCCCTTACCTCATGTCCGACTTGACTCAACCGTTCTTTAACCTCCTGAATAATAAACTAGAGTTAATATCTACCTTATTAAGAACCATTTTCAATTTCATTATCCTTTTTATATCACTTATTACAATGTTATGAACGTTATGTAATTATTTAAGTTAATAACGGTCGTTTTGTCGATCTTTGGTACTTGTGTCAACAATAACCTTCTTATAATTACAAGTTGTTCATGTGGTGAAATGTCAATTATATCCAGAATTATATTCATGATTTAGATATCATATATATCATATATATACAGTATATACATTCATTTATAATATTATGTAACATTTAGAGGTAAGAAATGAAATGCACCGTTCATGGAGACGGTAAGCCGTACGTACGCATGAACGCTACTTTCATTTCAATTTTGTATTTAATGGAATGAAATCATAATTATATAAAGGTATAATATAGTTCCAGTATAATATAGTGTATAATACCATTTACTCCATCCTTTATACATACCACATATGGCATTAACGATTCAAATCACTTTGAGGGGGCGGTAGTCCGCACTTCCTAAAATGAAATTATCGTGTTTTACCCATAATGGAAATCATAAAGTATGACATAAATGAGAAATACAGAAGCATAAGTAAAACATAAACATAATATATATATCATATATAAATATAGTGACATCTTAATGGCCACCTTTGAAGGTGTTATATGAGTGTTGAACAATCATCGTTTCGTGAGGCAGAAATTCACCATCCACAGAAACTGTATGTTCTTTAACCATTAGATGTAGGTGTGTGTAAGTGTAGCTCGAATAATTCTTCTAACAACATCCTAGTATATTGAGGATACTGGTTTTGTTACAAAAGAAATGAATAAAAAGAGTTTAGGGGGTTGGAGAAGAAAAATAAAACAAAACAACATTAGAAAAGACATTACCTCAAAATCGGGTAACTCTTTTTGATTTGAGCCAAAGGCTTCCTTGGGAAGATTTCTGCCCAAAGTAAGGCTTCTAGGAGTAATAGGGGGAAGTTGGGAGAGTATTTGGGCAGAGTTTGGCCGAGCCAAATGGCTTGAAAGTGTAAATGAGGTGGGAGAGGTGGGGGCCTTTTATAAGTAGAGAGGAGGGGAACTTTTGGAAAGATTGAAATGTTACATTATTTCACAATGCTTTTCGGATTCTAAAGGTCCCAAACTTATATAATTAGAGTCTAAGGTGATAAGGTTTCTAAATCTCCTCATCCAATAGGCTTTGGACAAGTGTAAGCCTTGGATTTTGCACTATCTTCTCATTTTATTTAAATCGTTAAATATTGAGGTCATCGCTGCATCATAATGAAGTCATAAATAATTTAATTTATTTAATGTCTAAAAATTATAAAAAAAATACTATTATGTAGGAAATCTTTTTATCTTTCTAATGAATATTTATAGTCAAAATTTTAACTTATGTAACCCCACTTAAAAACTGTTTTAGTAAAATAACTCATGTTTGTGTCAATTTAATTTTAACATTAAATAAATATATATTAATGTCATTTTCCAACTAAAGTGGATCCATGGGGTCCCCAAGTTGACCCGTGGGTTGTCTTGGTCGGCCATGACTCATCCAATAGGAGTATGACAAGTTTCATGCTCATCTCATATTATAAAAACATTATTTGTACCTTAAACTACACTAATTACCTCTAATCGCGATTAAGAACTTAAAAGTTACTATTCACCAAAAAATTATTTTAATCTCATTGAACCACATTTTACTTCTTAATGACAACCATTTATGTCGGATTTTTGAAAATCAAATCACAGAAGTGGTAATATTTCATTTAAACGAAAAATCAGTTATTTAACTACCACTTAGTGGTTTCACTATTCATCAAAAATTGAAGTTTTTCAGAACAATGTCAAAATTTCACCCTAAGCTATAATTGATATTCCGAATTCAAAAATGATATATATTTTACAAAATTCCAAACATATAAGTTGAATTAATTAATTTTATAATTAATTCCCGCTGTCACAACAAATTGCGTGTTTTTAAGAAACAATTTATATCAAAAGATTGGCAATTGTTTATGTCCAATTTCAATGTTAAATTAATTCTAATGACCACCATTGGATAAAATTGTAAAAAATATATTCTAATTATACTTTAAACCCACTAAATAGTATAATTTATCACTATAAATTATTTTGATTAAAAAAGTTTTTTTTAAGTATTTTTCAATATTCATAAAAAATTAGAAGTTCTCAGAAAAATACTAAAAATTCATCATAGGCTAATTTCGATATTCCGAATCCAAAAATGAAGTCCATTTTGAAATATAAAATTTCTATAATTTTAAAAAGTGGTTATTACTATTCATAACGGCTACTTTGATTAGTCGCGGTGTTTTAGAACTCGAAGTTGCGTACAATGCAAGCTATTGCATTATTGAATGAGAAGCGTATCATGGAAGCTCGGGGTGTTACATTTTATTTCTTAGATAACCACATAATCTTTATTCTACCAAAATTTTACATTGTTTTCTTATATCCTAAAATATGACACTAATGTTTTATAGTACAATTTTTAACTTTCATAAAGGTATGTTAAATGGTTTATAAAGAGAATTTGATTCATCTAAAACATATCCATCATGAGTAACAAACCAGACATGAAATAATGTATGAGTCATCAAAATCATTGGAGTAACAAATTATGTGTATAGTTAAACCTCTTTAATAATTTCTTAATCATTAGTTAATGATTATTTAATCATTCTTTAATCATTCTTTCATCATTACTTCATCATTATTTAATCAATAAATAATCATTAAATTATCAATCATTATTCAGTAGTTAATCATTAGTTAATAAATCTTTAATCACTAGTTAATTAATCATTAATCATTAGTTAATAAATTTTTAATCATTGGTTAATCAATCATTAATCATAAGTTGATCAATATTTATTCATTTGTTAATCATTAGTTAATAATTAATTAATAATTAGTTAATCATTAGTTAATGATTATTTAATCATTAGTTAATCATTAATTGATCATTAGTTAATCATTAGTTAATCCTTAGTTAATCATTATTTAATCATTATTTAATCATTATTTAATCATTAGTTAATCATTCTCTAATCATTCTTTAATATTTCCTTAATCATTCTTTAATCATTACTTAATAATTAGTTAATTATTATTTAATAATTATTTAATAATTCCTTAATCATTCTTTAATCATTATTTAATCATTCTTTAATGATTCATTAATCAAATTTTAATCGTTAGTTAATCAATATTTAATAACCAGTAAATCATTAGATAACTTTTAGTTAATCAACAGTTAATCAATTATTAATCATTAGTTAATGAATCTTTAATCATTAGTTGATCAGTAGTTAATCATTATTTAATCATTAGTTAATCAATATTTAATCATTAGTTAATCATTAATTAATAATTATTTAATCATTAGTTAATAATTATTTAATCATTCTTTAATCATTCTTTAATCATTCCTTAATCATTATTTAATCTTTGCTTAATCATTAGTTAATCATTCATTAATAATTCTTTAATAATTCCTTTATCATTCTTTAATCATTATTTAATAATTAGTTAATAAATATTTAACCATTAGTTAATCAATCTTTAATCACTAGTTAATCATTAGTTAAGCATTATTTAATTATTAGTTAATCATTACTTAATCACTCTTTAATCATTCCTTAATCATTCATTAATAATTAATTAATCATTAGTTAATCAAACTCTAATAATTAGTTAATTATTAGTTAATAGTTACTCTATAATTATTTGATCATTATTTAATCATAATTTAATCATTACTTAATCTTTAATTAATCATTAGTTGATCATTTGTTAATCATTCTTTAATCATTAGATAATCCTTTTATAATCATTACTTAATCATTATTTCATAATTAGTTAATCATTCTTTAATCATTCTTTAATCATTAGTTAACCAGTAGATAATAATTAGTTAAAAATAATTTAATCCTTAATTAATTAAGCCTTAATCATTTGTTAATCCTGTGATATTAATTAGTCAATTATTAACAGTTAATCATTACATGTAATCATCCTTTAATCCAAAGTTATTAATATGTTAATCTATAATTAATCATTACTAATAATAACTATTATTTATAAAATATATATAACTAACTAAAATACTAAAAAAATACTATATTTAGAACTAACTAAAATAAATAAATTAAATATATAAATCAATTTAAAATAAATTAGAAAAAATACCTCTCAATGATGCTTCTGAAAAAATAAGCACTCCTTTTAGGCCACCAAAACCACCATTCACAATGGAATCTTATTTTAAAGATAGATAAAGGGGTATAATTAAAAGAGATGGAGGGATTTTTAAGTGAGGAGGGGAGATTTTATAGACACTTTATGGAATAGTGGAACCCATTCCACCTTTATGTTAGGTGAAAGGAATCCCCCTATACCGCCTTTCACTTTACTTTAGGAGAAAGGCGGACACCCCCTTCCCACCTTTTCCATGTCATCAATCTACATCGATGAGAGGCTAAGGCATCACCCTAACCACCTTTAAATTAATATGGAAGTTTAAAGGTCCCCTTCCGCCTTTCCATTGCAGAATTTAGGATATTTATAACCTAGGAAAATTTAAAAAAATTCTCATTTAATTCAAATTATTCTCTCAACTGTTTTTCTTTTCAAATGGGAAAAACGAGTATTTATAAGAAAATTGTAATGATATAAAATGATGATGCAATGCCTGATGTGGCTATTCCTTCCTACAATTATTTCATTTTTTGATATTTTTTAATTTTAGCGAGCGTCAACAATATTGTAAATTCTACACATCCTTGAAATATAATAAATTTCATCTACAGTGATACATTTAAATTTAACCATACATGGTCAATAAACATCTCATGAATGATATAGATTTATTTAAATTCACCAAAAAATCCATAATGAATAGCTAATTGGAGGAAAATCTCAAAAAGCAATATCACTTCATAGTGAATGCGTTGAACAAATTCTAGGTCCACACTCCTTTTATAAGGTTTCCAAAAAACCATTGATCTTCTGCAATCCTATAAATTAAATACTTTTTTCCAAAGTACATGATGTCAAATATCATTGAAGAATTAAATTTAAAATTTCAAAAAAGAACCATGTCGGTTTCCTTTTAATGAAGAAAGAAGGTTAAAAAGAATGAAACATCAATATATCTAAATTTACTGAAAGTAATATAGATGATTCAAATGGTGGAATTAGTTCCCTATAACCAAATTTATTAGTAATTGATTATATTTATTTCACTATTAATGATGTTTATTATCACATCATAATGGTTCCTCAATATGAATCTTGTATTTGATAAGGCCCTAAGAATGTATGTTTCACTAAAATTTCATAGTAGTTCTCCACTATGATAGGAACCTAGAGGAAATAGATCATCATTCTTAGATATTTATTCTATGGTCGGATGATATTGTCTAAAATGAAATAGGAAATATAGTTTATCATGGGTAGGAGGATTATAAGACATTAAGACACCTTCTCATAGTGTTCATTCTTGGTAATCTCTAAGATAGTAGGTTATGAAAATAAACACAATAATAAAAAATCCACATTTACATGTGTCATTGTATGTTCACATTTTTGAACATGTGTATTGATCCATAAACATTAATATTATCATTAATGGATATAATTACTCATTCACTTTGATGTATTGATGAAAACCATGACAACATATGCTCACAGAAAGGTAGCATATGTTGGGTGTGTCACAAGTGATATTTCATTAAAGGATAATGTAATAAAGGATTTATCCCTTTAGTAACTTGATGGAAGTTTATATTTCAAGACCTATTTTGGTAATGGAACTTCCAAGACAAATCAATGGCCATTTTTTTATCGATAAATTTCATTTTCAGAAAGTCAAAGAAAGAGAGATCATGTGTATAGGCTAGTTATACTATCATGCAACGTGCTTGATTTGGGGTATCACGGTAAGGGTTGTGTTACATGTAAATTTCAGTCAGAGGTTTGATGTCATTATGACATTAACTTCTTTATCAATGGGTTCTATGTCATGTCATTAGATGTTAACCTTTTACTTTAGTAAATTATTCCAAATACAACTAATAGAGAGGCCTATAGGGTCATGCATCATGTGTATCTAGAATCTTAGTTAAATTCTAGTCTTGAGTTTAATAGGTTATAATAAATAATATTTATTTAGGTTTGGTTTATCATCACAATTTAATACCAATTTATTCAAATGAATAAGTAATATAAATAATAATAATAATTTTTTTACGTTTTAAAAATATAATATTTATTATATTTATCATAGAATAATACGGTGATATTTATTTATTAAATAGTCATTATTCAAGGATCAGTAAATATCAATGATGTAAAGTAGGTAGAGCTTAAAAATATGATTGGAAAAATTGTAAATGATGTTTATTTATATTATTAAGGTGTTTGACATGTCATGTGATTAATAATAATAGTATCGTTATTAATGGACACAGTGTCAACTAAGAATATTAAATATGGTAAAGGGAATGTGTGTGATTTTCCAACCCTAAACCCACCATAATAAATATATAATTATATCACATTCCATAACTCACTTTTAGTGTGCAAAATGAATTGAGAGAGACTATATCAATCCCTATAGATAGATATAAAGATCTATAGTTCACTATATCTTCCTCCTCTCTCCATCCTTCAAGAGAGAATCAAGAGTTCTTCCTTCTTTGAGAAGAATATTTTTACGATCAACCTTGAAAAATATAAGCATATAGGATCGACTGTTCTAGAACCAGATGATTCTACAATAAAATTCATATATTTTGGTGAATGTTTGGATCACCACCACTTTGATCCTACTACAAAATGATGATATAACAAGATATGGTCAACTAAATCATCAATGAAGTGAGAATTACATATTGAGGTAATTCTATTTTTGATCATAAATTAAATATAAATTACTTGTGAAGATTCTCCTATAATGTTTTTTCTATTCTAATATAGTCAAGTAATTTATGTTTTTTCAGGGAAATGATGTTTTAATCATGTTAGGGAATGATTACATGTAAATTATGTATAAAATTCATGTTTTTTTACCATTATAGGATGCTTTCTCTAAACCAGGAATCTACAAGTGGTATTAGAGTGGTCCCATTTTTAATTTATAATTATTTATTATTCATTTATTGGTTTCATGTTTTTCCATTTTTTGTTACTTATATAAATTAATTTTAATATTCAAACATCATCATCCCTTCTCTTCCTTTGTTCTCAATAATATAACTGGTAAATTTTTAATATTTAAAAAATGAATAAATCCATAAAGAACAACATCTAGAGGTGACAAGACCAAACTGAAGTACACGACATGTACAGCCTATAGTCACACAATGTAATTTTGTTTTCATGTCAATATATTGTGATAAATTTGGATATATCATTTGAAATCAGATCTAAGATTCACAAAAGTGGATCGCTATGTAGATCTGAATAGACTGGCACATGGATTAAAGAAATACTTTTCATGTAAACACTACACATGACGTGAAATCCCTGTTTTATCATTATCAAGAACATGGGGTGTCCTAGAGAGTCATGTATCAAATTATTAACATGGGGATGGATGATATTTGTGACTATAAGGCCATATTCTATGTATTATTGGTAAATTTTGTATGCCTTGAACACATCCACAAAAAACAACATGGATAGTCCCCAGGAATGTGTTGTAGAAACATGAATAAGATAGTACAAATTGTGTAATATAGTACATGTTGTATAGTATGCTGCAGACAGTGTTTCTAATTTTTCACAAAGAAAAATTAAATATATAATCCAAACTATTAATATGTGTTCCGTTTTTTATTTATTTGAAAAATTACAGGCCATTTCATAGGATTGATAATTATATATTAAATAAATTATGTGTTGAAATTTTAGATAAGCACATGAAATTCTCTCTAAGTAAACTTCTGTACTTCATTAATTTTAAAGGAAATTAATTTTTTAATGTTATAGATGATAGGGAATTAAGGAATATTATATATAAATAAGATAGATGGAATTAATTGGATTAATTTGTGGAGAATTATTTTAATAAATGAATGAATCGAATCAATTAATGATAATGCTACAAATGTATGATCATTGATTGATGTGTGGATGATAATGAGATTACACCATCCCTATGTATGTGATTGGGTCATTTTAGTTTATTTCTATTAAATTAAAATAGGTGGTATTTGTGTCATGCCCTACTCCTGATTATGTATTGGTTTATGTACCCTAGGTTTTTTTATGTAAAACCAATTTATCCAATATATTGGATCCCTCACCTATGTGTGATTTAAATCTTATGTTAGGACTGAGCTCCTAGTAGAGAGGATGTGGTCCAAGAAAAGGATTTGAGGCAAAACTAGTAAAGGTGATACATAGGAATAAAGGAGGAATGTCACAACATGAACCAAGTTACAATTCAAGGTGTTTTCCCAAGGGTTGAGGGTTAGTTTATCATCCTATATCTAAACTAACTATTAGATAATGTCATAATTTTTCAAAATAGGTTTTATTCAGTTTCATAGTTAATTATTTATGTTTGTGTACGTTGTCTGATAACCTAATAAATGAATTGAAATACATGAAATATAGAATAAAATATAATCATATTATTCATAAATTTTTAGTATACAAGTATAGTCACTTAAGTAAAATCCACATAATAATAACAATTCATGTGAAAAGATAAAGTTAGATTTATGAATAAGGATAAAAATAACTCAACTAAAATAGTAATTTAGTATATCCTTCCACTAAATTAGTTAGAAACAACCTCATAGTTCAAATTGCTTGACCAACCCAAGTTGGGGTACTTTTAGTTATCATGGAATTTTTAGCTTGAAGTTTTGAATTGAATTAACTTGGTTTAAATAAATGGTAGACTTACCAAGTAGGACTTGGAGAAACTAAGAGGAAAGTGTTGAAGAAATATTTGAAATTGGATTTCATAATTAGATAGCCCACTCAGCAGATCAAGGAACTATGAGTTAATATAGTTGTAAAGTTATGCTTACCTAAAACACTTTTAATAACTTTTCAAGCCCAAGTATGGTTTATGATAAGGGGAATATGGATCCATTCCACAAGAATATTTAAGTGAAAATATATTCTTAAAATTATGGTGAGGAAAATTGGGTTTCAAAAAATAGTGTGTGATTAAATAATTTTAATTGATTTAAATTTTATGAATCATTTTTTTAATAAAAACAAGTACTACTTATATGCTCTTAAATTTTATAAAATGGAAAATCAAAAGGATTAAACAACACCAATGTGATCTATACTATAAAAGGATAAACTTCGCAGAAACATGACTTTCTAAGAATGGTATAGATACTTTCATGTTATACTATTCCATGAATAGAAATCATATGTGTTGGAAACCCCAATTTTTAAGTCTCCTTACAAAGGGGTTCATGAGGAAGAAGTATAACTCTATTTAAAACATATGTATGACATAATTTATGTCAAATTTTTCATGATATCCTCTATTTCCAATGATATTTTAAATAAATATGAGGATATGGATGCTTATAACATTGTTTCTAACCTTTGGGTTCTCTATAAAGACAAGGTGAGATCAAAGAGATATGAGAACTCCAATGAACTATTCACATAAAATCTCATAGAGTTGGTGCCAGCTGGGGAACATATAGTCATGATTATTAGCTACATTGAGAGCCTTTACATCTTGGATTTTAAGATCCCCGATGATATACACACAGATCTCATTTTTTCCTCACTACATAAAAACTTATCCATTTTATTATGAATTATTATATGAGTAATAGCAAGAAGTCATGTTAGTAACTTCTTATACTTAGTCACCAAGTTGATAAATAAATGGGGCATGAAAAAACCCTCTTTACTTATAGTGAATAATAAGAATATGAGAATGTAAATTGGGTTAAATACTCATTCCAATTCTAAATATTTGTAGCATCATCCCTCCAAGAATAACAAGATCCAAAAGCAAGGAAATGAATAGGATGGGGTATGTTTTTCATGTGGAAAGTAGGTCCACTAGAAGAGGGATTATAGCCATCCAAAAAAGTAAGGGGACTCTTCAGGTTCCTTCTTTATTGAGTGTAATATTTCCATGTCTACAATTTAGGTATTATATACTGCATGTGGTGTACACATTTGTATTTAAATATAGGAACCATGTAGATTTAGAAATACTGAAAATATGAGGTTTATCTATGGGATACAAATGTAGTGATATTTTCTACTCTATACATTGGAGACTACCATCTCACATTTCTAGTAGTATTGATTTTGGTTTTGAAGAATGTTTATTATGTTCCCAGTGTTATCAAGAACAATATTTTCATTTCTGATTTAGACATAGATGGATTTGTTTTCAACTTTGGAAATAAAGGTTTATACATTTATAAATATATAATATGTTATGGTATGGAATAATTAAGTAATATTATCTATGTATTAAATTAATAAAACTAAGTATTGTCAATAGATAATGAAATAAATATGTGTGACTCAAATAACACCTAGTTTTGGCATTACCATCTTTTTTGGAAAAAAAGAATCAATTTAAAAATATCTATCAAGACAGTTACTTATAATATTTTGAGTTTATGACACATAAAAGATTTAATTATTGTTTAGAAGTTAAGATGACCAAACTACCATTCAATGATCAAGGGGAAAGGGCCATATATCTTCTAGATTTATATATACTAATATGTGGGGGCCTTTTCAAGTAGAGGATAAAGGTGATTTCTCATACTTTATTACTTTTACTGATGACATAATAAATTATGGTTATATATACATGATAAATTATAAGTATAAATCCTTTTATAAGTTCAAGGAGTTCAATAATGAGGTCCATAATCATCTTGGTAAAAATATAAAGGAAATGTGAATAGATCTAAGTAGTGAATATCTTAACCAAGACTTTATCAACTTTATGTGTGAGTATGGGACATTATATCAACTCAATCCTACTTATAAACCACATTGTAATTGTATTAGTGAAAGGAGTAATCATACCTTATTGGTCATGGTAAGGTCGATGATGAGTCATACAAGCCTTTTATTAAACTTTTGTGGATATGTGTTGGGACCATTTTGTGTATGAAGATTTTATTTGTTGTCAACAGTTGTCAATGCTGGTCAAAATGAAGAAAGATGTGAAGAAGGACTAACAAGTTTGTGGAGATTGGCCGAAGTGAGGTTTCCTTGAGAATTGTTATGGAATCATAGAACTGGATTTCATACTTGAGAAATTCTCTTAGACGATCAATTCAGGCAATTGTTGAGCTAATCCTAAGTTCAAAGAACATGTGTCAATGGTGACACATTATTTAAAACAATAAAGAATGGAGAAGTATCATCCATTTGAGGATTATTGGAGCAGAATGGTGATGTATCATCTATCTAAGGACGGTTGAAGAAGAATGAGGATTTGAAGAAGACAATGCAATGATTTATGATTGCATGTGAACCATGAAAGAGATTACTTGAAGAATAGAATCATATGATTTGCAGAATGATGGTTATGAATAAGAGAAAATGTGGAAGGGCTTGACATTCTGAGGTAGCCAGGCATTCCACATTGTATCCAAATCAGACGATGCATTGCTGGTATGTATTTCACACATATCATGAGTTAGGAGAACTTGTGATGCAAGCCTTATGAAGGAAAGGGGGAGAAATGATGATTCCAGTCATATAAATTTTTGATTGGAAGGAATGATGCTGCTGGGGGATAGGGAAGTTTCAGTTCCAATTGCAACTCTGACGATGATAAAGATGATCTATCAATGCATAAATATCACGATAGTGGGATTAGTGATAAAAGCAGAAGAATGGTTATGAAAAGCAGTGAAGAGAGAAAATGACAAAGCAATGGACAATCTAGGGACGGCAGAAAAGCACAGTTTAAGGTGGCGCTGTTTTCCAGTGTTTTCCAAATTTTAGGGCCTGAAAATAGGGGGATGAAGATGTGTTTTTGGAAATGGATGAAGCATGAAAGATTGAATATGGTTTAGATTTTTGCGTGCAAGGCATGATTCAAGATCAGAACATTGAAAAATGACAAAGGCATGGAGTGCGTGGAAATTTAAGCATGTTGCATGCAAAAATAAAGTGGTGCGCGCAATATATTCGGGTTGTGTGAAATAGAAGTGGGTTGCACGAAAAATTGGATCATTGCGCGAAATATTTGCGGGATGCGCGAAGAAGAATGTTGTGCGCGTAATATCAGTGGGCTGCATGAAAAATGAATTTTGTGCGAAATATTGGCATGGTGCGCGAAATAGAGGAATGAAGTTTTCTCGTAAAATGTGTTTTGAGATCAGAAGCTCGAAAATTGGCAAAGGCATAAAATGCGCTAAAGATTGGAGCAGTGCGCGAAATATGATGTCGCCGGAAAGATTGGGTTTGCGTGCAATATGGAACGTGGTGCGTAATTTTGCGCGCAATTGGTGCTTCATGCTTAGAAGGATGAAAAATGGGAAAGGCATGAGGTGCACGAAATATTGTAGCATGGCGCAAAATATGAAGTTGCATAAAAGAGTTTTTACGCGCATGGAGGAGGTTTTACGCGTGGATTAGTGTTTTTCACGTGGGGTCAAAATTGCCTATAAATATGAGGCTAACCCTCCCCATTTGGTGTGACTCGACACATAAACAAATCCCGAGCTCTGACGCGTGGAAAAATTGAAGTATAGAGTATTGCGCGAAAAGAAGAAGTGTTGCGCGAAAAAGGAACTGTTGCACGAAATAGGAAGTTCTGCGCAAAAAAGAAGAGTTGCGCGAAAAAGGTTTTTCGCGCCAAAAGGTGTTTTTTCTTGCAAGGCTTAAATTTTACACGCAAGTCGCCTAGAAGGGTGTGCGAAAAATTTGAGGGTACCATAGGCCTTCGATAGGTGCATTTCACTCTCGAAGCAGCTTTATAAAGAAGAAAGAACTGTGAACCATTCGGTTTCACAAAGAGAAGTTGAACCGCACTCACACGATTGGTGTTTAACACTATCGTTGTGCATTGTGAAGTGAGGAAGAACAAGATGTGCAACTGAATTCATATCCACACCAAGGAAGAAGTTAGTATACCAATACACTCTGGTGTTGGTATAGAGAATTGAAGAAAGAGATTAGAACACTGTAATTATACTGTGTCAAAGAGAAAGAAGAGAAGAAGAAGAACAGAGTATTCCCAACTGAAGGTTGACAATTATTCAGGCCAGTTTAATTCTGATGATGCTAAGATGAGCTTGTCTTCATTGTTCTGATAATCACAAAGGGAGTTTGTGATTACAGAATATTGAAGCAGAAGCGATCTCAGTGTAGCTGGTTTTGCACTGAAGAAGAAGGGGAAGAAGATTGTGCAGCTTTCAGGTTTGTTGCAGAGAAAGAAGTGGTTGTTTACTTGCATGCTGCTTGGCAGGTAATAATTGAATAGAGGAAGAACAAAGTAGCACTGTTACATCCAATAGGTCTCAACAGGTGAAATATTCTTTTGTTGTTGCAAACTCTTTTAACAAAGAGAAGACTGTCTTCAGAGGCAATATAAAGAACCAGCTAGAGGCTGCAAGAGACTGTCTTCATAGGCAGTATAAAGAACCAGCTAGAGGCTACAAGTTGGACTAGGCTTTCACCAGTCCAGGGAAGTGGATTGTTTCCCACCCCCCTCCAAAGTGTAGGGACTCACACTGGCTAAGGGATTGTTTTCCTATCCACTCCATTGTAACAACATTTTACATTATAATGGAGAATCCATGCAGTGGTCATCCCCATGCATGGAAAGGATGTAGCTACTCTTATTGAGTGGTGAACCTTGTAAAAATATTGTGTGCATATCTTTACCGCTTTCTATTATTGCATGCGACAGGGAAAAGAGAATAAGAGAATCAAGATCCTAACAGGTCTAGAGGTACAGGGATAAAAGTTGGAATTGGTTTAAAAAGTCTTCAACACAGATTCACCCCCCCTCTCAGTGTTAGGTATATTCCAAAATGTTCCTTTCAATATGTATTGCAAAATACATCATACATACTAAAATAAGTACCAACTAAAGCAAAAAATAGTATTACCTTCGAGTTATAGAGTGGAAATAAAAATATTTTTTCACATTTTTATGAATGGAATTGTGAAATGTTTTATTATTTCTATATTATGAAAAAAAACACCCTGATTCATGAAGTGTATCTTTATAAGGTATCACAAGGAAACAAGGGGATTTATACAACACTCTGTAAAATAAATTAAATATCGTAAGAAAAGATATCTTTCTTGATAAGGAGCGCATAATCAATGAGGATAGTTGGAGAAATATTTTATTTGATAAATTTGGTTCTCAAGATACACAAAATTTGGTACAAGTATAGATTCCATAGGTCTTCATGGAAGAAGTCATTCCTAAAACACATGTGATGTTTAAGGGAACTAGATAGGTTAGTGAACTAAATAGATATGATTATTTAGTCACCGATGATGTTACCTCATTATTGGTGGAAAATAACGATCCTCCCTACCCAAAAGAGTCATTATAGAGATTATAAGATACAATATAGAAAGAAGACATGAATTCAAAGATGTATTTCATATATCAGAACATATTTTGGGTCTTGATAGATCCTCTAGTTGATGTAAAACCTATTGGGTATAAACGGGTATTAAAGAGAAATATGGAAATGGAAGGTAAAGTAAAAACCTATAAAATATGGAGAGTGGATTAAGTATTAATAAAACTTCAAGGAATTGACTATGATGAAATCTATTCTCCAGCTTCTTTGTCTAATTACGTTAGAATTTTGTTTTCCATAAAATAATACCATGACTATGAGATTTGAAAGAATATTTAAAAATTAATTTACATAAAGGGAGACTTCAAGAGGATGTTTCTATGAAATAATAAGAATTATTTGTGACTCCAATAAATTGAAAAAAGGAATGAAATTTGTAAAGATCAATTGATGGATTAAATCATACATCCAGGTCATGGAATATTTTGTCTAATGAAACCATAAAAGAATTTGGTTTCATTAAGAATGGATGTGATCCATGTATTTAAAATTGTTTTAGTGGGAGTAAAGTTGTTTTCATAGTAGTATATTTTTAGGATATATTAATACTTGGAAATGGTATACTGGCCTTACAAGTGGTTAAGGAATGGTTGAGAAAGTGCATCTCTATAAAGGACTCTGGTGAAGTAGACTATGTTCTTGAGATCAAGATCATGCATGATGGATACAATAGTCTACATGGAATAAGTTAAGGTATATATATTGACTAGATACTAAATATTTTTTATATATAATAATAAAATAGGGCACTAGTTCAATTGTCACTTGGTATACATCTTTCCAATAAAACGTGTCCTTATACACAAAAGGATTGATAGATAATGAGTAAGACACCATACACTTTTGTGAAATGATGCATCATGTATACCATGTTGTGTACAAGGATTAATTTTTATTATGAATTTATAATGCTATGAATATATCAAGAATATCAAAGTGGTTATCATTGGATTTATATCAAGGATATCCTTTAGTATCTAAAGTGAACTAAGGATATGTTTCTAGAATATGGAGGAGATGAAGAGATATTCTTCAGGAGGTATATAGATACTATATTTAATATTGATCATGATAATATAAAGTCATAGTATGGATGTATATTACATCTCAAAAGAAGGATCTATGAGTTGGAAGATTTTAAAGTAGCTAGTTGTTTTCAATTTTATAGTGGATTCTGAGTATATTGAAGATACTGATTCAGTAAAGGAAGTAGTTTGGATTTGAAAAAATTTCCATGAGATTTATATGGTATGTAGAGGTCAATATCATCTAAAATCTTACTATGATAACACTATGTTGGTTGATCTCTCCAAAGAGTTTAGGTTTCACCAAAGGAAAAAAATAACGTACTTCATAATTTTCATCTCTTGAGGGATTTTTTTCAATGAAGTGAAGTTACAATAAGCACAATATACATTGAGGAAAACATGGAGGAACCATTTAACAAGGATTTATCTCTATAGAGGTATGAGTATTACGTTATATATTTTATAATAAAAAATTTATTAGTTGGCTCTAGTGTAAGTGAGAGTTAATTAGATTTTGTTCCCTAGAACCAACTTTCTTGGTACTTAATTACATGATTTCCATTATTAATGAAGTTTATTATCACATCATTATTTTTCCTTTTCATTGCTGTATTAGACCATAACCTCCTCATTTAAATGATCCCAAATCATGTTTATAATTTCATTAAAGAATTTCATGTTTAATGTTAGTCATCTTTTTTATGGACAAACTTTTAAAAATTGATATATATGAAAATCACTATTCTTACCTACCATATAAAGATAATATATTGACCATGATGTTCAAATAACCACATGTGTACTGAAACTACCACATGAAAAAAAACTCTCCATGTAAAGTGATGAACCTGCCACATGAAGAAAAAAAGTTATCATGTGAAGGTAGGTAAATTTCACTAAATAATGTACTAGTTGCATGAGTTATTATAGTGACTATATGAAAATTCATACCAGTTGAAAGAATGAGTCAAGATTTCATGATAAGGAAAGTACTTGATGTGAGAAGAAAAGTGTTGATCACATAAAACAAATGTACCTACCGCATGAAGAAGATTAATCACTACATTAAAGAATGAAGTTTTCATGCCTCGTTATCATGAAAACTGACCATGCCTATTTTTCATTCCAATCAACTATGCCCAGTAACCATGAGACAAAGTGACCATGATTAAATGAAGAACAACATACCATGTAAAATTTAATCAGTGGATTTTAAAACCTCAAATGGATAATTTTTTAAACATTAATTATTGACTCAATGAAATTGAGGCTGTAATAAATGCTCTCTAATGGATACTTTTGTATGGAGTTATTTTTAACACAAAGTAGTGCTTGTGTATGATTAGTATCATAAAATATTATAAAGAAAAATAGAGGAATATAATTTTGCACATATTCTATTAAAAATAATTCTTTAGAAACTTTATGGCACTCTGTTTTCTTGAAATTTTTGTGAACAAATTGTTGAATATTTTTAAGGAGGAATTCAATGAATCCCAAACAACTCGATCTAAGTAGATTTAGCTATGCCTAATTTTAACATCTATCATCTATTACTATTTTTGTTAACCTTATCCTTTTAGGGATGTTTTTTATATTTTAATCTATAAACACGGTATCATGTAATTAAATATAGAGTTCTTGATGTTCTATTTCAATTATTTCCATTTTTAATCCCACTTATAAATATGGAAGAGGTTTTGTCTGACCTATACATATTTTATCCCATGTATTACTATAGAATAGGCTCTATGTCTACACATCCTTTTGTGATGTTGTGTAAAACTTGATTTAGGTTGTGGATTAGTTTATTTTATAATAAACTATGTAAAAATAGGTGATTTATAAGTATAGGGGATTAGGTCATGTCTTAAAACTAAACCTCTTGTTTATTTCACTATGTTATTTACTATTTTTTTACTATGTTTCTAAAAAAACTTATATCTATTTTAAAATTTATATTACAAAACATTACTTTGATTGTTGTATTAACTAGTGTTTCATATATGTTCTTGTTTCAAGTAAAATTGTTTGAAATGTTAAGAGTGTTAAAACTTGTTTTAAATGAGTTCTAATAAAAAGTCTAAGAAATAATTTTAAAGATAAAATTATATAAATTTGCTACTTTATTTAACTGGAAATATTTTATAAATTAGAGGATTTAAGTTTCCAATATTTTAAACCTAAATTTTTAATTTGATAATCAATTCACCCCCCTCCTCTTGAGTTTTCCACTCCAACAAAGATTTAGTATCAAAGTGTTTAAAAAAACTTTTTTCTATGATTTAGTTTTACCAAAAGATCTTAAATTTTTGTTAAATCTAAATTTCAATCTTTATGGATAATAATAGACAATAAGTAACTACCACTAATCAGCATCATTATTTTAATGTAAAAAATTATACTTAATGGAAGATCAAGATGAAAATCCATATTGAGAGCATGGGATTTGGTATTTGTATTTTTATTGAGGAAAAATATGAAAAACTCAAAGCTTCTGGAGCTAAGTGGGGTGATTAAACTAAGGTTTCTTATGACTATAATTGTAAAGATATAAATTCTTTATACTATTATTTAGTAGAATATGGATTTAATATAATATCTACTTGTTATACTGATTTTGAAATATGGGATACTCTTTATATATCTCATGAGGGAACCTAAAATGTTAAAGATATGTGCTTAATTACTTATACTATCAAATATGATACTTTCAAAATGATACCTAACGAATCCATTTATGATATTATCATATCTGTGGAGTTATTTTAAGGTATTTCCCTTTTTATTTTTGTTATTATCTTTATTACATGGTTTTCCAAGTATTTTTTGATAAAAAATGGAAGGTTTTGTGTCAAATATAGGAGGGGAATGTTTGGTACCTAGTTAGTAGAAACTGGGAATCATCCCGGTGGAAACAGTGTGCCCTAGATGGTGTCATTTTCTGGGTCGCACAAGCTAGAGCACATTCATGCATCCCTCCAAGTCTAACCATGCACCTATCATAATGGATATTTATGAAGCTCATGGGTGTGCTCCCACTCCAGGAAAACCGTGCAGACTCTTTTCCTTTTGAACAGAGTTTTGGCATAGTTGGTGTATATTTTGTGAAACTAGGTGTCCAAACTATTTGGCATGTCATATCATTAAAAATATTGAAATTACTAAACCAAAACTTCCTGATTTTAACCCCAAATCATCCATTTACTCACCACATTTATCTCTCCATCCCTAGGAACACCACTCTCCTCCTCCTCCTCTACCTTGGACCCTATTTATTTGCTTATTTGGACTTGGATCTTCAATAATCCATCAATTAAGTCCCTCCTATTCTTCCTTAATCTCCTCTTTTGGTCTCTTCTTTACTCCTATTTGTGTTCTTATTTATTCAATAGGGTTTTTGACCTATGTGGGGTTGGATCTCTATTTATCTTGTTAAATAATGTTGGTTATGGTATTGTTTTACTTCCATAGGGTTTGTCCTTGCGGAGTTTGTGGATTCTAATAGTTTTGAGAAGTTTCCAAGTAATAGGTAGGTGGTTCCTTGCTTTGGCATTAGTTTATGGTTTTATTATGCTTTTTTTAGTTTCTAGATGGGTTTCATAAATTCTGTGGGTGATGAAAAAAGTGTTTTCCATGGATTTTGGTGTGGGTTGATTGTTTAAAGGATACATTTCCATATATATATAGTTGTTTTAAAGGTTTGGATTCAATTTATGGAATTATAGAAGGTGAATAGAGAACTTATGAACACCAGGTAGTCTAAGTGAATTAATATGGACTAGTATGTCATTTGTTTTAACTAGTAAATAACTCGAGTTATCCAACTAGTTCATTCTACAACACTAAAAAAATATATGATGATGACTTGAGGACTGCTAGGATGTTGTCTAAGACCTCTCTAGAGGATAATGCATAAGAACATTATATATGGTATGATCACTGAGTTATGAAGATACTAGGGGCCCAACAACCATGCTACTTATGAAGATTCCTAAGGTTCATTGATTTTGTATTCAACCATTTAAATTTTTATTTTTATCTCTTTCCCTTTTATTTATAATCAAAATTCTCTTTTATTTCAAAATTGTTCAATCCATAATTTTCAGAAACAAGCATGTTAATTTATCTTTTAATTTTATTGCATGGAATATTCTGGTGGTATCCTATTGGGAATTTTAGTTCACACATTACATACACCCTTGAGTGTATATAGATCATATTTTGTCTGAATCAGGTAAAGGAAATTACTTTTTTTGAAGTGACTATGGTTTTATGTCCTAGCTGCTTTCTTTTTGGTTGGGTGTTGATGATGGTAGCTTGGGTTTTGGATCACATGCTACATGGAGGTTTTGTTTGTGTATTTGGTTCCCCTCTCTATATTGGGTATTTCAGTTTTCTATGTAAATGTTTAAAGTTTAACTCATATTGTAGTTTTTTTATCTCTTGTGTTTTGAATGTTGGTTGTGATGAGATGTATCTTTTTTTGGATTGATTATAGTTGATTTACCACTGAAAAATCACTCCCATATGCATTTCTTCATGCCCAGGAACTATTTTCTAGCCTGTGGGGGTCATTAATGTCCTCCGAGTCATGCCACGAGTTGGGTCTAGTTTTTGGTTACATAGAATCCCAACCAGGCATGTAAAGAAATGGAAACAGTATAGGTTTTCCATTCCTTTGTGTCATGTTATTTCGGATATTTTGGACGGATGGAAGATAGGACTATTAGGGACTGAGGTTCTATTCATGAGTGGGATGTCTGGCCAACAAACCTCATGAAAGGCCTTAGGCCACTATGGGATGTTTGGGATTTTCTTTGACTTCTTCTCTATGTGTGAATAATAGGATAAATACTATGAATGAAAACTAAGTGGGGGTTGAGTGGTTTGTACTGTGATTGTGTTTTTTGGGGTTCATATTGATTTTTGGAAGTATTTAGAACTTATTATTTCTAAAAAGTTTTTCTGGGTAATTTATTGATGGTTTCTCTAGTTTTTTTAAATTATGTAGCATCATGACTCCCGAAATACCTCTCATGTAATTGTGGGAAGAGGCCGAAGATAATTCTCCATCACCAGTCGATCAAAGATTAGTGGAAGTAGTGGTTCGAGTTGTATAAGAATTGGATCAGGGAGTGAGCTCCAACCCTTCTTAGACTAGGAAAACTGAACCAGGTCTAGAAAAGGAAAGAAATCAGAAGTTACTAAAAACTAACCTCCTTCCTTCCAAGGTAGCATAGACCCCCACGAGTTGGAGTTTTGGATTGAAAATTTTGAGATGATTTTTCAATTCCATGATACTCCTGAAGCAGTCAAGGTAATGTATGCTTCATTTATGTTGGAAGTCCCTAGTCCTAGGTGGTGGGACTTGGTGGTCCAATATAAAAGGAATGAGTATATGGGATGGAAGGACTTAAATTTTTCATTAACAAAGATTATTTATTGATATCATGGCCCTCTCTAAGACCCAATAGTTTTTTATCTTCATCTGGGGGGATCAAACTGTGTTGGATCACGTCAATCATTTTAAAGAGTTGGTCTGATTTTCACCTAAGGTAGTTTCCAATGATTAGTTAAAGGATTATCATTTTTAAATGGGGTTGTGGTTGTAAATTTGATCCCTATTATTCTTCTTTAAATTAATGACTTCTTCTGAGGTAGTTGATCAAGCTCTAATGGTGGTGATCGATCGGTCTAAATAATATGGATTCTCTCGAGTAGTCTCAATAGTGTTCCAAGGTGGGAATGGTGTGTCCAAGAATAAAAGGAGGTGAAATGAGAAGGGGAAGAAGGGAAGTGTTAGTTCAGAACACCCTTCCCAACCACCTTCATTTGAAACCACTAGTGGTGGGATCATTTGCCATTAGTTCAGAACCCCAAAACACATACGAACTGCCTATTCATCTTTAACTGGGAGATTTCACCGATGTAGACTTTTGGGGAACTTGTAGATATTTTTTATGGGTGTAATCCCATCTCATATTGATGTGCATTCTTAAACCTCTGTGGGTGATAACTCAGTTAGAACCATCTAGAACTATGGGGTCCCAATTTGGTATTCGTGCTGGAAGGGTTGGATCCACTACTCGATAGAGTTGGCTTAATGTATAGCTACAAAATATTAATCATACCCATGCCTAGATAAATTTAAGGAACCTTAATTATATGGACTATGAACCATCAGAATTGGATGAAGGACATATAATAGTTTGAGGTACTATTTTCATTACATCATCTTTAGTTGTCGCCTTATTTGATATTGGTAATTCTAACTCTTTTATTTCCACCTTTCTTATGAAACTGATAAAATTAACAACCAAGATTATGTTTTATTCTATAGATTTGGTTATTCCTCTTAGAAAGAAGAGGGAGAAGGGTTTTAGATTTCTATCTATCACTCTCACTCTATTAGGGGTTGAGTTGGAGTGAAGTTTTCTAGGTCTAGAGTTAGACCTATTTAATGTGATCCTCATTATGGATTGGATGGTGCATTTGAAGGTTCACATTGATTGTTATCACTATCAAGTGAGCATTATGGAACCCAATGGGAGTTATCGGGTCTTCCATTATGAATGGGATCACTGATCAGGGCGATCTGGACCTTTACTTCCATAGTTGGAAAACCTTTTTTCTAGGTCTCTTCTCTAATGTTGAAGGATAGTGGTTGTGGATATGAGTATGGGTTACCTCTTATGGTGGATGATTTTCCAGAGGTTTTTTCAAATGATTTTCCAGTGGATTTCACCATTGATTTGGAAATGGGATCACAACTATTATCTCTTCCCTCATATCATATGGCCCCCACTGAGTTGAGCGAATTAAAGATATAGTTAGATGATTTGGAATCAAAATGATTCATTTTCCCAAGAATCTCACCTTGAACTTCCCTATTTCTATTTTCAAATAAGGATAATGGATTCCTATGGTTGTGTATTTATTACATAAGATTAATAAGGTAACAATCAAGAACAAATACCCATTTCAACATATTAATGATTTTATTTATCAGCTCAAGAGGGAAAAGTGGTTATCTAAGATTGATCTACACTCCGAGTACCATCAGGTCCAATTCAAATAGGTGGATGTACATAAGACATCCTTTTGAAGCAGTTATGACCACTTTGAGTATTTGGTCATTCCATTCTATTTGATGATTGATCCAGTGGTTTTCATGGAGCTTATGAATGGGTTTTTTCATAAGTACCTCGATTATTTTATTTTGGTGCTTTTATATGGCATCCTAGTCTATTCTATGATATAATAGGAGCATCAGAAGAAATTAAAGATCACACTAGGAACTCTTAGAGATCATTTTCTCTATGCTAATATCTTTAAGTGTACTTTATGGATCAGGGAAGTAAATTTTTTATGCCACATGATTTCATAATGTGGGGTTTTAGTGGACCTCGAGGAAATCATAACAGTAATTTCATGGGATCAAATAATAAATGCCTTCTAGATAATTATATTTTTGGACATGGAAGGTTATTACATGCAGTCTATTAGGGAATTATCACAACTTTCTCTGCCCATGACCATAATTACCATGAAGAGGGTAAGATTTGAATAGAGATCATAATGATAGATATATTTTAAGGATCTTAAAAAGAATTTGACAACTACCCCTATTTTGATCTCATGTGAATCCAAAAAATGAATATTTGAGGATCTAGGTATAAGTCTTGGGTATGTGTTAATATAGGATTACCATGTGGTTTCCTATGTCTCTCACCAACTCCGAACATATGAAATGAATTTTCCAACCCACAACCTAGAACTAGTTTCATTTGTGCATGCATTGAAAATGTGGTTCTACTATCACTTCAATGAGAAATTTATGTTTTAATCATATCATAAAAGAATGGACTTCATTTTCTCTCATATAGATCTAAATATGAGGATGTATTGATGGGTTGAGTACCTCCTGGGGTTTGATTTCAATATCGTCTATATCCCAAGAAAATTTAATGTGGTATAGGATTCCCTAATAATTAATATTTCATTGAATACAGTAAATTATTTCAGTGATGAGTTTAATTTTATGGAATTATTTACCTAAATAAATCTGGAGACTAAGGATCATAGTCAATCACATTATTGGCCAGAATTCAGTTTATGTTTTCTCTTCTAGAGCTAATTGGAAAGAAAAATCCTAATTATGAATTGTTTTAGCACTCCAAGTAGATTCTCAATGTTGGGGAGGTGCTCAGTGAGTGGTTGTTGTCTCATAAGGGAATTATTCACTTTAGGGGCCACTTTATGGTTCCTTTATCATTGTGGAAGATGTTTATGCAGGATAGACACTAATATTAGTGGTTCATTCATCCTGGTACCGCCAATATGTTTTATGAAATACATCACCGGTTTTGGTGTCCTAGAATGAGGTATGATATAGCTGACTTTTTATCCCGATACTATATTTTTCAGCAGTTTAAAACCAAGCACCAAAGTCCCTTTGGTTTTCTTTAACCACTCCCCATTCCTACCTAGAAGTGGGATGAGGTCGCCACTAATTTCATCAAAGGATTACCTCATAAAACCCAATGAAGGAATTCTACTTTGGTGGTTATCGAGCAAATAACTTAGTCATCCCATTTCATTCCAATCAAGTATTCAACTAAAGTGGATGAGTTGGGCCAGTTATATATCTGTGAGATAGTGATGCTTCATGGTGTGTCATCAGCTATTGTTTTGGAAAGGGACCCTTTTTTTAAACCTATTGGTTTTGTTAAGTCCTTAAAATAGTAATGGGGTTATAGGTTAGGATTATTATGACATACCATCCTCAAATAGATGGTCATAAGGAGAGGGAAAATTAGATAGTGGAAGACATGCTCTGGAAATGTGTGATGGATTTTAGAGGCTCATGGGATAAACATTTGGGATTTTTGTGATTTCTATATAATATTAGTTGCCAATAATCTATTAAAATAGATCCCTTTTAGGTTCTCTATATTCATCCATTCCCGTAGCCTTTCTATTTGATAGATGTGGTCGAGAATTTTTTACTGGGATAGAGCCTTATGAAAGAGATATCTGGTAATGTCCGGTTGATCAGGTAGTAGTTATTGATGAAACAGAGCCTCCATAAGACTTATGTCAATCAGATATTTTCTGCGTTATAATTATTAGTGGGTGATTGGGTGTTTATAAAGGTAGCACCTTGCCTGGGTCACCATATTCTTGGTAAGATGGGGAAGCTGACGCTGAGGTATGTCAGACCTTTTGATATTAACAAAATAGTTGGCAAGGAGGAATACCAATTATATTTACTATCTCAGTTGATGTAGATCCATGATATGTTCTATTTCATACAATTAAATAATTATAACACAAACTCATCTCATGTGACTAACTAGTAAGATCTGGAACTGGAATCTGATTTGTCAGTTCTTGGGTGACTGATGTGAATTGGTGATTCCCAAGTGATAATGCTTTAGGATAAATCCATATTATTAGTTCTGATTCTTTGGAAGCGCGATAGTGATGAGCATGATAAATGGGTACATAATACTTGGGAGGAAGAATAGTATCCACATTTATTCTCTTATCTGACCTAAGTTTGACATTCCAATGGTGGAAAGTTTTCAAAATGGATAGAATTAGAGCATCCATGGTGTTATTTTGAGGTATTTCCATTTTTTTTGGGTATTATCTTTATTACATGGTTTTCCTGAGATTTTTTTAGGAAAGTTTATAATTTTGGGTTAGACTATAGGACAAAATAGTTGGGGCATAGTTGGTAGAAACTGTACCTCATCCTAGTGAAAATGTGCTCCTTGGACAGTGGAACTGTTGAGGTCACACGACCTATGCATCACTCTTTGCCTAATTGTGCACCTAATACAATGGAACTATATAAGGAACACACCTAGTCACATGGGTGTGAACCCCCTCCAGAAAAATCATATGGCCTATTTTCCCTTTGGATAGAGGCACCCCATGGTAGGCTCATGATCTGAAAGATAGTGCGAACCAACCATGTGGCCTGCCAAATCATTAAAAATGTTGAGATTCCAAAACTACCCCATTCCTATTTTATCACCAAATCACTCATTTTCTCAACTCATTCAGCCCTCTAGACCTATCCCCACCCCTCTCCTCCTTGTCTTATCCCTTGGGATCCATTTCATTGTGGATTTGGCCCTAGATCTTTAAGAATCCATCAAGTAAGTCCATAATCTTCTTCCTTCATCTCCTCTTTTTCTCTCTTATTTCCTCCACTGTGTGTTCTTATTTCATCAGTAAGGAATTTTACCTATGTTCGGTCCAATATCCATTTATCATGTTAAATATTATCATTTATGGTGTTATTTTTCTTCCATAAAGTTTCTCCTTAGTGCAGGTTGTGGTTTTTAACCATTTGTGGAATTTTCTTAGCAAGAGGTAGGTGGTTCTATGACTTGGCATCAATTGATAATTTTATTATTCTTGTTTTAGTTTTCAAATGGTTTTCATAAATTTTGTGGGTGGTGTGAAAGGTGTTTTACATGGATTTTGTTGTGGGTTTATTATCGAAAAGATAAATTTCCTTGTATATATATGGTTGTTTAGACGGTGTCATTTAAATTGATGTAATTATGGAAATTGAATAGAGAACTTGAGAATACTGGGTAGTCTAGGTGGGTTACTATGGACTATTACATCATTTTGGTCAGTTGGGTAATGACTCATACTCTCTAACTAGGTCATTCTATAACACTAAATACATATATGATAATGAATTAGGGATCACAGTAACATTATATGATACCTCTCTAGTAGCTTGTTCACAATAACATTATACATGGTATGACCATTTAGGTACAAGGATCATAGGGCCCTAATCACCTAGCTACATAGTGAGTTTTCCATGGTTAATTGATTTTGTTTTTAGAAATTTAAATTTATATTTTTATCTCTTTCCAGTTTATTTATAAATAAAAGTCAATTTTATTTAAATTTTTTCAATCCATACTTTTTCTAAACTAGAATTTTAATTTATCATTTAATTTCATTGCTCACACCCTCAGTTGTATATAAATATTTTTCTATATGAATTGGGTAAAGCAGAGGCCTTCCATGGAGGTGATGGTGGTTTTATATTATATCAACTTCCTTTTTTTGGGTGTTTATGGTTGTGGCTTGGGTTTTGGATCACATGATACATGGAGGGTTTTTTTTTTGGGTAGTTGGTTCCCATACTCATCTTGGTTATTTTGGTTTTTTATGTAAATGTTTAAATTTTAACTCATGTTGTATTGTTTTATTTTATATACTCGGTTATTCATGTTGGTTGTGATGTGATATATCAATTTTCTAGGTTGATTGTGATTTATTTTCATGGGAATAATAATTACTAAAGGCGTTTCTTGCTTCCCAAACACTAGTTTCCAGCCCAGGGAGATCAGGAACACCCTTTAGGTCATGCCACCGACCGAGTTGGGTGTCGGGTTAGGTGGAATCGTGGTATCATTCATGAGAGATATATATTTCAATTTCAATATTATTTTTAAGACTATTAATTCACTTAGGAAGAAAAATTTAGACATAAATCAAGTGATGCGACTTCTGATATGTCTACCTGACAAGTAGAGAGGAAAATCTATTTCCATTAGGGAATCTCATGAAATCAATAATCTATTAGTAAAATAGATTTTTATAAATATTATGATTTATAATGAGGAATTTGAAATAAACATAGTGGATTTTGATCTAAAGAAAAAGTTATTATCCTTCAAGACTTCAAACTCAATGCTAAAAGAAATTATCAAAGATGAAAGTTAGAGTGATGATAAATCACTCCCATACAGTGATGAGGAAATGAATCACCTAAAAATGATTCAAAAATTTATAGAGTAAGAATATGTTTTTCAAGAAATAAAATTATAGATATACTTATAACAATAAATCAAATTTAAGTAAATAATGAAAAAAGGTTGATTCCTCTAATAAAGTGATCTTTTATGAGTTTAAAATAAAAGGATGAATCAAGGAAGATTTTCCTAAGTTGAAATATAAGATAAAGTATAGGGAAAATGTTAAAATTTATAAAAAGGCTATAAAATCATCCTATAATACCTCTTCGAATAGTTTAAGTGACATTTACTTGAGAAAATAAGACAAAAATGATAGTACAAACATGTGTTTCCTGATAAACACATCTGAGGTATCAATAATTTTTCAAGTGATTTCCATATTTATAATTTTTATGAGATTAAAAAAACTTCATTGATGATTTATTTTAGTATTAAAACATGATTAAGTATACCTTTAATGAGCTTAAGGATAGATAAAAATATTAAAGAAGTAGTATGCTTTAACAGTTCACCATAAAACTAGTTTTTCTATAGAAAAATATGTGAATGATCAACTATTAAATGAAAAAATGAGCTTGAAATATCAATTGATAAATTAAATAAGGGTCTCTATAGATTTAATAATGATATAAAAACTCTGACTTTGATGATTAGAAAGAAAATTAATCCAAAATATACTACTGGAATTGGTTACCATCCTTGATAGAGAAATATTTATAAGAAAAAAAATTCCTAGTTCTAGTTCTGATAAGACTATAAATAGTTATTATTCTTTTGGACACAAAAAAGTTTTTATTTATAAATGATTACATTTTTTTTGGGAAACTAGTTAAACAAATTTTATTAATAAATATCTTATTACTAACATTTCTGGATCCATGATAATATGGGTTCGAGAATCATTTATTGTATAAACTTTGTTGTTGGAAAACTGATTGAAGAGTAACAGTAAAAATATATGGTATCTAAATAATGGATACTCCAAACATATGACTAGTGACTACTCAAGTTTCAAGAACCTTATCAAAGTGGATAGTGGACATGTCACTTTTGGTGAAAATGTGAATGAAAAAAAATCATTTGCTCAAATCAGTAACTCTAATACTGTTTTTATTTCTAAAGTTTTATTATAAATGGATTAAATTATAATCTACTCAATATATCATAGTTATGTGATTATTTTTATCTTGTTAAGTTTTAAAATATTTCTTGAAAATTTTACAATGCCAAACATGTTTTAGTTTTTTCTAATTTTTGTAATGATAATGTTTATATTGTTGATTTGAATTCATTATTTTCTCAAAATAATTATTGTTTATGTTTCTCTCAAAAAGAATCTTATATTTGGAATAGGAGACTAGGTCATTACAACTAACACTCACATAGGAAACTAACTATTAAATTACTAGTCAAGGATCTCCCTAAACTAGAATCTGTAATAGACAAAGTTTGTAATCCCTGTCAAATAGGAAAGCAGTAAAAAATATCCTTCAGACGAAAGAAATAAGTTTCAACTTCTCAAACACAAGAGTTATTTAAAATGGATTTTTTATACATTGTAAAGTTTCTAATTTAACAAGAAAACATTATTCTTATGTTATAGTGGATGATTGTTCAGGATACACATGGGTGTTTTTTCATAATCATAATGGTGAATCTCCATCCTTTTTATCTAAATATAATAAATCTATAACAAATATTAGTGGACATACAATAAAAACATTAAAAATTGATCATGGATGTGAGTTTAAAAATCAATAATTCAAATATCTATACTCAAAACATGGATATATTCATAACTATATTTTCTCCTAAGACCCTATAGTAGAATGGTGTCATATAAAGGAGAAACAGAACCCTTCAAGAAATTTCATAAACCATTCTCAATGAATATGATATACCTATCTATTTTTTGGGTAGAATATATGACTATGGATTTATATATTATTAATATATTTATAGTTATACATATTTTTAAGAAACCCCCATTTGAGTAATGAAATTGAAGAAAACTAAAAGTTTATTAATTTAGATTTTTTGTTTTTAAAGTCTCCATACTCAATAAATAATATAATTTAGACAAGTTTTCATACCAATGTGATGAATGAATTTTCCTTGGATATTCAACATCTATTAAATCATATAGGGTATTAAATAAAATTAATGATATTATGGAAGAATATATACATATAAAATTTGATTAAATAGATCCACATGATCCTAAGACCCATTTAGAAGAAATTGAGGATGTTCTTTCTAACTTAGATATCAATTTCAAGCCTCATAATAATTATATCAAACCATATGTAGAAAAATAACCCAATTATGAGAATATTTTTGAACCAAAAACTATATAAGAAAATGAATTATCAAATACTTCCATCCATGGAGCTATTAGAACTCATAGAGACTATGTTTTAGATTTTATTGTTGGATACCTTGATAAAGGAAATCAGCCTATTTCTTCTCTTAGAAATCAGATTAAACATCAAGAATTCTTGTCACAAATTAAACCTAATAACATAAATGAAGTAATCATTATGAATTTAGGGTAATAGAAATGAAATAAGAATTTAATTGTTTTTATATTAACATATTTTGGGAACTAGTAGAAATAACCAAGGACTTCTAGTCCATTAATACTAAGTGGGTGTTTAAAAACAAGCTTGATGAGTCCAGTATTATAATTAGAAAAAATATATATTTTTTCACAATAATATATTCAAGAAGAATGTATTGGCTATGAGGAAACCATTACACTAATCACTATACTTGAATCTATCATAATTTTCTTACCTATGCAACACATTTTAATTTAAAATTATATCAAATGGATATCAATAGTGCATTCATAAATGGTTATATAATTGTGGATGTTTTTAATGAAAACCCCTCAATATTTCAAAACCCTCATCTTCCGAATCATTTATTTAAATTAACGAAAGCATTATATTGTTTAAAACGGGATCTTATAACCTGGTGTCATAATATCATCTCATTTTTTATTTCTAAAGGATTTTCTAATGGAATATTTGATCATACTTTATTTATTAAGATAATCTAAAAAGATGTTTTAGTTATAAAAATATATGTTGATGATATTATCTTTGAAACTTCAATAAATTATTTTTTTATTTAATTTTCAAAAATTATGAAAAATGAATTTGAAATGAGTTTCATGAGTGAGTTAAAATTCTTACTTGGTTTTTATATTTTCTAAAATAAAGAAAGAATTTTTTTAAATTAAACTAAGTACACTAAAGTTCATTAAAAAAGTTCCGGTATGTATAGCAATAAGGATAGTGATTCTCTCATGAGTGTAAGTTGTAAATAGGATCTTGAAAAAAATAGCAAATTGTTTTATCAAACCCCTTATAGAGTCATGATTGGAATTTTACTATAATTAACTACTATCTGGTCGAATATTATGTTTAGATTGTGCATGTGTGCTCATTTTCAATAAAATTCAAATGAATCACATTTTCTTGTTGTGAAAATAATTTTTAAATACCTCAAAAATTCAACCAACTTAGGAATATTTTATTTTAAAGAATAGGTATTTGATATATTTAGTTATTCAGATACATATTTTGATGGTTTTAAGTTGTATATAAAGATAACTTCTAGTACATGTCACTTTTTGAGAAAGTCTCTAGTTTCATGGGGTAGTGTGAAGAAGAATTGTGTTTCATTATCTACTACTGAAGCTGAGTACATAGATACAGATTGTTATTTTTCACATATTCTATGGATATATAACACATTACTAGACTATGGATATTAATTTCAACATGCCCCTATAAACTGTGATAATACAAGTTTAAAAAATATTTCAATTAATATTATTTCACACTCAAGGTCAAAAAATATTGGTACAATACATTAATTTTTGAGAGATAATTTTCAAAAAGGTGATATAACTCTTGAATTTATGGTTACTAAACATCATCTGGATAATATATTTTCAAAGCCATTGAATTTTGAGAGAATGAGTTATATCATAAATTAACTTGGAAAGACTAATTATTTCAAGATAATATTATTATCTTATAAATATTGTGTTTGGTTAATACTTAGTTATCTTATATATGTAAAGTATTTCTAACCATGATGTATAGTTCACATGGTAAGTATACTGACTATGAGTTTTTGTTTGTAAGGTCAATATACCTATTGTGACCAGTTGATCATGGTATTAGTATACCTATCATGAAACTTAACTCACATAGCCATTTTGTCTATAGTGAAAATTAACTAACACAATCACTACTTACCTATAATGGATTTTTTATTCATGTGGTTAGTATACTGACCATGGGGTCATAGTCAGTATACATATTGTACCCTTGTTTTCATAGATCCATGGATAGTATAACAACCATTTCTATTTTATACGTAGAATATTTTATTAAAATGTTCTAGTGGGAGTTCACTTAAGTTTATTATTATTTTATCCCTAAATTATTGAATTTTAAAATTCAAATGAGAATCTGGATTGACACTTGACTTTTCCTATAAACCCTTTCAAAACCTAAACTACTATCTTAACCCCCTTTCAAAATTCCTCTTACTCTCGAACCCAAATCGTCCTGTTCAAATTGAAATATAAGTATGTTTAGGATGAATCATGTTGTTAATTCTACACCTCCTATCAAATATCCTCATAAAAAGAAATCAAATAAAATAAATGTTAGCTCTATCATTGTAGATAATCCAATAAATATGCATTTAGTCAATCGATATGTGTGTGTTGAGAAATAAATTGATTTTAAATGGCTTTAGTTGAAAAAATTAATAGTGTGGGAAGTGAATCATAATTAGTTATGGGATGATTAGTTTAAACATAATAGTAATCTATTTTACGCAAGGATTGTTAATGATTTTTAGGCACATTTGGAATTTTCCCATGGAGTGAAAAGAGATATCTTTCAGACTATGATGAATGGGAAATTTCTAGAATTTCCTTCAAATCATTAGGAAAAAAGTGTAATAGTCCAAAAAAGGGTGAGTATTTTGATTTCTAGATATCTTATGTAATCAACCATGCTCACTTATAATTCCAAAGTTCCTTAGAAGAGATGACTGGGAATAGAACCCCTAGAAAGATAACTATTGTAGAGTTAAATAGTGAATACCCATAATTAGTAATGTTTATAAAACACCTAATTTATCTTAGAAAATGTGGATTCAATATCATGAGGAATAAAGAGTTTCTATTTCAATTTTATGATGAAAAATTGGATTCTGATAAAATTTTCAAGGTATTTGATGAGGCACATAAATGAATTGTATAATCCCTCTTATAAATTCAATTAATTACCTTATCCAAAATTTACCTCATCCTTATTAGAATATAAGGTTGTAATACCTAATTGGGAGGAAATTATTACATATTTAGATGGTTTTACTTTTCTCAAATGCTCTGCAGTCACATGAAATTCAAGTGGAACCCATGGAAAAGAGAGTGCATGGAAGACCCTAAGAAACTTTATGAGTGGTCTAACCCTGTGAGATGTCTAGTTAGACCAAGGTATCTAGTGGATCTTGGACTTGATCCTAATGAAGTG
Organism: Viscum album; assembly: GCA_963277665.1. Lineage (NCBI taxonomy): Eukaryota > Viridiplantae > Streptophyta > Magnoliopsida > Santalales > Viscaceae > Viscum > Viscum album. The sequence continues at coordinate 1,078,964,255 of OY728150.1, forward strand.
GTTGTATATTCTTATGATGAAGTGGTTTTTGGTATGGAAGAAGTAGAAGTTGAGAGAGTCCATGAATAAGAAGGAGAAGTAGAAGGAGAAGGATATGAATAAGAGGTTGAGATAGAAGATCTTAATGAGGAAGACAGGGTGGCTTTTGAGGATGCTGTTCTAGTTTCACCATTCATGTATTTTGAACCACCTAACTTTACTCTTCCTTTACCCTCTCATTAAGAAGATCTAAATTCTAAGGAACTTTTTGATAGATAAGTTTTTGTTAGTTGATATGTGGATTAACCAAAATGGGATGAGTCTAAAGACTCTGAAGAATTTGAAAGTAGTTCAATTGGATATCCAGTAATAGGAATTACCCTCAGAAAACCTATACCATAAGCACATTATAAAGGCTAAGAAGTACCATGGATATTCTATTTTTATCTTAGACTATCCAAAGTCTGATGATGGTGATGATAATGGGGGAGGTCCACCTAGACATGGTGGATCTTCCATCCCTTCAGCTCAAACGGTGTTAGAGTGAGATCTAATTACTGATATAGATTCACAAGATAGACTTGAGATCTCTTATTTTATAACCTAAGTTTACCAGACTCTAAAAAAAATTTCAGACTCCCACCAAGGCTTATGGTAAATCTAAGAAATGGAATTCTTATGGTGTAGATGTTGAAGCTTAAACCCATATTATTCATGAAGAGGAAGTAAATTTTGATAAGTATGAAAGATATAGATCAATAGAGGTTTTATCATTATTAGATGGTAGTCATAATGTTTAGGATCAATTCACTTCTAATCCATCTTCTATACCTTCTATATCTTATTTCACTAAAGATTATTTGAATGAGTTCAAATCATATATGATGGTTGTATTCATGGAAGTGTTTCTCTGTTTTGTAAATTATTTAATGTCAAATTGAGAATCAGATATTTAAAATATGGTGATGTAGTTAATTTCACATCTTCAACCAAAATTCTATCTTAATAATAATCTAATTAGAAACAATATTGAGGATTTTAGAGCACAAACTGGTTCTCTGTAATCGGATTTATATGATATGATGTTGTGGTTATATCAGTTATTCATGAATGTAATGTTTCAAACTATACTTTCTCATATGCTTCCTCCTGGTTCTCTTGTACAACCATATTTTTATGAATATAAAATTAGATAGCTCATAAGATGATAGTTAATGATTTTCTTTGACGAGTTTAATTCATTAAAGGAAGTGGTGTTTAATGGATTTCAAACACATGTTTCTAAAAATTTAGAAATGGTTTGGAAAGATGTCAGGAAAGTTGGGTAAGATAGAGAAATGATCATGAAGACCATAGAATTATTCCTAAGTCATATATTCCCCATGTCATATTTTAACTTTATATTCTAAACTCTTTATTTGGATATTAAGAAGCCACATTTGACACATGATTTTAAGTCACTTGTTTAGAATCCCAATGTGCTTACTCCAATGTTTGAATCCTTCATGGAGAATAGAGAAGACATTCTTTAGACTTCGGAGCATGGATCTCAGGCATTCATTGATTTTACCAGGATGATGAAACCCTAACTTTACACTGATCATACATTTGTGCTAGATATTTTTGTTAAACCTATGTCTTAAATTATCAAAACATCCTCTACCCTTAATCCTTTTATATTATCTCTTATATAGGCACTTGAGAATTTGTGACCTATTTTGAGATGTACAGTCATTAGTGATCATGATTTCACCTCTTCACCTCAGACCACCTATTCTATCCCTACCACTTCTTCCAAATTAATGGATTATAGCCTTATTTTAGATATTAGGGAAGTCATAAATTCAAATTCTAAGTATAATTCCATATAGGTACTTCTTTGAACCCTTATTGTAATATCTTTTGGAATGTAAATGAAATACTCTTTTTTATTCTCACATACCTTAATATTTTTCCTATTATGATAATATTTTCTCTCTTATTTACTTTTTGATAATCTCAAAATGGGGATTAAATGTGATAGTTAATGTGGGAACAAAATTAAATTCACCAAAAAAATTAACATAATGAATAAAAAGTGTTTTTCATTCATTCTAACTTTACTTTTGATGTATTCAATTCATTTAAATTTAAATTTCATGATTTTTGATCATCAAAAAGGGGCATATTGTTAGATTAGACAAGTAACTATTTATTTAAAAGACCCCAAATTAGGTTTATAATATTATTAATTAATTTCATGATTTATTTTATTCAACTAATTTTTAGTAAAACTTAAAAAAAATTCTTTGTATGGAACTTACCATGCATACCTACCATAAGAATACAATCTACTGACCATGAATTTCAAGTGACCAAATGTGTACTAAACCTACCATATAAACAAATGAACTTATCATGTTAAGTTATGATCCTACTACATGAATAAAATAAGCTATCATGCGATTTTAATTAAAATTTTACTAAGTAATGTACTGACTACATGTGTTATTATAAATATCACATGAAGAGTCACACCCAAAACAAGGAAAAGTCAAGTGATCATGAGAAGAAAAGTATTAACTACATGAAGAAATGTACTTAACGCATTAAGAAGAGTACTTACTGTATAAAGGAATGAAGTTTTCATGCCTAGTTTCCATGCCAACTGACTGTGCTTAGTAACCTTGAGGAAAATTGATTATGCCTAAGTGAATACCAAGCTATCATGTCTCATTTAACCAATGTATTATTTTAAAATTTCAAGAGACTACTTTTTGAATCATTAATTATAGAGTCGGTGTAATTAAGGATACAATGAATGCTTTTCAATGAGTATTTTGGGAAGAAGTTATTTTTAAGACAAAGAAGTGATTATGGATGAGTAGTGGAATATACTATTATAAATAAAAACATAGGAGCATATGTGTGCACATTTTCTATACATAGGACTTCTTCATAACACTTTATGAATCTCTATTTTACTGTACTTATATACAAACATAGTTGAATATTTTCAAGGAGAAATTAAAAGACTTCTGAACAACCGAAGCTTCTCAGATTGAGTTGTGCCTAATTTTCACTTCTCTCGTATATTTCTATTTATTTTTAATATTATCCTTCGAACTATATTTTATTTAATTTTTTTTAACTATAAACACAATATCCTTTTCAAAAATAGATTGTAATTGACACTTTCTTTAAAAAAAATTCAGTTTTAATCCCATGTATGACTATGGAAGGGTTTATGGGAGACTTGGATATCTTTTATCCAATGTATAAATGTGGATAAGGAACTATTCTTTGAAATATTTTTGTGATACTATGTAAAATCTAGTCTAAGTTATGGATTAGTTTATTTTATAATATCATTATTGGCAGTAGGTTATTTCCAAGTAGAGGGGATTATATATTGGCTTAAGAATGAACCCCTTGTTTATTCCGTTGTGTTATTTATGGTTTTTTACTCTGTTTCTAAAATATATATCTATTTTCGAAATTATATAAAAAACTTTACTTTGATAATTTTAATTAACTACTATAAAGACCTCAACCCTGGTATCCCTGAGTTAATGGTTACTTTATTACATTGTCATAATAAATAAGTAAACAAGTAATCACATTCCAATGGACTAAACAATTTAGTAGTTATTGAAAACTAGATACATACTTGAATCTTAAATTATAATTTAAAATATAAAAATAAAACATATTGAATCCTTTTAGGATACCATTAATCTCTTTTCTTATCCTTGTATATCAATCATAATAAACTTCTTGGTATCCTGGTGAAAAATAAAACATAGGAAATGGGTGATCTTAGATGCTCGGTAAGTGTTAAGTGTAGTAGAAGTTGTCATAAATATGTATAAAAAATTATGTAAATTTAAATAATTAAAACACTTTCTATTTAATAAATAAATTGAGTATTATATGGCTAGAATAAAATATGATGAAATAATTCTAGATAAATAATAACATGAGTTTAAAACATAACCATAAATATTCTACATATTGAATAATTGCATGGAAATAAATAAATAATATAATGATGAGGGAATGAATAATGTTAGAAATTTGAAACATACCATCAATACTTCCTGAAAATAATATTATTTTCAAGGCTTCATTCCAAGAATCTAACATCATCAAGGCTTCATCCTAAGAATATAATAAATGGGTAAGACCTTGGCCAAAACCTAATCTAGTTGTCTCATTAGACCTACCAATATATCGAGGGGTTATAGAACGCCCATACAATCACTTAATAAGCTCAGTTAGTTACTCATATAAAAGGGGTGAAACATAATCATCATATACATTTTAATTAAAATGAGCATATTAAATGTAAATAAGTTTCCCCAATCAGTAAACATAATCACAAACCATCCAGAGTAATATGGTGAATGGTATCTCAATATTACATTACCAATCAAAATAATCATAAAACATTAAATAAAATATGGTATAAGTTATCATAAGAGATAAACCTCAATGAATCTTAAGTTTACATAAATTATTTTTACATAGATGAAAATACATTAAATGAGATCTTTGAAAAAATATTAAGGAAAATACCCTTTTCACTTTGAAAATCACTTAAGTTTAAAATATCACGTAATTATAAAAGAAAAAATTTTATTTTAAAAGAACAATGTAAACTTGTAAAGGAATATTTAAGTCATTAAGGAATTACAAAAAATAAAAAATGTACTCATTATGTATAATTTAAAAAACATTTCTTTCATATTTTTATCAGAAAAGTCACAAAGTACCTTGTTTAGAAAAGGACAAAATTATTTCTTTCAAACCATTTTGTAAAGAGGTAAAACAATTATAAAAAAACTAAATAATTTTAATATAATAGTAAAAACCTTTTTGAAAACATTTTTAGAGAACATAGGCTTGGAATAGAAATATTCCCCTACAAAGACTTAAACAAAACAATCTCGAATGAGATTGTGAAATAAACCCTTATTATTTTGAAATGAGTAGAATCATGTTCCCTATGAAAGAATAGAATTTAATAAGACATTAAATATAATGAGAATAAATAAATTCATGATATAAAATATCAAAGGTTAATTATATACACCTAATCAAATATTATATGTGAATAACATCAAAATATGCCTCAATGAAAGAAAATTGAGATGATGTCCCATACTATGATCACATCATTGAAGTGAGCATTAATAAAAGGAATATATTTTGTGTATCTACTATAAATAAACATAAAAAAATGTAAATACAATATAAGATAATTAAAATTTATTTCCCACATAATCTTATCATGATAAAATCAATTAAATATAATTTTAACCCAATGGATGGAAATTGAGTTAAGAAATCCATTACCTCATGTTTCCCATTAGTTTTGTGTAATTCAACCTCCCCTATAATGATTTAAAGAATATTATTAATTTATTAAAGAACTATATTAATATTTATAATACCTTATATTATCCTTTTTTAAAATATTATTATCGGTTCATTAATAATATTTGATTGTTTTCATTGTTTTGGGTGTGTTCATTTCATGGTTTCATGGTCAGTTCAATTGTTTATAATTTTTGATGTTCTTGTCAAATGGAAATAAAATTAAAAATGTAAAATGAAACTATATAAATGAAAATACATAAGTTAAAATGGTTCTATATATCATTTTTTTATTCTTATATGATGATGGTTCATTTGATAAAAGTTAGTGATAAACGTTTAGTTTATTTTAGCTGTTTTTCTAACCATCGTGAACTAGTTTCATTTTATTTAATATTATGTATATATACTAGTTATAATACATAAAATAAATTATAATATACCTATTAAAATCTATTTGACTAGAATAATACTATTATTACTAGCCTTGAAGGTGTTAATGGAAAATAGTCAAAATCATTATTCATAGAGATGCTTAACCACCATAATTTGGACAATGGTTTCATTTCTTTGAATAAGAGGATATAAGAACAGGGATGGATATAAGATATTAATTTATAAATATAATATTATATTATATACATGTTACATGATTTTTTATTATTTTATGGATTAATTAGGTGAGGATAAGGTAGAATAATAAAGTAAATTAAGAGAGGTGGTTTGAGAAAGTTACTTCTTAAATATCAACTCCTTGAAGGACCCCTTAAGGAACATGGAATTTGGTCATTGGGTGATACCAGATTCACTAGGACATGGGTATAGTGGTGAGGATCTGGTTTTTTATATATTTTAATAGATTCAATTATTTTTAGGAGAAAGTTGGTGGTGAGGGGTGGTATTTATACTTGAGGAGGGGTTGTTTTAAGCGATTAAATAATAATTATTTTATATTTAAAGCCAACCTCATTTTGATGGAATTAATTCCATAGAATTTGGTTGTTAATTAATGTTTTATATTATTTTTAATGTAGATAAACACATAAAACATCAATTTAATATTGTTTTTTCATGATTTTAAGATTTTACCTTTTAACTTTAACGCGCTGCATTATTTTACCTATACTGAGGTAAATATTTTTTTTACCATGGTAACTGTTATGTCTAAAAATGAAAAAGAAATTATAATTTAATTTGGGCCTAATGATTAAAAATATAGAATTCATTTTAATTTATTCAATTTATAAAATTGGAAAAAACAATTCTAAATATGTTATGTGTAAAACTCATAAAAATAGTTTTTAAGGTTAAAATCGTGGTTTTAAAAATTGTTAAGCATGTGTTTCTAAATGTAACTCCTTTATTATTATGTCATTAATTAAATAAATTTTGATCAATAATAAGGGTTAATAATTTTAAATCATTATCATATAATAATTATTCCATAAGAGTTATGGTATTTCATAAAAATAGTATTTTCACTTTTTAACCCCAAAATCAACATTTTTAAAAAAAATTCCAAAAAAAATTACCCTAAGATAATTTAGAAGTTATGAGCCTGAAAATTAAGTTTATATTATAAATATAACTCTCTAATTATTATAATTAAATCTTTTAAATAAATATCATTAATGATTTAAATTTGGAAATTTTATCAAAAAAAGAAACATTCTGACCATTATAATAGTTACTTGGGACTTTGCTAAAATATATTATCATAAAGAAAGTGTTTTATAATATGAAATTAACTTTTATATAAAACTTATATATTTACCATAAAATAAATTTTTAATATAATATGTTCATATTCTCCTAAAATGATACAATTTTTAATATATCATTAAATAATCCTAATGATCATTTAAATGTGTTGACATATCCAACAACAATAATAGCCAACTATTTTATTGAATAATTTAAATAATAAGAATCTAATATATTAGTTGAAAAACATAAATTATGATTATAATAATTCTCTATAAATAAATCATCATACTTACCCTTCCTCATTCACTTCAATTTGAATCAGGGTTCAGTATCATTTCCAAAATTAATATTGTATTACTAACTCTCTATTTCATTTCTATAACATTCTTTGTGGGTGGGATGATTCTAGTGGATTTAAGAAACCAAAATTTTTATATTTTACTTTATTTATTCTCTGTTAGTCATCCAATTATAATATTTTGATTAATAATAGTAATGGTTATAGACAGAATGTACCATAAAGTAATAAAGTGTTGTTAGTTTCCTAGTAAGTGTATTATATCCTTTTATTATTCCTGGTTGTAAACATTCTTTTCAAACTACAATGTAAAATGTTCTTATTAAATTTAAAAATAATTCTTTGTTCTCATAAAAAATCATTTTAAAATAAAACTTATATTAATATTCATAAAGGAATTTCTGGGGCACAAAATTCTTCCCCCCACAAAGAATTTATGCCCTTGAAATTTAAAATTACACTTAAAATGTAAAAGTTTGAGATTTTAAAATTAAATTGTGGGAAAACCACATTATAAAAATGGTTAATAAAACTTCCTCTTAAAATGAGGGAAACAAAAATGAGAATATCACCAAAAAAGAAGGTTTATAAATATGATATCATTAGTGGGAAGTGAAAATATGGACATAAAACAGAAATCTAACTATCAAGTTATAATGTAGAGTGATGGAAAACAAGATCACGAAATAGTTATACATCACCAAAATATAATTATCTGGTCAATTAAAATACCATTTATTTCTTATTAAGAAAAGTAAATAGATAAATGTTTTTTTTACAAAAACCTTTTCCTAGATTTGAGGGATTATTTTACTATCTTGATAAATCACTCAATAAAATAAACTCACTTGATTTAATTCCATATCATAATAATAATCTCATCCTTTTTTTGCTCTTCAATATATGGCAACTTAATTTATCACACCATGATATGGATATTAAATATGATTTTTTCATGCTTGAAGCAATTTTAATGAATCATAATATCCACTTGGCATTCCTTCAGCCCTTGAATATTTATTGAAAGAAAAATGTTTATCACATGTAATCCAATATTTTAAATAATATCCAGTATTCAAATTATCCATTACACACGTTTTTAATTGTAAATATCATCAAATATATTATCAAAAATATTCAAAATTCCAAAAAAAATTCAAATAACGTCACTAAATAAACTTATCATTAATCCCCCATAAAGTATATCTTAATGACACATGAAAATACCTTGGTCACATATTTTCCAAAATCATGATAATACCTTAAATTACCATAAATACTTAATAAAAACATGAATTATTCCTTATTCCTTAAATAAAACACGGATTTTTGGATATATTCCTAAAATCCAAACATGTAGTAAACTCTAGAAAAGATAACATGAACCACCAAATCCCTAACTTATTTCATGGTCACCGATGATATCACATAATCAGCTCATTATTATTATCTCAACATCAATCACATGCTAAGGTTTATCTTTACTTCAATCATGTGTTTTCAAATAAAATCTACTTTCCACTGAATCATTTTTTCTTGGTACCATTTGACACATGCTTTCAAACCCTTTAAAAATAGTACTATAGTGCAATCCTTAAATACATTGAGAATATAATCCATAAAATACTTTTAAGAAATATTTATTAGATTCAAATATCTTCTCAAATAATTATATATGATTCAAATTATTATTACTTTACATCACCTTCCTTTCATATGTCGTATATAGTCTCTTCATCGTCAGTAATATAACCATTACTCACACAAATTTCCCAAGATTTCACACTAGGACATCAGTTTTCATAATTACCATATTCTTCATGGTTAAAACATTTAACCATTGATAATTCCTTAGGGATACCTTTATTCTCATATATTTCATTAACCAAATATTTCATGATTTTTTTCATTGAAATTACTTTCATTATTTCCTTTTCCACACCCAAAACATTCTTTTGTTCCTATAATACATTCACTTGGGTGCTTTTTCTCACATTCTTGACATATAGGAAATTTAATCTTCTTTCCTCCATGGTATCCACCACCAGAACCCCTAGTGAACTCTATCCTTCTCTTATTTGGTGGATCCTAGAGTCAGTTAAGGAACATGTTGTTAATTATAAATCATGATCAATAGTTAGGCATAATAACAATATTCTTCAACCCATTCATTTTCCCATTTAGTTTCTTGAAAAAACATTTTCTATCACATTCATCATTAACTAATCTCCTTCCGGTTCCATCAATTGACTAAAACCAATAATCATAATGTCTAAAACAATAACATAATGGTAAATATTAGAATCATGATGAATCATTTATATAATTTCTAAATCATGACACCTTCTTAATATATAAATCATTAGGCTTAACTTATGTTATCCATGGTCATTACCAAATCTATTGGATATTATAACATACATATAATTATTAATTAATTTTGTTATAGGGTTATGTTCCATAATCTATACTTTCATAAATCTGGTTCCCAAGGTTTCTATTAAACATTCTCTAATACATACTATAAATACCCCCACTCTAGTAGCTGAGAGATGGTGGTTTCTTTATTAGAGTAGCATAATATACAAATAATTACATCTTGAAGGACCGAACGGTTTAATAGTTTTTTTGCATACATACTTGAACCATACATTATAATTAAAAATATAAAATACATCATAAAGAATAATTTTAGGACACTATTAATATCATATTTTAACCCTTCATATCAATCATAATAAACTTCTTATCATCCCGGGGAAAAATAAAACATAAGAAAGGGGTGAGCTCAGATGCTCAGTAGAGGTTAAGTACAGCAAAAGCTATTATATATAAGCATAAAAAATTATGGATAGGTAAATTACTAAAAAAATATTTCGTGTTATCAATATATTTATTATGATATGTCTATAATAAATTATTATCATATAATGTCATATAAATAATCACATTATCTAGAAAACTTCACCATGTAAATTCTACTAATCAAATAACCACATAGAAATCAATAACTAATCTTATAATGAGGGAATTAATAATATTGGATATCTGAAACATACCTTCGAGGATTAATTTCAGTAATATAATATTTTAAATGATTTATTCCATTAATATAACATCATCAAGTATTCATTCCAATAATATAATAAATGGGTAAGGCCTTAGCCAAACCCTAATCCAGTTTCACTCATGAGACCTACTGATGCATCGATGGGCTATAGTGGACCCTAATCATCACTTACTAAGTCCAATGAGTTCCTCATATGAAAGGGGAGAAACATAATCATCATATACATTAGTATTTAAACTATAATATTAATTTTAAATAACTTTATCTAATTAGTAAACACAATCACAAATCGTCCAGAGTAATATGGTGAATGGTATCTGACTATTATCTTCTAAATGAAATTTATCATAAAACATTCAACAATATATGGTATTTGATATCATAATTTATCAACCTCAATGAATCATAATATTTAACAAAGGATATTAACATATTTTAAAATACTTTAAATGAGATAATTGAAAATTTCTTGAGAAAAATTCCCTTTTCACTTTGAAAATCACTTATGATTAAAATGTCATGCAATTAAAAAATAAAAAAAATCTTCGAAAAGACAATTGTAAACTTATAAATGAATCATGAAAGAATTAAGGAATCATTATAGAAGGAAAATATTATCATGCCATATAATTTAAAAAACATTCTTATAATATTTTGGTTGGAAATGTCACAAAGTACCTTGTTTAGAAAATGATAAAACGGTTCCTTTAAAACCATTTTGTAAAAAGGTAAAACATGGGTAAAAATTATTTCAAATAATTTTAGGATAATATTAAAAACCTTTTTGAGAATATTTTTATAATACATGGACATGGAAGAGAAATATTCCCCATCAGATACTTAAACATAAACAGTCCCGAATGAGATTGTGAAATAAATCCTTATCACTTTATAATTAGTTTAATCATGTTCCACATGAATTAATAACATATAATAAGACTTTAAATATCATTAAAATAAATAAATTCAGGATATAACATGTAAAAGGGGAATTATATATGTGTTATAAATGATTATAGGTTCATAACATCTAAATATGACCCAATGAAATAAAATTGAGATGAAGTCCCTTACAAAGATCATATCATTGAAGTGAGCATTAATTTAATGAATATATTATTTGTATCTTATGAAAATAAAAATAAAATATGTTTAAATACAACATAATATAACAAAATTTCATTTCACAGATAATATTAGTATTACATATTCAATGAAGTATAATTTTTCCCAATGAATGGAAATTGAGTTAAGAAATCCCTTATCTTACGCTTCCCTTTATTTTTTTCATACCTAAAACTATAGTATAATGTCTTAAAGGATGTTATTAATTTATTAAAGAACTATATTAATATTTATATTACCTTAAATTATTGTTTTATGACATATTACAACCCGTTCATTAATAATATTTCATTATTTTCATTGTTTCGAGTGCAACCATTTCATGGTTTCATGGTCGGTTCACTTGTGTATAATTATGGATATTCTTGTTAAATGAAAATAAAACTATATAATTGAAATTAAATTGTATTAATTAATAAATATAATTATAAAAGGTCTTTTATATCATTTTTATTTCTTACGTGGGTATGATTCATTTGATAAAAGTTAATGAGAAATGTTTAGTTTATTTTTGTGGTTTTTTCGACCATCTTAGACTTGTTTTGTTTTATCTAATATTATGTGTATATGTTAGTTAAAAAACATAAAAAATCTTATATTTTTCCTATTAAAATATTATTTAACCATAATAATACTTTTATTACCATCCTTGAAGATAGTAATGGAAAAGTAAAAAAATCATTATTAACGGAGACAATTAAGCACCATAATTTGGACAACGATTTCATTTCTTTGAAAAAGAGGAGATAAGAAAAGGTATGGATATAAGATATTATATTATAAAAAAATTATTATATTATATAAATGATTTTTTAGTTAGTATTATTTTATGTATGAATTATTTGAAGATAAGGTGTAATAAAAAAAGAAATTATCAGAGGTGGTTTGAGAAAGTTACCTCATGAATATCACCTTCTTTAAGGACCCCTTAAGGAAAATGTAATTGGTTTTTGGGTGAGACTAGAAGTACATGGGTTTTGGTAGAGTGTGGAGGAGAATACTTGGCAGATATTTGAATATATTAAAGTCATGGGAGTAGAAATGGGGTGGTGAGGGTTCGTATTTATACTAGTGTTTTATATATGTTTTTGTTTCTAGTAAATAAAATAAAAAGTTAAAAGAGTGTTAAACATATATTAAATGAGTTATAATCAAACTTATAAGAAACATTATGAAATAAAGAATTATATAACTCTATTATTTTAATTAACTAGGAATATTTTTTAAATTAGGGGATTTAAGTTTTAAATATTTTAAACAGAAATTTTCAATAGGAAAATCAATTCACCCCACTCTTGAGTATTCCACTCTTACCAATATGCATTACTCTTGTATGTGATAATGTCATAAGAATGTATTTTACATTGAAAGGTAATGTAATTTCCCTACTATTATGGGAACCTATAGGATCCATGACATCATTCTTGAATAAATGTTTTGTGGCTGAATGATATTGTCTGACATGAAACAGATAATACTAGATATCAGGGGTTGGAGACACATTAGAAATTTAGACACCTTATCATTATGTTTAACCTTGGTAATCTCCAGTATATGAGGTTATGATAACAGACCTGATAATAGGAATTCAACATTTTCATTTTTCATTGGATGTTACTTTTTTCAAACATGTGTATTGATTCATAGACATTAATATTATCATTAATTAGTATCATGACTCACACACTATGATGTATTTTTGAAATCCATGATGACATATGATCATAGTAAGGTAAGATACATTGGGTACATCATGAGTGATATTTCATTAATGGATAATGTGAGAAAGGATTTATCCCTTGTGTCCGTTGAAGGAGGATGATATCTAAGGCCCTTTGATGAGAATGTAACTAATTAGATAAATTCATGGCCTTAGTGTTCAGTGGGAGAGTTAATTTATTGAAAGTAAAATAAAGAGAGACAGAACATATAGGTTGATGGAACAGGAATGCAACCCACTTGATTTGGGATATCATGGTAATGGATTATATTACCTAGTAAATTTTCATTAGAGGTTGGATTTCATTATGAAATTAACTTCTTTATTTATGGGTTACTTACTGTGTTCATATATGTTAACCTTGGAATTTAGGTGGTTATTCCAAATTCCACTAAGAAATAGGCCTAGAGGGTTGCATACTATGTTTTTCTACAATCTTAGTTAAATTATAGTATTTAATTCAACAAGTTAGAAAAAATAATATTTATTTAGTTTTGTTTGATCACCATAATTTATTCACAAGTTATTTTAAATAATAAGTGAGTTAGATAATAATAATAAATATTTATTTTTATGTTTGTTGAAAATAATATTTATTATATTTATCATAGAATAATGCAGTGAAATTTATTTATCAAATAGTAATTATTTAAGGATTGATAAATATCGACGAGGGAAAGCGGATTGAGCTTAATGGTATGATTTTAAAAAGTGTGAGTGGTATGTTTTTATATTATTTATGTGTTGTTAATTTCAATATATTAATAATATTATTATCATTATTAATGAATATGGGTTTAAATCAGAATATTAAAGATGGTAACGGGCTTTTGTGTGATTTTCCAACCCTAAAACTTCCATAATAAATATCTAATTACATAACTCTCTATAACTCACTTTTGGTGTGAAAAAGGGATAGATAGAGACCCTATAAATACCAACAGATATATTTAAATATCTAGAGTGCACTATTTCTTCCTACTCTCTAAAACCTTTGAGAGATCATCAAGAGTTCTTCCTTCTTTGAGAAGAATATGGTCATGATCAACCACAATCAATGCAAGTGATTAGGATTGGCTATGTAGAACCCTATGATTCAATAGAAACATTAAAATATTGTAGTGAACATGTAGATCACTGCTAGAGTTATTCTTCACTTGGATATTATAGAGGAATGATGATGTGATAAAATATAGTCAAACAGATCATCAATAATGTGATAATTACAAGTTGAGGCAATTCTATATCTGCTCATAAATTAATTCTAAATTACAAGTGAAGATTATCCTATTCTAATTTTGGAAATTTAAACTAATAAATTAATCTATAGTTCATGTGCTACATGATGTTTTAATCATGTTCAAAAATTATTATATGTAAATGAAAACTAAAAGCTGAGTTGTTCATAAAATCAAAGGATGCTTATTTGGTTCCCATAACCTGCATTAAAGACTATATCATAAGATGATAAAAATTAGAAGTTAACCCCTAGATATTATATAATATAATAAATTTATGATCTTATTCACTTGAATATGGATCTAGTGGTCAGTAAAGAAATTTTTTTATATTCTATAAAACTTAAAGAATAAATTCTACATGAAACTTTAGCTATACTAGTAAAAAAATCCCCCAGTATAAAGGGTTTAATTTATAAATAAAAACTTTTAAATAGTTTTTTTAAAGATTAAAATGTAATTATTATCGGGGTAACAAATATAAGAATTCAGCTGCCGATATGTAGTGATTTCACTTATTTGGAATTTAATTCCTTAGAAGATATACCATATTAGGTCCAACAAATATTAGAAAAGAAAACTTTTAGAACCCCAATTTTTATCATTTTTTGATGTAAATTCAATGTTAATTCCTTAAAAACATAAGGTTTTTGTCTTTTAAAATATTTAATCTTTTTTAGAGAATAATTTTTTTTCATTTCCTTCCTATTGAACATTTCTATCAAAATGGTTTACTCTTTGTAAAAAAGTAGTTAGTCTTGTAATGAGACCTTCTAGTGGATTAACATCATAGTCTGTTATTTCTTCCCGTATGCATCATATACTATAATGTTTTTCAAATTTTCTCCTTACACTAGTAAATTTAGATAATAACTTCTATAATTTTTCTTCATTTGGATTCAACTTAATCACCACACTTTTATATTCTACAAATAACATAATCTTTCACTTATTCCCCTTATTGGAAATTAATTTGGTATCTCTATTATCATATTTATATAACTCATAGCTATCTTCAAATGAGATAATAATTATTTTGCCTATATTTTGAGAAATTTACTTTGAGATCATTTATTTTTTAATTATCTATAACTAAATAAATATTCTCATTCTCATTTTGGATTTAATCAAGATCATATTTCATTACTATAGTATGAAAAAAAATATTCTTTTAACTCATGGGTATTTTTATCAAATTCACTCTTAGAATTTTAGATTATGACATCCTTAGTACTTAAAATATAGGTAAATTTTAAAATTTATTTCTTATACTTACTTGGCTCAGTTTTATTCTCAATAAAATTATTACTCGAGTCCTCCATAAGTCTTTAATAACATTTTATATGACACTTCAACCTCATAAATATATTATTTCAATTATCACTTGACTTTTCCTTCTTATCATATCTGAATACGATGAACTCTCATCACTAATTTATTACTCATGAAACAATAGATCTGTCACATTATTTTACAAGGGATATTCATATAATTATTTAGTACTACTAAATTTTCCATTGAAAAATCTTTCATTATTTAGAATTTTTACATTAGCATAAAATATAATTTTACTTAGACTATCATCACTTTCATTTAATGAATTGTCAGAAGTAATAGTATCTTCAATTTCACTCTAAGTGTCTAAATATTTAAATGATTTTATTTATTTCCTCATATAATATTTCTTTTTAGCTTTATTATCTTTTCTTTTAAGATTTAGATATTTGGGACCGGTATGAGCTGTCTTCTTACTTTTAAAGAAAAAAAATTTAGAAGAATTATCTTTTCTACTATACATTATATTTCTTATACTTCCATCCCTTCAATAATCTCTCCAAAAATTGTCACTTGTAAACATATTTCCCACCATGTTAGTAAAATAATATTCAATAATTTATGGACAAATCTCATTTAAAAACTTTTTGGAATTTTTTTTGATGTATCTAGATTTAATGTATATACTCGGGAATTTACTCCTCTAGTAGTAGATGCAAATGAAAACCCACTTTTATTATTTTATTTCTATATATATATTTTTAAACTACTCTAATATTTCATTAATGTTAATATCAAATCATCAATAATTATCTTGGTGATATGTTTTTTGTCATCAATAGCAATTATTTTTACTCCCATTCCTTCAGAAAAATGTCAATGATTTTCTCTACTAATTACTTATCCATTAATTCCTTCTCACCAAGAGACTGAAAACTATTCACAAGAATCATGAACCTATAATGAATCTTAGTAATGGATTCACAAATCATGAAATCAAATGGTTAATAGTCATCTTAAATAATATCCTTATTATTTTCAATAACTTTATAAGTTTTGAAATTTATTTTCTATTACTTATTTTAAATTCTACATAAAAAATTGCATGAAGAAAATTGACTATAAATATTTCTATAAATATCATATAATAAATTATTTCTGACATAGAAATTAAGTTTAAATTTATCCTTCTCATCCTGAGTAAAATTACCCACTTCTTTCCCTATAATATTATAACTTATAGTGAGCATGAGATTGTTCTTATCACCCTGGTTGATAAAATAAATATTCAACTGATAATTCCAATATTCATAGTCACCTCCATCAAAGATATGTGACTTTTTCGGATTCAAAGTATCAAAAGATCCAACCAAAATTCATACTATCATGAAAAAATGATATACTCTCTTATACAAATTATTATATGGAAACTATAATATGTTCTAGAAAAATTAAGAGTAATATTTAATACAAAATTTTTTCCTAGACAAGTGAAATAGGTAAATAATACCAGATGGGGTGAATTTTAGTCATTAAATAGGCATACAGTTCTAATCCAATTTATGTGTAAGTTGATAGGAAGATACTAATTCATATCATAGAAAATATTTAAAGAAAAATCATAGTGTAAAAAAAATATCTAAAGTAAACATTTAATCAAGACTAAAACTCAAAATAAATTAATTAGAAATAAAAACAAAATACATAGTATTTGATGAAATCCAAATACCCCAAAAAGTTATTATTACCAAACTAATTCCAATTAATATAATCCTTCTATTTTAAACTAGAGATACATATGGTTCGATTACCAGAACTAAGATATCCTATTTATAGAACCAAAACCCCCTTAACTATAAAATTGTTAGAATGTATCAAGTTCCACCACTAGAAATTATTCAACATAAATATTGGTGAAAATATTATCATCTAGATCTTCTCTTCAAACTCTATTTTTATTATTATATTTCTTACTCAGAATATCATAATTAACTTAACATAAATCCTACTTTTTGCCCTCAGAATCCCCTTGATCTCATAGTATCAAAAACATCTAGGTTCCATACATTGAAACCTCCTCAACCACACAGGTTTGGAAAGTAAATTAAATACAATGAGAAATTACAAAGTTCCTTTAAATGAAATTCTATAAAAATGTGACTCTTAGAATACACTTAGAAAAATTAAAGTGGTCAGAAATTATAAATGGGATTATGAAAATGCACATCATCAAAATTATCATGACCACTTTCAGCAATTTTCCAGCATATTTTGTTCCACTGTGTAGTGGGTTCGATTCATATGAGTTTATATAATGAACTTCAAATGATTGAATTTCAAATTTCTTGTGACCAGTTGTAACTATATCAATAGAAATATTCCATATTCTAGTGGATTCACCATAGGATCTATATCATTTTATGAAAATTGTCTTTCATTATCATAATGATCAATATCTTCTATTGAATATATTACACCATGGCTTCAGATTCTATGATAAATAGGATATATCTTCTCAATTCTCCAAAATGGTTCCAATGGTGGTTGTATTTATAAACATGATACTCAACCAAAAAATTCAAGTTAAATCATTCTTAATATAAAGTGTATTGTGATTTTCAAAAACAAGGATATGAAAGTGGTATTTTAACCTAACACACACAGTAACTGACATGCATTATGATAACACATGACCCATTCAATTTTAGATCATTTGAACACTTAAATTGATTTATAAGCCATAAATGTATCATCTTAATGATTCATAACCAAGTATAAACCATTCTTGAAGATATGGAAGTGGTAATGTACTCGCATACCATATTTTAAACTTATCATATGAAATGATAAAGACTAATAGAGAAATCCCAATGCCTCTTACAATATTTTTATATCATAACCTACCATTTGCATTATATGAATATCATGTGTTATAAGATAATGGATATTATAAATTAAAATATCCTAATTTATGCATTTCCAACAATCATCTCCTAAATAGTATCTTATATAAAAAATTTAACAGTCTAGTGAATTATTAAAGTGATGGGGATTTTCCATTGAGTTAGGACTCTTAAATTTTTTCTAACCTACTCTCTCATGTTCTTTAATTCTTATAATATATTTGTGAATTTCTATAATTCAACATGACATAACATATAAAATTAATCACATAGTATTTAATCTTAAATCAATTAATGTTAATATAATTCAATGAAAATCTAAAGTTATATAATGAATATCTAAAAAATAAATATAATGTTTGATTGTATATGTTGAATTTTATTATTTATTTTCATGCAATTCTTTTTTTTTGAATCATTTATGAGCATGGGATTTAATGTAAAATATAAGAATTATATTATTTTAATGATTCTTTATAAGATACTTTTATTTCATTAAAGATCACTGAATTTACCCGTGAATGATTCCTTTTAGATAATCTAGATTCATTCTCCTTCTATGTCCTATTTTTGCTATCATATGTGTACATGAACTTATATTAAGTGGTATATTTTTATATTGATTACCATTATTCATTAGTCTTCCTCGTTTTTTATCTTTATCTCACATTATGATTCAGTTAAATATTTCATAAAAATTCTTTCAAGGTAATTGTAATACCTCAATACATTAAAATATTTTTATTTTCTAATGAATAATGAAAAATACGGCATTCTAGTAAAAAAACTATCTTTTTGTTTAAATAATTATTAATATTAAACTATATATTAAATGGTTTTAAAAATTATAAAATATATATTATTCACATATTAATCAAATTCAGTTCATTGGAACTATTTTAATATAGAAAATAGATAAAAAGGCTTATTGAAATTTTGAATGTTTCTACATTAAAAACCCGCTTTCTCACCACATGTGCAGGATTAGCGTTAATCTTAATTTTCCCACTTATGTGTTTTTAATTTTGAAAAAAAATACATAAAAAATTGTAATTAGTAAAATATTTTTGGTCTAAAATTATCAAATTAATTTTTATAAAAAATATTAGTGAAAGTGATTAAAATTAATTATTGTGATTAAGGTAAGATTATGCTTAATAAGGAACTAAACCATAATCTTAAGGAGAAAAATTACATGTAAACTTTTCCAAAATTCATTGGCTTCCAATAATTAGATCATATCCCCACTTGTTTTTAATTTTATGGTTTATTGGGTTATTATTAAATATAAGTTCCTTATATAAAAGTTTAAGGAAAAATACAAAAAGGGGACTTTTCTTACCTTTAACATTTATAAAACTTTGATATATGTAAAAAATATCATATTTTCGGTTATACATATAATATTTAAAGATAAATGGGTTATTTTTATCATAATAATTTATCAATAATTTTTATATATGGTTTAGTTACATAAAATTCTTAAGAAATTCCAACATGGTGATTATTTTGTTAATAACTAACAAAAATAAATGATACTATAAATTTTAAAAGTGAAGTTAATTTATTGAATTATTATATTGATTTATTTATTTTAGATTAATATATCATGTTACACAACTATAAAATTAATATATTTGAATTATAATATTGATTTAATATTTTAAAATTAAAATTAAATAAATAATGTCAAAATTGGCATTATTGTTATCTTGCAATAAATGATATTTTAATAAATGATTTAAAATTAATAAAAATAATATATTCTTAAAAGTGACTATTAATTGTTAATAAATCTTAAATATGGTCTATTAATGGACCAATTTATCTTTTATAATTAACATATTTACCCATATAGTGTAAACATTTAGCTAACACAATTCAGGTTTTAGCATAATTTTAGCGTGTCACGGGTGCTTATTTTAAAATTAACATCCAAAACACAGGGGATTTTTATTTTATAAATTATAAATAATATTAATAATTTATTTTAAATATATTTTATAATAAATATCACTTTTTATTATTCTTAATTGTTAAATTACTCAGGTTAGAAAACTAGATGCTTTAATAAAAACTAAAATGATAAAATTGGGAAATCTTAGAAATTAATGAACAAAATAATTAAAATGAACTTATTTTAGTGTGGTGGAGGTTTTTATAGATCATAATTCTCCATTAATACATTATTTTTACATTTTTTAGGAATATTATGTAAGTTAAACCACCCATTAATGAATACCCTTTGGTATTTACGAGAGTGGCACTCCTTCTCCACTATAAAAGGTTCTCCTCTCCTCCCAATTAGACACACCTCTAAAGCCACTTTAGTTCAAAAAATATCTACAAAAATAGATCCTAAAAATACCTCCACTCATCCTAGAATAATTTTCTAAGTCATAAATCAATCCAAGGAATCCCTTTCATGCAAACAAAAAAGAGTTACCCGATTAATAGGTAACAAAATTCATTAAGCTTTTTAGTTTTATTTCAATTATCCAATCCCTAAAATATTGTTATTTCATGATTATATAAAACAAAGTATACTAAATATACTAGTATGTTTTTATGATATGTTTTTTACCTAAATTTATCCACACTTTCATCTAATGGGTAACAAACATATTGTCTTTGTGTACGGCGAACTATTGCCTCACAAAACGATGAGTGTTCATTTTTCCTTTACCACCTCTCATGGTGGCCATTATGATTGATACTCTATTTATATAAAATATATATTATATTCATAAAAATATAATATATTTAAGATTCAGTAATTCTTTTATAAAACAAACAATTATACATTCCATTTTTTATAAATATGATAACATCATTTGTGGAAGTGTGGACTACACAGAAATTATATATTTTTTATTTAAATAGAAAAAAATAATGACAGCATGTTATGGAATAGTAACATCAATGGAAACATGGGATCATGGAGGTCTGAAAAATTGAAGTCTAAGAGAATCTCTAAGAGCGACGTCCACACCACCTGGGGGCAGGGATCCAAGGGAGTTGAAAGTTGAGAGGGGAGATTCATGGGTTTCCCGGGAATCCAAAAAATCTGCCAGCCGGTTACCCTCACGCCACATGTGGAGGATCTCAGTATCATGAGGGATGAGATCCATGCACTTGCGAATGAGATAAGTGATATTCCAAGGTGGGGGTGTCTCCTTTAAGTGATCTCCAGATGATTTCTGAGTCTGTTTTCATAATGGTGAGAGGGATAGCCCGAGAGAGGCAGATCTCTAATCCAATATGCATGGCCTTGGCTTCGGTCACCAGAGAGTCACCCATACCAAGGTATGCTGTGAACGCGAGGATGGCGGAACCCATATTGGACCTAATGGCCCCACCTCCCCTCATGATTCCCTAGCCGCAAGACCCATCTATGTTGAGTGTGACCCCATCGGGAGGAGGAAACCATCTGACCCACAACCCTGGTGGTGAATGGGATGGAGGGTCAGGATGTCACAGCTTTGCAATAAAACGTCTAAGGGAAGGCTCTGACTCATGGTGTTTATGGAGGGAACCCAGATTGGAGGCGAGAATCCTGGTCCTAACACCCAAATCTCGGAGGGAGGGATGAGACCCATGGTGCCTTACCTAATTGCGCGCTTGCCAAATGCACTAAAAGCCAACGGCTATCAGAATTGACCGCCCATTAGCCTTATGTCTGGAGGGGCTCCATGAAACCAGTGGTGGAAGAAATCCTCAAAAGAAAAGGCCACCCATGGAAGGACCACGAACTCTTCAAGAACACTCCAAATATGGCTGACCCAGTCGTTGTGGAGGAAGAGACAGATTGCATATTCCTCTTTAGGGGATGAGCAACAGATGCATTGCGAGGCCATAGAGATACATTTTGCTTTGATGGCCATTTTTGTTGGAAGGGCATTATGTTGAACTCTCCAGATAAGAAAACTGAATTTAGGAGGGATATATTTTCCCCAGATAGTACATCCCCAGGGGTCACTGGCCGGTTGCAGAGAGGTGATATTCTTATAATCCTTTGATAAAAATCTACCTGAAGGAGAGCACCTGAAAATGAACCTTTCCATAGATCCTTCCATGAAGATGTCAAGGAAACGGTCTTCATGGGCTGGGATCACCACAACCCTAAGTAATGAGGGATGGAGGGAAGCCTCCATGGCTGATATATTAAGAGCTGGGAAGCCCGAGAAAGAAAGGAGACCTCCACCCCAGTTGCATTCCCAGAAATTTACCTCTCCCTGCCTAAGAATCCAAAAAGAGTGGTGACGAAGCGAGGACACCTAATAACGGATAGAACTCCAGAGAGGAGAGGGAAACCTACCATTTTCCATCAGGAAAAATCCATACTTCCCTCTATTGATGCGGCCCCATAAAGACCGACCCTTAATGACCTCCCTGTCCAGTTTACCTTGAAGAAGAAACATAGACTCATCCAAGCTTCTAACATTAATTCCACCGTGATCCAGAGGTTTATCCAGCTTATTC
The DNA here is from genome assembly GCA_963277665.1 of Viscum album. Classification (NCBI taxonomy): domain Eukaryota; kingdom Viridiplantae; phylum Streptophyta; class Magnoliopsida; order Santalales; family Viscaceae; genus Viscum; species Viscum album. The sequence goes on from OY728150.1 coordinate 1,078,987,410, forward strand.
CAAGAGGCTCATCTACATTTTCCATCACCATGAGAGTCCCAGAGAAACGAGTAGAAAGAGGACTCTAGACATTTCAAGACAGACCTTAGAACCTTAATCACAGACAAGATGTGCATAGGAATAGAGGAAATCACGCAATTTATCAAAGTGATCCTACCACCATAGGAGAGGAACCGGTTCTTCCAGTTATTGATACGGTTTATGATCCTTTTGGAGAGATACTCGATGAAATGGACCTGAATCCTCTCCGGGGAAAGGGGAGCCCCCAGGTATGTAAAGGGAAACTGTTTCTCATGGATGAAAATATTTTTTTCAATTGATCTTCTGTGTCTGCTTGGGCATCTCTAAGGGAGGAAGATTTCACTTTTCCCCGGTTGATTAATTGTCCGATCCACTTGGTATAAGTGTCCATGATCCCCATGAAAACTTTGATGGAGGGGTTCTGCCCATTTATAAAGAACATTAGGTCATCTGCGAAAAAAAATATGGGAGACAGTGGGGACGTGAGAACCACAGTGAAAGGGCCAAATAACACCTTGTTGTATGGTTTGGGAGAAGTGTCTGCTAAGGGTGTCTTGGGATAGAATGAAAATGGTTAGGGAGAGAGGGTCCACCTGATTTAAACCCCTGACCGACTTGATGAAACCACATTTTTTCCTAGAAAAAATGATGTTGAACCAGGCCGAGCCATAACAGCAGAAGCAAATTTCAATAGTAGCCTCAGAGAACCCCATGCACCTCATGGTCTGGGTGATAAAATTCTACTCCATAATGTCATACGCTTTGTCCATGTCAAGCTTAATGATTAAATTTGAACCCATGACCTTTCTGTTGATGTCCTGAACAATATTCTGGGAAACCCTAACAACCCCTTGGATTGATCTCCCTTTGACAAAATCATGTTGTTCCTCAGATATCCATTGATTAGTGAAGTTTCCAAGCCTATTATTAATGATGGTAGCCATAACCTTGTATGAAAAATTACATAAGTTGATGGGCCGGTATTGTGAGATAGAGGAAGGAGAGTTGACCTTGGGGATCAAAAGCATGGTGGTTGTGCTGGCTACCCGTGGGAGAGATCTACATCTGAAAAAGTCTTGGATGGCCTCAGAGAGATCTTTCTTTATGATGTTCCAGGATAAAATGAAGAAAGAGACAGGAAAGCCATCTGTTCTAGGAGCGCTATCTAGATTGAGAAGATTCAATGCTCCCCATATTTCATTCTCATTCGGGATACCGCTGAGAGTATCATTAGCATGATTGGTAATGTTGTGGGGGATTGAGTAAAAGATCGCTGCCTGCCCAGAGGGGTAGCCATCTTGGAAGTAGGGGATAGGATCATATAAGAGGTTTTGGAAGTGGGAACAAACCATACCACCAAGAACCACTGAGTCACTGGTAAAAGATCCATCCTCGAGCCTGATGTTGGGCACGTGAGCCTGATGCTTCTCCTTCTAGTAGGCTTAGAAGTAGGAAGTGTTCTGATCCCCCTCTTTTAAATACAACAAAGAAATGAATGTAGCATTCATGCATACATATGGCCTACCATCTTCATTAACGGTGCACTTCATTTATTATCTCTAAATATTATGGAATATTTTAAATACATATATGGTGAATATATAAGATAATTAAGTCATGTTTTAAATTCTGGATATTATGAAATCATGATCTATGTAATAGTAACAACATGTTACAAGTCCAAACATACTTGAGAAAACTAGGCAATTAACACCCAAAATAGTTAAAATAATGAAAGAGTATTGACAAATGGGTAATAAAATATTGTAAAAGTTAATATATGATATTATAAACATGTTTATAGTTATGTTAAAAGTTATTAACATATTTTAAACCAATATTAATTATTATAAATTCCACACAGCAAAACGAAGTTTAAGGTAGGGGATTTTTTCTAGATTTACATTCCATTACAACTTATTTTTTATTATGCACCAATTTACTTTTACTTGGTGTATTAACTGACCTTTAATATGTTATATCATGAATATCCTTACTATCATGATATTATAAATTTTATTTAATGTTATTCCTTCATGGGGTTTATAATTTAAATGTTTTAAGGTGGTATGGGACACATTGGAAAGTTTAAAATGTCATTTCCCTCAAGATTTTTTTTATGATATTTCTATTAAATTTCCATACAATAATTTCAAAAATCCTTTTTGTTACTTATCTTCCACTGGTTAACTATAGATAAATATGTAACCATAATTCAATATAGATATTTTGATAATGAAATTTATTCATGAATATGAGGAATTATTTGGACTGGTAAGACATGGGTGGGGTCCTGTTGTATGTATCCCCTCAATGCACTGGTAGTATCATGAGATGAATCATTTGGCCATATCATATGGTTTTTTACCCAACATGTTGTAAACCTTGTTATGAAAGGACTTGATGGTAAAGGTACCATGTACGTAGAAAACATGGCTTCTAATAATTAATCATTTCCATCATTTAGATTTAGTTATTATTATTCCATAATATTTTATGTTGATATTTCTATTGATATATTTCATTATTGATTTATTGATTTATATGTCAAGAGTTTCATTTTATTACCTTTATATATTGATATTTCCTTATCTATTTATTTTAATGGAATGCATTATCAATTATTTACCATGCCATGTTATTTCATTCTTATTGATTCATTGTTGCTTTCGCTTTACTGAACCTTGATGATCATTTGAGATCACCCTTATAATGCTTCATTTCCCCATGTTATGAAGAAGAAATATTTTAATAAGTGTTCAAGGGTGGTGTTTATTTATTTTTATTATGAATAATGATTTTATTTTCTATTTCCTATTGTATTATGGGTATCATGTATATAATCAGGCTTTATAATATTATTAATCTAATCGGCCCTTCGGTATTTTATTTCCTGTAATCATGCCAATGTAATAAAATAATGCACTGACTCCAAGCTTTTAGTAAAGGGTGTTATAGTTGATATCAAATAAATTTTAGCAACAAACGTAGAAACTAGACTTAGAAAACATTGATTAGGGAACATAACCCTAAGATAGAAATTTGGGATGATTATAGAGAACATCTTAGAATTTTGTTAAGGTGGATATTATGGGTGTATTCCTAGAAATAAATCCATGTCTGGATACTTCAAGTGGAAGTAGTTCTTGTATATATTTACCTTGGAGTAAGAACTCAGAAAAGGTGTTCTGGTCTTGACTCGGGGTAACCTCGTACATGATAATGGGCCTTACTATGCACCTAGTTTGATACTCCTGAGTGATATGCTTAGGATAATTCACATTTTATTTACGTACCATTATGATGTATTTGAATGTAAAGATTTCCCCAAAGAAGGAAATTTTATGATTATGAGGATAAATACACATAAATTTATTAATTTATCTTAACTATTTTTCTAGTTTTGAAATTTTACATTATGATATGATCTAACCTAGTGTGTGTCATCATTTAGAAATGGATCCTAGTAGAAGAAATGTGAAAATCACCGATGAACATGATTGAAAGGGTAATAAGGATAAAATTTTTCATGGTATTAATACAATATTCCAAAGCTAAATAGTCTCCCAAACATTCTCATCACATGAGGACATAATATCATGTAATAATAAGATGGGTAAATAATTCTCCAAGTCCTATGCCTTTGAAGGAAACCAAGAAAATAAGAGGCCATCTGAGCAACATGAAAAATGGAATGATTAAAAAAAGATGAAGGAAAAAAAGTATTTTCCCACATGTGATAATTATGAAAGGAAACACCCTAGTAATTTCTTAAAAGGAATGGTAGTTTTATATAAATGTGGAAAGAATGGCCACCATGCCTATAACTTCAAGGGTACGGAAAAGGATTCCAATGTAGAATGCTTCAATTTCAAGGAGATGGGACACTATGAAAATCAATGTCTCGTGCATCAAAGTAATATATCCTAAATGATGTTATTGGATAATATTCAAGTTTTGATACTACTGTAGATGAAGAGGAATGATTAATATTCCTATTCAAGAATTATGTCATTTGAATATTTTATCAGTGATGTACTGGTTATAAGAATTATGGAATATATGAAGATTTTACTATAGTACCTTTTTCATTAAGTATTTGAGATCATATGCTGAATTGTACTGAGAATATTTATTTAGTAAAAATTAATGTTAATAAAATGATGTTTTGATAAAGAAATTATTGGTTTTGATATTTTCTAAATACCTTGGAATTGATTAATGATTTATTAACAGAGTGGTTTATGATACCATTGATAGAGTTTAAATCACTTTTGGATTTATGGAATATATCCAATAACATGTGTTTTACTTAAGAATAAGGAGGAATGCATGAAAACAATAAACTATTATGATATTTTAAGTTATTTTCATATTTCAAGATAATACATTATTAAGTTGTTCACATATTTGGTATGTGATGATTAAAGAGATACTTCATAAAGATTTATGGTTGATGATAAGTTCATTTTGGAAATTAGATTACTTTCCTTGTAAAGTGTTGGATCAAAATATTTTAGAAAATTTAACCATTTATAAAATTTTTGATCATTGGATAAGATTTTATAGGTTAATATATTACTTCTCCATATGATATATCATGTGTGAATAGATTAAGTAAAAATAGTTCAAGGTGTAACCAAAGGATATGATTGTGTTTATGAAATTGAAATGTATATTTACCTATATTCCTATAGATTGAAAGAATTAATAAATAGTCAAAAAATTATCTGAATTTTTTTTACTACTATCATCATTTTTTATATTAATGGAATTTATTCACACTTCTAGTTTATGATTTTTTGGTCTACATATTTCAACTAAATATGTTCTCTATCACTCTCCATCAGATTTTGATAGTTATATTTCTCTTATATATCCATATTTTCACTAATTTTATTATATTTTAAATCCTAGTTTTGTGGTAAACTTTTCATTTCATTTTCCATCATATTAAGAAGAGGTGTTATTTACCCTATTTACGATGTGGGTTTTTCAACAATAGTATTTTCAAATATTAATTCCTTGATTTCTAAGATCAAGTTTAAATTATGAGGATGAAATTTAATTAATTTTGTGAGAATGTAACACCCCAAAAATATAAAATATTTTCACAAATATTTTTTTTCTCTTTATAAAAAACACCATGTTAAGCTTATTATACACACCACACTGAGTTAGCTTGTGTTACATCAAGATTGGGTTTTAGCAGCTTTTAATGGTGCACCGATTTTAAAACTAAAATTTGGAAATTTTATAAATTTTATTTGTAAAAATAAAATTAATTTTTTAGTTTTTATTTTCAAAATTATCTTTGGGTAATTTTTTTTTTCTAAAAAGTTTTGCTTTTTGATGAATTGTGAAAAAGACAACATTTTAGTAAAAAAATACATTTTCATTTAAATAATTATTTATATTAAATTATATATTAAATAGTTTTTAAAGTCAAAATAGAAAAATTATGAATATGTTAATCCAATATAGTTCATTGGAATCTTTTTTATATTTAAATTATATATAAAAACTTATTGATCTTTTGAATGTTTCTACATTAAAAACCCACTTTCTCGCCATGTGTGTAGGATTACCGTTAATATTAATTTTACCACTTCTGTAATTTGAATTTTGAAAATTATTCATACATGATTGTAATCAATAAAATATTTTTTCTCTAAGAATATCAACTAAATTTTTGACCAAAAATATTAGTGAAAGTGATTAAAATTAATTACAGCTATTAATGTAAGATTAAGTTTATTAAGGGACTACACCTAAATCTTAGGGACCAAAATGATCTTGAAACTTTTCCAAAGACATTAGATAACAATAATTAGACCATATACCAAAATTTGTTCTAATTTTATGGGTTATTGAGATATTATTAAATGGAATTTCCCTATATAAAAGGTTAAGTAAGGGAAAAGACAAAATTGGAACTTTCCTTACCTTTAAAATTTATAAAACTTTGAGATATTTTAAAAAAAATAAAATTTTTGTTATACATATCTTTTTGAAATATAAATGTGTTATTTTTATCATAATAAATTATCAATAATTTTTATATATGTTTTAGTTTCTTAAAAAGCTTAAGAACCACCAACGTACTGATTATTTAGTTAATAGCTAACTAAAATAAATGATACTATAAATATTAAATGTGAATTGAATTGATTGAATTATTATCTTTATTTATTTATTTTATATGAAACCATAATTTTACACAACTTTAAACTTAATATATTTGAATTATAATATTTATTTTATATTTTTAAATTATAAATAAATAAATAATGTCAAAATTGATATTATTGTTATTTTAAAATAAATGAAATTTAAGTAAATGATTTAAAATTAATAAAAATACTATATTCTACCAAGTAATTTTTAAGTGTTAATAAATATTAAATATGATAAATTAATTGACTAATTGATCTTTTATAATTAACATATTGACCCATATATTGTGAAAACTTTTTTTACATCATCTGGGTTTAAGAAATGTTTTAGTGCGTCATCTGTTCTTGTTTTAAAATCAATTTCCAAAAAACTTGGGATTTTTTTTATAAGTTATATATAATATTAATAATTAAGTGTCCTTATATTTTCTAATAAATATCAATTTCTTTTATTCTTATTGGTTAAATTAATTCAGTTAGAAAACTTGATGCTTTAATAAAAACCAAAATAATAAAATTACAGAATCATAAAAGTTAAGGAACCAAATTATTAAAATGCACATATTTTTGTGTGGTGGAAGTTTTTATCTATCATTAATTCCCATTAATCAATTATTTTTCCATTTTTTTGTTACATTAGTTAAGTTATACCTCCCATTAATGAACACCTTTTGGTATTTACAAGAGTGCCACTCTTCCTCCAATATAAAGGGCATCCTCGCCTACCACTTTCACTCACCTCTCAAGCCACTTTGGATAGATAAATCTCTACCAAAATAGATATTAAACATACATTAACACATTTTATAATCCTAAAATTGGTAAAAAAATCAATCCAAGGAATCCCTTTGGTGTAAACCAAAATAAGTTACCTGATTAAGAGGTAACAAACTTCCTAAGTTTTTTAGTTTTATTTTCATTCTCCAATCCCAACAATATTATTATTTAATGATTTTATAACAAAAATAGTATCATAAATACACTATGATGTTTTTATTATTATTTTTAGACCTATACTTACACACAATTCCATCTAATGGGTAACGAACATATTGTTTCTGTGTACGGCGAACTACTGCCTCATGAAATGATGATTGTTCATTTTTACTTTACCACCTCTCATGATGGAAATTATGATAGACACTATATTTATATATGATATATATGATATTTATAATTAATTTCTTATTATTTAATAATTTTATAACACATAACTATATACATTCAATTTTTTGTAAATACGATAACATCGTTTGTGGAAGTGTGGACTACTGCCCTCACAAAGTGATGTGACTCATTCACACTAAACATGGAATGTATAAAGGATGATTTTAATAAAACTATGTAAATTTTATAACATATATATGGTACTAAAATTATAATATACATATTAACTATTTATTTTTCATTCTTTTAAATACAAAAAAGAAATTAAAGTAGCATTCTTGCGTACGTATGGTCTACCATCTCCATGAACGGTGTACCACATTTCTTATTTACAAATATTATGGAAAATTATAAATAAATATGTAACTGAATATATAATATAATATAATTAATTCAGGGTTTAAATTCTAAAAATGATGAAATCGTGATATAACTAATAGTAACAATAAGTAACAAGTCAAAACAAAATTGATAAAACTAAGAAATTAACACCCAAAATAGTTAGAATAATGCAAGAGTGTTAACAAACTAGTAATAAAATATTTTAAGAATTTAATATATGATATTATAAACATTATTAGGGTTATTAGATAAGTTATTAAAATATTTTAAACCACTATACAATAGGATAAATACCATGAAATGTAATGAAGGTTAATGTAAGGGATTTCATCACAATTTACATTCCATTGAGACTTATCTGTTATTATGAATCAATTAACCTTTAATTGGTGTATTTACTAACCTTTAACATGTTATATCATGAATATCCTTACTCTCATGATATTATAAGTTTCATTTAATATTATCTCTTCATGGGTTTTATGATTTAAATGTTTCAAGGTGGTATGGGACACATTGGAATGTTTAAAATTTCATTTCCCTCAAGATTGATTTTAGGATCTTTCAATGGTATTTCCATACCTTAATGTAAAGAACCCTAGTTGTTTATTTTCCTCAACTAGGGATCTATTGATAAATATTTATCCTTTTATTCAATATGGATATTTTTATAATGCGCATTGTTCATGAATATGAGGAATGCTTTGGACTGGTATGAAACGATTGTGGCCTAATTATAGATAGCTCATCGATGCATCGATGGCCTCATGAGATGAATAATTTTTCCAAATTAGATGGGTTTTTACTCAATATTTTTTAATATATCATATGAATGGTCTTGACTGTAAAGGTACCATGTACCTAGGAAACATAGCATCCCAAAATTAAGCATTTTCCTCATTTAGATTCATTTATTATTTATCCATGAGATTTTGCATTGAAATATCTATGAATTCATTTCATTCTTATATTATTGATTTAGATTTAATGAGTTTAAGTTTCTTACCATTCCATATTGACATAGCCTTATCTAGTTATCTTAATGGCATGTGTTATCTTTTATTTGCCTCTCTGTGTTAATTTATACCTATTGATTCAGTATTGTTTCCACTTTATATAACATTACTAAGCATTTGATATCACCCTTATTATGTTTCCTTTACCCAGTTTAGGAAGAAACAAATTTTGAATAAGCATTCAAGGATTCTATTTATTTATTTTTATTATGTATCATGTTTTTATTTTCTATTTTCCACTATATTATGGGTATCATTTATGTAATATAGATTTCCAAGATTACTAAACTAATCGGTTTTTCTGGATTTGATTCATTATAATCATGCTAATGTAATAAAATAATCCACCAGCTTTGGGGTTTTATGACAGGTTTTTATAGTTAAATTATTATTTAAACCATTAATATTTTTTCATAGAAGTTACAATTTTTGGTCAAGTTGAATCAGTCCTACCGCTAATTTTTAGAAAATATTTTAGATCATTCAAATACTAAACATATGTTTATTAATTTAGAAAAAATTATATATATATATATAATGGGAGTTTAATTTGGAGAATATGACACATAATTCTTATTTGAGAGATGGAATTTTATTAATAAAATAAATGATCACACTTGGTAAGAAATGGTCTAATTGTTGGAAAAAATAAAAAACATGATGTTTCAAATATGAAAATTCATAGAAATATATAATGTAATTAAACATTTCCAATTATAATTGAGAAAACTCTAAAAAGGTTGAATAAAACTGTTTTGATTAAATCATTTTAGTTGAATTAAATATATATAAAATTGAAACCAGTCGCAATGGAAAAAACATTAGAAAATAAAATGAAAAATATAATAAAAACATTTCAAATGGTGAGGCATTTAAAAAAATGAATTGATCAAACTATAAAATCTTTTAAACTATTAGTATTAAAGTTAAAATATGTATTATTATTGTTATTAGTATTATTATGCACAAATCAACATATGTGTGGTGAAATATTTTATCAACTATATAAATAATTGAGTTTTTCAAAAATTTATGGTAATGAAATTTATTATTATTTATTAATGATAATAAATAAAGTTATTATTATTAAATTAATAATAATTGTTTCTTAATATAGTTGTGTGTGGTGATTGTATTTTGTCTAAAATTTTGTGAAGTTAAATTACTAATGTTGGTGTAATACTTTTTTATGGATAATATTATTATATAATGACATGGATATTATAATAATTAATTATTTCATTATTATTAAACAAATAATGATATCAATTATCAATATTTATTTATTAATAATATAATTTTTTTATTATTATCATTGGAGACTCTAGCTTAAGGTATAAATTAATACATATTAAAATTAAGAATAATGTTATAACTTCAATGATGTGATGTCGGTTTTGGTTGTACATGCTAACTAACCCATAAAGAATTGCACACATCATGTATCATTACATAACAAAACTTTTATATCAATATAGTATAACTTCATATATCTAGGATACACACTTGAAAAAGTTTTTGGTCAAACACATCATGTACCCAGTAGAGACACATCATTTAGGTTGACTCTACATCAGTTGGGTAGTGGAAATACATGCTCAAATATCACCCAAGGACTACAAGTCATGTACCTTATAAGTACATGTAGCATACTTGGAATCCTATAGCATTTTTCATATCTTCTCACTATGTGTCAAAATCAAAACTATGAGTATTCCATTCTAATTATTGTTTACAAAGAAGTTAATATTATATATATCTTCATAATCAAGGGTTCATATTTTAGGTATCTAATCAGATTGATTTTTTTAGTTTTATAGAGATGGTGACATGTGTGGGTAGATTATTAGAGCGTCCATGGAGTAGGTAACCTTCTTAGAGGAGATTTGACTCTAGGGTATTGTTCCTTCATATATATTATGGATTAGGAAATCCTATCATAAATTTGGGGTATGGTTCCTCCACTCGTGGAGATAGTAACCCTATAAAATGATTTATACTATACACTGAAGGGTACGAGTTCTCCATAGGGTTAGGTTAGCCTCTCAGCTGAGGTGTCTTCCAGCAAGGTATGACTCACCATTACTAAAGCTAGTGAGGGATTTTGTTTAAGTGAAATAAGAGATTTATTTCATGTGCACTTTGTTTTATAGTGCTCTAGGTACTCCAGATTATTTCTAGTGTTAAGTGTCTATTGATATGAGCTATGGTGATCAATGTACATTTATCTTTTAGGTCCCAAGTAAGGGAAATACCCTAAGAGGGGGATGAATCAAGGTATATAAAATTCTCAAACTACCCTATCCAATGACATTTTTCAAGAATTATTAGGAACACTATCTCCCTAATAACAAATATAAAATAATAATGAAAATAATAGAGAGGGGAAAATGATAATTTTTTTCTTATTTCACTCAAAATAGGATAATACAAGGATCATGAAATTACGATGTATAGATGCGCCTGAATTAATAAGTGCACTGCTTCTTTTACAATTTGGAGTGCTCTTATTGACCCTATGGGTTTAAAACCATAACATAAAAATGAAAAAATTATTTTTCTCCATATAATATTGAACTCAATGCTCTTCCTATAAATATTTTATGTATTCCATGAATAATAATCAAAAAAACACATTGGTAATGGTGTAGAAATCAACTCAATTTTAATTTACATATGAGATCTTTGATTATCCAGTGATACAACCTCTTGGAAATACTTTTTCTTATTGTCTCTAAATTTTCATCACTAGTCTAAAATACCTCCATTGTACTATAATTATTTTATCCATTGCTGATGATTGTCCTATTAATTTTATTTTACGATTAATAAAATATTTTGTACACTATTGATGGTCAACCCTTCACCTCAAATACCTAATAGAATAATAATTACATATCACCTAGTGATATAAAATTACTCTTATGTATTCTCCCCAATGTTTTGGAGTTAACCCTTATGTATCTCTATAGCGACTCTTATACATCATAGGGTACTTTGATAGTTTGAAAATTTCCCAAGGGATGAATCTTAAATATTTTTCAACTGATTTGTACATATCACATTCCTTTTCCATTTTTCACTACTCAGTACTAAAATAATCTTATGTATCAACTTGAGTAACTTTTCATATCACATTATAATTGAAAACTTTTCTAAATCTAAAATAGTTTGCTCAGAGTGAGCCTTATATATCATGTAATGTTACTCTTATGTATTTCCACTACAAGAGAAATGACTTTTATATATTATCTTTAGTACCTTTACATATTCTAGTGTTGTTCTATGATTTTCAATTTTTCCTAATTGTGGGTAGGGTTACTTTTAGGTATTTGGTTAATGACCATTATGTATCACAATAAGTATCCTCTATGACTTTACCATTTTGAAGAGTATGTAGCCTATTTGCTTTTATGTATACAAGGAACCTATCTAGGAATTTTCTTCATTCCACCATCTCTCCTAGAATCTACTAGTACATACATAGGGAGATTGTTCTATACCATACCACATTTCTATCCCAACCTTCTGATTATATTTTTGTATCATCCTAAACTACTTTTATGTATTAGAATTTTTGATATACTCAGAAATCAACTCAACCCATAATTTACTAGAATCCCTCCAGAATTCTTCCAAAATAATTTTACCCATCAAGATTTTCATTCCTTATAACATTTTAAGATTTATTTAAATTTCCTTCAAAACCTTGTAAATAAAAAAACCCAAAAACACTCAAGTGGGATTTTTACTAATAATCTCCCCCTTAAGGTTTGTTTATAACTCCAAAATAGAGTTGACTCATGTTTATTAAAAAAATTAAGAAATAGATAGAACTTACCAAGAACTCAATATGAATGACTTGAATTTATAAATTGAATCAATGATTTAATGGTCATCATCTCTAAGCCCACATTATTAAATATAATTTGAAAAATAAGATTTATATGAAAATGTTCTTATTAAAACATCCACTTGGTCTTCATGATCTTAAAAACTCCCCCAAAATAAATATTCAAATAATCTCCCCATTTCCAAAAAAAACAGTATGGGATCATTCCCCATTTTTTAATAAGAAAAATAGCACCCATTCATAATTCATTTCAAATAATTCACAACTTCTCCAATAAAAAATATAGGAGATTCTTCCCTTTTATCAACAAACCCAAAGAGCACTTATCTAAACTTTTATAACATAGGATTAGAAGTCCAAATATTTAATTTTAGTGAGTTTTCATACCATAATATAAATATTAAATCCTATAGGGGTGTGGTGGTCCCTTCTCTAAACCATTAAGTTGGTTGGAGATATTTGGACTCCAAGATCCAACCAATACCTCTCAAATCATCCTTGGGTAGTTCCTTCATCATGGTATTTTCAACCGATATTGTATTGGATTTTACTCCAACTTTATCAACCCTTGTTAAACCTTATCTTTGATTAAATGATACTTTATATTGATATGCTTTTTCCTTGAGTTATGCACATGGTTTTTTCTAAGATTAATAGAACTCAAATTATCACACATTATTGTTATATGGGGTTTTACATCAACTCCAACATCTTCAATCTATTACATCATATATAAAAATTGAGTGTAAGTGTGAGTGGACATAATATATTTATCTTCTAAAGTGTTAAGTAAAATACAATCTTGCTTCTTGAAAATACAAGAAATGAACAAAACTCAATGATAAAATACACTCCCAAATTTCAAATTTTGGTCATTAGATAAACTAGTATAATCTTCATTTTCATATCCCAATAACTCAAGTTATGATGTTTTATGATATAATAGACAATAATACACCATGATATTGATGTAATGGTAGAACCTTTACACTACAACCATCTATATTTCATTATAAAATCATTGGTATTGGGTGGTTTGAAAAGTGGAAAACACAGTGTGAGGTCATTTCACTATAAGGTATAGTAAGCTTATAGGGATTTTCCTATATTCCATTACATCAACCTTTTTATCATCATTTTCTATTGAAAACATAATTCGTGTAGTTTCTAGTTTTTTCATCAACCTGGAATCTTCTATTCCAACCTCTTGAGTACCTATTTGGAATACGTTTATTGATAATTAAATGTTTCATTCCATCCTTGTGTTACATATAAACTGCGGAAAAATTTCAACTCTCCAATCATAGAAATTTTGAATTTGAAACTCATTTATACTATAAATAACTTTCATTATGCTTCATATTGTCCTCAAAAAATTATGTCATCCATATAAAAAATAACCTATATCCTCTACTCATTTTCTTTCTTGATTTATATATTTTTATCAACATTGCCTCACTAAAATTCAAGCTTTCTCAAGTATTGATCAAGACTAGAATACCAGGATATCAGTGTTTCTTTCAATCCATACAAATACTTATTTAAATTTAACACATTAATATCAACTTCTACTATAAGAAAACCATACTTCTACTTAATTTAAACTTTCTTATAAATAATTATTTGAATGAATAAATATTTGATGTTTATTTGATATACCATAGACTTCCATTACACTGATATATCTAGGAGTTCTCAAATAGATTAAAATTAGGCTATAAGGGAAAATGTATCATCAACATTAATGACTTCAATTAGATAATACTGATCATACATTATCTATAATTTATTTGGATTCAGCTTTCTATATTTATTGATTTTTTTATGGAACAGAAACTTGATTTTGATGATGTTTGTGTTTTCCGTCCCTGGAACAACTTTCCATTTTTTGTTATATTCAATTTGTCCAATCTCTTCATGTATCTATTTTAAATAATTGATATATTTGGTAGAATATTAAAATCTCCTTATCTATACTTCATAAAATATTATTATTTGTTGTATAATTTTCATCTTCTATTCTTTTAAGTTTGGGGTCGAAGCCTTGTTTTTATTAAAACAAAGGGCCTCTTTTTTTATATAAAAGATCCATTACATGTCCCATAGGCCTAGTGAGAATTAAATCCCATTACATGGTACTGAAATCCCATATATTTGTCCCAAAGGCCCTCTAGTGAATAATTATACTACATTACCCACTACTATTACAGTACTTGGTACAGTGCCCTCCACTGTTATAGTTTTGTTGGTGCTAGAGTTCCTTTATTGCTACAACACCACTATAGTATATCTATAGTGCTGATATAGTATCCTATACTCAATTGGTTTTGAATCACCAACATTGATGTAGTATTACGGGGTGTTTACCACTAATACAACTACATTTTATTCTTTGAGATCAACCCTTTCTATGTGTCCTCTTTATAGTTGTTGAACATGATATATTTTTTCTCCATCATTATCTTCTTATAAGTATACATGAACTCCATGTTCTCACCCTTTTATATTCACCTTGGAGTCACTGTCCTCTATAATTCCATTATTTTTTTACTACAAAATTTCATCAATGGGTTGAAAAATATACTATTTTTCAACAATAGTGATATCTTTTCTTTTTAATTATTTTTTATTCCTTTTTTATAGATATTTTATTCCTTTTTTTTGGATTAGTATCAAAGGAAAATAACTCAATCCCCGTGAGATTAAAGTTTTTCCACTTCTCCTTATTGAGAATAAATATCTTACTTTAAAAAACTAAAAAGTAATTTATTTTTGGATTTTTTTCATAGAACATCTCATTAGGTGTTTTCTCCTTGTTTAGATATATCAAATCCCTATTGGTGATATAATCTGATAAAGAACTACTTCCTTCTAATATATCTCCAGTAAATCTTTCTCAAGGATTATTTTTAGACCATGTTATTAATGATATGAATCTTCCCCTCAACAATACCATATTGTTATAGATTCCTTACTGTTGAAACTTGTTGTCTTATCCCAAGATTTTGATATAATATTCCACATGTTTATTAGATAAATTCTATACCATTATTAGTTTTTAACATTTGAATTTTTAGCCAAAACAACTTCTCTTACAAGCTATGAAAATGTGTAATACAATTCAACAATTTGTATTTGTGAGATATAACCATAATCCACAACATGATATAGAAATAAACAATAAATAATATATGTTATCTATTTACATTTATGTATTTGGGTGATATTGTCCCACACACATCAGTATGCACCAAATCAAGAAATCTCATGGGCTTATTTTCCTCCAACTTATAAGTCTTATGAATGATTTTACCTTTTTATAAAGTGTCACAAAATTTAGTATGATCACATGAGAGTTTAGAGATGTCACAAGCTCCATTATTATTCCCCAAGTCTTCTAAGTAATTATTGATCATGTGGATAATAATTTTGTGCAACAACTAATTCTATTCTACCTTGGATAGAAAACACCTATCTTTTTCTCCATCTATGAGGTAGATATTCCCATTAGTGTATATTCCTTTCATAAAAATTAAACCATTACTTACTTTAATAATAAAAGTATTTTTGTTTAATTTTACCGCATGCCCCAAGCCGCATAATTTAATTACACTTATTAAATTGTGAAAAATTCCTTTAACCACCATAGCATCCATGAACCTTAAGTATTTTCCTTGGATGTTGGATTTTACCAAGATAATGATCATTAAAACTTCATTATTGACAAATTAGAAATTACTATCATTTTCATTCTTGATTTTTTAACAATATCTTTGTTTCTCATCATGTGTGAGGTGCATAAACTATAGAGGATCCACATACCATCCTAATTTTTTTCTTTCAAAGAAACCATGGTGAAATTTGACTTCTCAAATTTTTCTTTCTTCAAAAGAATTCACCACTGCACTTCTCTTAGTGGAAAACAATATTTCTCTACCTCTAGATCCATCAAATCACATTGATCTTATAAAACTAAAAAATGATTATGCATTTTCAACATTCCTGGTGAACCTGCTATTTATTATGATCTTATTTTTTGGGTTTATTTTGGTATATTTAATTGTACCCTTGATTAGATATTCATATATTTATATACATAGTCATCACAAAAAGAAATCAATTTCCATTAAAAAACCAATATTAGGAAATTCAACACATTTTTTTGTGTTTCTATTAAGACTTGAAATTTATTTTTACTTTAAAACACAAGAAATTTTGATGTTTAATATATAGTGACCTAGGATTATCATACATAGATATTACATCATTTTTTTCATATTCATTAAATTACATAAAAAACTCTCGAGGACCGTAATATTTTACTGTCATTGGAAACTTGGAAACATAAATATTTGTCCATAAGTGAGATATGTTGTCTTCTACTATTCATAACTATCATCATTATTATAAATATAATACGTAAGAAATTTCTTCATAACCTGTCGAATGGAAACATAAGAAAGGGTAAGATCAGATACTCAGTAAGGGTAAAAAAGAGAGATATGTAAGCATAACATAATCATAAGGTTATGACAACATGAGAATAATATTTGAAAACCATAGTGTTCATATCAAAGATCGTAATCATGAATCATGGAATAAACATTGTTAATTCATAAGACATGAATCGTAAGATAATAAAAGAACATGATCCATAAGAGAATAGCATTGGTATAATATGTGGATTTTTGGTATAAAAATAATCATATAAAATCATTTCCATATTAGATAAGGCTCACTTCCAAATCTATCATATTCAAATGGGTTCACACCCCAAACCATGATATTAGTCAAGGTTCACTCCCAAGACCATCATAGTAGAAAAATCCCCTTATTGAACTGAGTTAAATCCTCATTACAATCTTATCTATCACATGAGAAAAGAATATTCACTCAATTAATTATAGAAAGATATAGGTCCCACCCATCTTTGGTTTTAATGGAACCACCATTGTTGGTTTTAATTTAACCACCATCACATAATGAAAATCATGCATATGTGTGCCACAAGATCATAAAACATTCATCATATCATAACCCACGAAATAAATTGGGTTATATAAAAATTTCATCATATCATAACCTAGGGAAAATAGAAAGGTTCCATAATCATTTCATCATTTCTTCACAGAAAAACCCTTGGAAAAAGAAGTGGGTTTCATAAGAATTTTATCATGGTATAACCCATGGAATAGAAACATGTTTCATGAACATATTTTTATTATAAATCATTTATAGAAATAATAATAATGGTATCCATAGTTCAAATCCCTAGAAAAATCATAATTTATATCAAGGAAATTAATCATAAAAGGAGAATGATTTTGAAAGTTAAATCACTTGGAACATCTCTTGAGGAAACTAACTTTTCTTTAAAAATAAATTTTTAAAACTATAAATTCATAAAAAAATTAAAATCCATTTCCTTTAAAATAACCTTAAATATTTATAAATTAATCTTTAAAAATCATTTAAAACATTTCTTGATGAAAATATCCTTTCCACATTGAAAAAAAATTAAAACATTTTCAAAAACACTTTTTAAACATGAAATCAATTATTTAAAATATTAACATTTCATAAATATTAAGGAAAATTTTTTATTTGAAAATAATATTAAAAAATTTTAAGGGAATCAATAAATCAGTGATTGTTCATGATAGTGAGAAATACTATTCACGTCATGCATGTTAAAAACAAAGATTATTTTCAATTTTTTGGTAAAATCCAAACAGACATTATTCGGAAAAATAAATGTAGATTCCTTTAAAAAAATAAAAAAATAAAAACTTATTAAAAAATTATTTAATAAATCGTTTTTATAATAATAAAATATTTTTGAAAACTTTTTAAGAAAACATGGATTTGGAATAAAACAAATTTCCGACTATAGAGAGAAATAAAGTCATACTTTCTTTAAAACATTTTCTCAATTATCGTAAGTAAAAAAAGAGTTTAAAATGGCTATATTACATGATAATATCATGAATATCCATTTAATAATAAAATTCGTGAGTTTCTTGATATATGGATCATAATATTTTATCATTAGAAACATAATCATAAATAATCCCAATAAATGTTGAGATTGTAACATAAAATCATTACCACTTTGGTAACTTTGAATCAAAATATCCATGAAGGAATAACATAAAATAGAACTAAAAATATCATGAGGATAAATAAATTCATGATATTATATTTTAAAAGGTATTTATATACACCTCATGAAATAATATAGGTGCATAATATATAATACATCTCAAAGACGGAAAATTGAGACTAAAATCTCTTACTTAAAGTATTGAATTATGTTGTACTAATTAAAACCTCATGTATAATGAATATAAGTTTATTATAAATATATTTAAGAAACATATTAATATTTATATCATACCATATGTGATTTTCTTATGACCTTTTATTACCCGTTTATTAACAATTCCCTGTTAAAGTCATATTTTGGGAAATACCTGCTTTATTTTTCTTGTATGTTTTGACTTGTTATTTTTTGGTATTATTACTTCAATAATGGTTTAATAATATTAGGGATTTTAAAAAGGGTATAAATATCATATATATTAATTATATATTTATTTATATTAATTAATTAAATTTAGTGATAGAAAATGAAATGCACCATTCATAGAGACGACAGGTCGTACGTACGCATGAACGATGTTTCCATTTTTTGTCAAATTGAAACAAAGAAATGTAATTTATATATGTATTATCATTCCAAAATAGTATTTATGTAATATATATCACATATATCTATTAAACTCATCCTTAATACATTCCATGTAAAACATTAATGAATCACATTACTTCGCGAGGTGGTAGTCTGCCGTACACATGAGCAACATTATCTTATTCATAAAAAATGGATATTATGAAGGTATGTGTAATATAATTTTTAAATAATAAAAATAAAATAATTAATATAATATATAAATAGTAAATACATCATTACAACTAGCATTTATAGGTGGTAATGGAAAAATGAATAACATCGGTTCGCAAGGTGGTTGTTCCTCGTACATAGGAATAATGATTTCGTAACCCACTTAATGGAAGTGGATGGTTATAGTTCATGACCTTAAAATAAAAAATATATAATTATATGTAAGATAATGAGGTTATTATATATTCATGGTATAATAATATTTGTATAGGGTGGAGTAATAAATAAAACAAAAATGCATGTTGATGAATGTTATCTCTTATTCAGATATCCCCCTTAAGTTTTCACTAAATGTTTTCCTTGGTTGTATTTATATAAAAAATAAAAAATATATATTCATATAACATAATTTGGGAATTTTTTGGGTATTTATTGCCCAAAAAAAAAGTTTTATAAGGTGTGAATAAGAGAGGAGAGGAGTGACCTTTAATAAGTTGGGGATATGACACACTTGCTATTTTTGAAAATAATTGAGTGTTCAAACGTTTTTCATTTGTACCAAGGGTAAAAAATGGTCCATTATAGAACCTAAGATATTTATTGGTCTAAATATGTCAATAAAATAGTTTTTAGACAATTTTATGGGTTATTTTTACCCTTAGCGTTTTATTTTACCCCCCCCCCCCCAGTAAACTCATTTTTACCATAACTAAGTTAATTAATTTGTACTGCATTCACTGTTTATTTTGGTAAAAAATAAACTGAACATATTAGATAATAGAAATTATGATTATTCCAAATATGTAATCCATTTTTCCAAATTATATTCACATAATTATATAATTTTAATATACAATAAATCTCATAGACTCGACAAGAAAGTGGGTTTTTAAAGAGAAAATGATCAAAAGTTTATAAAGTTTTTATATCAAAATTAAATATGAAATTGATTATAATGACCTAAATTGGATTAATGGATGTATAATTGAACTAATTTTACTTTAAATAAATTTAAAATATAATTAAAATTTATAAATAAATTAAACAAAAAGGTAGTTTTCAGTTAAAATTTAGCATTTTTTACTATTCATCAAAAAATGAAACTTTTCAAAAAAATACCAAAAATTAACACTAAGATAATTTTCATATTAATATTTCAAAAAATATTTTTTTTAAAATAAATTTTCTAAAATTTTTAAAAACTAATTTTATAATTAGTGTTCTAAAAGCAACAAAACTATTTATATATAAAATATTGTTTTAAGCATAAAATTAGATTTATTCTTGACTATTTTCTAAGAAAACATAACATGAATTTTAAATATTTTATTGAATATATAACATATAAATTTCATTTAAATCATTCTCTAAATTTTATTTTTTTTATTTGTTGAGGTAAAATGTGTTTATTTGTATAAAAATAGTATTTTAGAAAATGATTTCTTTTATTTTTAGAAGGTTTTTATTTTAATTTCTAACTAATTAATCACAAAATAATTCTTTACGTTAGGTGAAAGGAATCCCTCCCCCCTATACCGCCATTCAATTTACTTTAGGATAAAGGCGGACACCCCCTTCCCACCTTTTCTATGTCATCAATCTATATTGATGAGAGGCTAAGGCATCACCCCAACCACCTTTAAATTAATATGGAAGGTGAAAGGTCCCCTTCCGCCTTTCCATTGTAGAATTCAAGATATTTATAACCTGGGCACATTTTAAAAAAAATCTCATTTAATTCAAATTATTCTCTCAACTGTTTTCCTTTTGAAATGGGAAACACGAGTATTTATAAGAAAATTGGAATGATATAAAATGATGATTTAATTCCTTATGTGGCTATTACTTCCTTCAATTATTTCATTTTTTGATATTTTGTAATTTTAGCGAGCGTCAACAATATTGTAAAATCTACACATCCTTGAAATATAATAAATTTCATCGACAATGATACATTTAATTTAACCATACATGGTCAATAAACATCTCATGAATGATAAAGATTTATTTAACTTCACCAAAAAATCCATAATTAATAGCTAATTGGATGAAAATCTCAAAAATAAATATCACTTCATAGTGAATGCGTTGAACAAATTCTAGGTCCACACTCCTTTTATAAGGTTTCAAAAAAACCATTGATCATCTAAAATCCTATAAATTAAATACTTTCTCGCCAAAGTACATAATGTCAAATATCCTTGAAGAATTAAATTTCAAATTTAATAAAAAACTATGTTGTTTTCCTTTTAATGAAGAAAGAAGTTTAAAAAGCATGAAACATCAATATATCTAAATTTACTGAAAGTAATACAGATGATTCAAATGGTGGAATTAGTTCCCTAGAACCAAATTTATTAGTACTTGATTATATTTTTTTCACTATTAATGATTTTTATTATCACATCATAATGGTTCCTCAATATGAATCTTGTATTTGATAAGGCCCTAATAATGTATGTTGTACTAAAATGTAATAGTAGTTCTCCACTATGATAGGAACCTAGAGGTGATAGATCATCATTATTAGATATATGTTCTATGGCCGGATTATATTGTCTAACATTAAATAGAAAATATAGGCTATCATAGGTAGGAGGCTTATAAGACATTAAGACACCTTCTCATAGTGGTCATTCTTGGTAATCTCCAAGATAGTAGGTTATGAAAATAAACCCAATAATTAAAAATCCACATTTACATGTGTCATTGGATGTTCATATTTTTTAACATGTGTATTGATCCATAAACATTAATATTATCATTAATGTACATCATTACTCATGCACTTTTATGTATTGATGAAAACCATGAAAACATATGCTCATAGAAAGGTAGGATACATTGGGTGTGTCACAAGTGATATTTCATTAAAGGATAATGTAATAATGGATTTATCCCTTTAGTAACTTGATGGAATTTTATATTTCAGGACCTTTTATGGGAATGTAACTTCCTAGACAAATCCATGGCCATTTTTTTATCGATAAATTTCATTTTCAGAAAGTCAAAGAAATAGAGATCATGTGTATAGGCTAGTTCTACTATCATGCAACACGCTTGATTTGGGGTATCACGGTAAGGGGTTGTGTTACATGTAAATTTTTGTCAGAGGTTTGATGTCATTATGACATTAACTTCTTTATCTATGGGTTCTATGTCATGTCATTAGATGTTAACCTTTTACTTTAGTCAATTATTCCAAATAAAACTAAGAGAGAGGCTTATAGGGTCATGCATCATGTGTATCTGCAATCTTAGTCAAATTCTAGTATTGAGTTTAATAGGTTATAATAAATAATATTTATTTAGGTTTGGTTTATCATCACAATTTAATAACAATTTATTCAAATGAATAAGTAATATAAATAATAATAATAATTTTTTTAAGTTTTAAAAATATAATATTTATTATATTTATCATAGAATAATACGGTGATATTTATTTATTAAATAGTCATTATTTAAGTATCATTAAATATTAATGAGTGAAAGTAGGTATAGCTTAAAAATATGATTGGAAAAATTGTAAATGATGTTTATTTATATTATTAAGGTGTTTGACATGTCAAGTGATTAATAATAATAGTATCGTTATTAATGGACACGGTGTCAACTCAGAGTATTAAATATTTTATAGGGAATGTGTGTGATTTTCCAACCCTAAACCCACCATAATAAATATATAATTATATCACATTCCATAACTCACTTTTAGTGTGCAAAATGAATAGAGAGAGACTATATCAAGCCCTCGATATAGATATAAAGATCTAGAGTTCACTCTCTCTTCCTCCTCTCTCCAACCTTCAAGAGAGAATCAAGAGTTCTTCCTACTTTGAGAAGAATATTTTTGCAATCAACCTTGAAAAATATAAGCATATAGGATTGAATGTGCTAGCACCTGATGAGTCTACAACAAAATTCATATATTTTGGTGCATGTTTGGATCACCACCACTTTGATCCTACTAAAAAATGATGATATAACAAGATATGGTCAACTAAATCATCAATGAAGTGAGAATTACATATTGAGTTAATTCTATTTTTGATCATAAATTAAATATAAATTACTTTTGAAGATCCTCTTATAATGTTTTTTGTGTTCTAATATAGTCAAGTAATTAATGTCTTTCAAGGGAAATGATGTTTTAATCATGTTTGGGAAAGATTACATGTAAATTATGTATAAAATTCAAGTTTTTTTACCATCATAGGATGCTTTCTCTAAACCTAGAATCTACAAGTGGTATTAGAGTGGTCCCATATTTAATTTATAATTATTTATTATTCATTTATTGGTTTCATGTTTTTTCATTTTTTGTTACATATATCAATTCATTTTAACATTCGAACATCATCATCCCTTCTCTTCCTTTGTTCTCAATAATATAACTGGTAAATGTTTAATATTTAAAAAATGAATAAATTCCTAAAGAACAACATCTAGAGGTGACAAGACCAAACTGAAGTACACAACATGTACAGCCTACATTCACACAATGTAATTTTGTTTTCATGTCTCTATATTGTGAAAAATTTGGATATATCATATGAAATCAAATCTAAGATTCACAAAATTGGATCGCCATGTAGATCTGAATAGACTAGCACATGGATTGAAGAAATACATGTCATGTAAACACTGCACATGATGTTCAATCCTTGTTTTCTCATTATCAAGAACATGGGGTGTCCTAGAGAGTCATGTATCAAATTTTTATCATGGGGATGGATGATATTTGTGACTCTAAGGCCATATTCTATGTATTATTAGTAATTTTTTTGTGCCTTGAACACATCCACAACAAACAACATGGATAGTCCCCAAGAATGTGTTGTAGAAATAAGAATAAGATAGTATAAATTGTGTAATATAGTACATGTTGTGTAGTCTTCTGTAGACAGTGTTTCTAATTTTTCACAAAGAAAAATTAAATATATAATCCAAACTATTCATATGTTTTCCATGTT
Organism: Viscum album; assembly: GCA_963277665.1. Classification (NCBI taxonomy): domain Eukaryota; kingdom Viridiplantae; phylum Streptophyta; class Magnoliopsida; order Santalales; family Viscaceae; genus Viscum; species Viscum album. The sequence goes on from OY728150.1 coordinate 1,079,011,865, forward strand.
TTATTTATTTGAAAAATTACATTCCATTTCATAAGATTGATAATTATATATTAAATCAATTATGTGTTAAAATTTTAGATAAGCACATGAAAGTTTCTCTAAGTACACTTCTGTACTTCATTAATTTTAAATGAAATTAATTTTTTAATGTTATAGATGATAGTGAATTAAGTAATATTATATATAAATAAGATATATTGAATTAATTGGATTAATTTGTGGTGAATTATCTTAATAAATGAATGAATCGAATCAATTGATGATAATGCAAAAAATGTATGATCATTGATTGATGTGTGGATGATAATGAGATTAGACCATCCCTATGTATGTGATTGGGTGATTTTAGTTTATTTCTATTAAATTAAAATTGGTGGTATGTGTGTCATCCCCTACTCTTGATTATGTATTGGCTTACGTACCCTAGGTTTTGTTTATGTAAAACCACTTTATCCAATATATTGGATCCCTCACCTATGTGTGAGTTAAATATTATGTTAGGACCGAGCTCTTATTAGAGAGGATGTGGTCCAAGAAAAGTATTTGAGGAAAAAACAGTCAAGGTGATACATAGGAATAAAGGAGGAATGTTACAATATGAACCAAGTTAGAATTCAAGGTTTTTTTCCAAGGTTTTAGGGTTAGTTTATCATCCTATATCTAAAATAACTATTAGATGATGTCATAATTGTGCAAAATAGGTTTTATTTAGTTTCATAGTTAATTATTTATGTTTATGGATGTTGTGTGATAACCTAATAAATGAATTGAAATGCATGAAATATGGAATAAAATATAATCATATTATTCATAAATTTTTAGTATACAAGTATAGTCACTTAAGTAAAATCCACATAATAATAAAAAGTCATGTGAAAAGATAAAGTGAGATTTATGAATAAGGATAAAAATAACTCAACTAAAATAGTAATTCAGTATATCCTTCCACTAAATTAGTCAGAAACAACCTCATAGTTCAAATTTCTTGACCAACCCAAGTTTGGGTACTTTCAATTATCATGGATTTTTAGCTTGAAGTTTGAATTGAATTAACTTGGTTTAAATCAAGGGTAGACTTACCAAGTAGGACTTGGTGAAACTAAGAGGCAAGTGTTGAAGAAATATTTGAAATAGGATTTCATAATTAGATAGTCCACTCAGCAGATCAAGGAATAATAAGTTAATATAGTTGGAAAGTTATGCCTACCTAAAACCCTTTTAATAACTTTCCAAGCCCAATTATGGTTTATGATAAGGGGAATATGGATCCATTACACAAGAACATCTAAGTTAAAATATATTCTTAAAATTATGGTGAGGAAAATTGGGTTTCAAAATATAGCATGTGATTAATTAATTTTAATTGATTTAAATTTTATGAATCATTTTTTTAAATAAAAACAATTACTACTTATATGCTCTTAAATTTTATAAAATGTAAAATAAAAAGGATTAAACAACACCAATGTGATCCATAATATAAAAGTATAAACTTCTCAGCAACATGAATTTCTAGGAATGGTATAGATACTTTCATGTTATACTATTCCATGAATAGAAATCATAAGTGTTGGAAACCCCACTTTTTAAGTCTCCTTACAAAGGGGTTGATGAGGAAAAAGTATCACTATATTTAAAACATATGTAAGACATAATTGATGTCAAATTTTTCATGATATCCTCTATTTACAATGAGATTCTAAATAAATATGAGGATATGGATGCTTATAACATTGTTTCTGACCTTTGGTATCTCTATAAAGAGAAGGTGAGATCAAAGAGATATGAGAACTCCAATGCACTATTCACATAAAATCTCTTAGAGTTGGTGTCATCTGGGGAACTTGTAGTCATGATTATTAGCTACATGGAGAGCCTTTACATCTTGGATTTTAAGATCCCTGATGATATACACATAGATCTCATTTTTTCCTCACTACATAAAAACTTATACATTTTATTATGAATTATTATATGAGTAATAGAAAGAAGTCATGTTAGTAACTTCTTATGCTTAGTCACCAAGTTGATAAATAAATGGGGTATGAAAAACCCGCTTTAGTTATAGTGAATAATAAGAATAGGAGAAAGTAAATTGGGTTAAATACTCATTCCAATTCTAAATATTTGTATCATCATCCCTCTAAGAATAACAAGATCCAAAAGCAAGGAAATGAATAGGATGGGGTATTTTTTTCATGTGGCAAGTATGTCCACTAGAAGAGGGATTTTAACCATCCAAAAAAGTAAGGTGAATCTTCCAGTTCCTTCTTTATTGAGCGTAATATTTCCATATCTACAATTTGGGTATTATATACTACATGTGGTGCACACATTTGTATCTAAATATAGGAACCAAGTAGATTTAGAAAGATTGAAAAATATGAGGTTTATCTATGGGATACAAATGCAGTGATATTTTCTACTCTATAAATTGGAGACTACCATCTCACATTTATAGTAGTATTGATTTTGGTTTTGTAGAATGTTTATTATGTTCCTAGTTTTATCAAGAACAATATTTCCATTTCTGATTTAGACAGATGGATTTGTTTTCAACTTTGGGAATAATGGTTTATACTTTTATAAATATAGAATATGTTATGGTATGTAATAATTAAGTAATAATATCTATGTATTAAATTAATAAAACCAAATATTGTAAATAGATAAGGAAATAAATATGTGTGACTTAAATAACACCTAGTTTTGGCATTACCATCTTTTTTGGTAAAAAAGAATCATTTTAAAAATATCTATCAAGACAGTTACTTATAATCTTTTGAGTTTATGACACTTGAAAGAGTTAATTATTGTTTAAAAGTTAATATGACCAAACTACCATTCAATGGTCAATGGGAAAGGGTCCTAGATATTTTAGTTTTCTATACACTAATATGTGTGGGCCTTTTCAAGTAGAGGATAAAGGTGATTTATTATACTTTATTACTTTTACTGATGACATGAGAAAGTATGGTTATATATACATGATAAGGTATATGTATAAATCCTTTTATAAGTTCATGGAGTTCAATAATGAGGTCTATAATAATCTTGGTAAGAATATAAAGGAAATGTGAATAGATCTAAGTAGTGAATATCTTAACTAAGACTTTATAAACTTTATGTGTGAGTATGGTACATTATATCAACTCACTCCCACTTATACACCACATTGGAATTGTATTAGTGAAAGGAGTAATCATACCTTATTGCGAATTGTAAGGTCGATGATGAGTCATACAATCCTTTTATTAGACTTTTGGGGATATGTATTACAAAATACATCATTCTTACTAAACTGAGTACCAACTAAAGCAAAAAATAGTATTACCTTCGAGTTATAGAGTGGAAATAAAAACAAAATTCACATTTTTATGAATGTAATTGTGAAATGTTTTATTAATTATATATTATGAAAAAAACTATCACCCTGATTCATGAAGTGTATCATTATAAGGTATCATAAGGAAAAAAGGGGATTTATACAACACTCTGTAAAATAAATTAAATATCGCAAGAAAAGATATATTTCCTGATAAGGAGTGAATAATAAATGAGTATAGTTGGAGAAAGATTGTATTTGATAAATTTTATTCTCAAAATACACAAAAGTTGGTACAAGTATAGATTCCACAGGTCTTCGTGTAAGAAGTCATTCCTAAAACACTAGTGATGTTTAAGAGAACTAGAGAGGTTAGTGAACTAAATAGATATGATTTTTTAGTCACCGATGATGTTACCTCATTATTGGTTGAAAATAATGATCCTCCCTACCAAAAAGAGTCATTATAGATATTATAAGTTGCAATATAGAAATAATACATGAATTCTAAGATGTATTTCGTATATCAGAACATATTTTGGGTCTTGATAGATCCTCTAGTTGATGAAAACCCTATTGGGTGTAAACGGGTATTAAAGAGAAATATGGAAATGGAAGGTAAATTAAACACATATAAAATATAGAGAGTGGATAAAGTATTAATAAAACTTCAAGGCATTGACTATGATGAAATCTATTCTCCATCTTACTTGTCTAATTCCATTAGAATTTTCTTTTCTATAAAATAATAACCTGACTATGAGATTTGAAAGAATATTTAAAAATTAATTTACTTAAAGGGATAATTCAAGAGGATGCTTATATGACACAATAAGAAGTATTTGTGACTCCAATAAATTGAAAAAAGGAATGAAAGTTGTAAAGATCCATTGATGGATTAAATCATACATCCAGGTCATGGAATATTTTGTTCAATGAAACCATAAAAGAATTTGGTTTCATTAAGAATGGATGTGATCCATGTATTTAAAATTGTTTTATTGGGAGTAAATTTGTTTTCATAGTAGTATATTTTTAGGATATATTACTACTTGGAAATGGTATACTGGCCTTACAAGTGGTTAAGGAATGGTTGACAAAGTGCTTCTCTCTAAAGGACTTTGGTGAAATAGACTATGTTCTAGAGATCAAGATCATGCATGATGGATACAATAGTCTACCTGGACTAAGTTATGGTATATATATTGACTAGATACTAAATATTTTTTATATAGAATAATAAAATAGGGTACTAGTTCAAGTGTCACTTGGTATACATTTTCCAATAAAATGTGTCCCTAGACACAAAAGGATTGATAGATAATGAGTAAGACACCATACACTTTTGTGAAATGATCCATCATTTATACCATGTTGTGTACAAGGATTAATTTTTCTTATGATTCCATAATGGTAGGAATATATCAATAATATTTAAGTGATTATCATTGGGATTATATCAAGGATATCCTTAAGTATCTAAAGTGAACTAAGGATATGTTCCTAGAATATGGAGGAGATGAAGATATATTATTCAGGATGAATATAGATACCATATTTCATATTGATAATGATAATATAAAGTTATAGTATGGATATATATTACATCTCAAAAGAGGTATCTATGAGTTGGAAGATTTTAAAGTAGCTAGTTGTTTTCGATTTTATAGTGGAGTCTGGGTATATTGAAGATACTGATTCAGTAAAGGAAGTAGTTTGGATTTGAAAATTTTTCCATGAGATTGATATGGTATGTAGAGTTAAATATAATCTAAAAGCTTACTATGATAAAACTACGTTGGTTGATCTCTCCAAAGATTTTAGGTTTCACCAAAGGAAAAAAAATAACGTACTTCATAATGTTCATCTCTTGAGGGATTTTTTTCAATGAAGTGAAGTTACAGTAAGCACAGTATACATTGAGGAAAACATGGAGGACCCATGGAATAAGTATTTACCTCTATAGAGGCATGAGTATTATGTTAGATCTATTATAATAAAAAAATTGTTAGTTGTCTCTAGTGTAAGTGAGAGTTAATTAGATTTTGTTCCCTAGAACCAATGTTCTTGGTACTTGATTACATGATTTCCATTATTAATGAAGTTTATTATCACATCATTATTTTTCCTTTTCATTGTTGTATTAGACCATCACCTCCTCATTTTAATGATCCCAAATCATGTTTATAATTTCATTAGGGAATTTTGTGTTTAATGTTAGTGATCTTTTTTATGGACAAACTTTTTAAAATTGCTATATATGAAAATTACTCTTCTTACCAACCATATGAAGATAATATATTGACCATGATGTTCAAGGAACCACATGTGTACTGAAACTACCACATGAACAAAAAAACTCTCCATGTGAAGTGATGAACCTACAACATGAAGAAAACAAGTTATCATGTGAAGGTAGGTAAATTTCACAAAATAATGTACTAGTTACCTGAGTTATTATAGTGACTGCATGAAAAATCATACCAGTTACAAGAATGAATCAAGATTTCATGATAAGGAAAGTAGTTGGTGTGAGAAGAAAAGTGTTTATCACATAAACAAATGTACCTACAGCATGAAGAAGATTAATCACCACATTAAATAATGAAGTTTTCGTGCCTAGTTATCATGAAAACCGACCATGCCTATTTTTCATTCCAATCAATTGTGCCTAGTAACCATGAGAAAAAGTGACCATGATTAAATGAACACCAACATACCATGTAATATTTAATCAGTGGAGTAATTTAAAACCTCAAATGGATAATATTTTAAGCATTAATTATAGACTCAGTGAAATTGAGGTTGTAATAAATGCTCCCTAATGGATACTTTTGTATGGAGTTCTTTTTAACACAAAGTAGTGCTTGTGGATGATTAGTAACATAAAATATTACAAAGAAAAATAGATGAATATAATTTTGCACATAATCTATTAAAATTAATTCTTTATAAACTTTATGACACTCTGTTTTCTTGAACTTTTTGTGGAAAATTTGTTGAATATTTTTAAGGAGAAATTCAATGAATCCCAAACAACTAAATCTAAGTAGATAGAGTTATGCCTAATTTTAACATATATCATCTATTACAATTTTTATTGACCTTATCCTTTGAGGGATGTTTTTAATATGTTAATCTATAAACACAGTTTCATGTAATTAAATAGAGAGTTCTTGATGATCTATTTCAATTATTTCCATTTTTAATCCCACGTATAACTATAGAAGAGGTTTTGTCTGACCTATACATATTTTATCCCATGTATTACTAAAGAAGAGGCTCTATGTCTACACATCTTTTTGTGATGTTGTGTAAAACTTGATTTTGGTTTTGGATTAGTTTATTTTATAATAAACTATGTAGAAAGAGGTGATTTCCAAGTAGAAAGGATTAGGTCATGGATTAAGACTAAACCTCTTGTTTATTTCACTATGTTATTTACTATTTTTTTAATATGTTACTAAAAAACTTATATCTATTTTAAAATTTATATTTTAAAACTTTACTTTGATATTTGGATTTAACTAGTGTTTTATATATTTTCTTCTTTAAAGTAAAATCATTTGAAATGTTAATAGTGTTAAAACTTGTTTTAAATGAGTTCTAATCAAAATTCTAAGAAATAATTTGAAAGATAAAATTATATAGATTTTCTACTTTATTTAACTGGGAATATTTTAAAAATTAGAGGATTTAAGTTTTAAATATTTTAAACATAAATTTTTAATTGGATACTCAATTCACCCCCCCCCCCCTCTTGAGTTTTCCACTCCAACCAAGATTTAGTATCAAAGTGTTTAAAAAAACTTTTTTCTATGATTTAGTTTTACCGAAAGATCTTAAATTTTTGATAAATCTAAATTTCAATCTATATGGATAATAATAGACAATAAGTAACTACCACTAGTCAACATCATTATTTTAATGTAAAACATTATGCTTAATGTAAGCTCAAGATGAAAATCCATATTGAGAGCATGGGATTTGATATTTGTATTGTCATTGAGGAAAAATATGAAAAAAGAAAAAGCTTCTAGAGATAAGTGGGGTGATTAAACTAAGGTTTATTATGACTATAATTGTAAAGCTATAAATTATTTATATTATTCTTTAGTAGAAGATGAATTTAATATAATATCTACTTGTTCTAATGATTTTGAAATATGGGATACTCTTTATATATCTCATGAGGGAACCTCAAATATTAAAGATATGTGCTTAAATACTAATACAATCAAATATGATACTTTCAAAATGATGCCTAATGAATCCATTTATGATATTATCGTATCTATGGAGTTATTTTAAGGTATTCCCCTTTTTATCTTTATTACATGGTTTTCCAAGAAATTTTTGAAGAAACAAATGGATGGTTTTGTGTCAAAATATAGGAGGGGCATGTTTGGAACCCAGTTAGTAGAAAATAGGCATCATCCCAGTGGAAATAGTGTGCCCTAGATGGTGTCATTTTCTGGGTCGCATAAGCTAGAGCACATTCATGCATCCCTCCAAGTATAACCATGCACCTATCATAATGGATATGTATGAAGATCATGGGTGTTCTCCCACTCTAGGAAAACTGTGCGGACTCTTTTCCTTTTGAACAGAGTTTCGGCATGGTTGGTGTACATTCTGTGAAACTACGTGGCCAAATTATTTGTCCTGTCATATCATTAAAAATATTAAAATTACTAAAACAAACCTCCCTAATTTTAACCCCAAATCATCCATTTACTCACCCCATTTAGCTCTCCATCCCTAGGCACACCTCTCTCCTCCTCATCCTCTCCCTTGGCCCCTATTTATTTGTTTATTTGGACTTGTATCTTCAATAATCCATCAATTAAGTACCTCCTATTCTTCCTTAATCTCCTATTTTGGTCTCTTTATTACTCCTAATTGTGTTCTTATTTATTCAATAGGGTTTTTGACCTAAGTGGGGTCTGATATCTATTTATCTTATTAAATCCTGTTGGTTATGGTATTGTTTTACTTCCATAGGGTTTCTCCCTGCGGGGTTTGTGGCTTCTAACAGTTTCCAGAAGTTTCCAAGTAATAGGTAGGTGGTTCCTTTCATTGGCATTAGTTTATGGTTTTATTATGCTAATTTTAGTTTCTAGATGGGTTTCATAAATTCCTTGGGTGGTGAAAAAAGGTGTTTTCCATGGATTTTGGTGTGGGTTCATTATTTAAAGGATAAATTTCCCTATATATATAGTTGTTTTAAAGGTTTGGTTTCAATTTATGGAATTATGGAAGGTGAATAGATAACTTTTGAACCCCAGGTAGTCTAAGTGGCTTAATATGGACTAGTATGTCATTTATTTTATCTAGGAAATCACTCGAGTTATCCAACTAGTTCATTCTACAACACTAAACAAATATATGATGATTACTTGAGGACTTCTAAGATGTTGGCTAAGACCTCTCTAGAGGATAATGCATAAGAACATTATATATGGTATGATCACTGAGGTATGAACATACTAGGGGCCCAAAGACCTTGCTACTTAGGGAGATTCCTAGGGTTCATTGATTTTTTATTCAACCATTTAAATTTTTATTTTTATCTCCTTCCCTTTTATTTATAATCAAAATTCTGTTTTTTTTTTCAAAATTGTTCAATCCTTAATTTTCAGAAACAAGCATGTAAATTTATCTTTTAATTTAATTGCATGGAATCTTCTGGTGTTATCCTACTGGGAATTTTAGTTCACACTTTACATACACCCTTGAGTGTATAAAGATCATATTTTGTCTGAATCGGGTAAAGTAAAGGAATTTTGTGGAAATGACAATGGTTTTATGTCTTAGTGGATTTCTTTTTGGTTGGGTGTTGATGATGTTAGCTTGGGTGTTGGATCACATGCTACATGGGGGTTTTGTTTGTGTATTTGGTTCCCCTCTCTATATTGGGTATTTCGGTTTTTTATGTAAATGTTTAAAGTTTAACTCATATTGTAGTTTTTTTATCTCTTGTGTTTTGAATGTTGGTTGTGATGAGATGTATCTTTTTTTGGGTTAATTATAGTTGATTTACCATTGAAAAAGCACTCCCAAAGGAATTTCTTCATGCCCAGGAAATATTTTCTAGCTTGTGGGGATTAGGGATGTCCTTCGAGGCATGCCACGGGTTGGGTCTAGTTTTAGGTTATATGGAATCCCAACCAGGCATGTAAAGAAATGGTAACAGTATAGGTTTTCCATTCCTTTGTGTCATGTTATTTGGGATATTTTGCATGGATGGAAGATAGGACTATAGGGGACTGAGGTTCTATTTATGAGTGGGTTGTTTGGCCAACAAACCTCATGAAAGGGCTTAGGTCACCATGGGATGTTTGGGATTTTCTTTGACTTCTTCTCTATGTGTGAATAATAGGCTAAATACTATGAATGAAAACTAATTAGGGGTTGAGTGGTTTGGTTTGTGATTGTGTTTTTTGGGGATTCATAATGATTTTTGGAAGTATTTGGAACTTATTATTTCTAAAAAAAATTTGGGTAATTTATTGATGGTTTATCTTTTTTTTTTGAAATTATGTAGCATCATGACTCCCCAAATACATCCTATGTAATTGTGGGAAGAGTCCAGAGATAATTCTCCATCACCAGTCGATTAGAGATTAGCGGAAGCAGTGGTTCAAGTTGTATAAGAATTGGATCAGTGTCACGACCCGTCCTTGGGGCCCGTGCCGTGACTACCCCAAGCCCGCCTTCCAAAGGCCAGGGGCTGGCAACTAGCACCAAGGCGTAAATCCCGATAAAAAGGGAAGGCATTGCCTTTCTAAAGTAAACAAGCACCACAGAGTAAGCAATCGGAAAAGTAAACACTAAGTAAAAATAGAGTACAACTGAAGTGCGGAAAAGTAAATGGGCCAGTATAAAAACCCAAATTGAAAGTAAAGTACAACTCGAAAAGGAAAATAGCAACTGAAAAGTAAAAGCTGCTACGCCGAGCTGTCCACTGGAAATACCACTTGAAGGGTAGGTACAGATGGCTCCACTGCTCCTCGGGTCCCGCCGTCCATTCCGAGCACATTCTGTCCAGTGGTCCACCTCCAGGTACCGTCCTGCTCTGCAAGCCTCAACCACAATCAACGCTGCCCGTCGTCTGCAACCAACACAACGTAGTGCGGGCATAGCCCGTGCAGGGGTGAGTATAAGCTACTCAGTAGGGACCCCGAGACCCCCGAAGGTCTCCCAAAATCCACAAAGGATAAACCACAAAGGAAAGATACAATCACGAAGTAACAACCGACACTACTTAGGTATATTCCCATACATATACCTGAGTCATCAATTCCAAAACGCTCCAACCTCCGAGCCCAAGTACAACCCAGTCCACACAGGAAAGTATACGTATTCCACAGAGGAAAGAAAAATGTAATCCACACAGGATAGCACAACACAATCCACACAGGAAAGCAAATAGGATTCAGCTCACACAGGTATACTTCTTCGAAAGATGATAGAGATGATCACTGATCCATCTAAGTCGTCAGACCCACAAAGGATCGATAGGTACTAACCCCCGCAAGACCCACACAGGATCGGACCCACACAGGATCTGTAGGCGCTGGCTCACACAGAACCGCTGAGCGCTGACCCACACAGGATCGGACCCACACAGGATCGGTAGCACTGATCCACATAGGATCACTCAGTGCTGTAGTCGTCATCGTCGAACCCACTGAGGATCTCTGCACAGTCATCGTCGTAGTCACAGTAGCAGTCGCAGCTAGCACTAGGGTTCCCGCACACAGCAAGCTCGTTCAGGAGGGTCCGCTCCACGAGCCAAGAGTTTGATACATCAACTGTCACAAAGTCCATAGTTTATGTATCCAAAAGTTCCGTATCATCAACAGGAACTCAACGCAACAGACGACGCGTCAATCGGACGCCCGGTCTGAGAGTTATTGGCTTTTTCGTCCCAGTGGCCTGGTTGGTTTTTAAGGCAAAACCAACCTGACCGTACTCCACCTGCATCCAAACCTCAGGTGGAGTATTCCAAAAGATCTGTCTCACTAATAGGAACTCAAAAAAGCTGACGTCACGTCAATCGGACGTCCGTAGCTCAAGATATGAGTGTTTCCACTCCGAGGGCCCGGTTGGTTTCGTGGACGAACCAACCTGGCCGAACTCAAAGTATTCCGAAACATTGAGTGTGATATACCAAAACGACCGTCTCGATCCAAGGATCGCATCGCCACTGACGGCGCATCGTTTGGAGGTCTGTAGCCCGAGTTATGGGTATTTAAAACCAAATAGTCCGATAACGGGGGTTTCGGGCCCGGACCGACCCGGCCCGAGACCACCCGGTGGGCCCGAACTGGGTCGACCCGCCTTGGTCCAGGTCCGCCCGGCCCGGCACGGCCCGGCCCGGCGTGGCCCGGCGTGGCCCGGCGACCCGCGCGCTAGGCGCGCAGGCCGGTCGCTCAGCCAAAACGGCAGAGCCGTTTTGGCGGCCCGCGCACGGGGGGGAGCTGCCCCCTCGGTTCCATCGAAACCACGACCCCTTAATGGGGCCGCTTGCTGCCAGCCGGCCGGGGGAATTAATTCCCCCAGTTCTCCAAGTCCGGCCGGCCCGCCATGGCCGGCCGGTTCCTGTACCATGGGACCGGCGACGGCCGGTCCCCCTTCCTGCACCGACGCTGGCGGCCCGATGCCGGCCGCCGGTCACCCTGCTCCACCGCGGCCCGGAACCGGCCGCGGCCCTTGTCGTCCGGCGTGGTGCGACGGCACCGCGCCCCTCCGCCGCAGCCCCGCATTGGCCGCGGTATTTTCCGGGTATCTCTGACGCGGCGCGACGACGTCGCGTTCTTGTTCTTCATTTCATGGCGCCGTGCAACGGCGCCGCGCATTTTCTTGTCGCAAGGTTCCGCATGGTGCGATGGCACCTTGTCTCCCACACCGAACCACAAAGAACCAACACGAAAAAAAAGGAGGAGGTTCGGCCGTGTTCGTGCGGTCCGGCCCCCTCACGTTATTCGTTATCACTTGGTTTTAAACCACAAAGTTCAAATTCGATAACAAATGGTTTTAAACCACGATGATCATCAAGTCGGAATTCTCGAACAAATATAAATAATTGAAAACAATCCCCAACCTCGGTTCAGGAACGGTGTTCATCAACGACCCACGGAAGATGAGCATCGCGGAGGTCGGGCGTCGCGGGGAAAGAACGTCGACGTCATTAAGCAAGGATTTGAGGTCCTTGATGGCGATTTCGTCACTGAAAACCGTCGCATAAGAGATGTCGCGGAAGAAGAACGTCGTGTCGCGGATACGGTGTCGCGGAAGAACCGTGTTCTTCGGCGGAGAAGTTCTTCATTGAAGAACAGTGTTCTTCGCATTATTCGTCGAGGTTGAAGAAGATGAAGAAAGCTTCCCAATCCTCTCAAGGTTGTAAAGAAACTAACAAAAATAAAATAAGTCCAAGCCTTATTTTATTTACACATCCTAACCTCTTTGAATTTCAAAGGTTTGAAAATTAAGTAACTCTTCTTAATTAATAACACAAGTTGTCAAATTAATTAGAGTGGAGTTATTGGGGAGTTTAAGGGAAGTTGAAGAGTTAGGTCTCGTGTGGGCCCCACCACACTTTATCCTCTCAAGGGAGGTTATGTGGATGTGGGCCCCGCCTCTAACTCCCATTGGGAGGAATTAACCAACAAAGTTAAAAATAATTGTGTTCCACAATTATTTAACTTCTTCTAATTTCCCCCAAAACTAACTCTCATCCCGCATAAAACGCAACCTCGGAAAAGGTCTCCTTATGCGAATATCGGCGCTGCGAGTTCATCGGTGCCCTCAAAATTTGATTCTGGGCACCGGTTCAAAAGTTAGAAAAACCCGCTCGTTCGTTCACTGAACGTACCCGAGCCAAACTTCGGAAATTGATTCCGGGCACACCGGGCCTCGGAATCAGGTGCCGTCAGAAACCGTGCTCTTGTAAAATTCCAAAGAAAATTAAGAAAAAATTTCCCTTGATTTTTATGGGTCTTTAAATTACTCCCACCTCAGGGCTTTACGTCCCCGTAAAGATACATCAAAACTAGGGAACCAAATGAGGGTACTGAGCATGCATCTGAGCCGCCCGCTCTCAAGTGCTCTCCTAGAGGTTCCCGTGCTACCATCTGATGCGCACTAGAGGAATCAACTGTCCTCGTAGGACCTACTCCTGTCGATCCTCAATCTCCACCGGGACCTCCGTAAAAGTCTCCCCATCGTCAACGTCAAGCTCCCCATGGTCAATGATGTGCGTCGGGCCGTGCACGTATCTCCTCAGCTGAGATACGTGGAAGAATTCGTGCACCCAGTGCAACTGAGGTGGTAGATCCAGGCGATAAGCCACCTCGCCAATCCTGCTGAGGACCTGGAATGGTCCGATGAAGCAAGGGGATAACTTGCCGCCACGGCCAAATCTCCGTAAGCCATATCGAGGTGAGACACGCAAGAAGACGTGGTCGCCATCCTCGAACTCTAGTGGCCTCCACCTCCTATCAGTGTATGACTTATACCAGCTCTGAGCTGTCCTCATCTACTCCTGGATGACCTGGACCTTCTCTGTCATGGCCTAAACCATCTCCGGCCCCACAAGTGCTGACTCCCCAGTGTCTGTCCAATACAAAGGAGATCTACAAGGTCGGTCGTACAACACCTCGTAAGGTGCCATCTCGATGGTGGAGTGGTAGCTATTGTTGTACGCAAACTCCACCAAGGGTAGGTGGTCCTTCCAGCTACGACCAAAGTTGAGGACACATGCACAGAGCATGTCCTCGAGAGTCTGAATGGTCCTCTCCGTCTGACCATCCGTCTGAGGGTGACAGGCGGTGCTCAAATTTAGCTGTGTCCCGAACGCCTCCTGCAACCCCTTCCAAAGCTGGGAAGTAAAGTGGGCATCTCGATCGGAGACGATAGATGATGGCACACCGTTAATTCGAACAATCTCCTGAACGTAAAGGCATCCCAAGCACTCCACTGATCCCTGCTCTCTGATGGGTAAGAAGTGAGCCGACTTGGTGAGTCAGTCAACAATCACCCAGATGGAGTCGTGACCTCTGGAAGTGCGTGGAAGTCCAGTCACGAAGTCCATAGATATCCCGTCCCACTTCCACTTCGGGACCTCCAAGGGTTGTACCAAGCCTACTGGTACCTGGTGCTCAGCCTTCACCTGCTGGCAGGTGAGGCATCGAGAAACGAACTCCGCCACAGCCTTCTTCATGCCCAAGCACCAGTGCTGTCGTCTTAGATCCTGGTACATCTTCGCCACTCCTGGATGTACCACCAAAGGAGAAGTGTGAAACTCTCTCAGTACCTCCTCCCATAAAGTGACTGGTACCATGGTACGTCCTCTGAAAAGGATGTCGTGCTCTGCTCCAAAGTAAAAACCATCAGGTGCTTGTCCTGAGGATATCTGTGCACACCGCGTCTCACAGTCAGCGTCCCCACGCTGTGCCTCTCTGACCCGCTGCAGAAGTGGAGGAGTGACTGTGAGAGACTGAAGGAAGGCTGCTCCATCCCTATCCATGAAGGATATCTGCAAAGAGGCTAGCTGCTCCGTCACCTCCTCAAGTAGCTGAATGCCCGTCCTCCTGCTGAGGGCATCGGCTACTACGTTTCCCTTCCCAGGAGTATAGAATATCTCAAAGTCATAGTCCTGGAGGAACTCGATCCATCGCTGCTGTCTCAGGTTCAGGTCCTTTTGAGAGAAGATGTACCTGAGACTCTGATGCTCAGAAAAGACTGTAAAGCGCTCGCCCATCAGGTAGTGTCGCCATGTCTTCAGAGCGAAGACCACTGCTGCTAACTCCAGGTCATGGGTAGCTTAGTTCTGCTCATGCAGCCTCAACTATCGTGATTCATAGGCGATCACTGCCCACTCCTGAATCAGAACACACCTGAGTCTGGTCCCTGATGTATCATAGTAGACTACGTACCCTACTCCCTCCTCAGGCAACCTCAAGATAGGTGCACTGGTCAATCTCTGTCTCAGCTCCTGGAAGCTCTGCTGACATCTTTCTGACCACATTAAGGGTTTCCCCTTCTTCGTCAAAGCTAAGAGTGGTGCCTAAACTCTAGAGAAGTCTGGAACGAATCTCTGGTAGTATCCAGCTAATCCCAAGAAACTCTGCATCTCCGTCACGCTCCTGGGTGGCTCCCAAGCTAACACTGCCTCGATCTTTGCAGGATCCACTGCAACTCCCGCCTCAAAGATGACGTGTCCCAAGAAGTGGACCTCACGTATCCAGAACTGGAACTTTGAGAGCTTACCATAAAGCTGGTGCTCTCAAAGTGTGTCCAGTACAACCCGTAAGTGGTAGGCATGCTCCTCCTTAGTCGTCGAGTAAATCAAAATGTCATCGATGAAGACCATGACAAATTGATCGAGGTATGGCTAAAATATCCTATTCATGAGGGACATGAACACTGCTGGAGCATTGGTTACACAGAATGGCATAACCAAGAACACATAGTGGCCATACCGACATCTAAAGGTCGTCTTCTGCACGTCCTCGTCTCGAACTCTGAGCTGATGATAGCCTGACCTGATGTCTATCTTCGAGAACCACCGTGCTCCCTTGAGCTGATCAAAGAGGTCATCAATCCTCGGTAGCGGATACTTGTTCCTCACTGTCACCTAGTTTAGGTGAAGATAATCAACACACAGTCACAAGCTCCCGTCCGCCTTCTTGGATAACATTATCGGGGAAGCCCAGGGTGAAACACTGGGTCGGATGAACCCCTTGCCCTGCAAGTCCTCCAACTGTACCTGTAGCTCTCGAAGCTCAGCGGGGGACATCTGATATGCTGGAGTCGATATCGGGGTTGTCCCAGGGTATAGGTCAATATAAAGGTCTACCTCTCTACGAGGAGGTAGTCCTAGAACGTCGTCGGGAAAAATGTCCGCAAACTGATCCACCACTGTAGGAAAACCAGGACTCTGCACGTCAACTTTCCTAGGATGAGGCTAGCCAACTGATGAGTGATGGGTTGTCCTCTTCTCCGCGGAAGTACATCATGTGCTGCAAAGGCTCCCTTATCGCCGGTGAAGGTGAACCTGCTCCCGTCGGTGCGTACACATCGCACCTTGCGCCTAAAACAGTCAATTTGTGCATGGACCATAGATAACCAATCCATGCCCAAGATGACATCGTAAGGCCTCGACGCTGCTACAAGAAGATCCCAGCCAAATATCTCGCCTCCTAGAGTAATCTCACACTGCCGGTACCAGTGCGTAATCGTCAAGTCTGCTCCCGTAGGAGTCTCTATCCGTAAGGATCGAGCCAACGGCTCTATCGGAATCTCCGAGCTCCGAACAAGGGCAGCGGCTATGAAAGAGTGACTCGCTCCTGTGTCTATAAGTACTAAAGAAAATGTGGAATAGACACATATAGTACCTCGAATCATCTCAGGCGTATCGTGGTCATAGGCCTCTGCTGCCTGGAGCTGTGCCTGTCTCTGCCCACCAGCTCCCTGTGGTCGGGGTGGACCTCCTGGTGGTGGTGGTGGTAGAGCCTCAAAGCGTCGCCCACCACCTGCTGCTCGTCCAGCTCCTCTGACTCATCTGCCTCCTCCCTGCGGACCGCCACGGTCGACCCTCTGCATCTGCCTCGGTGGTCCCTCAACCGTCTGCTGCTCCTCGGCAAGGCGGGTCGGGCAGTCACGAGCCATGTGGCCCTGCCCGCCGCACGAGTAGCATTGTCTGCCTCTCGAAAGACTGGCTCCGTGTTGTGTGCCCTGCACTGCTGAGCTAGTGTCCTGAGGTCGTCTGCCTAAGGGTCTGGTCTGCCTGGTCCCCTGAGTCATTCGTCGACTGCCTGCTGCAGAAGACTCTGCTATGTGCCGCCCTACGGTGGGTCTCGGTGCTGGTGTAGACTCAGCAAGAAAACTCTGGATCAAAAGGGCCTGCTCCAGTACTCCTGTCTGAGTCAGAATGCTGAGGGAGATCAGCGATACCCTGATCTCGTGTCTCAAACCCTGCTCAAAGGTCAAGGCTCGGAAGAATGGGTCACGTACCATGTCGGTCGAGTAGCGCGAGAGATCAGTAAATCTCGCCGAGTACTGAGCGACCGTCATGCTGCCCTGCCGCAGCTGAAGAAGCTCATGTATGCGCACTGCACGGAGGGTGGCTGAGACAAACTCTGAGCGGAAGAGGATCTCAAAGTCTATCCAGAGTAGAGATGCCTCATCGTGCACCTGGAGCATCAAGCTCCACCATCGGCCTGCTGCTGTGTACAGTAGGTTCGCAGCGAGGATCACCATGAGGTCTGTTGGTGTCCTCACTAGCCTGAAAACTCATACGACTGCCTCCAGCCAGTCCTCGGCTACCTGGGGGTCTGTCTCCCCATGGAACCTGGGTGATCGCTGGCGCTGGAACTCATGCAGTGCGCTGAGGCGATGTGCATCGTCAGTGGCTGGTGCTGGAAGTATCGGTGGCTCGGCGGGTAGTGCTACCGCCAGTGCCACTGCTGACAAAGGGCCATGCACCGAGGCCTCGTCGCTCAGTGGGCTGTCATCACGCTCGACTCTCGGAACCCTAGCTGGCTGCCGTCGTGGGGCCATCCTGAAAAGGAAACAGGTGCGCCACGGTCAGAACAGTATACCTAGTGAGATGATACAAAGTAATCAAAAAGAAAACTTGAAACACACACGCAATCAATGTTTTCGTGCATTAAGTCGGAAATCAGAAGTCAGGGTCCTGGTGTACGGATACGTTGGCCGCTGCACCAACACTGGACTCCCTGGACTGATAACCACACTCAATACACTGAACATTATTTCTTCACATATAAAAGATCAGAGTTCGCGGTAGAACCGAACTCCTCTGATACCAATTTGTCACGACCCGTCCTCGGGGCCCGTGTCGTGACTACCCCAAGCCCGCCTTTCATACGCCAGGGGCTGGCGACTAGCACCAAGGCGTAAATCCCGATAAAAAGGGAAGGCATTGCCTTTGTAAAGTAAACAAGCACCACAGAGTAAGCAAGCGGAAAATTAAACACTAAGTAAAAACAGAGTACAACTGAAGTGCGGAAAAGTAAATGGGCCAGTATACAAACCCAAACTGAAAGTAAAGTACAACTCGAAAAGGAAAACAGCAACTGAAAAGTAAAAGCTACTACGCTGAGCTATCCACTAGAAATCCCACCTGAAGGGTAGGTACAGATGTCTCCACTGCTCCTCGGGTCCCGCCGTCCGCTTCGAGCACGTTCCGCCCAGTGGTCCACCTCTAGGTACCGTCCTGCTCTGCAAGCCTCAACCACAATCAACGATGTCCGTCGTCTGCAACCAACACAGTGTAGTGCGGGCATAGCCCGTGTAGGGGTGAGTATAAGCTACTCAGTAGGGACCCCGAGACCCCCGAAGGTCTCCCAAAATCCACAAAGGATAAACCACAAAGGAAAGATACATTCACAAAGTAACAACCAACACTGCTTAGGTATATGCCCATACATATACCTAAGTCATCAATTCCAAAACGCACCAACCTCTGAGCCCAAGTACAACCCAGTCCACACAGGAAAGTATACGTATTCCACACAGGAAAGCAAAACGTAATCCACACAGGATAGCACAACACAATCCACACAGGAAAGCAAACAGGATTCAGCTCACACAGGTATACTTCTTCGAAAGACGATTGAGATGATCACTGATCCATCTAAGTCATCGGACCCACAAAGGATCGATAGGTACTAACCCCCGCAAGACCCACACAGGATTGGACCCACACAGGATCTGTAGGCGCTGGCTCACACAGAACCATTGAGCGCTGACCCACACAGGATCGGACCCACACAGGATCGGTAGCACTGATCCACATAGGATCGCTGAGTGATGTAGTCATCGGCGTCGAATCCACTAAGGATCTTTGCACAGTCATCATCGCATTCGGAGTAGCAGTCGCAGCAAGCACTAGGGTTCCCGCACACAGCAAGCTCATTCGGGAGGGTCCGCTCCATGAGATGAGAGGCTGATACATCAACTGTCACAAATTACAGAGTTGATGTATCCAAAAGTTCCGTATCATCAACTGGAACTCAACGCAACAGACGGCGCGTCAATCGGACGCCCGGTCTGAGAGTTATTGGATTTTTCGTCCTAGGGGCCCAGTTGGTTTTTAAGGCAAAACCAACCTGACGGTACTCCACATGCATCCAAACCTCGGGCGGAGTATGAAAAAAGATCTGTCTCACTAAGATGAACTCAACAAAGCTAGCGGCACGTCAATCGGACGTTCGTAGCTCAAGATATGAGCGTTTCCGCTCCGAGGGCCTGGTTGGTTTCGTGGACGAACCAACCTGGCCGAACTCAAAGTATTCTGAAACCTTGAATGCGACATACCAAAACGACCGTCTCGATCAAAGGATCGCAACACTGCTGACGGTGCGTCGTTTGGAAGTCCGTAGCTCGAGTTATGGGCATTTGAACCCAAACAGTCTGATAACGGGGGTTTCGGGCCCAGACCGACCCGGCCCGAGACCCCCCGGTTGGCCCGAACCGGGTTGACCTGCCCCGGTCCGGGTCCGCCTGGCCTGGCACGGCCTGGCCCGGCTGGGCGCGGCCTGGCCCAGCCTGGCGACCCGGGCGCTGGGCGCGCTGGCCGGTCGTTCATCCAAAACGGCTGATCCGTTTTGGCGGCCCGCGCACGGGGGGGCACTGCCCCCTCGGTTCCTGCGAAAATGCGTCCCCTCAATGGGGCCACTTGCTGCCAGCCGGCCGGGGGAATTAATTCCCCCGGTTCTCCAGGTCCGGCCGGCCCGCCATGGCCGGACGGTTCCTGCACCGTGGGACCGGCGACGGCCGGTCCCCCTTCCTGCACCGACGCCGGCGGCCCGATGCCGGCCGCCGGTCACCCTGCTCCGCCGTGGCCCGGAACCGGCCGCGGCCCTTGTCGTCCGGCGTGGTGCGATGGCACCGCGCCCCTCCGCTGCGGCCCCGCATTGGCCACGGTATTTTCTGGGTATCTCTGACGCGGCGCGACGACGTCGCGTTCTTGTTCTTCATTTCACGGCACGGCACGGCGCGACGGCGCCGCGCATTTTCTTGTCGCAAGGTTCCACATGGTGCGACAGCACCTTGTCTCCCGCACCGAACCACAAAGAACCAACACAAAAAAAAAGGAGGAGGGTCGGCCGTGTTCGTGCGGTCCGGCCCCCTCACGTTATTAGTTATCACTTGGTTTTAAAACAAAAAGTTCAAATTCGATAACAAATGGTTTTAAACCACGATGATCATCAAGTCGGAATTCTCGAACAAATATAAATAATTGAAAACAAACCCCAACCTCGGTTCAGGAACGGTGTTCGTCAACGACCCGTGAAAGACGAGCGTCGCGGAGGTCATGCGTCGCGGGGAAAGAACGTCGACGTCGCGAAGCGAGGATTCGAAGTCGTTGACGGTGATTTCGCCGTGGAAAACCGTCGCGGAAGAGATGTCGCGGAAGAAGAACGTCGCATCGCGGATACGGCGTCTCGGAATAACTGTGTTCTTCGGCGGAGAAGTTCTTCATTGAAGAACAGTGTTCTTTGCGTTCTTCGTCGAGGTTGAAGAAGATGAAGAAAGCTTCCCAATCCTCTCAAGGTTGTAAAGAAACTAACCAAAATAAAATAAGTCCAAGCCTTATTTTATTTAAACATCCTAACCTCTTTGAATTTCAAAGGTTTGAAAATTAAGTAACTCTTCTTAATTAATAACACAAGTTGTCAAATTAATTAGAGTGGAGTTATTGGGGAGTTTAAGAGAAGTTGAAGAGTTAGGGCTCGTGTGGGCCCCACCACACTTTATCCTCTCAAGGGAGGTTATGTGGATGTGGGACCCGCCTCTAACTCCCTTTGGGAGGAATTAAACAACAAAGTTAAAAATAATTGTGTTCCACAATTATTTAACTTCTTCTAATTTCCCCCAAAACTAACTCTCATCCCGCATAAAACGCAACCTCAGAAAAGGTCTCCTTATGCGAATATCGGCGCTGCGAGTTCATCGGTGCCCTCAGAAATCAATTCCGGGCACCGGTTCAAAAGTTAGAAAAACTCGCTCATTCGTTCACTGAACGTACCCGAGCTAAACTTCGGAAATTGATTCCAGGCACACCGGGTCTCGGAATCAGGTGCCGTCAGAAACCGCGCTCTTGTAAAATTCCAAAGAAAATTAAGAAAACATTTCCCTTGAATTTTATGGGTCTTTACAATCAGGGAGCGAGCTCCAACCCTTATTAGACTAGGACAACTGTACCAGGTCCAGAAAAGGAAAAAAATAAGAAGTTACTAAAAACTAACCTCCTTCTTTATAAGGTAGCATAGAACCCCAGGAGCTGGAGTTTTGGATTGAAAATTTTGAGATGATTTTTCAATTCCATGATACTTCTGAAGTAGTCAAGGTAATGTATGCTTCATTTATGTTGGAATTCCCTAGTCATAGATGGTGGGACTCATTGGTCCAATATAAAAGGCAAGATTATATGGGATGGAAGGACTTCAATTTTTCATTAACAAAGAGTATTTCTTGAAACCATGGCCCTCTCCAAGACCCAAAAGTTTTTTATCTTCATCCGGGGGGATCAAACTGTGTTGGATCACGTCAATCATTTTATAGAGTTGGTCTGATTTGCACCTAAGGTAGTTTCCAATGAGTAGTTAAAGGATTATCATTTTTAAATGGGTTTGTGGTTGGACCTTTGATCCCTATTATTCTTCTTTAAATTAAATACTTATTCTGAGGTAGTTGATCAAGATCTAATGGTGGTGATCAATCAGTCTAAATAATATGGGTTCTCTCAAGTAGTCTCAAAAGTGTGCTAAGGTCGGAATGGTATATCCAAGAATAAAAGGAGGTGAAATGAGAAGGGGAATAAGGGAAGTGTTAGTTCATAACACCCTTCCCAACCACCTTCATTTGAAACCACTAGTGGTGGGATCATTTTCCATTAGTGAAGAACCCCAAGACACATACGAACTGCCTATTCAGCTTTACCTAGGAGATTTCACCGATGTATACTTTTGGGGAACTTGTAGATATTTTGTAGGAGTGTAATACCATCTCAGATTGATGTGCATTCTTAAACCTCTGTGGGTGATAACTCAGTTAGAACCATCTAGAACTATGGGGTCCCAATTTGGTAGTCGTGCTGGCAGGGTTGGATCCACTACTAGGTAGAGTTAGATTAAGGTATAGCTAAAAAATATTAATCATACCCATGCCTATATAAAATCAAGGAACCTTAATTATATGGACTATGAACCATCAGAATTGGATGAAGGACCTATAATAGTTTGAGGTATTATTTTCATTACATCGTCTTTATTTGTCGCCTTATTTGATATTGGTAATTCTAGCTCTTTTATTTCTAACTTTCTTATGAAACTAATAAAATTAACAACCAAGATTCTGTTTTATTATATGGATTTGTTTATTCCTCTTGGAAAGAAGAGGGAGAAGGGTTTTAGATTTCTATCTAGCACTCTCACTCTATCAGGGGTTGAGGTAGAGTGATGTTTTCTAGGTTTGGAGACAGACCTATTTAATGTGATCCTCGTTATGGATTGGATGGTGCGTTTCAAGGTTCACATTTATTGTTATCGCTATCAAGTGAGCATTGTGGAACCCAATGGGAGTTATCAGGTCTTCCATTGTGAATGGGATCACTGATCAGGGTGATATGGACCTTTACTTCCATAGTTGGAAAACTTGTTTTCTAGGTCTCTTCTCTAATGTTGGAGGATGGTGGTTGTGGATATGAGTATGGGTTACCTCTTATGGTGGATAAATTTCCAGAGGTGTTTTCAAAGGATTTATCAAGGTTACCTATAGAAAAGGTTGTGGAGTTCACCAATGATTTGGAAATGGGATCACAACTATTATCTCTTCCCTCATATCATATGGCCCCCACTGAGTTGAGGGAATTAAAGATATAGTTAGATGATTTCGATTCCAAATGATTCATTTTCCCAAGAATCTCAGCTTGATCTTCCCTAGTTCTATTTTCTAAGAAGGCCAATGGATTCTTATGGTGGTGTATTTATTATATAAGCTGAATAAGGTAGCAATCAAGAACAAATACCTATTTCCACATATTAATGATTTTATTTATCAGCTCAAGAGGGAAAGCTGGTTATCTAAGATTGATCTACACATCGAGTACCATCATGTCCATTTCAAATAGGCGGATGTACATAAGACATCCTTTTGAAGCAGTTATGACCACTTTGAGTATTTGTTCATTCCATTCGATTTGATGATTGATCCAACGGTTTTCATGGAGCTTATGAATGGGGTGTTTCATAAGTACCTCTATTATTTTGTTTTGGTGCTTTTAGATGACATCCTAGTCTATTCTAAGTTATAATAGGAGCATGGGAAGAAATTAAAGATCACACTAGGCACTCTTAGAGATCGTTGTCTCTATGCTAATATCTTTAAGTGTACTTTATGGATTAGGGAAGTAAATTTTTTATGCCACATGATTGCATAATGTGGGGTTTTAGTGGACCTCGAGGAAATAATTACAGTAATTTCATGGGATCAACTAATAAATGCCTTATAGATAATTATATGTTTGGACATGGAAGGTTATTACATGCAGTCTATTGGGAAATTATCACAACTTTCTTCACCCATGGACATAATTACCTTGAAGAGTGTAAGATTTGAATAAAGATCATAATGATAGACATATTTTAAGGATCTTAAGAAGAATTCGACCACTACCCCTGTTTTGGTCTCATGTGAATCCAAAAAATGGATATGTGATGATATAGGTATAAGTCTTGGGTATGTGTTAATATAGGATTACCATGTGGTTGCCTATGTCTCTCACCAACTCTGAACACATGAAAGGAATTTTTCAACCCACAACCTAGAACTAGTGTCATTTGTGCATGCATTGAAAATGTAGTTCCACTATCTCTTCAATGAGAAATTTATGTTTTAATCATATCATAAAAGAATGGACTTCATTTTCTCCCATATCGATCTAAATATGAGGAATCCTTGATGGTTTGAGTACCTCATGGGGTTTGATTTCAATATCGTCTATACCCCAAGAAAATTTAATGTGGTATAGGATTCCCTAATAAGTAATATTTAATTTAATGCAGTAAAGTATTTCTGTGATGAGTTTAATTTTATGGAAGTATTTACCTAAATGAATCTGGAGACTAAGGATCATTGTAAAGGTATATTATTAGCTAGAATTAAGTTTATATTTTCTCTTCTAGAGCTAATTGGAAAGGAAAATCCTAATGATGAATTGTTTTAGCACTCCAAGTAGATTCTCAATGGTGGGGAGGTTCTTAGTGAGTGGTCATTGTCTCCTGAGGGAATTATTCACTTTAGGGGCCACTTTATGGTTCCTTTATCATTGTGGAATATGTTTATGTATGATGGACACTAATATCAGTGGTTAATTCATCCTGGTACCACCAATATGTTTTATGAAATACGTCTCCGGTTTTGGTGTCCTAGAATGAGGTATGATATAGCTGACTTTTTATCCCGATACTATATTTTTCAGTAGGTTAAAACCAAGCACCAAAGTCCCTTTGGTTTTCTTTAACCACTCCCCATTCCTACCTAGAAGTGGGATGAGGTCACCACTAATTTCATCAAAGGTTTATCTCATACACCCCAACGAAGGAATTCAATTTTTGTGGTTATCGACCATCTAACTTAGTCATCCCATTTCATTCCAATCAAGTATTCAACTAAAGTGGATGAGTTGGGCCAGTTATATATCTATGAGATAGTGAGGCTTCATGGTGTTTCGTCAGCTATTGTTTTTGAAAGGGACCCTTTTTTTAAACCTATTGGTTTTTAATTACTTAAAATAGTAATGGGGTAATAGGTTAGACTTATTATGACATACCATCCACAAATAGATAGTCATAAGGAGAGGGAAAATTAGATAGTGGAAGACATGCTCTGGAAATGTGTGATGGATTTTAGTGGTTCATGGGATAAACATTTGGGATTTTTGTGATTTCTATATAATATCAGTTACCAATCCTCTATTAAAATATATCCCTTTTTGGTTCTCTATAGTCATCCATTTCCATAGCCTTTGTGTTTGATAGAGATGGGTGAGACTTTTTTATTTGGACAAAGCCTTATGAAAGAGATATCTGGTAATGTTTGGTTGATCAGGTAGCAGTTGTTGATGAAACTGACCCTCCATAAGACTTATGTCGATCAAATATTCTCAGCCTAATAATTATTAGTGGATGATTGGGTGTTTCTAAAGGTGTAACCTTGTGTGGGTCACCATCATATTGGTAAGATGGGGAAGCTGACGCAGAGGTATGTCAGACCTTTTGAGATTACCAAAATAGTTGGCAAGGTGGAATACCGGTTAGATTTACTATCTCAGTTGATGTAGATCCGTGATATGTTCTATTTATCACAATTAAATAAGTATAACACAAACTCATCTCATGTGACTAACTAGTAAGATCTGGAATTGGAATCTGATTTGTCATTTCTTGGGTGACCGATGTGAATTGGTGATTCCCAAGTGATAATGCTTTAGGATAAATTCATATTATTGGTTCTGATTCTTTGGAAGCGCGATAGTGATGAGCATGATACATGGGTGCATAATAATTGGGAGGAAGAGTAGTATCCACATTTATTCTCTTATCTGACATCAGTTTGACATTCCAATGGTGGAAAGTTTTCATAATAGAGATAATTAGAGCATCCATGGTGTTATTTTGAGGTATTTCCATTTTTGTTTTTGGTATTATCTTTATTACATGGTTTTCCTAATATTTTTTGAGGAAAGTGTATAATTTTGGGTTAGAATATAGTACAAAATAGTTGGGGCATAGTTGGTAGAAATCGTACGTCAGCCTAGTGAAAATGTGCTCCTTGGACAGTGGCACTGTTGAGGTCACACAACCTGTGCATCACTCTATGCCTAATTGTGCACCTAATACAATGGCACTATATAAGGAACATAGCTAGTCACATGGGTGTGAACCCCCTATAGAAAAATCATGTGGCCTCTTTTCCCTTTGGATAGAGGCACCCCATGGTTGGCTCATGATCTGGAAGATAGTGCAAACCAACAATAAGGCCTTCCAAATCATTAAAAATGTTGAGATTCCTAAACTAAGCCATTCCAATTTTAACACCAAATCACTCATTTTCTCAAATCATTAGTCCCTCTAGACCTATCCCCACCCCTATTCTCCTCATCCGATCCCTTTGGCTCCATTTCTTTGTGGATTTGGCTGTGGATCTTCAAGAATCCATCAAGTAAGTCCATAATATTCTTCTTTCATCTCCTCTTTTGCTCTCTTATTTCCTCCACTTTGTGTTCTTATTTCTTCAGTAAGGACTTTCACCTAAGTTCGGTCCAATATCCCTTTATCATGTTAAATATTATCGTTTATAGTGTTATTTTTCTTCCATAAAGTTTCTCCTTGGTAAAGGTTGTGGTTTTTAACCATTTGTAGAAGTTTCTTAGAAAGAGGTTGGTGGTTCCATGCCTTGGCATCAATTGATAATTTTATTATTCTTGTTTTAGTTTCCAAATGGTTTTCATAATTTTTTTGGGCGGTGAAAAAGGTGTTTTCCATGGAATTTTGTGTGGGTTTATTATCGAATAGATGAATTTCCTTGTATATATATGGTTGTTTAGATGGTGTCATTTAAATTGATGTAATTACGGAAATTGAATAGAGAACTTGAGAACACCGAGTAGTCTAGGTGGGTTACTATGGACTATTACATCATTTTGGTCAGTTGGGTAATGACTCAGACTCTCTAACCAGGTCATTCTATAACACTAACTACATATATAATGATGAATTAGGGACCACAATAACATTATATGATACCTCTCTAATAGCTTGTGCACAATAACATTATATATGGTATGATAATTTAGGTACAAGGATCTTAGGGCCC
Organism: Viscum album; assembly: GCA_963277665.1. Lineage (NCBI taxonomy): Eukaryota > Viridiplantae > Streptophyta > Magnoliopsida > Santalales > Viscaceae > Viscum > Viscum album. Next base: position 1,079,039,103 of record OY728150.1, read on the forward strand.
TAATGACCTAGCTACTTTGGGAGTTTTCCATGGTTTATTTCTTTTTTTAGCAATTTCAATTTATATTTGTTTCTCTTTCCATTTTATTTATAAATAAAAATCAATTTTATTTAACTTTTTTCAATCCATACTTTTTCTAAACTAGAATTTTAATTTATCATTTAATTTCATTGCTCACACCCTCAGTTATATATAAATATTTTTCTATATGAATTGGGTAAAGAAAAGGCCTTCCTTGGAAGAGATGGTGGTTCTATGTTATATAAGCTTCCTTTTTTTGGGTGTTTATGGTTGTGGCTTGGGTGTTGGATCACATGATATATAGAGGTTTTTTTGTGTAGTCGGTTCCCATACTCATCTTGGTTATTTTGGTTTTTTATGTAAATGTTTAAATTTTAACTCATGTTGTAGTGTTTTATTTTATATATTGGGTTATTCATGTTGGTTGTGATGTGATATATCAATTTTATAGGTTGATTGTGATTTATTTTCTTGGGAATAATAATTACTAATGGCGTTTCTTGCTTCCCAAACACTAGTTTACAGCCCAGGGAGATCAAGAACACCCTTCAGGTCATGCCACCGACCGAGTTGGGTGTTGGGTTAGGTGGAGTCCTGGCATAGTTCATGAGAGATATATATTTCAAATTAAATAATATTTTTAAGACTATTAATTCACTTGGGAAGAAAATTTTAGACATAAATAAAGTGATGCGACTTCTGATATGTCTACCTGACAAGTGGATAGGAAACTCTGTTTCCATTATGGAATCTCATGAAATCAATAATCTACTAGAAAAATAGATTTTTATAAATATTATGATTTATAATGAGGAATTTGAAATAAAAATAGTGTATTTTGAACTAAAGAGGAATTTATTATCCTTCAAGACTTTAAACTCAATGCTAAAAGAAATTATCAAAGATGAAAGTTAGAGTGATGATGAATCACTCTCATAAAGTGATGAGGAAATGAATCACCTAAAAAATTATTCAAAAAGTTCTAGAGTAAGAATATGTTTTTTAGGAAATAAAATTATATATATAAGTATAACAATAAATCAAATTTAAGGAAATAATGTTAAAAGGTTGATTCTTATAATAAAGTGATCTTTTATGAGTTTAAAATAAAAGGATGAATCAAGGAAGATTTTCCCAAGTTGAAATATAAGATAAAGTATAAGGACAATGTTAAAATTTATAAAAAGGCTATAAAATCCACCTATAATACCTCTGAGAATAGTTTAAGTGACATTTACTTGAGAAAATTAGACAAAAATGATAGTGCAAATATGTGTTTCCTAATAAACATATCTCAGGTATCAATAATTTTTCAAGTGATTTTCTTATTTATAATATTTATGAGATTAAAAAAAATCATTGATGATTTATTTTAGTATTACAACATGATTATGTATACCTTTAATGAGCTTAAGGATAAATAAAAATCTTAAAGAAGTAAAATGCTTTAACAGTTCACCATAAAACTATTTTTTTATAGAAAAATATGTGAATGATCAACTGCTAAATGAAAAAATGTGCTTGAAATATCAATTTATAAATTAAATAAGGGTCTATAGAGATTTAATAATGATATAAAAACTCTAACTTTGATGATTTGTAAGCAAAATAATCCAAAATATACTAATGGAATTGGTTACCAACCTTGATAGAGAAATATTTATAAGAAAAAAATTCCTATTTCTAGTTCTGATAAGACTATAAATAGTTATTATTCTTTTGGATACAAAAAAAGTTTATATTTATAAATGATTAAAATTTTATATGGGAAACTATTTAAACAACTTTTTATTACTAAATATCTTATTACTAACATTTCTAGATTAAAGACAATATGGGTTCGAGAATCATTTAATGTCTAAACTTTGTTGTAGGATAAATGATTGAAGAGTAACAGTAAACATATATGGTATCTAAATAATGAATACTCCAAACATATGACTAGTGACTACTCAAGTTTCAAGAACCATATCAACGTGGATAGTGGACATGTCACTTATGGTGAAAATGTGAAAGAAAAAAATCATTTAGTCAAATCAGTAACTCTAGTACTGTTTTGATTTCTAAAGTTTTATTTGTAGATGGATTAAATTATAATCTACTCAATATCTCATAGTTATGTGATTATTTTTATCTTTTTAAGTTTGAAAATAATTCTTGAAAATTTTACAATGCCAAACATGTTTTAGTTTTTACTAATTTTTTTAATGATAATGTTTATATTGTTGATTTGAATTCATTATTTTCTCAAAATAATTATTGTTTATGTTTCTCTCAAAAAGAATTTTATATGTGGAATATGAGACTAGGTCATTACAACTAACACTCACATAGGAAGATAAAAATTAAAGGACTAGTCAAGGATCTCCCTAAACTAGAATCTATAATAGAAAAAGTTTGTAATCCCTGTCAAATAGGAAAGCAGTATAAAATATCCTTCAGACCAAAGAAATAAGTTTCAACTTCTCAAACACTAGAGTTATTTAAAATGGATTTTTTATACATTGTAAAGTTTCTAATTTAATAAGAAAAAATTATTCTTATGTTATAGTGGATGATTATTCAGGATACACATGGGTGTTTTTCCTTACTCATAATGGTGAATCTTCATCCTTTTTCTCAAAATATAAAAAATCTATAAAGAATATTAGTGGACTTACAATAAAAACATTAAAAATTGATCATGTATGTGAGTTTAAAAATCAAGAATTCAAATATATATACTCAAAACATGGCTATATTCATAACTATTTTTCTCCTAAGACCCCATAGTAGAATGATGTCATATAAAGGACAAACACAACCCTTCAAGAAATTTCATAAACCATTCTCAATGAATATGATATATCTATCTATTTTTTTGGTAGAATCTATGACTATGTATTGATATATTATTAAAAGAGTTATATTTATACATATTTTTAAGAAAACCCCATTTGAGTTATGAAATTGATGAAAACTAAAAGTTTATTAATTTAGAGTTTTTGTTTTTAAAGTCTTCATACTCAATAAATAATATAATTTAGACAAGTTTTCAAACTAAATTTATGAATGAATTTTCCTTGGATATTCAACATCCATTAAATCATACAGGGTATTAAATAAAAGGAATTATATTATGGAAGAATATATACATATAAAATTTGATTAAATAGATCCACATGAGCCTAAGACCCATTTAGAAGAAATTGAGGATGATCTTTCTAACTTAGATATCAATTTCAAGCCTCATAATAATTATATAAAACCATCTGTAGAAAAATCACCCAGTTATGAGAATATTTTTGAACCTAAACCTATATAATAAAATGAATTATCAAATAATTTTATCCATGGAGCTATTAGAACTCATAGAGACTATATTTTAGATTTTTTTGTAGGAGACCTTGATAAAGGAACTGAGACTATATCTTCTCTTAAAAATCAGATTGAACATCAAGCATTCTTGTCGCAAATTGAACCTAATAACATCAATGAAGCAATCATGATTAATTTAGGGTAATAGAAATGCAATAATAATTGATTTTTTTAGATTAACATAGTTTGGGAACTAGTAGAAATACCCAAGTACTTATAGTCCATTGATACTAAGTGGGTATTTAGAAACAAGTTTGATGAGTCCAGTATTATAATTAGAAAATATATATATATATTTTCACAATAATATATTCAAGAAGAATGTATTGGCTATGAGTAAACCTTTACACTAATCACTATACTTGAATCTATCATAATTTTTCTTACCTATTCAACACATTTGAATTTAAAATTATATCAAATGGATATCAATAGTGCATTCGTAAATGGTTATATAATTGTGGATGTTTTTAATGAAAACCCCTCAATATTTCAAAACCCTCGTCTTCCAAATCATGTATTTAAATTAACAAAATCATTATATTGTTTAAAATGGGCTCTTATAACTTGGTGTCATAATATCATCTCATTTTTTATTTCTAAAGGATTTTCTAAAGGAATATTTGATCATACTTTATTTATTAAGATAATCTTAAAAGATGTTTTATTTGTACAAATATTTGTTGATGATATTATCTTTGGAACTTCAATAAATTATTTTTTCATTTAATTTTCAAAAATTATGAAAAATGAATTTGAAATGAGTTTCATGAGTGAGTTAAAATTCTTAATTGGTTTTTATATTTTCCAAAATAAAGAAAGAATATTTTTAAATTAAACCAAGTACACTAATGTTCATTCAAAAAGTTCTAGTATGTATAGAAATAAAGATAGTGATTCTCTCATGAGTGTAAGTTGTAAATAGGATATTTAAAAAATTACCTAATTGTTTTATCAAACCCCTTATAGAGTCATGATTGTAATTTTACTATACTTAACTACTATCTGGTCGAATATTGTGTTTAGAGTGTGCATGCGTTCTCATTTTAAATCAAATTCAAATGAATCACATTTTCTTGTTGTGAAAAGAATTTTTAAATACCTCAAAAATTCAACCAACTTAGAAATATTTTATTCTAATGGATTGATATTTGATTTATTTAGTTATTCAAATGCATGTTTTTGTGGTTGTAAGTTGTATATAAATAGAACTTCTAGTACATGTCACTTTTTGAGAATGTATCTAGTTTCATGGTGTAGTGTGAAGAAGAATTGTGTTTCACTATCTACTACTAAAGCTGAGTACATAGATACAGATTATTATTTTTCACATATTCTATGGATATAGAACACATTACTAGACTATGGATATTAATTTCAACATTCCCTTCTAAATTGTGATAATAAAAGTTTAATAAATATTTCAATTAATATTATATCACACTCAAGGTCAAAAAATATTGGTACAATACATTAATTTTTGAGAGATAATTTTCAAAAAGGAGATATAACTCTTGAATTCATGGTTACTAAACATCATCTAGATAATATATTTACAAAGCTATTGAATTTTGAGAGAATGAGTTATATCATACATGAACATGGAAAGACTAATTATTTCGAGATAATATTATTATCATGTAAATATTGTGTTTGGTTAATGCTTAGTTATCTTATATATGTAAAGTATTTCTAACCATGATGTATAGTTCACATGGTAAGTATACTGACTATGAGTTTTTGTTTGTAAGATTAATATACCTACTGTGACCAGTTGATCATGGTATTAGTATACCTATCATGAAACTTAACACACATATCCATTATAGCTACTATGAAAATTAACTAACACAATCACTACTTACCTACCATGGATTTTTTATTCATTTGGTTAGTATACCGACCATGAGGTCATAGTCAGTATACATATTATACCCTTATTTTCATATATCCATGGATATTATAACAACCATTTCAATTTTATACGTAGAATATTTCATTAAAATGTTCTAGTGGGAGTTCACCTAAGTTTATTATTATTTTATCCCTAAATTATTGAATTTTAAAATTCAAATGAGAATCTGGATTAACACATGACTTTTCCTATAAAACCCTTTCCAAACCTGAACTACTATCTTGACCCACTTTCAAAAATCCTCTCACTCTTGAACCCAAATTATCCTATTAAAATTGGAATATAAGTATGTTTAGGATGAATCATGTTGTTAATTCTACACCTCCAATCAAATATCCTCATAAAAAGAAATCAAATAAAATAAATGTTAGCTCTAGCATTGTATATAATCCAATAAATATGCATTTAGTTAATCAATATGTGTGTGTTGAGAAATAAATTGATGTTAAATGTATTTAGTTGAGAAAATTAATAGTATGGGAAGTGAATCATAATTAGTTATGGGATGATTAGATTAAAGGGAATAGTAATCTATTTTACTCAAGGCTTGTTAATGATTTTTAGGCACATTTGGAATTTTTCCATGGGGTGAAAAGAGATATATTTAAGACTATGATGAATGGGAAATTTCTAAAATTTCCTTCAAATCATTAGGAAACAAGTGGAATAGTCCAAAAAATGATGAGTATTATTATTACTAGATATCTTATCTAATCAACCATGCTCACTTAGAATTCCAAAGTTCCTTAGAAGAGCTGACTGGGAATAGAACCCCTAGAAGGAAAACTATTGTAGATTTAAATAGTGAATACCCACAATTAGTAATGTTTATACAACACCTAATTTGTCTTAGAAAAGGTGGATTAAATATCATGAGGAATAAAGATATTATATTTCTATTTTATGATGAAAAATTGGATTCTGATAAATTTTTCAAGGTATTTTATGAGGCACAAAAATGAATTGTATAATCCCTCCTATAAATTCAATTACTTACCTTATCAAAAATTTACCTCATACTTATTATAATATAAGGATGTAGTACCTAATTGGGAGGAAATTATTACATATTAAGATGGTTTTACTTTTCTCAAATGCTCTGTAGTCACATGAAATTCAATTGGAACCCTTGGAAAAGAGAGTTGGTGGAAGACCCTAAGAAACTTTATGAGTGGTCTAACCCTGTGAGATGTCTATTTTGACCAAGGGATCTAGTGGATCTAGGACTTAAGCCTAATGAAGTGGTTGTATATTATTATGATGAAGTGGTTTTTGGTATGGAAGAAGTAGAAGTTGAGAGATTCCATGAATAAGAAGGAGAAGTGGAAGGAGAAGGATATGAACAAGATATTGAGATAGTAGATCTTAATGAGGAAGACAGGGTGGCTTTTGAGGATGGTGGTCCAGTATCTCCTTTCATGTATTTCGGACCACCTAACATTACTCTTCCTTTACCCTCTCATTAAAAAGATCTAAATTCTAAGGATCTTGTTGATCGATAAGTTTTTGTTAGTTGATATGTGGATTAACCAAAATGGGATGAGTCTAAAGACTCTGAAGAATTTGAAAGTAGTTCAATTGGATATCCAGTAATAGGAATTACCCTCAGAAAACCTATACTATAAGCACATTATAAAGGTTTAGAAGTACCATGGATATTATATTTTTATCTTAGACTATCCAAAGTTTGATTATGGTGATTATAATGGGGGAGGTCCACCTAGACATGGTGGATCTTCCATCCCTTCAGCTCAAACGGTGTTATAGCAAGATCTAATTACTAAAATAGTTTCACAAGATAGACTTGAGCTATCTTATTTGATAACCTAAGTTGACCAAACTCTAAAAAATAATTTTGGTCAGACTCCCACCAAGTCTTATGGTAAATCTAAGAAAGGAAATGCTTATGGTGTAGATTTTGAAGCTTAAAACCATATTATTCATGAAGAGGAAGTAAATTTTGATCAGTATGAAAGAGATAGATCAATAGAGGTTTTATCATTATTATATGGTAGTCATAATTTTTAGGATCAATTCACTTATAATCCAGCTTCTATATCTTCTATATCTTATTTCACTAAAGATTATTTTAATGAGTTCAAATCATATATGATGGGTGTATTCAAGGAAGTGTTTCTCTATTTTGTAAATTATTTAGAGTCAAATTGAGAATCAGATATTTAAAATATGGTGATGTTGTTAATTTAACATCTTAAACCAAAATTCTATCTTGAGAATAATCTAATTAGAAACAATATTGAGGAATTTAGAACACAATTTGTTTCTCTGTAATCAGACTTATATGATATGATGTTGCGGTTATATCAGTGATTCATGAATGTAGTGTTTCAAACTATACTTTCTCATATGCTTCCTCCTGGTTCTCTTGTACAACCATATTTTCAGGAATATAAAATTATATAGCTCATAAGAGGGTAGTTAATGATTTTCTTTGATGAGTTTAATTTTTTTAAGGAAGTGGTGTTTGATGGATTTCAAACACATGTTTCTAAAAATTTAGAAATGGTTTGGAAAGATGTCACGAAAGTTGGTTAAGATAGAGAAATTATCATGAAGCCCATAGAATTATTCTTAAGTCAGATATTCCCCATGTCATATTTTAAGGGTATATTCTAAACTCTTTCTTTGGATATTAAGAAGACACATTTTACACATGATTTTAAGTCACTTTTTTAGAATCCCAATGTGCTTGCACCAATGTTTGAATCATTAATGGAGAATAGAGAAGACATTATTTAGACTTTGGAGCATGGATCTCAGACAGTCAGTGATTTTAACCTGATGATGAAACCCTAACTTTACATTGCTCATACATTTGTGCTAGATCTTTTTGTTAAACCTATGTCTTAAATTATCAATACATCATCTACCCTTAAATCTTTTATATTGTCTACAATATAGGCACTTGAGAATTTGTGACTTATTTTGAGATGTATAGTCATTGGTGATCATGATTTCACCTCTTCACCTCAGAACACCTCTTCTATCCCTACCACTTCTTCCAAATAAATGGATTGTATCCTTATTTTAGATATGAGGGAAGTTCTAAATTAAAATTCCAAGTATAATTACATATGGGGACTTATTTGAACCCTTATTGTAATATCTTTTGGAATGTAAATGAAATACTCCTTTTTATTCTCACATACCATAATATTTTTCCTATTATGATAATATTTTCTCTCTTATTCACTTTTTTATAATCTCAAAATGGGGAGTAAATGTGATAGTTAATGTGGGAACAAAATTAAATTCACCAAAAAAATTAACATAATGAATAACAAGTGTTTTTCATTCATTGTAACTTTACTTTTGATGTATTCAATTCATTTGAATTTAAATTTCATGAATTTTGATCATCAAAAAGGGGCATATTGTTGGATTAGACAAGTAAATATTTATTTTAAATACCCCAAATCAGGTTTATAATATTATTAATTAATTTCATGTTTTTTGTTATTCAACTATTTTTTAGTAAAACATAAAAAAATTGCTATTATAAAACTTAACATGCATACCTACCATAAGAATACAATCTACTGACCATGAATTTCAAGTGACCAAATGTGTACTAAACCTACCATATAAACAAATGAACTTATCATGTTAAGTTATGAGCCTACTACATCAATAAAATATGTTATCATGCAAAGTTAGTTAAAATTTTACTATGTAATGTACTGACTTCATGTGTTATTGTAAATATCCTATGAAGATTCATACCCAAAACAAGAAAAAGTCAAGTGATAGTGAGAAGAAAAGTATTAACTACATGAAGCAATGTACTTAACGGATTAATAAGATTACTTACTGTATAAAGGAATGAAGTTTTCATACCTAGTTTCCATGCCAACTGACTGTGCTTAGTAACCGTGAGGAAAATTGATTATTCCTAAGTGAATACCAACCTATCATGTCTAATTTAACCAATATAGTATTTGAAAATTTCAATCGACTACTTTTTGAATCATTAATTGTAGATTCGGTGCAATTAAGGATACAATGAATGATTTCCAATGAGTATTTTTGGAAGAAGTTATTTTTAAGACAAAGAAGTGATTATGGACGAGTAGTGGAATATACTATTACAAATAAAAACATAGGAACATATGTATGCACATTTTCTAGACATAGGACTTCTTCAGAACACTTTATGACACTCTATTTTACTGTACTTATATATAAACATAGTTGAATATTTTCAAGGATAAATTAAAAGACTTCTGAACAACCGAAGCTTCTCAGATTGAGTTGTGCCTAATTTTCACTTCTCTCGTCTATTTCTATTTATTTTTAAGATTATCCTTAGAACTGTATTTTATTTAATTTTTCAACAATAAAGACAATATAATTTACTAAACTAGAGAGTAATTGACACTTTCTTTAATTTTTTTTTCAATTTTAATCCCATGTATGACTAGGGAAGTGTTTATTGGTGACCTGGACATCTTTTATCCAATGTATAAATGTGTATAAGGAACTATTCTTTGAAATAATTATGTGATGATATGTAAAACCTAGTCCAAGTTATGGATTAGTTTATTTTATAATATCATTATTGGAAGTAGGTTATTTCCAAGTAGAGGGGATTAGATATTGGCTTAAGAATGAACCCCTTGTTTATTCCATTGTGTTATTTATGGTTTTTTACTCTGTTTCTAAAATATATATCTATTTTATAAATTATATTAAAAACTTTACTTTGATAATTTTAATTAACTACTACAAAGACCCCAACCCTATTATCCCTGAGTTAGTGGTTACTTTATTACATTTTCATAATAAACAAGTAAATAAGTAATCACATTCCAATGGACCAAACAATTTAGTAGTTATTGAAAACTAGATACATACTTTACCCTTAAATTATAATTGAAAATATAAAAATAAAACATACTGAATCCTTTGAGGATACCATTAATCTCTTTTCTTATCATTTTATATCAATCTTAATAAACTTCTTGGTATCCTTGTGAAAAATAAAACATAAGAAAGGGGTGAGCTCAGACGCTCCGTAAGGGTTAAGTGCAGTGGAATTTGTCATAAATAAGTATAAAAAATTATGGAAAGTTAAATAATTAAAACACATACTATTTAATAAATAAATTGTGTATTATATTTCTAGAATAAAATATGATGAAATAATTCTATATGAATAATAACATGAGTTTAAAACATAACCATAAATATTCTACATATTGAATAATTGCATGGAAATAAATAACTAATATAATGATGAGGGAATGAATAATGTTAGAAATTTGAAACATACCATAGATACTTCATGAAAAAAATATAATTTTCAAGGCTTCATTTAAAGAATCTAAAATCATCAAGGCTTAATTCTAAGAATCTAATAAATGGGTAAGACCATGGCCAAAACCTAATCTAGTTATCTCATGAGACCAACCAATATATTGAGGGGTTATAGCACGCCCATACTATCACTTAATAATCCAAGTTAGTTACTCATATAAAAGGGGGAAAACAAAATCATCATATACATTTTCATTAAAATGAGCATATTAAATGTAAATAAGTTTCCCCAATCAGTAAACATAATCACAAACCATCCAGAGTAATATGGTGAATGGTATCTCAATATTACATTACCAATCAAACTAATCATAAAAAATTAAATAAAATATGGTATAAGTTATCATAAGAGATAAACTTCAATGAATCTTAAGTTTACATAAAGTATTTTTACATAGATAAAAATAATTTAAATTAGATCTTTGAAAAATTCTTAAGGAAAATACCCTTTTCACTTTGAAAATCACTTATGTTCAAAATATCATGTAATTATAAATGAAAACATTTTATTTGAAAAGAACAATGTAAACATGTAAAGGAAGATTTAAGTCATTAAGTAATTATAACTAATGGAAAATTTACTCATGATGTATAAGTTAAATAACATTTCTTTCATATTTTTATCATAAAAGTTACAAAGTACCTTGTTTAGAAAAGGACAAAATTATTCCTTTCAAACCATTTTGTAAAAAGGTAAAACAATTATAAAAAAATTAAATAATTTTAATATAATAGTAAAAACCTTTTTTAAAACAGTTTTAGAGCTCATAGGCATGGAATATAAATATTCCCCTGAAAAGACTTAAACATAAACAATCTTGAATGAGATTGTGAAATAAACCCTTATTATTTTGAAATGAGTAGAATCATGTTCCCTATGAAAGAATAGAATTTAATAATACTTAAAATATAATGAGAATAAATAAATTCATGATATAAAATATCAAAGGTTAATTATATACACCTTATCAAATATTATATGTGAATAATATCAAAATATGCCTCAATGAATGAAAATTGAGATGATATCCCTTACCATGATCATAATATTGAAGTGAACATTAATAAAAGGAATATATTATGTCTATCTACTATAAATAAACATAAAAAAATTTAAATACAATATAAGATAATTAAAATTAATTTCCCACGTAATCTTATTATGATAAAATCAATTAAATAAAATTTTAACCCAATGAATGGAAATTGAGTTAAGAAATCCATTACCTCATGCTTCTCATTAGTTTTGTGTAATTAAACCTCCCCTATAATGATTTAAAGAATATTATTAATTTATTAAAGAAATATATTAATATTTATAATACCTTATATTATCCTTTTTTAAAATTTTATTGTGGGTTCATTAATAATATTTTATTATTTTCATTGTTTTGGGTGTGTTCATTTCATGGTTTCATGGTCAGTTCACTTGTGTATAATTTTTTATGTTCTTTTCAAATGGAAATAAAACTAAAAAAGTAAAATGAAACTATATAAATTAAAATACATATGTTAAACTGATTCCATATATCATTTTTTATTCTTATATGATGATGGTTCATTTGATAAAAGTTAGTGATAAATGTTTAGTTTATTTTGGCGGTTTTTCTAACCATTGTGAACTAGTTTAATTTATTTAATATTATGTATATATACTAGTTATAATACATCAAATACATTATAATATACCTATTAAAATCTATTTGACTAGAATAATACTATTATTACTAGCCTTGAAGGTGTTAATGGAAAATAAACAAAATCATTATTCATGGAGATGGTTAACCACCATAATTTGGACAATGGTTTCATTTCTTTGAATAAGAGGAGATAAGAAAATGGATGGATATAAGATATTAATTTATAAATATAATATTATATTATATACATGTTACTGTTTTTTTATTATTTTATGGATGAATGAGGTGAGTATAAGGTAGAAGAATAAAGTAAATTAAAAGAGGTGGTTTGAGAAAGTTACTTCTTAAATATCAACTCCTTGAAGGACCCCTTAAGGAACATGGAATTTGGTCATTGGGTGATAATAGATTCACTAGGACATGGGTATAGTTGTTAGGATCTGTTTTTTTATATATTTTAATAGATTCAATTATTTTTATGAGAAATTTGGTGGTGAGCGGTGGTATTTATACTTGAGGAGGGGTTGTTTTAAGTGATTAAATAATAATTATTTTATATTTAAAGACAACCTCATTTTGATGGAATTAATTCCATAGAATTTGGTTGTTAATTAATGTTTTAAATTATGTTTAATGTAGATAAACACATAAAACATCCATTTAATGTTTTTTTTTCATTATTTTAAGATTTTACCTTTTAACATTAACGCGCTACATTATTTTACCTATACTACGGTAAATCTTTTTTTTACCTTGGTAACTTTAATGCCTAAACATGAAAAAGAAACTATAATTTAATTTGGGCCTAATGATTCAAAATATGGAATCCATTTTAATTTATTCAATTTATAAAATTGAAAAAAAAATTCTAAATATGTTACATGTAAAACTCATAAAAATAGTTTTTAAGGTTAAAATCGTGGTTTTCAAAATTGTTAAGCATGTGTTTCTAAATGTAACACCTTTCATATTATGTCATTAATTAAATAAATTTTGATCAATAATAAGGATTAATAATTTTAAATCATTATCATATTATAATTATTTCATAAGAGTTATGGTATTTCATAAAAATAGTATTTTCACTTTTTAACCCCAAAATCCACATTTTTAGAAAATTCCAAAAAAATTACCCTAAGATAATTTAGAAGTTATGAGACTGAAAATTAAGTTTATATTATCAATATAACTCTCTAATTATTATAATTAAAACTTTTAAATAAATATCCTTATTTAAATTTTGAAATTTTATCAGCAAATTAATCATTTTGACCATTATAACAATTACTTAGGACTTTACTAAAATATATTATCATAAAGAAACTATTTTATAATATGAAATTAAATTTTATATAAAACTTATATATTTACCATAAAATAAAATTTTAATATAATATGTTCATATTCCTCTAAAATAATAAAATTTTTATTTTATCATTAAATAATCACGATGATCATTTAAATGTGTTGACGTATCCAACAACAATCCTAGCCAACTATTTTATTGAATAATTTTCATAATAATAATCTTATATATTAGTTGAAAAAAATAATTTATTATTATAATATTTCTCTATAAATAAATCATCATACTTACTCTTCATCATTCACTTTAATTCAAATCAGGGTTTAGTATCATTTCCAAAATTAATATTGTATTACTAACTCTCTATTTTATTTCGATAACATTCTTTGTGGTGGGATGATTCTAGTGGATTTAAGAAACCAAAATTTTTATATTTTACTTTATTTATTCTCTGTTAGTCATCCCATTATAATATTTTGATTAAAAATACTAATTGTTGTTGATAGAATGTACCATAAAGGAATAAAGTGTTGTTAGTTTTCTAGTAAGTGTATTATATCCTTTTACTATTCCTAGTTTTAAAAGTTCTTTTCAAACTACGATGTAAAAAGTTCTTATTAAATTTAAAAATAATTCTTTGTTATCATAAAAAAATCATTTTAAAATAAAACTTATATTAATATTCATAATGGAATTTCTGGGGCACTACATTCTTCCCCCCATAAAGAAATTATGCCCTTGAAATTTAAAATTGCACTTAAAAAGTAAAAGTTTCCGATTTTAAAATTACATTGTGGGAAACCCACATTATAAAAATGGTTAATAAAACTTTATCTTAAGATGAGGGAAAGAAAAATGAGAATATCACCACAAAAGAAGGTTTATAAATAGGATATCATAAGTGGGAAGTGAAAATATGGACATAAAACAGAAATCTAACTATCAAGTTCTAATGTAGAGTGATGGGAAACAAGATCACGAAATAGTTATACATCACCAAACTATAATTATATGGTCAATTAAAATACCATTTATTTCTTAGTAAGAAAAGTAAATAGATAAATGTTTTGTTCCAAAAACCTTTTCCTAGATTTGAGGGATTCTTATAGTATCTTGATAAATAACTCAATAAAATAAACTCACTTGATTTAATTCCATATCATAATAATAATATCATCCTTTTTTTTCTCTTCAATATATGACCACTTAATTTATCACACCATGATATGGATATTCAATATGATTTTTTCATGCTTGAAGTAATTTTAGTGAATCATAATATCCACATGGCATTCCTTCGGCCCCTAAATATTTATTGAAAGCAAAATGGTTATCACATGTAATCCAATATTTTAAATAATATCCAGTATTCAAATTATCCATTACAAAAGTTTTCAATCATAAGTATCCTCAAATATATTATCAACCATATTCAAAATTCCAAAAAAAAATACAAATAAGGTCACTAAATCAACTTATCATTAATCCCACATAAAGTATATCTCAATGACACATGTAAATACCTTGGTCACATATTTTCCAAAATCATGGTAATACCTTAAATTACCATAAAGACTTAATAAAAACATGAATTATTCCTTATTCCTTAAATAAAACATGGATTTTTTGATATATTCCTAAAATCCAAACATGTAGTAAAATCTAGAAAAGATAACACGAACCACCAAATCACTAACTTATTTCATGGTCACTGATGATATCCCATAATCATCTCATTATTATTATCTCAACGTCAATCACATGTTAAGGTTTATCTTTTCTTAAATAATGGGTTTTAAAATAAAATCAACTTGCCACTGAATCATTTTTCCTAGTACCATTTTGACACATGCTTTCAAATCCTTTCAAAATAGTACTACAATGAAATCCTTAAATACATTGAGATTATAATCCATAAAATACTTTTAAGAAATATTTATTAGATTCAAATACCTTCTCAAATAATTACATATGACTCAAATTATTATTACTTTACATATCCTTCCTTTCATATGTCGTATATAGTCTCTTCATCGTCAGTAATATAACCATTACTCACACAAATTTCCCAAGCTTTCACACTAGGACATCAATTTTCATAATTCCCATATTCTTCATGGTTAAAACAGTTAACCATTGATAATTCCTTAGAGATACCATTATTCTCATATATTTCATTAACCAAATATTTCATGATTTTTTTCTCAGAAATTACATTCATTGTTTCCTTTTCTACAACCAAAACATTCTTTTGTTCCTATAATACATTCAATTGGGTGCTTTTTCTCACATTATTGACATATAGGAAATTTAATCTTCTTTCCTCCATGGTCTCCACCACCTGATCCCCTAGTGAACTTTATCCTTCTCTTATTTGGTGGATCCGAGAGTTAGTTAAGGAACTTGTTTTTAATTATAAATCATGATAAATAGTTAGGCATAATAACAATATTCTTCAACCCATTAATTATTCCATTTAGTTTCTTGAAAAAACATTTTCTATCACATTCATCATTAACTAAGCTCCTTCTGGATCCATCAATTGACTAAAACCAATAATCACAATGTATAAAACACTAACATAATGGTAAATCTCAGAATCATGATGAATCATTTATATAATTTCTAAATCATGACAACTTATTAATTTATAAATCATTATGTTTAACTTAGGTTATCTGTGGTCATTACCAAATCTATTGGATATTATAACATACTTAGAATTATTAATAAATTTTGTTATAGGGTTATGTTACATAATCTATACTTTCATAAATCTGGTTCCCAAGGTTTCTATTAGAATTTCTCCAATACAGACTCTAAATACCCCCACTCTAGTAGCTGAGAGTTGGTGGTTTCTTTATTATAGTAGCATAATATACAAATAATTGCATCCTAAAGGACTGAACGGTTTAATAGTTTTTGTGGATACATACTTGAACCATAAATTATAATTAAAAATATAAAATACATCATAACAAATCCTTTTAGGACACTATTAATATAATATATTAACCATTCATATCAATCAAAATAAACTTCTTATCATCCCGGGGAAAAATAAAGCATAAGAAAAGGGTGATCTCAGATGCTCAATAAAGGTTAAGTACAACAAAATCTATCATATATAAGCACAAAAAATTATGGATAGGTAAATTACTACAAAAATATTTCATGTTATAAATACCTTTAGTATGATATGTCTATAATAAATTATTATCAAATAATGTCATATAAATAATCACATTATCTAGAAAACTTCACCATGTAAATTCTACTAATCAAATAACCACATCGAAATCAATAACTAATCTTATAATGAGGGAATTCATAATATTGGATATCTGAAACATACCTTCGTGGATTAATTTGAATAATATAATATTTTAAATGATTTATTCCATGAATATAACATCGTCAAGTATTCATGCCAATAATATAATAAATGGTTAAGGCCTTAGCCAAACCCTAATCCAGTTTGTCTCATTAGACCTATTGATGCATCGAGGGGCTATAGTGGACCCTACTCATCACTTACTAAGTCCAATGAGTTCCTCATATGAAAGTGGTGAAACATAATCATCATATACATTAGTATTTAAACTATAATATTAATTGTAAATAACTTTATCTAATCAGTAAACACAATCACAAATCGTCCAGAGTAATATGGTGAATGGTATCTAACTATTATCTTATAAATGAAATTTATCATAAACCATTCAATAAAATATGGTATTTGATATCATAATAGATAAAACTCAATGAATAATAATATTTAACCAAAGAAAATTAACATATTTTAAAATAATTTAAATGAGATCAATGAAAATTTCTTGAGAAAAATACCCTTTTCACTTTGAAAATCACTTATGATTAAAATGTCATGCAATTATAAAATAAAAAAAATTATTCAAAAAGAAAATTGTAAACTTTTAAATTAATCATGAAATAATTAAGGCATAATTATAGAATGAATATATTCTCATGCCATATAATTTAAAAAACATTCTTATAATATTTTGGTTGGAAAATTCACAAAGTACCTTGTTTAGAAAATGATAAAACGGTTCCTTTCAAACCATTTTGTAAAAAGGTAAAACATGGGTAAAAATTATTTAAAATAAGTTTAGGATAATATTAAAAACCTTTTTGAAAATATTTTTATAACACATGGACATGAAAAATAAATATTCCCCATCGGATACTTAAACATAAACAATCTCGAATAAGATTGTGAAATAAATCCTTATCACTTTATAATTAGTTGAATCATGTGCCACATGAATTAATAACATATAATAAGACTTTAAATATAATTATAATAAATAAATTCATGATATAACATGTAAAAGGGGCATTATATATGTGTTATAAATGATTATAGAAGCATAACATCTAAATATGACCCAATGAAATAAAATTGAGATGAAGTCCCTTATAATGATCATATCATTGAAGTGAGCATTAATAAAATGAATAGATTATTTGTATCTACTGAAAATAAAAATAAAACAAGTTTAAATACAAAATAATATAATAAAAATTCATTTCACATATAATATTAGTATTACATATTCAATGAAGTATAATTTTTCCCAATGAATGGAAATTGAGTTAAGAAATCTCTTATCTTACGCTTCCCTTTATTTTTTCATACCTAAAACTCTCGTATAATGGCTTAAAGGATGTTATTAATTTATTAAAGAACTATATTAATATTTATAATACCTTAAATTATTGTTTTATTACATATTACAACCTGTTCATTAATAATATTTCATTATTTTCATTGTTTCGAGTGCAACTGTTTCATGGTTTCATGGTCGGTTCACTTGTGTATAATTATGGATATTCTTGTTAAATGAAAATAAAACAATGTAATTGAAATTAAATTGTATTAATGAAAAAATATAATTATAAAAGGTCTTTTATATCATTTTTATTTCTTACGTGGGTATGATTCATTTGATAAAAGTTAATGAGAAATGTTTAGTTTATTTTTGTGGTTTTTTCGACCATCGTAGACTAGTTTCGTTTTATCTAATATTATGTGTATATGTTAGTTAAAAAACATAAAAAATATTATATTTTACCTATTAAAATATTATTTAACCATAATAATACTTTTATTAACATCCTTGAAGATAGTAATGGAAAAGTAAAAAAATCATTATTAACTGAGACAGTTAACCGCCATAATTTGGACAACAATTTCATTTCTTTGAAAAAGAGGAGATAAGAAAAGGTATGGATATAAGATATTATGTTATGAAAAATTATTATATTATATACATGATATTTTGGTTAGTATTATTTTATGTATGAATGATTTGAAGTTAAGGTATAAGAAAAACAGAAATTATGAGAGGTGGTTTGAGAAAGTTACCTCATGAATATCACCTCCTTTAAGGACCCCTTAAGGAAAATTTAATTGGTTTTTGGGTGAGACTAGAAGAACTTGGTTTTTAGTAGTGTGTAGGAGAATACTTGACAGATATTTGAAGATATTAAAGGCATGGGAGGAGAAATGGGGTGGTGAGGGTTCGTATTTATACTAGTGTTTTATATATGTTTTTGTTTCGAGTAAAAAAAATTCAAAAGTTAAAAGAGTGTTAAAACATATATTAAATGAGTTATAATCAAACTTATAAGAAACATTATGAAATATATAATTATATAACTCTATTATATTAATTAACTAGGAATATATTTTAAATTGGGGGATTTGAGTTTTAAATATTTTAAACAGAAATTTTCAATTGGAAAATCAATTCACCCCTCTCTTGAGAGTTCCACTTCGACCAATATACATGACTCTTGTATGTGATAATGTCATAATAATGTATTTTACATTGAAATTTAATGGAATTTACCTACTATTATTGGAACCTATAGGATCCATGACATCATTCTTGAATATAGGTTTTGTGGCTGAATGATATTGTCTGACATGAAACAGATAATACTAGATATCGGGGGTTGGAGACACATTAGAAATTGAGACACCTTCTCATTATATTTAACCTTGGTAATCTCTAGTATATGAGGTTATGATAACAGACCTAATAATAGGAATTCCACATTTTCATTTTTCATTGGATGTTACTTTTTTCAAACATGTGTACTGTTTCATAGACTTTAATATTATCATTAATTAATATCCTGACTCACACACTATGATGTATTTTTGAAAGCCATGATGACATATGATCAGAGTGAGGTAAGATACATTGGGTACATCATGAGTGATATTTCATTAATGGATAATGTGAGAAATGATTTATCCCTTATATCCCTTGAATTAATTTGATATCTAAGGCCCTTTGATGAGAATGTAACTAATTAGATAAATCCATGGCCTTAGTGTTCAGTGGGAGAGTTAATTTATAGAAAGTCAAAGAAAGAGAGATATAACATATAGGTTGATAGAACATGCATGCAACCAACTTGATTTGGGATATCATGGTAATGGATTATATTACATAGTAAATTTTCATTAGAGGTTGGATTTCATTATGACATTAACTTCTTTTTTTATGGGTAACTTACTGTGTTCATAGATGTTAACCTTGGACTTTAGGTGGTTATTCCTAATTCCACTGAGAAATACGCCTAGAGGGTTGCATACTATGTTTATCCACAATCTTAGTTAAATTATAGTATTTAATTGGACAAGTTAGAAAAAATAATATTTATTTAGTTTTGTTTGATCACCATAATTTATTCACAATTTATTTGAAATAATAAGTGAGTTAGATAATAATAATAAATATTTATTTTTATGTTTGTTGAAAATAATATTTATTATATTTATCATAATATAATACAGTGAAATTTATTTATCAAATAGTAATTATTTAAGGATTGATAAATATCGATGAGGTAAAGCGGACTCAGCTTAATGGTATGATTTTAAAAAGTGTGAGTGGTATTTTTTTTATATTCTTAATGTGTTGTTAATTTCAAGAGATTAATAATAATATTATCATTATTAATTAATATGGGTTTAAATCAGAATATTAAAGATGGTAACGGGCTTATGTTTGATTTTCCAACCTTAAAATTTCCATAATAAATATCTAATTACATAACTCTCTGTAACTCACTTTTGGTGTGAACAAGGGATAGATATGGACACTATAAATACCAAGAGATAAATTTAAATATCTAGAGTGTGATCTCTCTTCCTAATCTCTAAAACCTTTAAGAGATCATCAAGAGTTCTTCCTTATTTGAGAAGAATATTGTCATGATCAACCATAATCCATGCAAGTGATTAGGATTGGCTATGTAAAACCCAATGATTCAATAGAAACATTAAAATATTGTAGTGAACATGTAGATCACTGCTAGAGTTATTCTTCACTTGGATATTATAGAGCAATGATGATGTGATAAAATATAGTCAAACAGATCATCAATAAAGTGAGAATTACAAGTTGAGGAAATTCTATATCTGCTCATAAATTAATTCTAAATTACAAGTTAAGATTATCCTATTCTAGTTTTGGAATTTTAAACTAATAAATTAATCTATAGTTTTTGTTTGACATGATGTTTTAATCATGTTCATAAATTATTACATGTAAATGAAGACTAAAAGCCAATTTGGTCATAAAATAAAAGGATGATTATTTGGTTCCTATAACCTGCATTAAAGACTATATCATAAGATGATAAAAATTAGAAGTTAACCCCTAGATATTATATAATATATTAAATTCATGATCTTATTCACTTGAATATGGATCTAGTGGTTAGTAAAAAAATTGATATTCTTTAAAACATAAAGAATAAATTCTACATAAAATTTTGGCTAAACGAGTAAAAAAATCCCCGAGTATAAAGGGATTAATTTACAGATAAAAACATTTAAATAGTTTTTTTAAAGATTAAAATGTAATTATTATCAGGGTAACAAATATAAGAATTCAGCTGCCTATATGTAGTGATTTCACTTCTTTGGAATTTAAGTCCTTATAAGATATACCATATTATGTCCAACAAGTATTAGAAGAGAAAACTTTTAGAACCCCAATTTTTATCATTTTTTGATGTAAATTCAATGTTAATTCCTTAAAAACATAAGGTTTTTGTCTTTTAAATTATTTAATCTTTTTTAGAGAATACTTTTTTCCAGTTCCCTCCTCTTGAACATTTATATCAAAATGGTTTACTCTTTCGAAAAAAGTAGTTAGTCTAGTAATGATACCTTATAGTGGATGAACTTCATAGTCTGTTATTTCTTTCCTTATGAATTATCTACCTATAAAGTTTTTTAAATTTTCTCCTTACACTAGTAAATTTAGATAATAACTTCTACAATTATTCTTCATTTGGATTCAACTAAATCACCTCACTTTTATATTCTACAAATGACAAAATCTTTTACTTCTTCTCCTTATTAGAAATTAATTTGGTATCTCTATTATTATATTTATATAACTCATAGCTATCTTCAAATGAGATAATAATTATTTTTCCTATATTTTGAGAAATTTACTTTGAGATCATGTATTTTTTACTTATCTATAACTAAATAAATATTCACATTCTCATTTTTGATATAATCAAGATCATATTTAATTACTATAGTAGGAAAAAAAATTATTCTTTTAACTCATGGGTATTTTTATCAAATTCACTCTTAGAATTTTAGATTATGACATCCTTAGTACTTAACATAGAGGTAAATATTAAATTTTATTTCTTATACTTACTTGGATCAGTTTTATTCTCAAAAAACTTATTACTCGAGTACACCATAAGTCTTTCATAACATTTTATAAGACACTTCAACTTGATAAATATATTATTTCAATTATCACTTGACTTTTCCTTCTTATCATATCTGAATAAGATGAACTCTCATCACTAATTTCTTACTCATGAACCAATAGATCTGTCACATTATTTTACAAGGGATATTAATATAATTATTTAGTACTACTAAATTTTTCATTGACACATATTTCATTATTTATAATTTTTACATTAGCATAAAATATAATATTACTTAGACTATCATCACTTTAATTTAATGAACTATCAGAAGTAATAATATCGTCAATTTCACTCTAAGTGTCTAAATATTTAAATACTTTTATTTATTTCCTCATATAATAATTCTTTTTAGCTTTCTTATCTTTTCATTTAAGCTTTAGATATTTGGGACTGGTATGAGTTGTCTTCTTACTTTTAAAGAAAACAAATTCAGAAGAATTATCTTTTCTACTATACATTATATTTCTTATACTTCCATCCCTTCAATAATATCTTCAAAAAAATTTACTTATAAAAATTTTTCCCACCATGTTAGTAAAATAATATTCAATAATTTATGGACAAATCTCATTTAAAAACTTTTTTGAATTTTTTTTGATGTATCTATATTTAATGTATAGACTTGGTAATTTACTCCTCTAGTAGTAGATGCAAATGAAAAACCATTTTTATTATTTTATTTCTATATATATATTTTTAACCTACTCTAATATTTCATTAATGTTAATATCAAATCATCAATAATTATCTTGGTGATATGTTTTTTGTCATAAATAGCAATTATTTTTACTCCCATTCCTTCATAAATATGTCAATGATTTTCTCTACTAATTACTTATCTATTAATTCCTTCTCACCAAGAGATTGAAAACTATTCACAAGAATCATGAACCTCTAATGAATATGAGTAATGTATCCACTAATCATGAAATAAAATTATTAATAGTCATCTTGAATAATATCCATATTATTTTCAAGAACTTTATAAGTTTTGAAATTTATTTTCTATTACTTATTTGAAATTCTACATAAAACATTTCATGAAGAAAATTGACTATAAATATTTCTATAAATATCATATAACAAAGTATTTCTGACTTAAAAATTAAGTTTAAATTTATCCTTCTCATCCTAATTAAAATTACCCAATTATTTCCCTATAATATTTTAACTTATAGTGAGCATGAGATTGTTCGTAGCACCCTGGTTGATAAAATAAATCTTCAACTGATAATTCCAATATTCATAGTCACCTCCATCAAAGATATGTGGATTTTTCGGAATCAAAATATCAAAATATCCAACCAAAATTCATACTATCATGAAAAAATGATATACTCTCTTATACACATTATTTTATGGAAACTATAATATGTTCTGGTAAAATTAAGAGTAATATTTAATACAAAAGTTTTTTCCAAACAAGTACAATAGGTAAATAATACAAGAGGGGGTGAATTTTAGTCATTAAATAGGCATACAGTTATTATCCAATTTATGTGTAAGTTTATAGGAAGATACTAATTATTATCATAGAAAATATTTAAATAAAAATCGTAGTGTAAAAAAATTCTCAAAAGTAAACATTTAATCAAGACTAAAACTCAAAATAAATTAATTATAAATAAAAACAAAATACATAGTATTTGATGAAAATCCAAATACCCCAAAAGGTTATTATTACCAAACTAATTCTAATTAATAAAATCCTTCTATTTTAAACTAGAGCTACATATGGTTCGATTACCAGAACTAAGATATCCTAGTTATAGAACCAAAACCCCTTTAACTATAAAATTGTTTGAATGTATCAAGTTCCACCACTAGAAATTCCTCAACATAAAGATTGGTGAAAATATTATCATCTATATCTCCTATTAAAACTCTATTTTTAGTATTATATTCCTTACTCATAATCACGTCATTAACTTATCATAAATCCTACTTCTTTCCCTTAGAATCCCCTTGATCTCATAGGATCAAAAACATCTAGGTTCCATACATTGAAACATCCTCAACCACACAGGATTGGAAAGTAAATTTAATACAAAGAGAAATTGTAAAGTTCCTTTAAATTAAATCCTAAAAAAATGTGACTCTTAGAATATGCATAGAAAAATTAAAGTGCTCAGAAATTATAAATGGGATTATGAAACTACACATCATCAAAATTATCATGACCACTTTCAGTAATTTTCCAGTATATTCTATTCCACTATTTAGTGGGTTCCATTTATATGAGTTTCTATACTAAACTTCCAATGATTGAATTTCAAATTGCTTGTGAACAGTTGTAACTATATCAATAGAAATATTCCATATTCTAGTGGATTCACCATAGGATCTATATCATTTTATGAAAATTGTCTTTCATTATCATAATGATCAATATCTTCTGTTGAATATATTACACCACGGCTTCAGATTCTCTGATAAATATGATATATCTTCTCAATTCTCCAAAATGGTTCCAATGGTGGTTGTATCTATAAACATGATACTCAACCAAAAAAATCAAGTTAAATCATTCTTAATATAATGTGTATTGTGATTTTTAAAAACAATGATATGAAAGTGGTATTTTAACCTAACACACATGGTAACTGACATGCATTATGATAACACATGACCCATTTAATTTTAGACCATTTGAACACTTAAATTGATTTAGAACCCATAAATGTATCATCTTAATGCTTCATAACCAAGTATAAACCATTCATGAAGATATGGAAGTGGTAATGTACTCGCATACCGTATTTTAAACTTATCATATGAAATGATAAAACTAATAGAGAAATCCCAATGCCTCTTACAATATTTTTATATCATAACCTACCATTTTCATTATATGAATATTATGTGTTATAAGATAATGGATATTATAAATTACAATATATTTGTTATGAATTGCCAACAATTATCTCCTAAATAGTATCTTATATAAAAAATTTAACAGCATAGTGAATTATTAAAGTGATGGGGATTTTCCATTGAGTTAAGAATCATAAATTTTTTATAACCTACTCTCTCGTGTTATTTAATTATTATTACATATTTGAGAATTTCTATAATCCAACATGACATAACATGTAAAATAAATCACATAGTATTTAATATTAAATCATTGAATATTAATATAATTCAATGAAAATCTAGAGGTATAGAATGAATATCTAAAAAATAAATATAATGTTTGATTGTATATGTTGAATTTTATTATTTACATTCATGCAATGCTTTTTTTTGAATCATTTATGAGCATGGAATTTAATGGAAAATATAAGAATTATATTATTCTAATGATTCTTTATATGATACTTTTATTTCATTAAAGATCACTAAATTTTCCCATGAATGATTCCTTTTAGATAATCTAGATTCATTATCCTTATATGTCCTATTTTCTCTATCATATGTTTACATGAACTTATATTAAGTGGTATATTTTTATATTTATTACCATTCTTCATTAGCCTTCCTCGTTTTTTATCTTTATCTCACATTATGATTCAGTTATAGATTTTATAAAAATTATTTCAAGGTTATTGTAATACCTCAATACATTAAAATATTTTCATAAATACTATTTTTCTATCTTTATATGCAACACCATGTTAAGATTATTCTATACACCACACTGAGTTTGCTTGTATTACACGCAAGACTGGGTTTTACCACCTTTTAATTGCACACCTATTTTAAAACTAAATTTTTGAAATTTTATAAATATTATTTTCCAAAATAAATGTAATTTTTTGATTTGAAATGTAAAAAATATTGTATGGTGATTTTTTGATATTTTTATGAGAAGTTTCATTTTTTTATGAATAATGAAAAATACGACATTTTAGTAAAAAAAACTATCTTTTTGTTTAAAATAATTAATAATATTAAACTATATCATAAATTGTTTTTAAATTTATAAAAGATATATTATTCACATATTAATCTAATTCATTTCATTAGAAATATTTTTATATAGAAAATAGATAAAAAGGCTTATTGAACTTTTGAACGTTTCTACATTAAAAACCTGCATTCTCACCACGTGTGCAGGATTAGCGTTAATCTTAATTTTCCCACATATGTGTTTTTAATTTTGAAAAAAAATACATAAAAAATTTTAATCATTAAAATATTTTTGGTCTAAAAATATCAAATTAATTTTTACCAAAAATATTAGTGAAGGTGATTAAAAATGATTATGGTGATTAAGGTAAGATTAAGCTTAATAAAAAACTCAATTGTAATCTTAAGGAGAAAAATTACATGTAAACTTTTCCAAAATTCATTGGCTTAAAATAATTAGATCATATCTCTACTTGTTTCTAATTTTATAGTTTATTGGGTTATTATTAAATATAAGTTCCTTATATAAAAGTTTAAGGAAAAAGACAAAAAGGGAACTTTCCTTACCTTTAACATTTATAAAACTTTGAGATATGTAAAAAATATCATATTTTAGGTTATACATATAATTTTTAAAGATAAATGGGTTATTGTTATCATAATAATTTATCAATAATTTTTATATATGGTTTAGTTACATAAAATTCTTAATAAATCCCAACGTTGTGATTATTTTGTTAATAACTAACAAAAATAAATGATACTATAAATTTTAAAATTGAAGTTAATTTATTGAATTACTATATTGATTTATTTATTTTAGATGAATATATCATGTTACACAACTATAAACTTAATATATTTTAATTATAATATTGATTTGATATTTTAAAATTAAAATTAAATAAATAATGTCAAAATTGGCATTATTGTTATTTTGCAATAAATGATATTTTAATAAATGATTTAAAATTAATAAACAAATATATTCTTAAAAGTGACTTTTAAGTGTTAATAAATATTAAATATGGTCTATTAATGGACCAATTTATCTTTTATAATTAACATATTTACCCCTATAGTGTAAACATTTAGTTAACACAATTCGAGTTTAAGCATAATTTTAGCGTGTGAGAGGTGCTTATTTTAAAATTAATTTCCAAACACATGGGATTTTTATTTTATAAATTATACATAATATTAATAGTTTATTTTATATATATATTATAGTAAATGTCACTTTATCTTATTCTTAATGGTTAAATTACTCAAGTTATAAAACTAGATTCTTTAATAAAAACTAAAATGATAAAAATGGGGAATCTTAGAAATTAAGGAACAAAATAATTAAAATGAACATATTTTAGTGTGGTGGAGGTTTTTATAGATCATAATTATCCATTAATACATTATTTTTACATTTTTATGAATATTATGTAAGTTAAACCTCCCATTAATGAATACCTTTTGGTATTTACATGAGTGGAACTCCTTCTCCACTATAAAAGGGTCTCCTCTCCTCCCAATTACACACACCTCTAAAGCCACTTTAGTTCGACAAATATATACAAAAACAGATCCTAAAAATACCTCCACTCATCCTAGAATAATTTTCTTGGTCATAAATCAATCCAAGGAATCCCTTTCGTCCAAACAAAAAGGATTTACCCGATTAATAGGTAACAAAATTCATTAAGATTTTTAGTTTTATTTCCATTCTCCAATCCCTAAAATCTTTTTATTTCATGATTATATAAAAAAAAGTATCCTAAATATACTAGTATGTTTTTATGATAATTTTTGAACCTAAATTTACCCACACTTTCATCTAATGCGTAACGAACATATTGTCTTTGTGTACGGTGAACTACGGCCTCACAAAATGATGAGTGTTCATTTTTCCTTTACCACCTATCATGGTGGCCATTATTATTGATACTATATTATATAAAATATATATTCTATTCATAAAATATAAAATATATTTAAGATTTGGTAATTCTTTTATAAAACAAACTTCTATACATTCCATTTTTTATAAATATGATAACATCGTTTGTGGAAGTGTGGACTACACAGAAATTATATATTTTTTATTTAAACAGAAAAACATCATGACAGAATGTTATGGAACAGAACCATCATTAGAAACATGGGATCATGGAGGTCTGAAAAAGTGAAGGCCAAGAGCGTCTCCGAGAGAGACGTCCACACAACCTGGGGTCAGGGATCTAAGGGAGTTTAAAGTCGAGAGGGGAGATTCATGGGTCGCCCTGGAAACTGAAAAATCTGCCAGCTGGTTACCCTCATGCCGCGTGTGGGGGATCTCGGTATCATGAGGGATGAGATCCATGCACTTTCGAATGCGATAAGTGATGTTCCGAGGTGGGGGTGTCTCCTTTAAGGTATTTCTAGATGATTTCTGAGTCTGTTTCCACAATGGTGAGAGGGATAGCCCGAGATAGGCAGAGTTCTAATCCAATATTCATGGCCTTGGATTCGGCCACTAGAGAGTCACCCATCCCAAGGTATTCATTGAACGCGAGGATGATGGAACCCATATTGGACCTAATGGACCCACCTCCCCTCATGATTCCCGGGCCGCAAGCCCTATCTGTGTTGAGTTTGATCACATCGGGAGGAGGGAACCATCTGACCCATGACCCTGGGGGTGAATGGGATAGAGGGTCAGTATGTCGTAGCTTTGCAATAAAATGTCTAAGTGAAGGTACAGACTCATGGTGTTTGTAGAGGGAACCCAAATTGGAGGTGAGAATCCTAGTCCTAACACCCAAATACCGGTGGGAGAGATGAGACCCGTGGAGCCTTACCTGATTGCGCGCTTGCCAAATACATCAGAAGCCAATGGCTATTAGAATTGACCGCCCATCAGCCTCATGTCTGGAGGGGGATCCATGAAACCAGTGGTGGAAGAAATCCTCAAAAGAAAATGCCACCCATGGAATGACCACTAACTCTTCAAGAAAACTCCAAATATGTTTGGCCCAATCACTATAGAGGAAGAGAAGGATTGCAGATTCCTCCTTAGGGGATGAGCAATAGATGCATCGCGAGGCCATAGAGATACCTTTTGCTTTGATGTCCATTTCTGTTGGAAGGGAAATGTGTCGGGCTCTCCAAATAAAAAAACTAAATTTAGGAGGGATATATTTTCCCCATAGAGTACTGCCCCAGGGGTCGCTAGCTGGTTGCACAGAGGTGATCTTCTTATAATCCTTTGCTAAAAATCTACCTGAAGGAGAGCACCTGAAAATGCACCTGTCCAGAGATCCTTCCATGCAGATTTCAAGGAAACGGTCTTCATGGGATGGGCTCAGCACAACCCTAAGGAATGAGGGATGGATGGAAGCCTCCCTGACCAATATATTAGGAGCTGGGCAGCCCGAGAAAGCAAGGAGACCTCCACCCCAGTTTCATTCCTAGAAATTGACCTCTCCCTACCCAAGAATCCAAAAAGAGTGGTGAAGGAGCGAGGACACCTGATCACGGATAGAACTCTATAGAGGAGAGGGAAACCTGCCATTTTCCGTCAGGCCAAATCCTTACTTCCCTCTGATGAAGCGGCCCCATAAATATCGGCCCTCAATGACCTCTCAGGCTAGTTTACCTTGAAGAAGAAACATAGACTCATCCAAGCTTCTCACATTAATGTCGTTGTGATCCAGAAGTTTGGCCAGCTTATTCCAAGAGGCCCATCTGCATTTTTCATCACCATGAGAGTCCCAGAGAAACGAGTATAAAGAGGACTCTATCCATTTGATGATAGTACTTGGAACCTTAATCACAGACAATATGTGCATAGGAATAGAGGAAATCATGCAATTTATTAGAGTGATCCTACCACCAAAGGAGAAGAACTGGTTCTTCCAGTTATTGATACTGTTTATGATCCTGTTGGAGAGATCCTCAAATAAATAGACCTGAATCCTCCCTGGGGCAAGGGGAGCCCCCAAGTATGTTAAGGGAAACTGATTCTCATGGGTGAAAATAGTGTTTTCAATGGATCTCATGCGTATTCTTGGGCATCTCAAAGGGCAGAAGATGCCACTTTTCCCTGGTTGATTAATTTTCCACTCCACTTGGCATAAGTGTCCATGATCCTCACGAAACCTTTGATGGAGGGGCTATGCCCATTTATAAAGAACATTAGGTCATCTGTAAAAAAAATATGGGAGACACTGGGGATGTGTGAACCACAATGAATGGGCCTAATAACACCTTGTTTCATGGATAGGGAGAAGTGTCCGCTAAGGGTGTCTTGGGACAGAATGAAAAGGGTCGGGGAGAGAGGATCCACCTGATGTAAACCCCTGACCAACTTGATGAAACCACACTGTTTCCTAGAAAAAATGATGTTGAACCAGGACGAGCTATAGTAGCGGAAGCAGATACCAATATCAGCCTTAGAGAACCCCATTCACCTCATGGTATGGGTGATAAAATTCCAATCAATAAGGTTATATGCTTTTTCTATGTCGAGCTTAATGATTAAATTTGAACCCATGACCTTTCTGTTGATATCTTGAACAATCTTCTGGGCAACCCCAACATCCCCTTGGATTGATCTCCCTTTGAAAAAAGCATGTCGTTCCTCGGAGATCCATTTATTAGTGAAGTTGCCAAGCCTATTTTTAATGATGGTAGCCAGAACCTTGTATGAAAAATTACATAAGTTTATGGGCCGGTATTGCGAGATAGAGGAAGGAAAGATGACCTTGGGGATCAAAATCATGGTGGTTGTGCTGGCTACCCATGGGAGAGATCCTCCTTTGAAAAAGTCTTGGATGGACTATAAGGCCCTAGCCTTAAACCTTTCTTAATCTTGAGTTATTACAAGATTACACATTGAGGATCTTTTCGGGATTAGAGTTTTAGAGAATTAGATCATAAAACTTGCATTACATTCCACATATAAACAATGTGGTTACATAAAGATAGTATTCTTCATTCCCATCAATGGAAACACATTTAAAATAAAACATGGATTATTTCTTGACACTTCCTTGACACTATCATCATATCATGTAACTTTCCCTTGACCTGTGAAAAACATTTCAAAAAAACATGGGATGAGCATAAAAAGATCAGTAAGGGATATAAAAATATGGAAAGGAAACATGGGTACATATATACATAATAATTAAATCATACATTACCCATAAAACATATGCACTTTAACATACCTCATCAAATCATGAATAAATCATAGAAATCATAAGACATAAAGGTAACTTGAGGCATTCATAACATCCTTACGTAGGGAGTAACCCTCGTGGTTATGTTTGGAATACCCATCATAGTATATTCCCTAAATCTCTTCGAAGAAACCTTAACGTTTCACTCCTTCACGTTACCCAATGCATTGGAGAGCTATATCGGGCTCACCCGCCCTTAGTTTATCACAGAACCACCCGTCTACATAATAATGCCCAAGAACCTCAACATAATCGTATCACATAAAACATGCATAAAGGAAACATAACATTTCCACCTTTCAATCACGAGATATCAATACAACCCATTGATATAAAATCATTATAAAAACCATTTTCAATACCAAAATAAAAGAAAATTAAAACATGGTATTTATTTTTCTTTTAAAAAGAAGGTATGGCTTGTAGAGGAAGCCGAAACTCAAATAACGGTCACGGCGGCGGAGAAGTCGTTGTCGCCGCATACGTACGACAAAAACATTCCCTTTTTTCGTTTAGTAAAACGCTTCATATAAAAAAGATTCATTTTGGATAAACGTAAAAGTCAAAGGGGTTTATACACCGTATAAAAGAAGGTTGTGTATAAAACAAAATATGCCTCAATGAAAGGAGATTGAGACGAAGTCCTATACCTCGGGTCCGACTTGACTCGGTCGTTCTTTAATCTCCTGAATAATAAACTTGAGTTAATTTATACTTTTTTAAGAAACTTTTTCAAGTTCATTATTCCTTTTATATCACTTATTGCCATTTCATTAACACTATGTAATTATTTAAGTTAATAACGGTCATTTTAACGATCATTGGTACTTGAGTCAAAAATAAGCCCTTTATAATTACAAGTTGTTCATGTACCCATTATATCCAGAATGGTATTCACGATTTAGATATCATATATGTCCTATATATCCAGTACATGCATGCATTTATAATATTACATAATCATTTAGAGGTAAGAAATGAAATGCACCGTTCATGGAGACGGTAAGCCGTACGTACGCATGAACGCTACTTTCATTTCTATTTCATATTTTATAGAATGGAATCATAATTATATAAAGGTATATTATAATTCCAGTATAATATCATATATAATATAATATTTTCATCCTTTATACGTCCCACATATGGTATTTAACGAATCAAATCACTTTGAGGGGGCGGTAGTCCGCACTTCCTTAAATGAAGATATCGTGTTTACCCATAATGGAAACCATAAAGGAATGAAAAAAAAGAAAAAAATAGAAGATTAAGGAAAACATAAACATATTATATATCATATATAAATATAGTGACATCTTAATGTCCACCTTTGAAGGTGTTAAAAGAATGTTGAACAATCATCGTTTCGGGAGGCATAAATTCACCATCCACGGAAACAGTATGTTCGTTAACCATTAGATGTAGGTGTGTGTAAGTGTAGCTCGAATACATATTATAAAAACATCCTTGTATATTTAGGATACCTTATTTGTTACAAAAGAAAAGAATAAAAATATTTTAGGGGGTTAGAGAAGCAAAATAAAACAAAAGGACTTAAAAGAAGACATTACCTTAAAATCGGGTAACTCCCTTTGGTTTGAGCTCAAAGGCTTCCTTGGGAAGACTTCTGCCCAAAGTGAGGCTTCAAGGAGTAATAGAGGGAAGTTTAGAGACAAAATGGGCAGGGGTTGTCCGAGCCAAAGGCTTTGGGAGTGTGGGTAAGGAGGTAGAGGTGGGGGCCTTTTATAAGAGGAGAGGAGGGGCACTCTTGGAAAGTAAAGATAAGTTACTTTATTTTAAAAAGATTTTCGGATTCAAAAGGTCCCACATTGATATAATTCAAGTATAAGGTGATAAGGGTTCGAAATCCACTCATCCAATAGGTTTTGTACATGTGTAGGTCTTTTATATTACATTATCTTTCGATTTTATTTAAATCATTAAATAATGAGGTCATCGCTGCATCATCATGATGTCATAAATAATTTAATTTATTTAATGTCTAAAAATTATAAAAAAAATACTATGATGTAGGAAATCTTTTTATATTTCTAATTAATATTTATAGTCAAAAATCTGACTTGTATAACCCCATGTAAAAATTTTTTTAGTAAAATAACTCATGTTTGTGTTGTTTTTACTTTAATATTAAATAAAAATTTATTTATGTCATTTCCCAACCAAAGTGGCCCCATGGGGTCCCCAAGTTGACCCATGGCTTTTCTTGGTCGGCCATGACACAACCAATGAGGGTAGGACATGTTTCAAGCTCATCTCATTTTATTAAATCATTATTTTTACCTTAAACTACACTAATTACCTCTAATCGTGATTAAGAACTTAAGAGTTACTATTCACCAAAAAATTATTTTAATCTCATTGAACCACATTTTACTTCTTAATGACAACCATGTATGTCAGATTTTTGAAATTCAAAACACAATGATGGCAAAATTTCATTTAAACGGAAAAATCAGTTTTTATATGTACCACTTAGTGGTTTCACTATTCATCAAAAATTGAAGTTTTTCAGAAAATTACCAAAAATTCACCCTAAGTTATATTTGATACTCCGAATTCAAAAATGAAGTCTATTTTACAAAATTCAAAACATATAAGTCGCATTAATTAATTTAATAATTAATTCCCGCTGTCATGACAAATAGCGGGTTTTTTTGAAACAATATCTATGAAAAGATTGACACTAGTTTAAGTCCAATTTCAAAGTGAAATTGATTCCAATGACCACCATTGGATTAAATGGTAAAAATATTTTGTAATTTAATTTTAAAACCAATTCAAAAGATAATCTAATCATATAAATAAATTAGATTAAAAAGTGTTTTTGAATTAAAATACAACATTTTAAAATATTCATTAAAAATGAACATTGTCAGAAAAATACCAAAAATTCACACAAAGTAAATTTTGATGTCCCAATCATAAAGAATAAGTTTATTTTGACAAAAATAGCTTATTAAATTGTCAAAAGATATATTTAAAAATGTTTTTCCATCAAAAGGCAGTAAAACAATCCGTTAAAAAATATTAGTGTATTCCATGCTTAAGATTGGATTTATTTTCATTTTAAGCCTCTAAAACACTATCTAATTCATTAATAGACATAGATAAAAATATCTATTACTCATTACTTACTTGGGATGTTACATGGCCTCAGAGAGATCTTTCTTTATGATGTTCTAGGAGGAAATAACGAAAGATCCTGGAAATCCATCTGGTCCAGGAGTGCTATCGGGGTTGAGAAGATTCACTGCTCCCCATATTTCCTTCTCATTCGGGATATCGCTGAGAGTATCATTAGCTTGATTGGTAACGCTACGGGGGATTGAGACAAAGATCTCTACCTACCTGGAGGGGTAGCCATCTTGGAAGTAAGGCATATGATCATA
This sequence comes from Viscum album, assembly GCA_963277665.1. Classification (NCBI taxonomy): domain Eukaryota; kingdom Viridiplantae; phylum Streptophyta; class Magnoliopsida; order Santalales; family Viscaceae; genus Viscum; species Viscum album. The sequence goes on from OY728150.1 coordinate 1,079,073,944, forward strand.
TAAGAGGTTTTGGAAGTGGGAACAAACCATACCACCAAGAACCACTGAGTCATTGGTAAAAGATCCATCCTCGAGCCTGATTTTGGGCACGTGAGCCTGGTGATTCTCCTTCAGGTAGGCATGGAAGTGGGAAGTGTTCTGATCCTCCTCTTTTAAATACAACAAAGAAATGAATGTAGCATTAATGTGTATATACGGCCTACCGTCTTCATTAATGGTGCACTTCATTTCTTATCTCTAAATATTATGGAATATTTTAAATACATATATGGTGAATATATAAGATAATTAAGTCATGTTTTACATTCTGGATATTATGAAATCATGATCTTTGTAATAGTAACAACATGTAACAAGTCCAAATATACTTGAGAAAACTAGTCAATTAACACCCAAAATAGTTCAAATAATGAAAGAGTATTGACAAATGGGTAATAAAATAGTGTAAGAAGTTAATATATGATATTATAAACATGATTATAGTTATGTTAAAATTTATTAACATATTTTAAACCACTATTAAGTAGTATAAATATCACACAACAAAAGGAAGTTTAAGGTAGATAATGTTTTCTAGATTTACCTTCCATTGAGACTTATTTGTTATTATGCACCAATTTACTTTTACTTGGTGTATTAGCTGACATTTAACATGTTATATCATGAATATCCTTACTATCATGATATTATAATTTTTATTTAAAGTTATTCCTTCATTGGGTTTATAATTTAAATGTTTTAAGGTGGTATGGGACACATTGGAAAGTTTAAAATGTCATTTCCCTCAAGATTTTTTTTATGATATTTCCATGGAATTTCCATACATTAATGTCAAAAATCCTTTTTGTTACTTATCATCCACTGGTTAACTATAGATAAATATGTAAACTTTATTCAATATGTATATTTTGATAAGGAAACTTATTCATGAATATGAGGAATTCTTTGGACCGGTATGACATGGGTGGGGTCCAGTTGCAGGTATCCCCACAATGCATCGGTAGTATCATGAGATGAATCATTTGGCCATATCATATGGGTTTTTACCTGACATGTTGTAAACCTTATTATGAAAGGTCTTGATGGTAAAGGTACCATGTACCTAGAAAACATGGCTTCTAATAATTAATCATTTCCATCATTTAGATTCAGTTATTATTAATCCATAAGATTTTATGTTGATATTTCTATAGATATATTTCATTCTTGATTTATTGATTTATATGTCATGAGTTTCATTTTATTACATTTATATATTGATATTTCCTTATCTATTTATTTTAATGGAATGCATTATCAATTATTTACCATGCCATGTTATTTCATTCTTATTGATTCATTATTTCTTTCGCTTTACTGAACCTTGATGAGAATTTGAGATCACCCTTATAATGCTTCATTTCCCCTTGTTATGAAGAAGAAATATTTTAATAAGTGTTCAAGGATGGTGTTTATTTATTTTTATTATGAATAATGCTTTTATTTTCTATTTACCATTATATTAGGGGTATCATGTATGTAATCTGGCTTTACAATATTTTTAAACTGATCAGCCCTTCGGTATTGGATTTCTTGTAATCATGCTAATGTAATAAAATAATTCATTGACTCCAAGATTTTAGTAAAGGATGTTATAGTTGATATCAAATAAAGTTTAGCAACAAACGTAGAAACTAGACTTAGAAAACTTTGATTAGGGAACATAACCCTAAGATAGAAATTGGGGATGAGTAGAAAGAACATCCTAGAATTTGGTTAAGGTAGATATTATGGGGGTATTCCTAGAAATAAATCCATATCAAGATACTTCAAGTGGATGTGGTTCTTGTATATATTTACCTTAATGTAAAAACTCTGAAAAGATATTCTGTTCTTGACTCGGGGTAACCTTGTACAAGATAATGGGACTTATTATGCACCTAGTTTGACACTCCTGAGAGATATTATTAGGATAATTCACATTTTATTTACCTACCATTATGATGTATTTGAATGTAAAGATTTCCCTAAAGAAGGTAATTTTATGATTATGAGGACAACTAAACATAAATTTATAAATTTATCTTAATTATTTTTCTAGTTTTGAGATTTTACATTATGATATGATCAAACCTAGTGTGTGTCATCATTTATAAATGGATCCTAGTAGAAGGAATGTGAAAATCACCGATAAACATGATTGAAAGGGTAATAAGGATAAAATATTTCATGGTATTAATACAATATTTCAAATATAAATAGTCTCCCAAATATTCTCATCACATGAGGACATAATATCATGTAATAATAATATAGGTAAATAATTCTCCAAGTCCTATGCCTTTGAAGGAAACCAAGAAAATAAGAGGCCATCTGAGCAACATGAAAAATGGAATGATTAAAAAAGATGAAGGAAAAGAAGTATTTTCCAACATGTGATAATTATGAAAGGAAACACCCTATTAATTTCTTAAAAGGAATGGTAGTTTTCTATAAGTGTGGAAAGAAAGGACACTATGCCTGTAATTTCAAGGGTATGGAAAAGGTTTCCAATGTAGAATTCTTCAATTCCAAGGAGATGGGACACTATGAAAATCAATGTCTCATGCATCAAAGTAATATATCCTAAATTATGTTATTGGATAATTGTCAAGTTATGATACTACTGTAGATGAAGAGGAATGATTAATATTCCTATTAAATAATTATGTCATTTGAGTACTTTATCAGTGATGTACTGGTTATAAGGATTATAGAATATATGAGGATTGTATTATAGTACCTTTTTCATTAAGTATTTGAGATCATATACTGAATTGTACTAAAAAAATTTATTTAGTACAAGTAATGTTAATAAAATGATGTTTTGATAAAGAAATTATTGATTTGGATATTTTCTAAATACCTTGGAATTGATTAATGATTTATTGATAGAGTGGTTTATGATACCATTGATAGAGTTTAAATCACTTTTGGATTTATGGAATATATCCAATAACATGTGTTTTACTTAAGAATAAGGAGGAATGCATGAAAACAATAAATTATTATGATAGTTTAAGTTATTATCATATTTCAAGATAATACATGATGAATTTTTTCACATATTTGGTATGTTATGATTAAAGAGATACTTCATGAAGATTTATGGTTGATGATATGTTCATTTGGGAAATTAGATTACTTTCCTTCTAAAGTGTTGGATCAAAATATTTTAGAAAATTTAACCATTTATAAAATGGTTGATCATCGGATAAGATTTTAGAGGTTAATATATTACTTTGCCATATGATATATCATGTGTTAACATATTAAGTAAAAATATTTCAAGGTGTAACCAAGGGATACGATTGTGTTTCTGAAATAGAAATGTATATTTACTTATATTCCTATAGAGTGAAATAATTAATAAACAGCCAAAAAATTATCTTAAAAAAATGATTTCCTACTATCATCATTTTTTTATATTAATGTAATTTATTCACACTTATAGTTTATGATTTTTTAGTCTACAGATTTCAACTTAACATGTTCTCTATCACTCTCCATCAGATTTTGATAGTTATATTTCTCTTATATATCCATATTTTTACTAATTTTATTATATTTTAAATCCTAGTTTTGTGGTCAACTTTTCATTTCATTTTTCATTATATTAAGAAGAGGTGGTATTTACCCTATTTACGATGTGGGTTTTTCAACAATAGTATTTTCAAATATTAATTCCTTGATTTCTAAGATCAAGTTTAAATTATGAGGATGAAATTTAATTAATTTTGGAAGAATGTAACACCCAATTACTTTAAAATATTTTCATAAATATTTTTTTCTCTCTTTATACAAAACACCATGTTAAGCTTATTCTACACACCACATTGGGTTAGCTTGTGTTACGCACAAGATTGGGTTTTAGCGGCTTTTAATCGTGCACATTTTTTAAAACTAAAATTTGTAAATTTTATAAATTTTATTTGTAAAAATAAATTTCATTTTTTAATTTTTAATTTCAAAATTATCTTTGGGTGATTTATTTATTTTTCTAAGAAGTTTTGTTTTTTGATGAATAGTGAAAAATACTACATTTTAGTAAAAAAATGCCTTGTCATTTAAATAATTATTTATATTAAATTATATATTAAATAGTTTTTAAAGTAAAAATAGATAAATTATTAATATATTAATCCAATATAGTTCATTGTAATAATTTTCATATTGAAATTACATATAAAAACTTACTGATCTTTTGAATGTTTCTACATTAAAAACCCACTTTCTCGCTATGTGTGTAGGATTACCGTTAATCTTAATTTTACCACTTTTGTAATTTGAATTTTGAAAATTTTTCATACATGATTGTAATCAATAAAATATTTTTTATCTAATAAGATCAACATAATTTTTGACCAAAAATATTAGTGAAAGTGATTAAAATTAATTACGGTTATTAAGATAAGATTAAGCTTAATAAGGGACTAAACCTAAATCTTAGGGACCAAAATGATCTGGAAACTTGTCCAAAAGACATTGGATACCAATAATTATACCATATACCAAATTGGTTCTAATTTTATGGGTTATTAAGATATTATTAAACGGAATTTCCCTATATAAAAGGTTAAGTAAAGAAAAAGACAAAAATAGAACTTTCCTTACCTTTAAAATTTATAAAACTTTGAGATATTTAAAAAAAATAAAATTTTTGTTATACATATATTTTTGAAATATAAATGGGTTATTTTTATCATAATAAATTGTAAATAATTTTTATATATGTTTTATTTTCTTAAATGCTTAAGAATAGCCAACATAGTGATTATTTAGTTAATATCTAACAAAAATAAATGATACTATAAATATTAAACGTGAATTGAATTGATTGAATTATTATATTTATTTATTTATTATATATGAAACCATAATTTTACGCAACTTTAAACTTAATATATTTGAATTATAATATTTATTTTATATTTTGAAATTACAAATAAATAAATAATGTCAAAATTGGCATTATTGTTATTTTAAAATAAATGAAATTTAAGTAAATGATTTAAAATTAATAAAAATACTATATTCTACCAAGTGATTTTTAAGTGTCAATAAATATTAAATATGTTAAATTAATTTACTAATTGATATTTTATAATTAACATATTGACCCATATATTGTGAAAACTTTGTTTACATGATCTGGGTTTAAGCAATGTGTTAGCGCGTCACGTGTTCTTGTTTTAAAATTAATTTCCAAAAAACTTGGGATTTTTATTTTATAAGTTATTTATAATATTAATAATTAAGTGTATTTATATTTTCTAATAAATATCAATTTATTTTATTCTTATTGGTTAAATTAATTCGGTTATAAAACTTGATGCTTTAACAAAAACCAAAATAATAAAATTGGGGAATCATAAAAGTTAAGAAACCAAATTATTAAAATGAACATATTTTTTGTGGTGGAAGTTTTTATCTATCATTAATTCCCATTAATCCATTATTTTTCCATTTTGGAGTCACATTAGGTAAGTTATACCTCCCATTAATGAACACCTTTTGGTATTTACAAGAGTGCCACTCCTCCTCCAATATAAAAGAGAATCCTCGCCTACCACTTTCACACACCTCTCAAGCCACTTTAGATCGATCAATATCTACCAAAATAGATAATAAACATACCCTAACTCATTTTATAATCCTAAAATTCCTAAAAACATCAATCCAAGGAATCCCTTTGGTGTAAACAAAAAGAAGTTACCCGATTAATAGGTAACAAACTTCCTAAGTTTTTTAGTTTTATTTTCATTCTCCAATCCCTAAAATATTATTATTTAATGATTTTATAACAAAACTAGTATCATAAATATACTATGATTTTTTTTTTTTTTTTAGACCTACACTTACACACAATTCTCTCTAATGGGTAATGAACATATTGTTTCTGTGTACGGTGAACTACTGCCTCATGAAATGATGATTGTTCATTTTTCCTTTACCACCTCTCACAATGGAAATTATGATAGACACTCTATTTATATATGATATATATGATATTTATAATTAATTTATTATTATTTAATAATTTTATAACACATAACTATACACATTCCATTTTTTGTAAATACGATAACATCGTTTGTGGAAGTGTGGACTACTGCCCCACAAAGTGATGTGACTCGTTCACGCTAAACATGGAATGTATAAAGGATTATTTTAATAAAACTATGTAAAATATATAACATATATATGGTACTGAAATTATAATATACATATTAACTATTTATTTTTCATTCTTTTAAATACAACAAAAAAATTAAAGTAGTATTCATGCGTACGTACGGTCTACCGTCTCCATGAACGGTGTACTTCATTTCTTATCTACAAATATTATGGAAAATTCTAAATAAATATATAACTGAATATATAATATAATATAATTAATTCATGGTTTAAATTATAAAAATGATGAAATAGTGATATAACTAATAGTAACAATAAGTAACTAGTCAAAACAAACTTGATAAAACTCGGAAATTAACACCTGAAATAGTTAGAATAATGCAAGAGTGTTAACAAACTAGTAATAAAATATTTTAAGAAGTTAATAAATGATATTATAAAAATTATTAGGGTTATTATATAAGTTATTTAAATATTTTAAACCACTATACAAGAGGATAAATACCATGAAATGTAATGATGGTTAATGTAAGCGATTTCATCACAATTTACATTCCATTGAGACTTATTTGTTATTATGAATCAATTAACCTTTACTTGGTGTATTTACTGACCTTTAACATGTTATATCATGAATATACTTACTCTCATTATATTATAAGTTTCATTTAATATTATCTATTCATGGGGTTTATGATTTAAATGTTTCAAGGTGGTATAGGACACATTAGAATGTTTAAAATTTCATTCCCCTCAATATTGATTTTAGGATCTTTCAATGGTATTTCCATACCTTAATGTAAAGAACCCTAGTTGTTACTTTTCCTCCACTAGGGAACTATTGATAAATATATATCCTTTATTCAATATGGATATTTTTATAATGCGCATTATTCCTGAATATGAGGAATGCTTTGGACTGGTATGAAATGAGTGGGGCCCAATTATAGATAGCTCATCGATGCATCGGTGGTCTCATGAGATGAATCTTTTTTCCAAATTAGATGGGTTTTTACTCAATATTTTTTAATCTGTCATATGAAAGGCCTTGACAGTAAAGGTACCATGTACCTAGGAAACATGGCATCCCAAAATTAAGCATTTTCTTTATTTAGATTCATTTATTATTTATCCATGAGGTTTTGCATTGAAATATGTATGGATTAATTTCATTCTCAGTTTATTGATTTAGATGGAATGAGTTTAAGTTTCTTACCCTTCCATATTGATACTGCCTTATCTAGTTATTTTAATGGAATGTGTTATCTTTTATTTGCCTCTCCGTGTTAATTTATTCCTATTGATTCAGTATTGTTTCCACATTACTTACCATTAATGAGCATTTGAGATCACCCTTATTATGTTTCCTTTACCCAGGTTATGAAGAAGAAATATTTGAATAAGCATTCAAGGATTCTATTTATTTATTTTTATTATGTATCATGTTTTTATTTTCTATTTCCCACTGTATTATGGGCATCATTTATGTAATATTGATTTCCAAGATTACTAAACTAATCATTCTGTCTGGATTAAATTTTTTATAATCATGCCAATGTAATAAAATAATCCACCATCTTTGGGATTTTATGTCAGGGTTTTATAGTTAAATTATTGTTTAAACCATTAATAATTTTTAATAGAAGATACAATTTTAGGTCAAGTTGAATCAGTCCTACCTCTAATTTTTAGAAAATATTTTAGATCATTCAAATTCTAAACATATGTTTATTTATTTAGAAAAATATATATATATATATATATAATGGGAGGTTAATTTGGGGAATATAACACATAATTCTTATTTAAGAGATGAAATTTTAATAATAAAATAAATGATCACACTTGGTAAGAAATGGTCTAATTGTTGGAAAAATAAAAAACATGATGTTTCAAATGTGAAAAGTTTTAGAAATATATAATATAATTAAACATTTCCAATTATAATTGAGAAAACTATAAAAAAAGGTTGAATAAAACTGTTTTGATTAAATCATTCTAGTTGAATTAAATATATATGAAATTGAAACCGAATGCAATGGATAAAAACATTAGAAAATAAAATGAAAAATATAATAAAAACATTTCAAATGGTGAGGCATTTAAAAAAATGAATTGATCAAACTATAAAAGTTTTTAAACTATTAGTATTAAAGTTAAAATATGTATTATTATTGTTATTAGTATTATTATGCACAAATCAATATATGTGTGGTGAAATATTTTTTCAACTATATGAATAATTGAGTTTTTAAAACATTTATGGTAATGAAATTTATTATTAATTATTAATGATAATAAATAAGGTTATTATTATTAAATTAATAATAATTGTATCTAAATATAGTTGTGTGTGGTGATTTTATTTCTGCTAAAATTTTGTGAAGTTAAATTACAAATGTTGGTGTAATACTTTTTTAAGGATAATAATATTATATAATGACATGGATATTATAATAATTAATTATTTCATTATTATTAAACAAATAATGATATCAATTATCAATATTTATTTATTAATAATATAATGTTTTTTATTATTATCATTAGAGATTCTAGCTTAAGGTATAAATTAATATATATTAAAATTAATAATAATGTTATAACTTCAATGATGTGATGTGGGTTTTGGTAGTACATGCTAACTAACCCATAAAGCATTGCACACATCATGTATCATTACATAACAAAACTTGTATATCAATATGATATAACTTCATATATCTAGGATACACACTTGACAAAGTTTTTGGTCAAACACATCATGTACCCAGCAGAGACACATCATTTCGGTTGACTCTACATCAGTTGGGTGGTGGAAATACATGCTCAACTATCACCCAAGGACTACAAGTCACGTAACTTGTAAGTACATGTAGCATACTTGGAATCCTATATCATTTTTCATATCTTCTCACTATGTGTCAAAATAAAAACTATGAGTAGTCCATTTTGATCATTTTTTACAAAGAAATTAATATTATATATATCTTCATAATCAAGGGTTCATATTTTAGGTATCTAATCAGATTTATTTTTTTAGTTTTATAGAGATGGTCACATGTGTGGGTGGATTATTAGAGTGTCCATGAAGTAGGTAACCTTCTTGGAGGAGATTTGACTCCAGGGTATGGGTCCTTCATGTATATAGTGGATTAGGTAATCATATCATAAATGTGGGGTATGGTTCCCCCACTCATGGAGCTAGTAACCCTATCAAATGATTTATACTACACACTGATGGGTACGAGTTCTCTATAGGGTTCGGTTAGCCTCTCGGCTGAGGTATCTTCCAGTAAGGTATGACTCACCATTACTAAAGCTAGTGAGGGATGTTGTTTAAGTTAAATAAGAGATTTATTTCATGTGAACTATGTTTTATAGTGATCTAGGTACTCTAGGTTATTTCTATTATTAAGTGTCTGTAGATATGAGATATGGTGATCAATGTACATTTATCTTTTAGGTCCCAAGTAAGGTAAATACCCTTGGAGGGGGATGAATCAAGGTATTTGAAATTCTTAAACTACCCTATCCAATGACATTTTTTCAGAATTATTAGGAACACTCTCTCCCTAATAACCAATATAAAATAATAATGAAAATAATAGATAGGGGAAAATGTTAATTTTTTTCTTATTTCACTCAAAATAGGATAATACAAGGAGCATGAAATTACGATGTATCGATGCACCTGAATTAATAAGAGCACTGCTTCTTTTACAATTCGAAGTTCTCTTATTCACCCTATGGGTTTAAAACCATAGCATAAAAATGAAAAAAATTATTTTTCTCCATAATATTGAACTTAATTCTCTTCCTATAAATATATTATGTATTCCATGAATAATAATAAAAAATCACATTGGTAATGGTATAGAAATCAGCTCAATTTTAATTTACATATGAGATCTTTTATTATCCAGTAATACAACCGCATGGAAATAATTTTTCTTCTTGTCTCTAAATTTTCATCACTAGTATCAAATACCTCCATTGTACTACAATTATTTTATCCATTACTAATGATTGGCCTATTAATTATATTTTATGATAAATAAAATATTTTGTACACTATTTATGGTCAACCCTTCACCACAAATACCTAATGGAATAATAATTTCATATCACTTAGTGATATAAAATAACTCTTATGTATTCTCCCCCAATTTTTTTGGAGTTAACCCTTATATATCTCTATAGTTACTCTTATACATCATAGGGTACTTTGATAGTTTGAAAATTTCCCAAGGGATGACTCTTAAATATTTTCCAACTGATTTGTACATATCCCATTCCTTTTCCATTTTTCACTACTCAGTACTAAATTAATCTTATGTATCAACTTGAGTAACTTTTAATATGACATTATAATTGAACATTTTTCTAAATCTTAAATAGTATGCTCAGAGTGAGCCTTATATATCATGTAATGTTACTCTTATGTATTTCTGCTACAAGAGAAATGAGTTTATATATTATCTTTATTACCTTTACATATTCTAGTGTTGTTCCATGATTTTCCATTTTTCCTAATTGTGGTTAGGGTTACTTTTAGGTATTTGGTTGATGACTATTATGTATGACAATAAGGATCCTCTATGACTTTACCATTTTGAAGAGTATGTAGGCTAGATGCTTTTATGTATACAAGGAACCTATCTAGGAGTTTTCTTCATTCCACCATCTCTCCTAGAATCTACTCTTACATACATAGAGAGATTGTTCTATACCATACCACATTTCTATCCCAACCTTCTGATTATATTTTTGTATCATCCTAAACTACTTTTATGTATTAGAATTTTTCATATACTCAGAAATATACTCAACCCATAATTTACTAGAATCCCACCAGAATTCTTCCAAAACTATTTTATCCATCAAGATATGCATTCCTTATAACTTTTTAAGATTTATTTAAATTTCCTTCAAAACCTTGTAAATAAAAAACCCAAAAACACTCGAGTGGGATTTTTACTAATAATATCCCCTTTAAGGTTTGTTTATAAGTCCAAAATAGAGTTGACTCATATTTATTAAAAAATTTAAGAACTAGATAGAACATACCAAGAACTGAATATGAATGGATTGAATTTATAAATTGAATTAATGATTCAACGGTCATCATCTCTAAGCCCACATTATTAAATATAATTTGAAAAATAAGATTTATATGAAAATGTTCTTATTAAAACACCCACTTGGTCTTCATGATCTTCAAAACTCCCCCAAAAAGATACTCCCCCAAAATAAATATTCAAATAATCTCCCCTTTTCCAAAAAAATAGTACGGGATCATTATTTATTTTTTAATAAAAAATAAAACACCCATTCATATTTCATTTCTAATAATGCACAACTTCTCCAATAAAAAATATGAGAGATTCTTACCTTTTATCAACAAACCCAAAGAGCACTTATCTAAACTTTTATAACATAGTATTAGAAGTCCAAACATTTAATTTTAGAGAGTTTTCATACCTTAATATAAATATAAAATCCTATAGGGGAGTGGTGGTCCCTTCTCTAAACCATTAAGTTGGTTGGACATATTTGGACTCCAAGATCCAACCAATACCTCTCAAATCATCCTTAGGTAGTTCCTTCATCATGGTATTTTCAACCAATACTGTATTGGATTTTACTACAACTTTGGAAACCCTTGTTAAACCTTATCTTTGATGAAATGATACTTTATATTGATATTCTTTTCCCTTGAGTTATGCACATGGTTTTTTCTAAGATTAATATAACTCTAATTATCACACATTATTGTTATATGGGGTTTTACATCAAATCCAACATCTTCAATACATTACATCATCTATAAAAATTGAGTGTAAGTGTGAGTGGACATAATATATTTATCCTCTGTAGTGTTATGTAAAATACAATCTTGCTTCTTGAAAATACAATAAATGAACAAAACTCAATGATAAAATACACTGCCTAATTTCAAGTTTTGATCATTAGATAAACTAGTCTAATATTCATTTTCATATCCCAATAACTCATGTTATGGTGTTTTATGATAAAATAGCCAATAATACACCATGATATTGATGTAATGGTAGAACCTTTACACTAGAAGCATCTATATTTCCTTATAAAATCTTTGGTATTGAGTGGTTCGAAAAGTAGAAAACACAGTGTGAGGTCATTTCACTATAAGGTATAGTAGGCTTATAGGGATTTTCCTATATTCTATTAAATTAACCTTTTTATCATCATTTTCTATTGAAAACTTAATTCATGTAGTTTATAGTTTTTTCATCAACCTACAATCTTCTATTACAACCTATTGTGTACCTATTTGGAATAAGTTTATTGATAATTAAATGTTTCATTCCATCCTTGTGTTACATATAAACCGAGGAAAATTTCAACTCTCCAATCATAGACATTTTGAATTTGAAACTCATTTATTCTATAAATAACTTTCATTATGCTTCATATGATCCTCAAAAAATTAAGTCATCCATATAAAAAATAACCTATATCCTATACTCATTTTCTTTCTTGATTTATATATTTTTATCAGCTTTGCCTCACTAAAATTAAAGCTTTCTCAAGTATTGGTCAAGACTATAATACCATGATATCAGTGTTTCTTTCAATCAATACAAATACTAATTTAACTGTAACACATTAATATCAACTTCTACTCTAAGAAAACCATACTTCTACTTAATGTACACTTGCTTATAAATAATTCCTTTAATGAATAAATATTTGATGTTTATTTGATATACCATAGACTTCCATTACACTGATATATCTAGGAGTGCTCAAATAGATTCCAATTAGGCTATAAGGGAAAATGTATCATCAACATCAATGAATTCAATTTGAGAATACTAATCATACATTATCTATAATTTATTTTGATTCACCTTTCTATATTTATGGATTTTGTTATGGAACACCAACTTGGTTTTGATGATGTTTGTTTTTTCCGTCCGTGGAACAACTTTCCATTTTTTTTATATTCAATTTGGCCAATCTCTTCATGTATCTATTTGACATAATTTACATCTTTGGTAGAATATTAAAATATCCTTATCTATACTTCATATAATACTATTATTTGTTATAGAATTTTCATCTTATATTTTTTATGTTTGGGGTCGAAGCCTTATTTTTATTAAAATAAAGGGCCTCTTTTTTTTATATAAAATATCCAATACATGGCCCATAGGCCTAGTGGGAATTAAATCCCATTACATGGTACTGAAGGACCATATATTTTTCCCAAAGTCCCTCTCGTGAATAGTTATACTAAATTACCCACTACTGCTACAGTACTTGGTACAGTGCCCTCCACTGTTATAGTTTTGTTGGTGCTAGAGTTCCTTTGTTTTTACAGCACCACTATAGTATATCTATAGTGCTGATATAGTATCCTAAACTCAATTAGTTTTGAATCCCCAACATTGATGTAGTATTACTGTGTGTTTACCACTAATACAACTAAATTTTATTCTTTGAGATCAACCCTACTATGTGTCCTCTTTATAGTTGTTAAACATGATATATTTTTTCACAATCATTATCTTCTAATAAGTATACAACAACTCCATTTTCTCACCCTTTTATATGCACCTTGGAATCACTATCCTCTATAATTCCACTATTTTTTGCTACAAAATTTCATCAATGGGTTGAAAAATATGCAATTTTTCAACAATAGTGATATCTTTTCTTTTTAATGATTTTTTATTCCTTTTTTATAGATATTTTATTCCTTTTTTTGGTTTAGTATCCAAGGAAAATAACTCCATCCCCATGAGATTAAATTTTTTCCCCTTATCCTTGTTGAGAATAAATATCTTACTTTTAAAAAATAAAAAGTACTTTATTGTTGAATTTTTTTCATAGAACATCTCATTAGGTGTTTTCTCCTTGTTTAGATATAAAAAATCCTTATTGGTGATATTATCTAATTAAGAACTACTTCCTTCCAATATATATCTAGTAAATCTTTCTCAAGGATTATTCTTTAGACCATGTTATTAATGATATGAATCTTCCTCTCAACAATACCATATTGTTATAGATTCCTTACCGTTGAAACTTGTTGTCTTATCCCAAGCTTTTGATATAATCTTCCACATGATTATTGGTAAATTCTACACCATTACTAGTTTTTAGCTTTTGAATTTTTAGCCAAAACAACTTCTCTTACAAGCTATGAAAATGTGTAATATAATTCAATAATTTGGATTTGTGAGATATAACCAAAATCCACACCATTCTAGAGAAATAAAAAACAAATAATATATATTATCTATTTACAATTATGTATTTGGGTGATATTGTCCCACACAGATCAGTATGCACCAAATCAAGAAATCTCATGGGCTTATTTTTTTCCAACTTATAAGTCTTATGAATGATTTTACCTTTTTGTAAAGTGTCACAAAATTGAGTATAATCACATGAGAGTTTAGAGATGTTACAAGCTCCATTATTATTCCCCAAGTCTCCTAAGTAATTATTGATCATGTGGATAATAATTTTGTGTAACAACTGATTCTATTCTACCTTGGATAGAAAACACCTATCTTTTTCTCCACCGATGAGGTAGATATTCCCATTAGTGTATATTCCTTTCATAAAAATTAAACCATTACTTACTTTAATAATAAAAGTATTTTTGTTGAATTTTACCGCATACCCCAAGTCGCAAAATTTAATTACATTTATTAAATTGTGAACAAGTCCTTTAACCACCATATCATCCATGAACCTTAAGTATTTTCCTTGGTAGTTGGATTTTACCAAGATAATGATAATTAAAACTTCATTATTGAAAAATTAGAAAATACCATCATTTTCATTCTTTATTTTTTAACAATATATTTGTTTCTCATCATGTGTGAGGTGCATCAACTATGGAGGATCTTCACACCATCCTAATTTTTTTCTTTCAAAGAAACCATGGTGAAATTTTACTTATCAAATTTTTCTTTCTTTAGAAGCATTCACCACTGCAATTCTCTTAGTGGAAAACAATATTTCTCTACCTCTAGATCCATCAAATCACATTGATCTTGTAAAACTAAAAAATGATTATCTATTTTCAACATTCCTGGTGACACAACTATTTATTATGATCTTATTTTTTGGGTTTATTTTGGTATATTTCATTGTACCCTTGATTATATATTCATATATTTATATACATAGTCATCACAAAAAGAAATCAATTTCCATTAAAAAAACCGATATTAGGAAATTCAACACATTTTTTGTGTTTCTATTAATACTTGAAATTCCTTTTTTACTTTGAAACACACGAATTTTTGATGTTTAATATATACTGACCTAGGATTATCATACATAGATATTACATTTTTTTTAATATTCATTACATTACATAAAAAACTCTCGAGGACTGTAATATTTTACTGTCATTGGAAACTTGGAAGCATAAATATTTGTCCATAAGTAAGATATGTCATCTTCCACTATTCATAACTATCATCTTTATTAGAAATATAATACATAATAAATTTCTTCATAACCTATGGAATGGAAACATAAGAAAGGGTAAGATCAGATACATAATAAGGATAAAAAAGGGAGATATGTAAGCATAACATAAGCATAAGGTTATGACAACATGAGAATAATATTTGAAAACCATATTGTTCATATCAAAGATAAGAATATTGAATCATGTAATAAACATTGTTAATTCATAAGACATGAATCATAAGATAATCAAAGAACATGATCCATAAGAGAATAACATTGGTATAATATGTGGATTTTTGGTATACAAATAATCATAGAAAATAATTTCCATGTTAGATAAGTCTCACTTCCAAATCTATCATATTCAAATGGGTTCACACCCCAAACCATGATAGTAGTCAAGGTTCACTCCCAAGACCATCATAGTAGAAAAATCCCCTTATTGAACTGAGTTAAATCCTCATTACAATCTTATCTATCACGTGAGATAAGAATCTTCACTAAATTCATTATAGAAATATATAAGTCCCACCCATCTTTGGTTTTAATGTAACCACCATCCTTGGTTTTAATTTAACCATCATCATATAATGAAAATCATGCATATGTGTGCCAAAAGATCATAAAACATTCATCATATCAAAACCCAAGAAATAAATTGGGTTATATAAATATTTCATTATATCATAACCTATGGAAAATAGTATGGTTCCATAATCATTTCATTATTTCTTCACAGAAAAACCCTTGGAAAAAGAAGTGGGTTTCATAAGAATTTTATCATGGTATAACCCATGGAATAGAAAAATGTTTCATAAACATATTTTCATTATAAATTATTTATATAAATAATAAGAATGGTATCCTTAGTTCATATCCCTAGAAAAATCATAATTTATATCAAGGAAATTAATCATAAAAGGAGAATGATTTTGAAAGATAAATCACTTGGAACATCTCTTGAGGAAGCTAACTTTTCTTTAAAAATAAATTTTTAAAACTATAAATTATAAAAAAAATTAAAATCCATTTCCTTTAAAATAACCTTAAATATTTATAAATTAATCTTTAAAAATCATTTAAAACATTTTTTGATGAAAATATCCTTTCCACATTGAATAGAAAATTAAAACATTTTCAAAAACACATTTTAAATTTGAAATCAATTATTTAAAATATTAACATTTCATAAATATTAAGGAAAAATTTTTATTTGAAAATAATATTAAAAAATTTTAAGGGAATCAATAAATTAGTTATTTTTCATGATAGTGAGAAATACTATTCATGTCATGCATGTTAAAAACAAAGATTCTTTTCAATTTTTTTGGTAAAATCCAAAGAGACATTATTTGGAAAAATAAATGTATATTGCTTTAAAAAAATATAAAAAATAAAAAATGGTTAAATAATTATTTAATAAATAGTTTTTATAATAATAAAATATTTTTGAAAACTTTTTAAGAAAACATGGATTTGGAATAAAACAGATTTTTGACTATAGAGAGAAATAAAGTCATGCTTTCTTAAAAACATTTTCTAAATTATCGTAAGTAAAAAAGAGTTTAAAATTGCTATATTACTTGATAATATCATGAATAGCCATAGAATAACAAAATTAATGAGTTTCTTGATATATTGATTATAATATTTTATCATTAGAAACATAATCATAAATAATCCCGATAAATGATGAGATTGTAACATAAAATCATTACCACTTTGGTAACTTTGAATCAAAATCCCCATGAAGGAATAACATAAAATAGAACTTAAAATATCATGAGTATAAATAAATTCATGATATTACATTTTAAAAGGTATGTATATACACCTCAAGAAATAATATAGGTTCATAACATAACATACATCTCAAAGAAGGAAAATTGAGACAAAAATCTATTACTTAAAGTATTGAATTTTGTTGTACTAATTAAAACCTCTTGTATAATGAATATAAGTTTATTATAAATATATTTAAGAAACCTATTAATATATATATCATACCATATATGATTTTCTTATGACCTTTTATTACCCGTTTATTAACAATTCCCTGTTAAAGTCATATTTTGGGAAATAACTGCTTTATTTTTCTTGTATGTTTTGACTTGTTATTTTTGGTATTATTACTTAAATCATGGTTTAATAATATTAGGGATTTTAAAAAGGGTATAAATATCATATATATTTATTATATATTTATTTATATTAATTCATTAAATTTAGTGATAGAAAATAAAATGCACCATTCATAGAGACGGTAGGTCGTACGTACGCATGAACGATGTTTCCATTTTTTGTCAAATTGAAACAAAGAAATATAAATTATATATATATATTATCATTCCAAAATAGTTTTTATGTAATATATATCACACATATATATTAAACTCATCCTTAATACTTTCCATGTAAAACATGAATGAATCACATTACTTCGCGAGGTGGTAGTCTGCTGTACACATGAGGAACATAATCTTATTAATAAAAAATGGATATTATGAAGGTATGTGTGATATAATTTTTAAATAATAAAAATAAAATAATTAATATAATATATAAATAGTAAATACATCATTACAACTATCCTTTATAGGTGGCAATGGAAAAATTAATAACATCGGTTCGCAAGGTGGTTGTTCCTCGTACACATGAATGATGATTTCGTAACCCACTTAATGGAAGTGGATGGTTATAGTTCATGACCTTAAAATAAACAAATATATAAGTATATTTAAGATACTGAGGTTATTATATAATCATGGTATAATAATAGTTGGATAGGGTGGAGTAATAAATAAAACAAAAATGCATGTTGATGAATGTTATCTATTATTCAAATATCCCCCTTAGGTTTTCACTAAAAGAATTCCTTGGTTGTATTTATGTACAAAATAAAAAATATATATTGATATGAGGTAATTTGGGAATTTTTTGGGTATTTATTGGCCAAAACAGAAGTTTTATAAGGTGTGAATAAGAGAGGAGAGAAGTGGCCTTTAATAAGTCGGGGATATGACACACTTGCTATTTTTGAAAATAATTGAGTGTTCAAACGTTTTTCATTTGTACCAAGGGTAAAAAATGGTCCATTATAGAACCTAAGATATTTATTGGTCTAAATATTTCCATAAAATATTTTTTAGACAATTTTATGGGTTATTGTTACCCTTAGCATTTTATTTTACCCCCCCCCCTAGTAAACTCATTTTTACCTTAACTAAGTTAATTAATTTGTAATGCATTCACTATTCATTTGGTAAAAAAATAAGCTGAACATATTAGATAATATAAATTATGATTATTCAAAATTTGTCATCCATTTTTCCAAATTATATTCACATAATAAGATAATTTTAATATACAATTAATCTCATAGACGCGACGAGAAAGCAGGTTTTTAAGGAGCAAATGATCAAAAGTTTACAAAGTTTTTATATCAAAATTCAATATGAAATTGATTATAATGACCTAAATTGGATTAATGGATGTATAATTGAACTAATTTTACTTTAAATAAATTTAAAATATAATTTAAATTTATAAATAAATTAAACAAAAAGGTAGTTTTCAGTTAAAATTTAGCATTTTTATACTATTCATCAAAAAATGAAACTTTTCAGAAAAATACTAAAAATTAACACTGAGATAATTTTCATATTAATATTTCAAAAAAAATATTTTTTAAAATAAATTTTCTAAAATTGTTAAAAACTAATTTTATAATTAGTGTTCTAAAAGTGACAAAACTATTTATATATAAAATACCGTTTTAAGCATAAAATTAGATTTATTCTTGACTATTTTCTAAGAAAACATAATATTAATTTTAAATATTTTATTGAATATATAACATATAATTTTCATTTAAATCATTCTCTAAATTTTATTTTTTTAATTTGTTGAGGTAAAATGTGTTTATTTTTATATAAATAGTTTTTTATAAAATGATTTCTTTTATTTTTAAAAGGTTTTTATTTTCATTTTTAACTAATTAATCACAAAATAATTCTTTATATATACATTTTTAAATAATAATTTTTTTCAATTTATTTAATCCTACTCATACACACAATTTTAATCTCTAGTTAATAGCAATCATATAATAATATTTTAATTGTATATCATATTTTTTTTAAACTCAGTGTTACGTGTAATGCAAGCTAAACTCGGTACTTTTTATAACACAAGACAAACTTAGTGTTGTGTATAACGCAAGCTAAAATCAGTGTTACTTGTAATGTAGGCCAAAATCGGTGTTTTATGACACATAAAATATATAAAATATGAAATTTATTTGAAAATTAAAGATTTCACAAAATCAAGGGAGTTATATTCTACCCCCCCCCCCCCCTTAAAATGAATTTCTCCCTCAAAATTCATCTCATCCATCAAAGATATAACATTTATAAAATCCTTCATAGAAATACACATCATACAAATGAATAATAAAACTTCCATTGAAAATGGAAAGTTAGAAACATAAAGGTTATTAAAAGTAACTCATAACTAGGTTTCCACATAGAATATTATTGGCGGGAAGTAAAGATTTGGACATGGAAGAAAAGCATAAATAATTACAAAGAGTGATAAAGATCACAGATCACAAGAAAATGGGTGGTCTAGAGAAGGTTGGTTACCATAAAACCATAGAGAAAAGAGGCGTGAAAAAGGTCACTAATATCATCAAAAATGGTGATAATAGGACACCATTTTATTTCTAGATCTTTTTCATTGTTTTGGAGAATTTTAATGAGAGGATACACTTACTTGATTTCATTATATTTTATAAGTGAAATATCTCCCTATAGTTGTGCATTGATCAATTTCCCCTTAATATCATACGGTAATAAATGAAGGTGAATTTGTTATGCATGAAGCACTAACAGATCACAAGATCTGTATCTTTAGTTATCATCACAATAAATGGTTATCACAAGTTATCCAATATGTATAAATATTTATAGGGAGAAATTTTACATTAATCTCTAAAAACTCATTCAAATATCATCATAAAACATTTAAAAAGTGGTTAAACTTATGATCCTTTTGAAATATTAAAATTAAAAACTCTATAAATAAGGCCAATATGTTTCCAAAATGAACTTATCATTAATCCCCCAAACATTATGAAATAGTTATTAGTTTTTATATACCAAAAATGGTAATAACTTCATCATGTATTTTCTTAAAACCTTAATTACCATAAAACCTTAATGAAAAAATGCCCGCTTTCTAATTACTTGAATAAAACCAAATATTACTGAATATATTCCATAGATTCAATAATATTGTAAACTCTGTCAATGATAACATAAACCACTTTATCAATAAATCCTTTATTAGTTATTTGGTTTTCAATACTATTGATTTAATTTATCCATGTCAATCATTTCTTTATTCAAACTAAACACCATTATATCAACATCATGAACTTATTAAGTGTTACCTTCCAATAATCAAAATATCACTTTTCCATTAAATTACTCTTTTAATACATTATCATCATTCAAAATATTCTTTCAAATCCTTAATGAAAAAAAATTACACTGAATAATACTTATATATTTCATGATTAATATAACATAATTATTTAATTACAATACATAAATACATCATTCACCCCACTTCCTTCTCAAACCATTAACTATGCTTCATTATCTCATTGCTTAATACATCTTTCCCTTCATATGTAATTTTTAGTCTCTTCATCTTCAATAATATAACCATTACTCATAAAACCATGCGGATTTTCTTCAAAATCTTTTCACTTAAGAATTAAATTTGTATAATACCCATAATTTCCACATTTAATGCATTCATTATTTGATGATATATTAGGGATAGAATTATTCTCATCCATTTAGGTAACCTAACTTTTCATTTTTCCTTTTCAGTTACTTACTTTGTGTTATTATTTTTCAGAGTCAAAACATATTCTCATTCCTCTAATATATCCACTTGGGTGTTTCTTCCCACATTATCAACACATAGGAAGCCATATCTTCTTTCCTCCATGGTCTCCACCACTAGAACACTTAATGAACTCATTACTTATCTTATTGTGTGAGTCTAATAGTCAAATAAGGTACACATTGTTAATCATGTTATATGAAAACTAATTAGGTATAATCATAACGTCCTTCACTCCAATAATCATCCCATTTGGCTACTCATCAGTAAATTTTCTATCACATTAAATAACCCAGTTCATTATGGTTCCCGACATTTACTAAAACAAAAAAAACATACTGTGAGCAACACTAATCATGGAGGAAATACACATAATCATGAAAAAAATAACTTATAGGATGTATAAATCATGAAACCTTCTTTTAAATATATTACACCTTAGGTTTTTTAAAGATTATTCATAGTGATCGTCTTTTTAAATACTTCATGATGGATTTTAAATAGTTATTGAATTTACAAAGCATATTCCTTGAGAGTGTCAAACCAGGTGTGCAGCATGGCCCATTGTCTTGCACCAATTCGCAATTGAGCCTAGCTCAATACAGTGTTTTGTGGTTGTACCCCTCAATAGATATATTCCAGAGCCACATCCACATGAAGTATCCAAATAGGGATATAATTTCATGGAATCCACTCATTCTATCCTTTACCAAAATCTCATGACATTTTCCTATACTTTGACTCATTCTTTGACTTCTCCTTAGATACATCCCTATAAATATCCTCTAAAATATCCATAAGGATCTCACTAATTTTTTCACATCCTAGTTTCCAAGGGTTAACTAAACCTTTACTGTGATACCAACTATAGTGACCCATGTTTATCATACATAGATATTACATCATTTTTTATGAACATTCATTACATTACACAAACACATGCCTTAGGACCATAATAGTTTAGTGCCTTTAGAAACATAGAATCATAAATATCAGTTTATAAGTGAGCTACATAATCTCATACTATGTTTTTCATAACTAAACCATTCTTATACATATCATACATAACACATTTATTCGTAACCTGGGGAAAGGAAAAATAATAAAGGTTGAGAGCATATGATCAGTAAGGGTAAAAAAGGGATATATGTAAGTATAACATGAGAATAAGGGTATAAGGACATGATTATAACATTTTAAAACTATACCCCACATATCAAAGATCATAATATTGAATCATGGAATAAATATTGGAAGTTTATAAGACAATAATTATAAGATAATAAAAGAAAATGAGCCATGAGAGTATAACATTAGCCTAATACATGGATTTATGAGATACACATATTCATAGAAAATCATTTTCATGTTATTTAAGTCTCACTACGAAGGATGTCATATTTGAATGGGTTCACTCCCCAAACCATCATAGTAGTCAAATTTCACTCCCAAGATCATCATAGTGGAAAAATTCCCTTACTGTACTGAGTTCACTCCTCATTCCAATCATTTCTATCTCATGAGATATAAATATTTACCCAATGAATTGGAGGGAGATATAGGTCCCACCCATCATTGGTTATAATATAGCCATCGTACTTGGTTAAACATAACCACCATCACATTGTGAAAATAATACATATATGTGCCACAATATTATAAAATATTCATCATATCATAACCCATCAAATGAAATGGGTTTCATAAACATTTCATCATATCATAACATGTAGAAAATTGAAAGGTTCTATAATCATTTCATCATTTCCTCATAGCATAACCCATGTAAAAACAAGCAGTTTTCAAAAGAATGTTATCATGGTATAACCCATGGAATAGAAATGGGTTTCATAAAAATATTATCATCATAAACCATTTTCATAAATAATTATAATGTTATCCTTGGTTTATATCCCTATAAAATAATGAGTTATATCAAGGTATTTCATCTTAGATATAGAATGATTTTGAAAGATACATCACTTAGAACATTTATTGAGGAAGATAAATTTTATTTGAAAATAAATTTTTAAAACTAAAAATTCATAAAAAAAATTAAAATTAATTTATTTTAAAATAAACTTCAAAAATTATAAAGTAATATTTAAAAATAATTTAAAACATTTCTTGATGAAAATATCCTTTACACTTTGAAAAAAAATTAAAAACATTTTAAAAATACCTTTTTTACTTTGAAATCATTTATTAAAAATATAAAAATTATATAAATATAAAGGAAAAAATTTTCTTTGAAAATAAAATTTAATTACTGTAAGGTAATTTGGATACCTTTGAGTAGTCATGAAAGTGAGAAATATTGTTCATATCATGTATGATAAAAACAAAGATTCTTTTCACATTTTTAGTAAAATCAAAATGATAATTGTTTGGAAAATGACATAAATATTCATTTAAAAAACATTTTATAAAACATGAAATAAGGTTAAAATGTCTTTAATAAATAATTTTGATAATTGTAAAAAAATTACAACATTTTTAGAACACATGGTTTTGGAAGAAAATGTATTTCCGAACGAAGAGAGAAATATTGTTGTATTTTTTTAAAAACAATTTCTCAATTATATTAACTACCAAAGTGTAGGAAAATGGTACTATTACTTGAAAATATAATTAATAAAAAAAGTATAAAAAATTCATGAGTTTCTTGAGAGATGGATCAAAATATTTTTATCATCAAACATAATCATAAACAAAAATGATAAATAATGAGATTATAACATAAAATCATTACCACTTTGGTAACTTTTAATCATAATCCCAATGAAGGAATAACATAAAATGGAACTTAAAATATCATTAGAATAAATAAACTCATGATATTACACGATATAGGGGATTTATATACACCTCTTGAAAGAATATAGGTGCATAACAAAATGTACGCCTCAAAGAAGGCAAATTGAGAGAACAATCCCTTACCATAAGTATTGATTTATATCATACTCATTAAAAATTTATTTATAATAAATAAAATTTTATTATGCATATATTAAAAAAAATATTGATGTATATCGTAACATATATGATTTACTTATGACCTTTTATTACCCATTTATTAGCAATTTAATGTAAAATTCAGGTTTTGGGCAATAACTACATTGTTTTTCTTCTATGTTTTGACTTGTTATTTATGGTATTCTTACTTTGATCATGGATTAATAATATCTATAATGGTAACCATGATATAAATATAATATATATTTATTATATATGTATTTATATTAATTCATAAAATTTAGTGACAGAAAATGAAATACATTATTCATGGAGACAGTAGGGCATAAGTACTCATGAACATTGTTTCCATGTTATTTTTAGATTAAAAGAAATATAAGTAAATGATATATATATATATATATTATCATTCTATTATCATGGTTATTTCATATATATCACATATTTTTAGTAAACCCATCCTTACATTTCATGTAAAGTTTTAATGAATCACATTGCTTCATGAGGTTGTAGTTCGCCGTACACACGAGTGACATTATCGTATTCCCAAAAAATGGATAATATGAAGTTATATGTGATAAAATAATTATATAATGATAATAAAATAATAACTGTAATATATAAACTATAAATCTATCATTAAAATCATCCTTATGAGGTGTTAATGAAAAAATTAATGATGTCGTTCCGCAAGGTGGTAGTCTATCAAACACAAGAATGATGATCTTGTAACCCATTTGATGGATTTGAAGTGGTTGTTGTTGAGCAATGTATTGTTTTTAAACAAATCAAAATAATGTTTTTTTAAAGGGGGAGATTATTTTAAATAATACTCTGTCTCTTTATGATGATTTTGATGCTCACAAATACCCTTAATTATTTACTAATTATTTCGTTGAGTATTTTGCAGGAATTTATTTTATATAACGAGATTTTATACTTCATTTATTCCGAGATCAATTTTAGCGTATTCTGGAATCACTGTAGCGCGAGATCAATTTTAGCGCGTACTGGAATCACTGTTCATACCCTACGTTGATGAACGTAACGTATGGATGAAAAGTTTACTTTTTATGTTATTTTGAAACGTATGGTTAATGAACCTTACGTTGTTGAAAAGTATGGAAGAAGAACATTACGTTTGGAAGGAACCTTACGTTCTGAACCTTACGTTCTGAACCTTACGTTTGTGAACCCTACGTTTGGAGCCACGTCATCAACCCTACGTTTGGCGTCGGGATATTTTTGACAGACGATATTTCCTTTTGAATTAGTCAATCAAGCGGATTATTAGGCGGACTTCGAGCTGATTCTTAAATACGACTTTGACTGAATCAGAGACGGTTTACAACGGATTAATGATTGATTTAAACGGAGCTTTTTATGCCGATTCTTCAGGGGAGTTACAACGGCTCTGTTATTTCATTTAATATCGCGAATCTAAAGGAGATTTTCATGGATCTATTTATGCGGAAGATTTTCTCAGATTTGAATATATGTTCTATCTTGGAAACTTCGGAGATATATATATACACGGGAAAGTGTGTGAAATAAAGATTTATTATTCTTTTGACGAGCAAGAAAACAGAGACTGTGAAAAGGCGTTCTTTTCTGTGATCGAGAAGAAGTGTAAAATCCTTTTTACCGAAGGAAGATTTTGATAGCAGATTCACGTGTTCTACATCGACTACCTGTTGTGAATCTACTGCTGCTGAAGTTGTGAAGTTTCTGGTAATATCTATTGCAACTGGATCGACTCAGAACTGTTTTGATTACGGATCTTTATTTTCTGAAGACGACGATCTATCTACTGTCAATTGCATTCTGTTGCAATTGTGAAGAACAACTGGAGAAGTGT
Organism: Viscum album; assembly: GCA_963277665.1. NCBI lineage: Eukaryota > Viridiplantae > Streptophyta > Magnoliopsida > Santalales > Viscaceae > Viscum > Viscum album. The sequence continues at coordinate 1,079,100,333 of OY728150.1, forward strand.
TTCTTTATCGAAACCTTTTTATTTTTGAGTGATCAGCTTCTCGTTCTAAGCTGTGTGGGTTCGTGTTTGAACCAGGAAGGCTGTGTGTGCCTGAATCTTGTAAAGGTGTCAACTGCCTGTACTCAGTTGTGGACGGGTCTGTGGAAACGAGGACCAGATAGTGAAAATCGCCAAGCTCGTGGATTTGAGCGTTGGTGGAGTGGACTAGGGGCCTTCTGTTCCCCGAACCACTATACATCCGTGTGTTCATGCTTTTACTTTTTCTGCTGCATATTTAATCGTGCAAAAGCATAGTGAACAGAATTTGTCTAAATTGAAGAGATTGTAATAATTTGAAAAAGACACAATTCACCCCCCTCTTGTGTATAATCCGTAGATTCAGATCCAACAATTGGTATCAGAGGAGGAGCTTCTTATTTCTAAAGTCCTATCAAGCTAGAAGTATTTAAAGATTATACATAGTGTATCATGGCTGATATGAGAGAGGGAATGTCAATGGTCAGAGCACCTTACTTTAATGGAGATAATTATGGCTGCTGGAAATCACGTATGATTATTTATCTGAAAAATCTCGGTTACAGAGTCTATTCAAAGATTCTGACTCCCTATGAAATTCCTGAAAATCCCGATACATGGAGTGCTGCTACAGAGGCTGAGTATGACATAAATTAAAAAGCTATGAATGCAATCATCTGTGGTCTAGGACCAGACGAATTTAACAGAGTATCTCAATGCCCGACTGCATATGAAATGTGGCAAACAATAGCTGTTGCTTATGAAGGAACAGATAATGTAAGACAGATGAGATATGCAACTGCTAAGTTAAAATTCGATACTTTCAGAATGATTGAAGGAGAGAGCATCACTCAGATGAATGGAAGATTGACAGAAATTGTCAATAATATAACAGCTCTAGGAGAACCAATCAAGCAGGCTGATCAAGCGTTGAAGGTACTGAGAGTACTTCCTACTCGATGGAATGGAATCTCTGCAGCAATCAGACAATCAACTTCTGTTAAAGATCTAACTATGAGAGAACTGATTGGTACACTGATGATGTACGAAGCTGAAATGCAAGATGAGGTAAATGAGCATAAAGTCTACATAAAAAGGGAAAATACTGCTTTGAAAGTGACTTCTCAACAAAAGGATAGAAAGATGAAGAACAAAGAAGTGAGTGCTAAATCAGAAAGCTCTGATTCTTCAAATTCGGATGAAGAACTGGCACAGCTAGCCAGAAAATTCAGAAAGTTTTATAGTAAGAAGAAAGACTTCAAGAAATCCTTTAAAAAGGATAGCAAGGAAGTGAGATGTTATGAATGCAAAAAGATGGGACATATCAGACCAGATTGCCCAAAATTGAAAGATGCAAAGAAGAAGAAATTCTTCAAAAGAGATGATTATGAGCAGAAAGACAAGAAAGCTATGAAAGCTACTTGGAGTGTTTCTGAAGACTCAAGTAATTCTTCTGAATCATGCTCAGAGAAGGAGGAAGCCAATTTAAAAGCAAATATGTGTTTCATGGCTGAAACTGATGAGGTAGCAGGTCACCAAAGAAAGAAAGAAATATGGTATATGGACAGTGGCTGCTCAAGACACATGAGTGGAACTTCAGCTAATTTCTCTTCTCTTACTCGAAAGGAAGGAGGACTTGTCACCTTTGGTGACAATGCCAAAGGAAAGATTATTGGTATTGGAACAGTTGGAGATCCAGAGACAGTCTCAATCAACAAAGTACTTTATGTACAAGGGTTAAAACACAATCTGATAAGTATCTCTCAACTCTGTGATGATGGATACACTGTTGATTTTACTAACAATAGTTGTACTGTTTCTAAAGATAAACTGTTTAAGTTTAGAGCACCCAGAACTGATAATGTTTATACTTTGGATTTGTATTCCTTGTGTAAACAACAAGTAAACTGCTTAACTGCTAATATAAGTGAATCCTGGATCTGGCATAGAAGACTTGGTCATTGCAATATATATGCTTTACATAAATTATCTAAGAAACATTTAGTTTCTGATTTGCCTAGTCTCAAATTTGAAAATGACAGATTCTGTGATGCATGTCAGCTTGGCAAGCAACACAAATCATCATTCAAATCTGTTAATAAAGTTTCTACAACTAAACCTCTAGAACTTATCCATATGGATTTGTTTGGACCTTCAAGAGTAGCAAGTTTAGCTGGTAAATTATATGTTTATGTATTAGTTGATGATTATTCTAGATTTACTTGGATTTTCTTTTTGAAATTTAAAAGTGAAGCTTTTAGTTTATTTGAAGGTTTTTGTAAATCTATTCAAAATGAAAAAGGTTTTAATATAATCTCATTGAGAAGTGATCATGGTGGAGAATTTGAGAACCAGGAATTTAGTTCCTTTTGCTCAAACATGGGTATTAAACACACCTTCTCTGCTCCAAGAACACCTCAACAAAATGGGATTGTAGAAAGAAGAAATAGAACTATTCAAGAAATGGCTAGAACTATGTTAAATGAATATAGCCTACCTATATATTTCTGGGCAGAAGCTGTTAATACAGCTTGTTATATAATGAATAGAATTTTAATAAGACCTATTTTGAAAAAGACACCCTATGAACTATGGAATAACAGAAAACCTAAAGTAAATTACTTTAAAGTTTTTGGATGCAAGGTTTACATCTTGAATACCAAAGATAATCTTGGTAAATTTGATCCAAAATCTGATAAAGGTATTTTCTTAGGATATTCTGCAACCTCCAAAGCTTATAGAGTCTATAATAAAAAGTCAAGGATTGTTGAAGAATCAGTTCATGTGAAATTTGATGAATCTGATCCTTTTGAGAAAAGGATAGAACAAATAGATGAACTTGATTCTAATGAAAACATGAGACCTGAGAATTTAAAGAATGATTTTGAAAATGATATAAAAGAAATTCAGTCCAGTTCAGAAGAACATGATACTGAAGAGCCTTTGAATGTAATGCCTAGACAGTCTAGAACCTCAAAAAATCACCCTTTAGAATCTGTGATAGGTGACTTAGAGACTGGTATTCAAACTAGAAGAAACTTTGGAAACATAGTTGAATTCTCTGCTTTCATATCCCAACAAGAACCTAAGACCATAGAAGAAGCCTTAGATGATGAGAGCTGGGTAATAGCAATGCAAGATGAATTGAACCAGTTCAAGAGAAATAAGGTTTGGGAATTAGTTGAAAGACCACATGATTATCCAGTAATAGGAACTAAATGGGTCTTTAGGAATAAACAGGATGATCAAGGGATAATAACTAGAAATAAAGCAAGATTAGTAGCTAAAGGATATAATCAAAAAGAAGGAATAGATTATGATGAGACCTTTGCACCTGTAGCCAGGTTAGAAGCCATTAGAATCCTTTTAGCCTATGCATCTTATATGAATTTTAAATTATTTCAGATGGATGTTAAATCTGCCTTTTTAAATGGTTATTTAATGGAGGAAGTTTATGTTGAGCAACCTCCTGGTTTTGAAAATTCTCAAAAACCAGATTCTGTTTTCAAACTTACTAAAGCTCTTTATGGCCTTAAACAAGCACCAAGAGCTTGGTATGAAAGACTAAGTTCTTTTCTTTTGAAAAATGATTTTACTGTTGGACTAGCAGATCCAACACTCTTTAATAAAACTGTGAAAAATAATGTTTTGTTGGTTCAAATTTATGTTGATGATGTAATTTTTGGATCGACCAATAAAATTCTTTGTCATGAATTTTCAGAATTAATGCAAAAAGAATTTGAAATGAGTATGATGGGAGAATTAAATTTCTTTTTGGGTCTTCAAATATTTCAAAAAGATTTTGGAAATGTTTTAAATCAATGCAAATACATTACTGATTTACTTAAGAAATTTGGACTTGAAAACAGCAAGACATTTACAACTCCTATGTGTACTAATATAAAACTTGATTTGGATGAAACTGGAAAATCAGTGGACAACAAGTTATATAGAGGTATGATTGGTAGTTTGTTATATCTTACTGCTAGTAGACCAGATATAATGTATTCAGTATGTCTTTGTGCTCGATTTCAATCAAATCCCAAAGAATCTCATTTAACTGCTGTTAAACGAATTTTTAGATATTTAAAAGGTACTATTTATCAATCTCTGCTTTATCCAAAAACCTCTGATTTTAATTTAATTTCATATTCAGATGCTGACTTTGGAAGCTGTAGATTAGATAGGAAGAGTACTTCAGGAACATGTCACTTTTTAGGAAAGTCTTTAGTATCATGGTCTAGTAAGAAACAACACTCAGTTGCCCTGTCAACAGCCGAGGCAGAATATGTGTCTGCAGGTAGTTGATGTGCACAGGTGTTGTGGATGAAAAACACTCTTATGGACTTTGGATTAAATTTCAATAATACGCCTATTTTATGTGATAATACTAGTGCAATTAATATTTCAAAAAATCCTATTAGTCATTCTAGAACTAAGCACATTGATATAAGACATCACTTTTTAAGAGATCATGTGTTAAAAAAGGATATATTTTTAGAATTCGTAAATACAGAAAATCAATTAGCAGATATTTTTACTAAACCACTTCCCACGGCAAGGTTTGAATTTATTAAGGGGGAGTTAGGTTTATTTAATTTTAAATAGTTTTTTTTTTCTCTCTTTTTCTTATTCTGTTTTCGAATTCTGTTTAATTTTTTTTTTTTTTTTTGTTTCCCGCTATAAGTAATTTTATTTTGTTTTAAATAAAAGTAATGATTAGTGATTACACGGGAATCAAGGCTGTCAGAACCGTTTCACCTTCTAAATTGTTTTCACCTTTTTCGGAAACCCTTTCGAAAACCTAAAACCGCACATCTGCTCCAAAACCCTTTTCTGAATCTTCAAACCCTAAACTTACGAACCTTCAGAAATCGTTGTTGAAATGGCAAAGACTAAGCGTCCAGATGAAGCCGAGAGCAGTGCTGCAAAGAAATCTAAAGTAGTTGGTCGGAAAATACTGCAAGGTAAAGTCATCGATTTAGAATGGCTGTTTGAAACTAATTTACTGTTGAAGCAAGCGCTATCGTTTCAAAGCCTTGAGCAAGCTTTTAATAGTGAAAATTCTGAGTTTCTTTATGAGGCAGAAATGAGACATTTCTTTAGAACTGTTCAGTTTAGCCTTGGAGATACGGAGGACAGTTTGTTGGCTCAAATAGAGGATAAGGACTTTTCCATATCATCTGTAGAGATAAGTCAAATTCTTAACTGCCCTCATGAAGGAGTTTTTCATTTCGATTTACGGAATATTGGAGATTCTGTACATAAGTCTGAAGACATTATGTCTTTTCTGTTTGGAACCAAAGTGATAAAGAAGATGTTTATTAAAGATTTGGAGCCTGATCAGAAAATCTTAGTAAAGTTTGTTCAGACTGGTTTAGCACCAAGGATGGCTGAGATGGAGAAAATTTTGTACCCTGACATGTATATAATGTATCTTTTGATGAGTGATATTAAGTTTAATTTTCCTCGATTTATGATAAGATATCTGAGATACTGCTGTCAGAGTGAAGCAAGAATGACCTTTTTCCCATATGGAAGGTTCATTTCTTTGTTTTTATTTAAAAGAGGAATGATCAGATTGGTCGATGCTGGGGTGAAATGTCATCACAGTAATGTTTTTAATGCTGGAACTTTGAGGAAAGTGGGATATTTCTGGAGCACAATTAAAGGAAAACTCTTACCTGTTGGAGCTGAGGAAGACTCGGAGAGTGCTCAGGCTCAACCGGCTAAGTCCAAAGAGGGACAAGCAGAATCAAGGATTAGTACAGTGGCAAGGAGAATTCGCTTTGAGATGGAGGAAGTTGAGGAAGAGAGAAGTCAGGAAGGACTTCAATCTAGAAGGAAGAGGTCAATTGATGAAGAAATTATCTCTCCTGTCTTGAAATCTTCTGAACCTGTAATTTCTTATTCATTTGTGAGAGAAGCTGTTGTGGAGAGGACTGCACCGATAGAGGAACCAGTAGCTCAACCGGAAATTCAGCTAGAACCTCAAACTGCTGCTGTGGCTGTTGAAGAAGCAATTCCACAAGAACAACTTATGGAGGCAGTGCCTGGTGAAGAAGTGGCCCGACCTCAAGAAGTTCATGAAAATATTGTTCTTGATCATTCAGTAGAAGTCAGAGAGACTACTGTTCGTGATGAACATACTTCTGAAGCTAATACAGAAGTACTTCAGGAAGAATTTTCAGTGGAAGAATTTCAGGCTTCAAAAGCTAGTTCAGTGGATCAACCTTGTCAGGACAAGGACAAAGAACAATCAGATGCAGATTCTTTACCACTTGCCTTGCCTCATCAACCTATTTCTGAACATGAGAATAGAGCACAGGGTGCCCCTGATTTGAGAAAAGAAAAAGTTGTTGAGTTGTACAAGCGTATCTCTCAGTTGGAATCTGAGAATGATAGTCTCAGAAATTCTCTGAACTTAGAGCAGTTGAAGTTTCAGAAGCTGAAAGAATCTACTGTTTCAAGACAGGAAGTAGATTTGTTTAAAACTGATATGTTGCATGCTGTTGATCAGTTGAAATCAGAGATGGTAACGAAAGATGATTTGTCTGAGATGAAAATTTACATGGAGAATAAATTTGAATCTGTTGCAAATAGTGCTGTGAGTGGATCAGGTTCTTCACCTGATTTGATTCGAAGATTTCAAGCAATTACTGGAGCACTGAGCAATATGAGTGACAGATTACACGATCTTCAGTGTAATAGTGCCCCTTTGTCAGTTTTGCTAGATAATCAGAAATTTTTGGTAGATCAGTTGACATCTGGAGAGCAACCGTTTAGGATTCTTTTGAATCAGTTATCAGAAAAGCTGGCTCTTTTTGTTGAAAAAGAAGAAATAATGCATGAGTTTTTCAGAGTTAATTTGATTGAAGATATTAATATGACTCAGGAGAATAGGGATCTTATCATCAAGTTAGGAGATGGGATGATGAAGAGGCTTCGAGAACAGTTTACAGAGATCAAGACCGGAATTCAAAGGAGATAGACACCTTTTTCCCTGTCTTATCCCTACACCTTGATTCCTCTGTATATCACTGTCGTTTTTATATAATAGCTTGTGAATGAAAAATATTTTCTTATCTTTTTTTTGTTGTTGTTGTTTATTGATTTATGATTAAGTTAGCCAGTATAACAAATTCACTTATTCATACCCAGTTAATTATAGCATTTACTTATAGTTCAGTGCAATATTGAATGTGTTCAAATCCGTAATTTTTCATTCTTTTTGATATCACAAAAGGGGGAGAATTTGGATAAACACAACATTTAAATTCATTCGTTTCCTATGAAGAAATTTGGATATATAGGAGCATTTGGATATATACGACATTTATCTTTTATCTATTTGAAAATTTATTTTTATAAGAGAGTTATGGGGGAGAAATTTTATAGTTAAATATTGTTTTAATCCTTTCAAAATTCTAAAATTTTATAAAACTTTTTTTTTTCAATCAAGATTGCAATTAAATTAGTTCTATTATTTTATGGGTTTTGTGATCATCAAAAAGGGGGAGATTGTTGAGCAATGTATTGTTTTTAAACAAATCAAAATAATGTTTTTTTAAAGGGGGAGATTATTTTAAATAATACTCTGTCTCTTTATGATGATTTTGATGCTCACAAATACCCTTAATTATTTACTAATTATTTCGTTGAGTATTTTGCAGGAATTTATTTTATATAACGAGATTTTATACTTCATTTATTCCGAGATCAATTTTAGCGTATTCTGGAATCACTGTAGCGCGAGATCAATTTTAGCGCGTACTGGAATCACTGTTCATACCCTACGTTGATGAACGTAACGTATGGATGAAAAGTTTACTTTTTATGTTATTTTGAAACGTATGGTTAATGAACCTTACGTTGTTGAAAAGTATGGAAGAAGAACATTACGTTTGGAAGGAACCTTACGTTCTGAACCTTACGTTCTGAACCTTACGTTTGTGAACCCTACGTTTGGAGCCACGTCATCAACCCTACGTTTGGCGTCGGGATATTTTTGACAGACGATATTTCCTTTTGAATTAGTCAATCAAGCGGATTATTAGGCGGACTTCGAGCTGATTCTTAAATACGACTTTGACTGAATCAGAGACGGTTTACAACGGATTAATGATTGATTTAAACGGAGCTTTTTATGCCGATTCTTCAGGGGAGTTACAACGGCTCTGTTATTTCATTTAATATCGCGAATCTAAAGGAGATTTTCATGGATCTATTTATGCGGAAGATTTTCTCAGATTTGAATATATGTTCTATCTTGGAAACTTCGGAGATATATATATACACGGGAAAGTGTGTGAAATAAAGATTTATTATTCTTTTGACGAGCAAGAAAACAGAGACTGTGAAAAGGCGTTCTTTTCTGTGATCGAGAAGAAGTGTAAAATCCTTTTTACCGAAGGAAGATTTTGATAGCAGATTCACGTGTTCTACATCGACTACCTGTTGTGAATCTACTGCTGCTGAAGTTGTGAAGTTTCTGGTAATATCTATTGCAACTGGATCGACTCAGAACTGTTTTGATTACGGATCTTTATTTTCTGAAGACGACGATCTATCTACTGTCAATTGCATTCTGTTGCAATTGTGAAGAACAACTGGAGAAGTGTTTCTTTATCGAAACCTTTTTATTTTTGAGTGATCAGCTTCTCGTTCTAAGCTGTGTGGGTTCGTGTTTGAACCAGGAAGGCTGTGTGTGCCTGAATCTTGTAAAGGTGTCAACTGCCTGTACTCAGTTGTGGACGGGTCTGTGGAAACGAGGACCAGATAGTGAAAATCGCCAAGCTCGTGGATTTGAGCGTTGGTGGAGTGGACTAGGGGCCTTCTGTTCCCCGAACCACTATACATCCGTGTGTTCATGCTTTTACTTTTTCCGCTGCATATTTAATCGTGCAAAAGCATAGTGAACAGAATTTGTCTAAATTGAAGAGATTGTAATAATTTGAAAATGACACAATTCACCCCCCTCTTGTGTATAATCCGTAGATTCAGATCCAACAGTTGTATATAATGACCCTAACATGTCACGACCCATCCTTGGGGCCTGTGCCGTGACTACCCAAAGCCCGCCTTCCATAGGCCAGGGGCTGGCGACTATCACCAAAGGCGTAATCCCGATAAAAGAGAAGGCATTGCCTTTAAACCTGTAACACACACAGTCTAAACACAAGCTGTAGAAGTAAAAAGTACTAATATAGAAAATAAAAGTGTTCTAAAAGTAAGTGGGCCAGTATAAAAACCCAACTGAACAACAAGTACAAGTCAAAAGGGAAACAACTCCTAGATCGTCCACTGGGGAATCCTATCATAAGGGTAGGTACAAAACTTGAACAACTCGTCCCTGAAGTGTGTCTCATCTAGTCCAGCTTTGAGTAGTCTCCCATCCATCACCCACAGCCTTGATCACTATTGTATGTCGTCTGTACAGAACACAACAAGGTGCTGGCAAAGCCCGTGCAGGGGTGAGTATAACAATACTCAGTAGGGGACCCCGAGACCCCCAAAGGTCTCCCAGAATCCACAAAGGATAAACCACAGTAGAAAGATACAATCCTGAAGTATTAACCAACCCTACTTAGGTATATGGTCATACATATATGTAAGTTATCAATCACAGACCGACTCCAACTCTCAAGCCCAAGCACAACCCATTCCACAAAGGAAGTAAAGTCAATCACCACGATGATAATGGTTGAAAGACATGACTCGTCTCACACAGGTATACATCTTTTGTAGATTGATAGAGATGATCAGATGTAGTAACTGATTCATCTAAGCTGTTGGACCCACACAGGATACAGGACCATCTAAGATGTCGAACCCACACAGGATCCAGGATCAGCTATTCTGTCAGACCCACACAGGATCCAGGAACAGAAGTCAGAACTATCGAACCCACAGAGGATCCTGGTACAGTAGTCATTATTGTAGAACCCACGGATGATTCTGGTACAGAATTCATCGCTGTCGAACCCACAGAGGATCCTGGTATAGTATCGTCGTTGTCGAACCCAGGGATGATTCTGTCATCTCAGTTGCAGCCAGCCCTAGGGTTCTCGCACACAGCACGCTCGATTCTAGGAGGGTCCGCTCCTCAAGCCAAGTGTCTCTACATCAACTATCATTAAGTCCTAAGTTGATGTATCGCGTAGTTCTGTCAAATCATAAGGAACCCATTGTGACAGACGGCGCGTCAATCGGTCGCTCGGTCTGTGAGTTATTGACATTTCCATTCCAGGGGCCCAGTTGGTTTTTAGGCACAAACAAACCTGACTATACCCCAACTACATCCAAACCTCAATAGGGGTATTCCAAAATTATCGTATCACTCCAAGAATTCCATCTCCACAGACGATCCGTCGATCAGACACCCATAGCTCAAGATGTGGGCTAAAAGGTGTAAATGACCATAGCGAGTCTGGGTCCGGTCCGACCCAGTAGGACCGACTCGGCCTGACCCAGTCCGAACCGGGGTCTGACCCAGTTCGCGGGTGCGGCCCGACCCAAGTGGTCGGCCCAGACCTAGTGGGTGGCCCGAACCAAGGGAGTGGCTCAGCCCAAAGGGGCGGTCCGGCCCGAAGGCGCGGCCCGGCCCGAAGGCACGGCCCGGCCGGAAGGCACGGCCCGGCCCGTGGCGGATCAACCTAGGGGCATCCCGGCCGAGGAGCGGCCCGGCTGAGGGGAGGCCCGGCCGGCCACATGAGGGAGGAGTGCTGCACCCCTCCCTGGTTAACTGGCGCTTTGTACCGGTTCAGGGGCTACGGGACCCGGGTGGTAACGCATGTCCGGTGCCTTGGTGGTCGGCCCGGCCGGCCGCCATTGCACCTCCATCAGGGCGCGATGGCGTCGCGGTCCTCCGGCTTCCCACGCGGCGCCATGGCATCACCGCCGCATCCCGACCTAGTCACGGCCTTCGGCTCAACCGCGCGGTGCGACGACGTTGTGCTTTTCATCCGCCACGGCCCTCCCGATCGCGATTCCTCTCCGGTGCAGCACGAAGGCACCCCACCCCTTTCCCATGGCTCGACCTGGACACGGTTCCATACCTCCAGCACTCCGTGGCGTGATGGCATGGCACAGCGCGATGGCGCCGTGCCTCTTTCGTCCATCACGGCCCTTCTGAATATTGTTCTTCACTGGCGCGGTGTGATGGCACTGCGCCCTTCCGGATCTGCCTTTGACGCCAACCAAACAAGAATCAACGGAGGGACATTGGGTCGTGTTTGTTCGGACCGCGCCCTCCACATTAGGTGATAAAAATTGGCCACCATCGAACCAAAAATAAATGACGAACAATAAGGGTATTATTCATACATTAAAATAATCAAATCCCCCTACCTTGCAAAAGGTGTTCTCTCGGTAGAGTCACGGGAAGGTGGTGTCATTCCGTTGACGTCGGGAGGAGAGGACTTCGTCACTGGCAATGTTCTTCACGGGCAGCTTCTTCCCTCCTTTGTTCCGGTATGAGAAGGAAGAAGACGTCCAAGGAAGAAGTTGAAGAATGAAGGATATCACTGTCATTCTTCACGTTATTTGTTGGAGGGAAGAGGTGTTCTTTGTGGAAGATGGTTCTTCGTTCGAGAGGATAATTCTCCAAGGATTCCCACAAGTTTCCACTAAAGAAAACTAATCCAAAATAATAGCGTAAGTTCTCTATTATTTTTATGGCACAACGACACAAGAGTTGTTTTTAATTTAATGTGACAACTCAATTAATTTAATGTGGAGGAATGGATTCAAAATTCAAACAAGGGAGGTGGAGAGTTTCAATTAATGAATAGGGGTGTCAAATTAATAATGGAGAGTTAATGGGGGATTAATTTGGGGTTTGAAGCTCATGTGGGCCCCACTACATAATATCCTCCCATGGGAGGTTATGAGTGGGTGGGCCCCACCTCCAACCTCTCCTTAGAGGATTAAACCACCACTCAAATAAAAATATGCTACACATATTTTTATTTTATTTATTTAGAAACCCCAAACGTTAACTTCCAATATCGATAAAACGCAACTGCGGTGAAGGTCTGCTTAAGAGAATATCGGCGTTGCGAGTTCAATAGTGTCCTCATATTTCAATTCCAAGCACCGATTCAAAAGATATAAAATCTCGCACGTACATTTACTGAACGTACCTGAACAAAACATCAAAAATTGATTCTGGGCACACCGGACCACGGAATCAAGCACCGTCAGAAACTGCGGACTCGTAAAATTCCCATGTATTAAAAAAATACATGGGAATTCCGGGTCTTCAAATTCTCACCAACTTAGTGCTTTACGTCCCCGTAAGATACAACACACACTAAGGGAACAAATGGGGGTATTGAGCATGCATCTAAGCTTCCCACTCCCATGTGCTCTCCTAGCGGTTCCCATGTTACCAGTGAACGCGCACCAGAGGAATCGATCGTCCATGCAGGACTTGATCCTGTCGATCCTCAATCTCCACTGGAACCTTCATAAAAGTCTCCCTATCATTCATGTCCATCTCCCTGTAGTCGATGATATGGGACGGGTCGGGCACGTATCTCCTCAGCTGAGATACATGGAAGACGTCGTGCACCCAGTGCAACTGAGGTGGAAGATCGAAGTAGTAATCCACCTCACCTACCCTAATGAGGACCTAAAAAGGTCTGATGAATCATTGAGATAGCTTTACACCTCGTCCAAATCTCTATAGACCTCATCGAGATGAGACCCGTAGAAAGACGTGGTCGCCATCCTCGAACTCCAGTGGTCTCTATCTCCTATCAACATAGGACTTCTGCCTGCTCTGTGCAGTCTCCATCCACTCCTGGATGATCTACAACTTTTCCATCGTAGCCTACACCATCTCTGGTCCTACAAGTGCTGACTCCCCTGGGTCAGTCCAGCATAGAGGTGATCTGCAAGGTTGGTCGTACAGTGCCTCATAAGGTGCCATCCCAATGGTGGAGTTGTAGCTGTTGTCATATGCAAACTCTACCAAGGGTAAGTGATCCTCCTAGCTGCGACCAAAGTCAAGGATAGATGAACAGAGCATGCCCTCGAGTGTCTGAATGGTCCTCTCATCCTGACCATCCATCTGAGGATGGAAGGCGGTGCTCAAGAAAAGTTGTGTCCCGAAAGACTCCTGCAACCCCTTCTAAAGCTGGGAAGTGAAATGAGCATCTCGATCAGAGAGGATCGTCGATGGCACACTATGAAGTCGTATGATATCCCATATGTAGAGGTGTCCCAGGATCTCTACTTAACCCTGCTCTCTAATTGGTAGGAATTGGGATGACTTAATGAGTCGTTCGACAATCACCCAGATAGAGTCGTGTTCTCTGGATGTACGTGGAAGTCCCGTCACAAAATCCATGTATATCCCATGCCACTTCCACTCTGGGACCACTAAGTGTTGAACCAAGCCTACTAGAACCTGGTGCTCCACCTTCACTTTCTAATAAGTGAGGTATCATGAGACAAACTCTTCTACTTACTTCTTCATACCTAGCCACCAGTACTGACGTTAGAGATCTTGATACATCTTTGCCACTCCTGGATGTACCGCTAAAGGAGACGTGTGGAACTCCCGAAAAACTTCCTCTTGAAGTGCAACTGGTACCATGGTCCATCCTCTAAAGAGAATGACGTGCTCCCCACCTACAGATAATCCATCAGGTGGATGCCCTGTGGATATCTGAGCATGTCGCGTCTCATAGTCAACACCCCCACACTGTGCCTCCCTGAATCGCTAAAGAAGTGGAGGAGTGACTGTGAGAGACTGCAGAAAGACTGATCTATCTCCATCCACAAAAGATATCTGCAACGCGGCCAGCTGCTTCGTCGCCTCTCCTAGCAACTGAATGCCTGATCTTCTACTGAGAGCATCTGCTACAACGTTCCCCTTCCCATGAGTATAGACTATCTCGAAGTCATAGTCCTGGAGGAACTCGATCCATCGTCGTTGTCTCAGGTTTAAGTCCTTCTACAAGAATATATACCTGAGACTCTGGTGGTTATAGTAGACTGTAAAATGCTCTCCCATCAGATAGTGTTGCCACATCTTCAAGGTGAAAACCATTGCTGCTAACTCCAGGTCATGGGTAGCGTGGTTCTTCTTGTGTTGTATCAACTATTGAGATCCATACTTGATCACTGCTCACTCCTACATCAGAACATACTCAATTCTGGTCCCTGATGCATCAAAGTATACTATGTACCCTACACCCTCCTCTGGAAGCCTCAAGATGGGCGCACTAGTTAACCTATGCCTCATATTCTAAAAGCTCTACTGGAATCTCTCTGACCACACGAAGGGTTGCCCCTTCTTCGTCAAGGCTGAAAGCAGTGCTGCAACTCTGGAGAAATCTAGCACAAATCTTTGATAGTACCTAGCAAGTCCTAGAAAACTCCAAACCTCCATCACACTTCTGGGTGGCTCCCAAGAAAGTACTACCACGATCTTCACTAGATCCACTGCAACTCCAGCCTCCGAGATGACGTGTCCCAAGAAGTGAACCTCTCAATTCCAAAACTAGAACTTTGAGAGCTTACCATAAAGTCAGTGTTCTCAGAGTGTGTCCAGTACTACCCACAAATGGTAGGTATGCTCCTCCTTTGTAGTTGAGTATATTAGTATGTCGTCGATGAAGACTATGACAAAGCGATCGAGGTAAGGCTGTAAGATCTTTTTCATGAGACTCATGAACACTACTGGAGTGTTGGTTACACTGAAGGGAATAACCAAGAACTTGTAATGGCCATACCAACACCTGAAGGTCATCTTCTGCACATCCTCATCTCAAACTCTGAGTTGGTGATAGCCTAACCTAAGGTCTATCTTTGAGAACCATCGCGATCCATTGAGCTGATCGAAGAGTTCGTCAATCCTCAGGAGTGGTTACTTGTTCTTCACTGTGACCTAATTCAAGAGACGGTAGTCAACACACAGTTGCAAGCTCCCATTCGCCTTCTTGGAAAACAAAATCGGGGATTCCCATGGTGAAACACTGGGTCAGATAAATCCATTCTCGTGAAAGTCCTCTAGTTGTACTCGAAGCTCACGAAGCTCAGCGGGAGCCATCCGATATGCTGGAGTAGATATCGGTGTCATCTAGGGGTACAGGTCAATGTAGAAGTCTACCTCTCTACGAGGAGGTAGTCCTGGAATGTCTTTAGGGAAAACATCCATGTAATGATCCACCACAACATGAAAACTCAGACTACACACATTAATCGCTCTGAGGATGAGACTAGCTAACTGATGTGTGATTGGTTGCCCCCTCCTCTTTGTAAGTACATCCTGTGCTGAAAAGGCTCCCTTCTCACTACTGAAGGTGAACCTGGTCCCATCCGTGCAGGTACACCGCACTTTTCACCTAATACAGTCAATCTGAGCATGAACTATGGATAACCAGTCCATACCCATGATGACGTTGTATGGCCTCGATGCCACTATGAGGAGATCCCAGCCGAAGCTCTCGCCTCCTAGAGTAGGCTCACACTGCCGGCACCAGTGCATAATCATCGATTCTGCTCTTGTAAAAGCCTCTAGTCGTAAGGATCAATCCAACGGATCCGTCGGAATCTCCGTGCTCTGAATGAGGGAAGTGGAAATAAAAGAATGAATCGCACCAGTGTCTATAAGTACTGCAGCAAGGGTAGAGTAGACACAGATAGTACCTCGAATCATCTCAGGTGCACCGTGGTCGTAGGCCTCGACTGCCTAGAGTTGAGCCGGCCTCTGTCTGCCAGCTCCCTATAGTCGGGGTGGACCTCATGGTGGTGGTGGTGGTAGGGACTCGAAACATCGTCCACCACCCGCTGCCCAGCCAACTCCTCTTCCACGTCCACCTACTCCTGGCGGACCACCACAGTTGAACCTCTACCTCTTCTTGGGAGGTCCCTCTAATGTCTTCTGCTCATCTTCATGGCAAGTCGGGTAGTCTTGAGCCTTGTGACCCTGCCCGCCGCATGCATAGCACTGCCTGCTCCTCGTATATATGGCTTTATCTCGTGTTCCCCACACAACTGAACATGTATCCTGGGGTTGCCCACCTAATGGCCTATTCTGCTTGGACTTCTGCGACATCTGTCTACTTCTGGCTACAGAAGACTCTGCTACGTTTCGCCCTGTGGTGGGTCTCACTGTTGGAGACTACTCAGCGAGAAAACTCTCCAATAGAAGGGATCGCTCTAGCACCCCCACCTGCGTCAGGATTCTGAGGGGGATCATTGAAGCCCTGATCTCATGCCTGAGTCCCTGGTTGAAGGTTTGAGCCCTGAAGAACAGGTCTCAGACTATATCCATGGAGTAGCGCGAGAGGTCGGTGAACCTCGCTGACTACTGAGCTACTATCATGTTGCCCTACTGCAGATGAAGTAACTCCTGAATTTGTACCGCACGAAGGGTGGCTGGAACAAACTCTGAGTAGAAGAGACTCTCAAAGTCTTTCCATAGTAATGATGCCTCATCATGCACCTAGAGCATCAGGCTCCACTATCTTCCTATTTCTGCATGTAGGAGACTCGCGGTAAGGATCACTATGAGGTAGGCCGGTATCCCTACCAATATGGAACTCTCACAACAGCCTCCATCCAATCCTTAGCTGCCTGTGGGTCCATCTCTTCCCAAAACCTGGGCGGCCTCTAGCGCTGGAACTCGTGAAACGCACTCAGATGGCGTGCACTCTCTGCTGCTGGAGCTAGTGGTATCGGTGGCCCAGCGGATAGTGGTACCGCTAGTACCTCCACTGTGATGGGGCCTTACACTGAGGCCTCGTCGCTCGGTGGGCTACAATCTCGTACGTAACTTGGAACCCTAGCCGGATTCCTTCATGGGGGCATCTTGAAAATAAACAGGTGTGCCATAGTTAAAACAGTATACCTGGTGAACTGACACAAAGTAATCACGAAGAAAAAAATTTCAAAGGAACCACACATGCAATCAATGTTTTCGTGCACTAAATCAGAGATCAGAAGTCATAGTCCTAGTGTATGGATACGTCGAACGCTGCACCAACACCAGTTTCCCTAAACTGATAACCACACCTAAAAAACTTAACACAATTTCCATTAAAAGAATCAGAGTCCAAGTTCTGCGATAGAACCGACTCCTCTGATACCAATTTTTCACGACCCGTCCTCGGGGCCCGTGTCGTGACTACCCCAATACCACCTACCATAGGCCAGGGGCTAGCGACTAGCACCAATGGCATAATACCGATAAAAGGGAATGAATTTTATTTAAACTTGTAACACACACAGTCTGAACAGAAGTTGTAGAAGCAACACATACTAAAATAGAAAAGAAAAGTGTGCTAAAAGTAAGTGGGCCAATATACAAACCCAACTAAACAACAAGTATAGGTAAAAAGGGAACAGCTCCTGGATCGTCCACCGGGGAATACTACATGAAGGGTAGGTACAGAACTCGAACAACTCATCCCTAAAGTGTGTCATGTCTAGTCCAGCTCCAAGCATCCTCTCATATGTCACCCACAGCCTCGATCACTGATGTCTGTCTTCTGCACATAACACAACAAGGTGCGGGTGAAGCCCGTGCAGGTGTGAGTATAACAATACTCAATAGGGGACCTCAAGACCCCCGAAGGTCTCCCCGAATCCACAAAGGATAAACCATAGTAGAAAGATAAAATCACAAAGTATCAACCAACCCTACTTAGTTATATGCCCATACATATACCTAATTTATCAATCATAGTCCGGCTCCAACTCTCGAGCCTAAGCACAACCCATTCCACAAAGGAAGTAAACTCAATCACCACGATGATAATGGTTGAAAGACATGAATCATTTCATATAGGTATACATATTTTGTAGAGTGAAAGAGATGATCAGATGTAGTCACTGATTCATCTAAGTTGTTGGACCCACACAGGATACAGGACCAGCTAAGATGTCGGACCCACACAGGATCCAAGATCGACTATACTGTCGGACCCACACAGGATCCAGGAACCGAAGTTAAAACTTTCAGACCCACAGAGGATCTCGGTACAGTATTCATCGCTGTCGAACCCACGGAGGATTCCAGTATAGAAGTCATCGCTGTCGAACCCACGGAGGATCCTGGTACAGTATCGTCGTTGTCGAACCCACGTAAGATCTTTTCATCTCAATTACAGCCAGCCCAGGGTTCCTGCACACAGCACGCTCGATTCTGAGAAGGTCCGCTCCTCGAGCCAAGTTTCAATACATCAACTATCATGAAGTCCTGAGTTCGTGTATCCTGTAGTTCCGTCATATCATAAGGAACACACCATGACAGATGGCGCGTCAATCGGACACCTGGTCTGTTTATTTTTGGCATTTCCATTCCAGGGGCCCGGTTGGTTTTTAGGGTCAAACAAACCCGACCGTACTTCAACTGCATCCAAACCTCAAGTTGGGTATTCCAAAAGTATCGTCTCGCTTCAATAATTCCATCATCACAGACAGTCCGTCGATCGGACACCCGTAGCTCAAGATGCAGGCTAAAAGGTGTAAATATCTATAGCAGGTTCGGGTCTGGCCCGACCCAGTCAGACTGACCCAGCCTGACCCGGTCTAAACCAGGGTCTGACCCTATCTGCGAATGCGGCCCGAACCAAGGGAGTGGCCCGACCCAAAGTTACGGCCCGGCCCGAAGGTACGGCCTGACCCGAAGGCGCGGCCCGACCAGAAGGCGCGGCCCGGCTCGAAGGCGCGGCCCGGCTCGAAGGCGCGGCTCGGCCCGAAGGCACGGCCCAGCCTGAAGGCGCAGCCCACCATGAAGGCGCGGCCCGGCCCGAAGGCGCGGCCCGACCCGAAGGTGCGGCCCAACCCGAAGGCGCATCCCAGCCCAAAGGCGCGGCCTTGCCCGTGGCGGCCCGGCCTTGGGGCGGCCCAGCTGTGGCACCCCGGCCGAGGGGCGGCCCGGCCGAGGTGGCCCGGCTCGTGGCGGCCGAGCTGGCCATGCGAGGGAGGGGGTGTCGCGCCCCTCCCAGTTTTGTTGAACAGAACCGGCACTTTGTGTCCGTTCAGGGGCTGTGGGACCCGAGTGGTCCTGCATGTCCGGATCCACGATGGTCGGCCCTGCTGGCCACCACCGCACCTCTACCTCACCTCCACCACGGCACGACGGTGACGCGGTCCTCCTGCTCTCTGCGCGGTGTGATGACGCTGCGATTTTCATCCGCCACGGCCCTCCCAGTCTCGGTTCCTCTCTGGTGTTGCGCGACGGCGCTGCACCCCTTTGTTGCGGCCCGACCTGGCCGCGGTTCTGTACCTCTAGCACGGAGCGGCACGGCGTGATGGCGCCACACCTGTTTCGTCCATCGTGGCCCTCCCGATAGCGGTTCTTCTCTGGTGTGGTGCAATGGCACCGCGCCCTTTCGGCTCTACCTCCGATGCCAACTAAACAAGAATCAACGGAGGGACGTCGGGTCGTGTTTGTTCGGCCCACGCCCTCTGCATTAGGTGATAACAATTGTCCACTGTTGAACCAAAAATAAATGACGAATAACAAGGGTATAATTCATACAATAAAATAATCAAATCCCCCTACCTTGTAATAGGTGTTCGCTCGACGGAGTCATGCTAAGGTAGCGTCGTTCTGTTGACTTCAGGAGGAGATGACGTTGTCGTTGGAAACATTCTTAGGGGGATGCGTCTTCCCTCCTTTTTTCGATAGGAGAAGGAAGAAGACGTCCAAGGAAGAATTCGAAGAACGAAGGATGTCACCGGAGTTCTTCACATTCATTGTTGGAGGGAAGAGGCATTCTTCGCAGGCGATGGTTCTTCATTGGAGAGGATAATTCTCCAAGGATTCTCCCAAGTTTCCACCAAATAAAAATAAGCCAAAATAATAGAGGAAGTTCTCTATTATTTTCATGGAACAATGAAACAAGATTTATCATTAATTAAATGTGACAACTCAATTAATTTAATGCAGATAAATGGATTCAAAATTCAAACAAGGGAGGTGGACAGTTTCAATTAATGAAGAGGGTGTCAAATTAATAATGGAGAGTTAATGGGGGGTTAATGGGGGGTTTGAATCTCGTGTGGGCCCCACTACATAATATCCTCTCATGGGAGCTTACGCGTGGGTGGGCCCCACCTCCAACTTCCCCTTAGAGGATTAAAACACCACTCAAATAAAAATATTCTACCCATTTTTTTATTTTATTTATTTAGAAACCCCAAAAAATTAACTTCCAATCTCGATAAAACGCAACTGCGGTGAAGGTCTCCTTAAGAGAATAGCGGCGCTGCAAGTTCAATGCTGTCCTCGGATTTCAATTCCGAGCACCGGTTCAAAATATATAAAATCTCTCATTTACATTTACTGAACGTACTCAAACAAAAATTCATAAATTTATTCCGGGCACATCGGGCCTCGGAATCAAGCACCGTCAGAAACTACGGACTCGTAAAATTCCCATGTATTAAAAAAATTCCTAAGGAATTATGGGACTTTACATAACATAAAAAATATATTTATATGTAATATACTGAGTTTATTATATAATCAGGGTATAATAAAAATTTAATTGGGTGGAGGAAAAAATAAAACAAAAATGCTCATTATTGAATGTTACCTCCTTTTCCAATATCCTCCTTAGGTTTTCACTAAAATCCTTAATTGGTTGAATTTTTTAAAAAATAAGGCTTATAGGTTTATATTAATAAATATTTAAATTTATCTGGTTAGGTATTTTTCTAACCAAAATGTTTTTAAGTTATGAATAAGAGAGGAGAGGGGTGGCCTCTTATAAGTGGGGGAGAGGACACACTTGTTATTTTTGAAAAGAATTGAGTGCTCCGACATTTTTCATATGTCAAAAGGGTAAAAGTGGGAAATTATATAATTTTATAGGTTTTATAGTCTAAATATTTCCATAAAAAATTATACAAGTGTATAGGTCATTTTTACCATTATCTCGTTAGTTTAATCGCTTAATAAACTCATTTTTACCTTAACTGCGGTAATTAAGTTTTATTACATTCACAATTAATTTTGGTCAAAAATTAAGTTAACATTATTATATAAAATAAATTATTTTTATTCCAAATATTTAATCCATTTTTTCAAATTATATTCACATAAGTGGAAAATTTTACTTTAAAATTAATCTCGTAGACGTGATAGGAAATCGGGTTTTTAAAAAGAAATTTTCCATAAGTTTATAAAGTTTTTATATCCAAATTCAATATTAAATTGATTAAAATGGACTAAATTGGATTAATTGATGTATAATTTAACAAAAATTACTTCAAACCCAATTTAAAATATAATTTAACTTTATAAATAAATTAAATGAAATAATATTTTTCAATTAAAATTCAGTATTTTTACTATTCATCAAAAAAATAAATCTTTTCAGAAATATCCCAAACATTCACCCTAATATAATTTTAATATTATTAGTTAAAAATTAATGTATATTTTTTCAAAATACTTTTCTAAAATTGTTAAAATATCATTTTAAAATAAGTGTGCTAAAGTTCAAAAAACTGTGTTTTTAGAAAATTTGGTTTTAAGCTTAAATTCTCATTTTTTTACTATCTCTTATCTAAAAAAATAATATGAATGTTAAATATTTGATTGAAGTTATAATATATAAATTTCATTTAAATCATTTACCAATTGTGGTTCTTTTAATTTTTTTAGGTAAAACATGTTTATGTGCATAAAAATAGTTTTTTAGAAAACAATTTCTTTTATTTTCTAATGAATTATATTTTCATTTTAAATAATTGGAAACTAAATAATTAATTATATATAAATGTTTAAACCATATATTTTCATAATTTAGTTAATCTTTCTCATACCCTTCATTCCAATGGCTTGGTAATTACTATCATATAATAATATTTTAATAGTATGTCATGTTTCATTTAAAGTCTGTGTTGTATGTAATCCAAAATAAACAAGGTATTATGTGCAACATAATAAAAACATAGAGTTTCATGTAATTCAGTATAAAATTATTGTTACTTATATCATAATACAAATTTATTTTTTCATTTCACACAAAATATAAAAAAGATCAAATTTATTTAAAATAATAATAATTTCCTAAAATATCAGGGTGTTACATTATCCTTTCACAAAAATAACACTGAATTAGTGGTGTATTTTTGTTTTTATTTTCTACTACACTATTGGAATTTTTGTTATTTTTAAGTCCACTCAACACAACCTTCTTCTGGGGTGTGGGTTCTTGAGTTTTAATATCAACCACCACTACTTTTTTTATATAATAAATCCCATAAAAATTTATTTTTATTATAGAATAATTAAACTTTTGGGTAACCATATAACTTTTAAGTTAACTCCTTGAATTAATACTTAGATTCCATATTATCCTATACACTTTGACTTACTTATTCCATTATGGGAGTTAGAAGTCTCTCTTGATCATGAATTTTTCATCACATCTTCATCACTTTGCCTTCGAGTTCCATTATTATTTTAAAATATTCTTTCAATAAATCAGTCAAGCCATCAATAATCTAGGATTTTTTTTAATTTTTATATTGAGATAAATTTCCTTAACTAAGTTTTAATAATTTTTAAATTTTATTCATTGAATTTTATATTTTAACTCATATTTTTCTTCTTCTTACAACTGTATATAAAGTTTATAATCACATACCACTCCATTAGACTTTTTTTATCCCTATAAACATAAATTTCTTCTAGTTAATATTTTATTTCATCCTTAAGTTATATTATTCCCAAAAAATCTAAGATTTTATCTTAATTTTCCTCCATTTTTTGTAGTTCTGTGAAAACAATAAGAGATTACTCATCAAGATCATTACATTACTCAACATTATCTACTTCTAATTCTTATAATATAGAATATTCCTATGAAGTGAGGTTTTTTTTTAAATAATTTATTTTGTATAATCATGTTAAATTTTATACCCTTGGATAAATTATTCATGGGTTATCTATACTAATAATTATATCAGAACCTCTTTGGACACCTTGTAGTTTGATGTCAAACTTTACCACATAAAAATAAAGAAATTAGAAGCTTTCTTTTGAATTTTCTTTTCCTTTGGTAAGAATTGAGGAAAGAAAATAAGTCACCTCATTAGTTTATATATATCTAGTATTATACTCTAATGGGATTTTATTTACAACCTTGAATTCCACCTCTAGAGAACTCTCCTTTTCTAGGGATTCATTTTCATTTTTCATTATATTGTATGCCATAAGAGTGTTATGAAGAATATCTGGCATCACCTCATTTGGGTCCATTTCTTATAGAACCAAAACCTTTATATTAAAATGTGGTGTTAATATTATTAATATCAATTTATGATTATTATATCATCAAATTTTTTCTCCATGTCCATGCATATCTTCCATAATAATGTTCGTCTAATCAAGGAATGCATCAACAAAATCATTTGAGTTCATTTTTAAATTCTCCTACTGGTTCCATAAGATATAAAACTTATCCTCATATGCCTATGTATCACCTTCATATATGTTGAGAATTTTTTCCCAAATGGATTTTTAGGATTTATATGGAATCACCTTTATATAAATTTCATTACAAAAAGATCCTTTTAACACATTGACTTCTTCAATATTGACATCTAACTCCTTTATATATTTTTCTAACAATTACTCACTTCACAAGTTTACATAGGTCCCATGCATGGTAATTATATAGAAATATATTCCTAAATATAGAAAATATTATTTCATTTAATTCTTCCATAATTAGAAATTATTTCCATAAAATATTATAATTCCCTTGTGATTAACTATTAGTTCCATTACATTAGATAAATAAAAAATCACTAAGAACCATTATCTTTGATACCACTTGTTCCCTAAGATGGGGGTGGATTTGGGAATATAATATTATCAAACTACCCTTTAAAATGATCTTTTTCTACATTTATTAGGAACAATCTCTCCCTCATAGTCAATTTTTACATGGTTCACCCAAACTGGGCTAATCTAAGGAGCATGAAACAATGATGTGTCAATAAAACTAAAACACTGAGCCTTATACTTTTTTTACAATTTGTAGTGATATAAATAACTCTATAAGTTTAAAACCATAGTATAATAAATTTATAACTTACTGATCTCCTTATAATAATTAACTCACTACTCTTATTGTAAATCAATTATTCTTTCCATGAACAATAATCAGAAATCACACCAATGATGGTACAATAATCAAATATTTTTTCAACCATATATGAACTCTATAATCTTATAATGATACAAAATCCTATAACTCATTTTTATTATTTTCTCTTTCATTAATACACTAGTCTATAAAACCACTACTTCATTACCTCTCAGACTAAATGTAGCAATCTGTCCAATCCCTACTCTTTTTTTCAAAGAATAAAATGTCATTTTCTTCTTCTTCTCTTTTACTGGATAATCCCATGTGGTATTTTTTTTATGTTAGAATATGAAAAATCTATGAATTCAGTAGAATTATTATCTCTAAAATTAATTACAAAATATTTTAAAAGAAATAAAATCCTCATTATTTAGCCAAATATTATATTTAATTCAACTGAATATATTAATATCATATTTACAACATGAACTCCACCAACACAATATGATGCTTGGTCAAATAACAAATCCAATAAACCTACAAAAATATAATATTTAAATCAATAGAATATCACATATTGTTCCTCCTTTAACAACTACATAATTTTCTTCATTATATTTTTTTTTATATCAAACATATTTTACAATTAATAAAATATTTCTTGAACTACTTTTGGTCAACCATTCACCTCAAATAGCTAAGGGAATGACCCTTACATATCACCTAGCTGTGATAAATAACTCTTATGTATATCCTTTCCCTATGGATATGTACCTTACGTATTGACTTGATTAATCTTATGTATCATAGGGTACTTATATACTTTTCATAATTTTGAAATGATAACTCTTATTTATTATCCAAGTGACCCATATGGATCCCATACCATTTCCATTTTTTTCTCGGGATCAAATGAATCTTACATATCAACTTGTGTACCTTTATGTATCATACTATAGTCCAAAAATTTACCAAATATTAGACAGTCAGATTAGGTAACCCTTACATATCAAGTAAAGTTACTCACATATATTACCTATACTATGAAAATTACTCTTATATATTAAATTAATTATATTTACATATTTCAATTTGGTTCCAAACTTTACCATTTTTTTCAAATTTCCAATATTATTAATTTAACATATTAGTTTTATGACCCTTGAATATCACAGTAAGGCTCCTATAGGACATTTCCATTTCTATAAGAGTGAAACCTAGTTAATTTTATATATACAAAGAAATTATCTAGTACTTTTCCATTTTCGACTACCTATCCTAGAATTTACTCTTATATTCACAGGGAGAGTGTTATTTCCTTTTCCTAATTTCTATCCCAACCTTATGTTTACCATTACATATCAACCTACACTACTTAAACATATTGAATTTTGTTAAATTCTCAAATATATAATCAAACAAGACATTTTAAAATTACACTAAAATGATTTTAAAACTCCTCCATCTTTCAAGATACATATTCATCATGGCATTTTAATCTTTATTAAAATTTCCTTCAATAACCTTTTCAGAAAAAATAACTAAAAGAACAATCCAGTGGTATTTTTACTAATATGTTGTTCAAGTTTTAGTCCCAGCCATTAGTTTCAAAGTGGAGACACAAAGTTTATATGGTTATATATTATTTGTATGGGATGGATTATATGTTGTTATTAGGTTATTTCAATACTTTAAATATGAGAAACTGGACTAATAGTGGTTTAAGGATTCTTTTTATTACCCTTGATCACCATTGAGGTGTGACTTGTAACTAGGTTGTAGAATTTCAGTCCACTAGATCGGTCAATATCCTCTATGACAATGGGTAATTTTATGATATAATTCTTTAAACATCTAGGATATATGATAAGTAACATCCATATTATCATGTGTTTCCTTTAATATAAATTATATCTATGCCTTATATTATTTTCTATATAGGTTACATTCTAGTTTTGGGGAGGTAAGTTAAATTATAATTTAAACGTTTACATTTTTTTATTTAAGGGTGTCCTACTAAGTATATTTATACTCGCCCTTAAATAAGCCTTATTCCCACATGTTTTGTGTCTATATAGATGGTTCATGATTTGGATATGGTTTCGTGATCGTATATATAGAGTTTTTTTATTTGGGTATATGCTTCGTGAAATGTGGTGGTGTTTGATGGTGGTAGTTTTTATTGGAGAACCCTTCCTCAGAGTCCTTATTGTATATTATCATGTGGTGTATCTCTTCAGGTTTCTCAATTATAAGGATATTGTGGTTACTTTTCCCTCATTTATTTCACAATGTAGTGTTTTTCTATTTTAGTTACCTTTTGGGGTTTCCCATGAGGCATGATGTTGTGTAGTTATTGTCCATACAATCATTCTTATAAAATTAGTTGTATATTTATTTTGATAATTTTTTATAGTTATATTATTCATATTTTATTACATATCTATTATATTTTATTATATTCTAAGGAACCCCATGTATCTTTATGCCTTATTAGTTCAAGTTTTCATCCTCTATACTATTATAGGTGGGCTTAGGGTGGCAAAATTTACTTATCATCAGCTTGATAAGGGTATAGTTGGGTCTGGTATTATTATAAATAGCAGGAAATTAATTAAAATTGGAAGGGTTTATGGGAAAATGATGTACCATAATTACTAACTAATGAACTGGATAATTTATATACAATAAATTAAGCTAGTAATGTTGAAATAGAAGTTTATATGAAATTTTAATGTATAGAGATGAATGTGGAAAAATAATGTAATGTGGCTAGTAATATAATATCCAAAATTTTATAATGATATGATAAAATATAAATTTGATGTTTTCATGTGGTTTTTTTTGGGTTTATGTGGTTATTTTATGTTTTCTACTTAGTTTTGGTATTGATTTTTAGTGTGAGTTTGCCAGGTTTTTGTAGATATTACATGTAAAAGTAATAAATGAAATCATATTTATGTTTCAAACCTTTAAGATTATGATTATTTGGTACTATATCCTTGGTAATTTCTGGTTATTTCTTATGAACCACCACCCAAGTCAAATATCTTCATCGATTCCCATAGCCACTTATGAAGAATATATGGGTTAGAAGGGAAACAGTTCTAGTCAGACTTAGTATATGACATGGAAAGAGTTAATGGATAGGACACAATCATTTAGGGCCTCCTGTGATTTAGCTTAAAGACCTTAAGAACACAAAACATAATTGTGTGAGATAATGAGGTTTATGTGGTGTATACATAGGTATGGTGAATGTATTATACGTTTTTATTCCAATAATTAAATCAAGATTATTTCTAGGGAAATTAAAATAAATATAATCAAAAAAAATTAAATGAATTCCATGTTTCCAAGATTAAGATTTTATTTTTTCTACATTATAAATATGGCTGGTGGATGTAATCCTTATTTGGTTCATTTTGGGAAGGTATAGTATGATGGTCCAGTTAATTATAGGAGAGTTGATGCTGATATGTATGATTCTTAGAGGAAGATGTAGTGTTATCAAATGCTTGAGGAGCTCTTGATGGTGATGTGATTCTTGCTCCAGGCCTGTGATGGTGGTGTCCAATGTTCCATCCCCACCCCACCGGTGGGGGATGGTCCTTCATCATCTTTCAAGAGAGTAGCGTCTACCTGTTTCACTGTATTTTTCAATCCCGACCTTCTACCCCCATTTCCCCAAATCTCTTTGTTCCCTAAATTCCATGATCTATTTGATGGTATCCCTAGCCTTCCAATTTCGACTGCAGAATTCAATGAGGCCTCATCACTCCTGAATCTGAACTAGATTGATTGATTTAAGTAGAAATGGCCTTAGGTATATGCTTTTGATAGGTTATTCTTCACGTCTTGGGATTTACATGAAAGAGGTATGGTGGGATTTCTTGATAATATACACATCATGGTTCAGTTCACATTGGAGGAAGACCTGATCAAAGCATGGTCCAGTGCTCCTTGTATCTACAACAAATATGGTTTCTTCCTCTTCATATGGTCTTAATACTTCTATATGAAGTGTGACTCCCCATCTGTGGAAACATGGGTTAGATTTTCCAAACTCCCTTTTACATTTTAAAACCCTTCTATTATTAGAATTTTTGAGAAACTTGTTGGTAGATTCTTATGTTTTGATAGTAGAACACATTTCGTCTTTCACCCTATTAATCTGAGAATATGTGTGGAATTTGATGTGTCAAGATTACCTGCTGAGTATGTTTGGATTTCAGTGGGTGAAGAATTTCATTGTAGACATCTTGTTGTTTCTGAATCTTGGGTTGAATTTTGTTCCCACTGTAAGAGAATGGGACACACAGTGGAAACCTGTAGGTGGGAGTCGAAGAAATTTTAGATGCAAAAGGGTGTAGATGTAAGAGTAATGGGCAAGGGATTGGGGTCTATAGTCAATGAGTTTTTTTCTATAAAGAGTGGTCATGATAGAAAGTCCCCGAGTGGTTTTTCTGGTGATTGTGGTAAGCTTATGGATATGGTTGATAATGGGTATGTTGATGGTGGTGAAGTATCTATTCGAGGCCTTAGCAAGACTGTTGGCATTGTGGGTTTGGGTGATGTAGTGAAGAAAAATAAGTTTAAGGTATTACCTCCTAAGCCGAGTTTATCAGTAATTTTTAACAGGCTAAGGATAGATTTGGAAAGTCCCCCTAGAGACTCTATGATTTCAATGGGTGAACAGGGTAGTATAATGGTAGAAGTAACTTTTTATATTCATAATTCTCAAGCTCTGAGTAAATCTGTTAGAGTTGATGTTCCAAATTATAAGGTTTATGTGATACCAACTTCATTCACATATTCTATAGTTGTTCATGATGGAAGTAGTAACAGCATGGAAGTGGTGACACATCTAAACAGAGAGGTAAATTATATGGATGGTCAGGAGTTAGAGAAGCCAACGCATGGTGTAAGAAGGAAGCTGAATACCAAATAGGGAACCAATATGAGTAGGACCTTGGCATGTCTCAACTTAAACAACTAATTTGATAGTTTGATTAATGATGTAGGGATTGAAGACAACACTATTTGTCCCTCTAAAGTTAAGTCTAATGGAGAAGGGAATCCCTTGGATGAAAATATTATAGTGTGGTCCAGTTAAGGTCTGTACAGTCCAAGGAGGATGAAAGGAAATTAGGAAAATAGGGATCTAGGGAGCTGCATTATTACCAAGAAGCAAAAACCAAAAGGTCTAAAAGACTACTCATATCATTCTAGGACAATGGAGACACTGTCATCCAAAAAATGTGGTAAATAAAAGGCACTCGAGGTCCAGATAGTGGAAGGTGGGGTAGGTTAGAAAGTAAGATACATCGGGTCCCTAGAGCATTAAAAGAATGTTACAATGGAAAAGGGTACCTCGGAAGACTTGGAGACCCCCAGGGGGATCCAAAAAAAATGTTATAGGATCTACAATGGGAGGTACTACTGCAATCAGAGGATATGGTGCTGGTGAAGGAGGATGCTCTCCCTCCTAGCCAGCAGTGTGAAATAGAAAATTAGGAATCTAATGACATGCACGAACATCCTTTAAATTTCTTATGAGATCAAAAGAGGTAATGGTTGAAACTATCCTAAAAATTAATTCTTCTGATTAAAAGGATAAAATAATGATGGGAAGGGATCTAAGGGTTCCTACTAGTGAGGAGGAGATCACCTGGATTGATAAGAAGGACCTAATTTTAATATGAGGCTTTAACAAAGGTAATATAAGAATAGAGGGGTATATCCAATCCTGTGACAAATTGGCATTAAGGTTTGGAGATCCTCTGATGGAGAAACTAGAAACTCTGGTAAACCATCTCATGGAAACTTTTTAAGGATGTAAAATCTAGTATGCTGTAATTTCATTTTAATAGCTTGGTGTTCTCTTTTTTCACTATAACTTTTGGTTTCTAACTTTTTACTTAAAAGTTTTTGATAATAAAAATTTAATTTTGAGTGAGTAGAGGAATATGTTACACGAGTTTTAACATCATATCTTGAAGTAAAATAAGGGTGATATATCTGATCAGGAGATATATTAGTGGTTAGAAGTGAAAAAGATTTCTTTTATTCTGATCTATTTTTGGAAAGATTAATGGATCTCATTAGATATTAGTTAGTTTATAGTAACTTCTCATTAATGGTGTTTTATTTTTATTAATGGTTGTGAGGAGCCTGTGATCTATTGGGATGATTTTTAGAAGAAATTCCATGATGATTCTCTCTCTTCAACGCAGAATGTGTCTAAGTGGAAGAAGTTTCTCACTCTTCATATGGTGATCTCGAGTGTGTGGGATTTTGGACTCTTTTTCAATAATAATATTCACTTTGTCCTGATATTATACTATAAAAGGAGGCTAGGATGTGGCATTTTTATAAGGCATTTCATCTAGAGATATAATTCTACATCACCCTATTTACATTATTAACATATCATTAGGTGTTGGTTAAGGTTGATGTGATTGTGAAGATATATGTACAAATTGGATCATTATGATAGGGGATTCATAATAACTTCTTAAGGAGTAATTATATAAATAGAGGTTCATAGATGTCTAGGAATTCAAGGTTTCTACCAATGGAGAGTCTATGTTAGCCATATTTTTATTACTTCTTTAGAGTATTCAATTACTGAGATTCTATCAACACCTATGATCTAATCTAATTTTTTTATGGAGGTCATGGACAAAAGTGTTTTTAGTGCCCAACTATTCTCAATGATCAATGTAGGGTAAGCAGATAATTTTCAATACATCCTGATCCAAAGTTTCTTTTGAGGCCTTATCGATGGAAATAGTATACTTAGCAGGCTTATTAGTAGTGGAGAGGATATGGGGTTGGAAAAGGATAACCTCATAATGTTCCTCTTCCTTAGGGGCATAGAGTAGAATATATTCTTGTTGGTGGTTATCATCACATTCCATAAGGTAGAGGAGTATAGTATGAAAAGTAACATTCCATGGAGTTTTTATACCTAAGAGGGATAGATACTATGCAATGTTACATCTATCTATCTTTTTCTGTGTCTAATGTTTTATTGATTTAGGAGATTCCAAATCCTTTTTGAAGATACTTCCAATTCCCTTTCTATTATTTACGCCATTTTTAGGTCAATATAAATGTATGATGTATATCAATGTTTTGAGACAATTATGGGGTAGCATTAGTCATTAGGATATTTATTCCTATATAAACATAGCCATATAATGTCATTATTGGCATGATTCAGTTTAATTTTTTGTTTTTTCACTAATTATTTCTAGAGAAAGGTTATTTTCTTTGATGTGGGAGGTGATCATATTATATTTGTTGGTAGTCAAGGGTATTAAATTGGATTTGGGTGTTTGGTGACTTTTTCTTTTTAGCTGGTATATTTGGTATTGGGATAAATGGATGTTTAAGAAGAAATGTTCCCCATAGTTTTGGAGGATTTTCCTGATGTTTTTTCTGAAGAGGTTATAGCACTAACCTCTTTACATGATATCAAGTTTGGGATAATATTGTAATATTATGTATCTTTGATTTTAATGGTGCCTTATTTGATGGAACATTATGAGTTCTAAGAGTTTTGTATTTATATTTATGATCTATTATGAAGGGTTTTATCTAGTCCAATATATAACCTTAGGGTTCTCTGGTTTTGTTTTCCAAGAATATGGATGGTATTAAGGTGTTATATATATTCTTCTTGTAGTTTAACCAAGTGATTATGTATAACCACTATACCCTCTTAAGGATATATAATATATTCAATCAGTTAAAGAGACCCAACTAGTTTTTAAAGATTGATTTGTAGTTTGGATATCATTTAATGAGGGTGAAGGAGGATGATATCGAAAATATAGATTCGTGTGTGGTTCAAAACACTTTTTTATTCTATTTATTCACAAATTTCACAACTATTTTAATGGGATTTATGAACTTAGTTTTTTGTGATTTCATGGATCAATTCATGGTTGTGTACGTTATCGATATCCTCATATACTCAAGGTCTAATTAAGATTGTGAAAAACTCCTAAAATATATTTTTAAGATTCTTTGACAACATCATCTCTATAGGAAGTTTTCCAATTATAATTTCTATGCATGTGATGTGAACTTACATTGACATCTTATTTCTCAGCAAGGAATAGAAATTGATACTATAAATATATAAGTGTTTGTTTCTTAGGTAGATCCCAAGAATTTTTTTTAGGTTAATATGTTCCTAGGTTTTATATGGTATTTTAGGAGTTTTTATTTGGTTTCTATCAAATTGGGGCCCCTTTTATGGACTTGGACAAGAAGGAACAGATCAATGTTAGGTGGTGTTTGAGTGTCTGAAGGAGAAGATAATTATTTCTCATATCCTTCACTTTCCAAAGGAAGGAGTTATATTTAAGGTTTTTTCAATGCTTATAATTTCATAAAAATGTGTGTTTTGATGTAAAATGGGGAAGTTATATCTTATTATTCTTGGAATTTATGTCCCCATGAGTATAAATATTCCACCCATGATCAGGATCTAGTGTTGGTAGTGTTTTCTTTAAAGTTGTAGCATCATTACCTGAATGGTTAGTGCCTTATGGTCTTCACTAATCACAAAATCGTGAGTTATATCTTCTATGAATCAGGATTAAATATGATTAAATGGTAGTGTATGGATTTATTATAATAATATGACTTCAATATCATCTATACATCGATGGAGGGTAATGTGTTTGGTGATGCATTGAGAAGGAAGTCTCAAGTTGGTGGTGTTTGTGAGATGAAAGATGCATGTAGGGTGACAGATGAGATTTAAAAATGGTATAATTATTTAAAGTAGGTTGGTAGTAGAGGTTTATTTAATCATATAGTTGTTTAAGAGTCCCATTTCAAATATATTTAATTGAAGATTAGGCAATATCGTGTGGTCTATAGTGATTCCCCTAATTAATGATCAAAATCAGTTGTTATTTTGGTGAAGGTTATTTATTCAATTAATAGTGTGTGAGATAGTTCTTTATAAGTTTCATAGATTACCTCTAGTAGTGAATACTAGTATATCCAAGATGTATCATGATTTTATGAGTCAGTTTTTGTAGTTAGGGATAGATAGAATAGTTTTTTAGTTTGTGTCTTGATGTTTTGTATGTCAGTGGGTGAAGACCAAGCATCATATTCTTAGTGGTTTTATATAACCATTGAATGTTCCTGAGTGAAAGTGGGAGTAAATATCTATGTATTTCATAACAAGTTTACCATTATCTCATATAAGCTGTTGTGATATCTATGTGATTTTGGATTAGTTGATGAAGTCGTCTCTTATTTTTAATTAAGGGGTCGATTATAGTGGATTCTTAGGCAAAGATTTATATATAGGAGATTATGTAGAATCATGGGGATATAAGGATAATAATATATGATCAATATCCTTATTTTACCTTGCAAGTTTAAAAGGTTATTTAGTGTGATTTTGACTCTCAGTTATGCCTAAGCACTATGTCTCATCCTCAAGTGGATGGTCAGAATGAGAAGACTATTCATATTCTAAAGGACATGTTGCATACATGTGTTATAGATTTTGGGGGTTCATGGGTGAAGAAACTACCTTTGGTTTAGTTATCATATAATGATAGTTATCACTATTACATTGATATGTCTCTGTTTAAGGAATTTTATGGGCCTCCCTGTAGATATTGTTTTTATTAGACCAAGGTTAGAGAGTCAATGGATATTGTACTAGATTTGGTTCATAGAATGACTAAAAATATATAGATGATTTGTGATTGGATTAAGGCTTCTCAAGATCATCATAAGTATTATAATAATATACCTTTGGGATTTGAGTTTTGCGATCATAAGTACTTGAAGGTTTCTTCTCATTATGGGAATGGGATATTTATTCAAGGAAATATGTTGTATCCTCCATTCATTGGAACTTTCAAGGCGATAGAGCACATCGATGTGGTGGGGGTGTCATTCAGAACTTCCTCCATGATAGGATCAGATCCAAAACATTTTCCATGTATCATAGATTCAATGATATCTTCATGACGATTTCCATGTCAATGATTTGGGTAAGTAATATATTAAGAATTATGAAATGTTCATGGAAAAACTTGATGATACTCCGGATTAGAAGGATAAGGTGTTATGTGGGTTCATAATTTACTTATTATGTGTCTTATATGGGCATGGTTCTTTGGAGGAGTGTATGTGGGAGTATGAGTCATAGATGTGTTCTTAGTATACTACTATATTTTAAACTCAATTTTATTTTTCTAAATTATTGAAATTCTTGATTATGTGCTAGTGTAATTAAATTTATTTCTTTTCTTATTATGTGATTTCATTTAATTAATAGTATGATTTCTATTTACAATGTATCTCATGTGGTTTTTTTTGTTTTTACTTATTTTTATATTTGGTTTTGATTCTCTATTATGAGAATCATTTGAAAGGTATAAAATGTAAATGCATGGATTTTCCCAGGCCCTTGATTTTTATTTTATAAGTTTTGAGGGTGTAAAGAGAAATTTTGAAGGTGAAAAATGAAAGGAGAGTAGATAATTTGATGAAATTTTAGTTGGGAGGGATGGATGTTCCAGGAAGGGGGTATTTTCTCTACAAAGTGTCTTATTGGGAGATTTTTAATAGGATGATGTCTTGGTTGCCTTGTGATCATTTTGGTTGAGTGTGAAGGGTTTTATTTATGTCATGGGGGTTTGAATATGATTTATTGGTGTGATTTAGGATGTTTTGGGGTGATTATGTTGCATCGTGGTGCCTTTCATTGTATTGTGAATGCTCTTAAGAAGTTATTTGTTTAATCTTATATTGGGGTAATTATGGGAAAATTATGGGTGTTAAAAAATGAGGTCCTTGGCTATAAGATTTTAGGGTTTAAAAATTTTGATATTCATTATGTCATGGTGCTAATAATTACAACATGACTTGTATCTGAGGGTTATAAGGTCAAAATTGGATGCCAAGGTTTGCACTGTGAAACCTTGATTTTCAATCATTACAGTATAAGAGACACCATTTTATTGAGACTGTCCTTAGTTTCATTGAACATAGGTGGTTTGACTCCATCAATTTTTAGGATTATCATGCCATGATTCTTGGATCAGTCCACCATTGCAGTCTGACCAAGACTATCACACCAGGAAACCTATTTTCATTTATTCATTCAAATTTTATTGAACCCTAGGTACCCTATATAGTGTCTTTAGTTCCCTTTGTTCATTATTTAGTGTCTATTTTATCCATGTGTTTGTGAGATCAATATCCTTTGATTCAATGTCTTTTTCTATGCCCTTTTTCTTCTATTTCTCTATTTTTTCCCTCTATTATTTTTTCTGAGAGGTTTTTTCAGTGGTTTTAACATGGTATGGTAGTTTATTTTTTTATTTTTTGATGGTGGTTGATTTGATCATCCATTATGGTGGATCCTATTGAGTTTGGTAGGGTTTTAGTGTTGGTAAATTCTTGTTTTTCCACTATGTTGGTTGAATTGTTGATTAAGGTATGGGATTCAAGGCTTATCCTTTATTATTTATATGTTGTGGAACTATTATTACATAGTTTTCATTGAAATTATGGTTGTGATTGAACTAAGAAAATATAATGAAATGAATTAAATAAATTAGAGTGGAAAGGGGTTATTCACATGTTCTTTATATGATTCAATGTTATTACTTTGTGTTGATTCTTATTGATTGATATTTTCTATAATGGAAAACTTTTTCCGTTTTTTAAGTGTTTGAGTTACCTTTAAAAATTAGTTAACCAATTATAGATAGTAATCAACCAGTACCATAGATATTTTAAATTATAATTCTTATTTTTATTTATATGATTCTAAATTAATATGAAATACTTATTAAAAGATAAGAGAAGTAATGTTTTCCTTGTATTTTTTTAGTGTGTCTTGATGTTAATTTTGTGTAAATTTACTTTTTTGGTTAGTTTTGTGATAGTTTCATGTTATCATTCTGGTGGTAGTTTGTATTAGTTGATGTTGAAAGGGAATAGGTTGATTTTTTGGTTGTGGTAGTGATTTTTTAGTAGATGTTGGCTTGTGATGATGTGGTAGTGGATATGGTTATGGGAGTGGTTGATGTTAATTATGTTTTAGTTTCCTAGGAATATGGTTTTATGATTAAATTAAATGAAAGTATTGAAAATTAATTGAAAGTGGGCTGGTTTTTTAGGGTAATATTATTCTAGAATTACTAAATGATTAACTAGGTAATTGATATGTAATAAAGTAGGATAGTAATGTTTAAATTAATTTTTTTATATGAAATAGTAATGGATAGAAAGTAATGTGAAAAATTAATGTAATGTTGTTGGTAATGATAAATCTAAAAATTAATAATTTTGTGATAAAATGGGAATTCAATGTTGTTTTGTGGATACTTTTTGTGGTGGTGTGGTTGGTTTATGTTTTGATTTAGTTGTGGCAGTGGTTTATAAGTGATGTGGTTAGGTTGTTGAGGGTGTTATAGGTCATTATAATAAATGAGAACCTATTTGTGAGTCACCCATTTTGGACTAGGATTGTGTTCTTTCTATATCCTCTATATCTTCTTGTTATTTATTACACACCGCAAACTAAAACCTATATAAGGACGTGAATTCTAAGTGTTTTCCCAAACATCTAAGTTATAAAGGGAAATTATGGTTAGATTATTCCTCTTATATAATATATCTTCTCTATGTATAATAGTTTATGATAGATCAAGGCTATGATGCATGGATTGTAATTTTCATAAGTTAGAGTGATTATGATGTAGTAATGATGTTGATGATGCATGGTGGGGGACATTCATGGTAGGATGAGAGAAATTGGTTGATGAACTTTATGTTTTCATTTCCCTATTGTGATAAGGATGAGATATTCAGTTGTGATGTAGGGATGTGGTTTGGGTATAGGGTATGCGGTATGATGTTGTTATGTGGTA
Source organism: Viscum album (assembly GCA_963277665.1). Lineage (NCBI taxonomy): Eukaryota > Viridiplantae > Streptophyta > Magnoliopsida > Santalales > Viscaceae > Viscum > Viscum album. Next base: position 1,079,137,351 of record OY728150.1, read on the forward strand.
GGTGGTGGTGGGGGTGGTAAAAATGTGGCTATGATGTGGTTATGTAGATATAAAAGGTATGAGAGCACCAAGATATAGGTCGTTAGGGCATGAGAGTGTCCAGATTAGTGGGTAAGTTGAAATGGGGTACCATCTTGATATATTCTTGATTATTATGTTACTATTATTGGATGAATTTTGGGTGATTTGGACTTGGTGAGGATGGGTGATATTTGTCCGAGTGTAGATGACTAGTTGGTTTGGTTGTTAACTCACTGAGGCATTAATAGGCTTCTTCTATATTTACACAAGAGTTTTTTTGGAGTGGATCATGTTGAGTATATTTATATGAACACACCTACACACACGCACACACACACGCACACACGCACATATATATATATATATATATATTATAAGTTTCTAAGTAGTTGGTGATTGGGCTGGATTGTACTAGATTGTGGTGATCATTGGTGTTGGTGGGGTCACTACCAAAAGAGTTTCATCTTTGGTATTATATTTTGGAGACCTTTTCTTTGGTATTACTATTACATGAATTAATGGTATTGGTTTTATTTTATATTTTATGGAGTTTATTGGAGGTTTTATCTTATATTACTTGGAATTATTAGGGTAATGTCTCCCAAATGTGTGTTTTTATACCCTCTGTGCTAGTCTCCGACCCTTTCTTATTAGAAGTAGACTTCAAAGTTTAGTCTCATCTTTATTATTGGCCCACTACGGGAAAAATGGGTATTTGCGACGGGGGTCTTTACCCGTCGCAAATAAGTAGTCTTTTGCGACGGGGAAGCCTATCACGTCGCAAATAGTTTTCCCGGGCTTTGGCGCCAAATCCGGGGAAAACTATTTGCGACGGGGAATCCTTTCCCCGTCGCAAATAACCGGCGGCGGTAAAAGGTATTTGCGACGGGAAAGTATTCCCGTCGCAAATAGTATGTTATTTGCGACGGGTCCCGTCGCAAATAACTATTTACCGGTTGACCGTAATAAATGCGGGCGAAGGTATTTGCGACGGTGCCCGTCGCTAATAATCTAACCTATAAATACCCCCATCCGTTTTTCTCAAATCATTCTCATTCTCCACCTTCTTCTGCTCTAAAATTTCTATTTCTAAATTTGAGTTTTTGTTCAGTTTAATTTTTTTCTTCGGAGCTGTTATTAAAGTTTTGAAGAACGATCAGAGCTCATCAATTTTCAAGGTATTTATGTTCATTTTAATTTAATATTTATTTTTAATTTTGTATTAATTTCAATTATTTTTGATTAGTTGTAATTTAATTATGTTTATATTGTTTTCTTACTTAATAAATTTAAATTATTAGTATTGTTCATAGTTAATGGTAATTAGGAATAATTTGTAATAATTTTTAATAATTAAGAATAAATATTAATAATTAGTAATAATTACCAATAATTAGTAATAATTAGTAATAATTAGTAATAATTAGTAATAATTACCAATAATTAGTAATAATTAGGAATAATTAGTAATAATTAGTAATAATTAACAATAAATAGTAATAATTAGTAATAATTAACAATAAATAGTAATAATTACCTATAATTTGGAATAATTACCAATAATTAACAATAATTAGTAATAATTAGTAATAATTGCCAATAATTGCCAATAATTACCAATAATTGCAAATAATTAGGAATAATTAGGAATAATTAGCAATAATTAGGAATAATTAGTAATAATTAGGAATAATTAGTAATAATTATCAATAATTAGTAATAATTACCAATAATTAGTAATAATTACCAATAATTAGCAATAATTAGCAATAATTAGTAATAATTAGCAATAATTAGGAATAATTAGCAATAATTAGGAATAATTACCAATAATTAGGAATAATTACCTATAATTTGGAATAATTACCAATAATTTGGAATAATTACCAATAATTTGGAATAATTACCAATAATTAACAATAATTAGTAATAATTTGTAATAATTACCAATAATTTGTAATAATTAGGAATAATTAGTAATAATTAGTAATAATTAGTAATAATTAGGAATAATTAGTAATAATTAGGAATAATTACCAATAATTACCAATAATTTGTAATAATTAGTAATAATTACCAATAATTACCAATAATTGCCAATAATTAGTAATAATTATCAATAATTGCAAATAATTAGGAATAATTGCAAATAATTTGAAATAATTAGTAATAATTAGGAATAATTAGGAATAATTAGTAATAATTAGTAATAATTAGTAATAATTAGGAATAATTGGTAATAATTACCAATAATTGCAAATAATTGCAAATAATTAGGAATAATTAGTAATAATTAGTAATAATTAGGATTAATTAGTAATAATTAGGAATAATTAGCAATAATTATCAATAATTAGTAATAATTAAGAATAATTAGAATAATTATCAATAATTAGCAATAATTACCAATAATTAGTAATAATTACCAATAATTAGCAATAATTAGCAATAATTAGTAATAATTAGCAATAATTAGGAATAATTAGCAATAATTAAGAATAATTAGGAATAATTAGGAATAATTACCTATAATTTGGAATAATTACCAATAATTTGGAATAATTACCAATAATTTGGAATAATTACCAATAATTAACAATAATTAGTAATAATTTGTAATAATTACCAATAATTTGTAATAATTAGGAATAATTAGTAATAATTAGTAATAATTAGGAATAATTAGTAATAATTAGGAATAATTACCAATAATTACCAATAATTTGTAATAATTAGGAATAATTACCAATAATTACCAATAATTGCCAAAAGTAATGTTGCAATCAGACAAACCAAGTCATTCCCTTCTTATCTATAAGAATCATCTCACATGAACCTTTACATAGACCATTCTTCCTTGAAAATTTAAGGGAAAAATAATGATATCCCCTCAAATTTTTAAGGAAGAATGATCTATGTAAAGGTTTATGTGAGATAATTCTTATAGATAAGAAGGGAATGACTTGGTTTGTCTGATTGCAACATTACTTGCGAAGTGATCAACCATGAAAGGACAATTATAGAGTTTACATTAGACATGGCTGACACAAACTTTTTATTGTGCATGACCTGACAATTGGCGACCCTTTAAGATTTGAACATGTTAATAATAGAACAAAGTCTGTTATGAATATTGATAATTTTAATATTTTTTAATTTTTGTTATTATTTTAATAATATTAATATTGTTTTTTCGTAAATATTGATAATATTTTTTTTATTACTAATAATTAGTAAACGAAATCTGCTTGGATAATGAAGGGAAAATTTATAATCATCTCCACAACGATGATTACCAAATTTCCTTTCATTATTCAAGCAGTTTTCCTTTTGCTAAGTATTGCTAAGTATTGCTAAATTAGTAATAAATAGTAATAATTAGCAATAAATTGTAATAATTAGTAATAAATTGTAATAATTAGTAACAATTAGTAATAAATTGTAATAGATTGTAATAATTAGGAATAATTAGGAATAATTAGGAATAATTACCTTATTACATTATTTGTATATTTTATTATTAATATTAAAATAATATAATTTTCTATATTATATACAATTCTCTTTTCTTCTGTGTTTTTTTTGTCTCCACATGTAATATTGGCATTCTTTTTCAAAATTATCAACCTACTCGCCAATGGGGAGGTGAAAGTGAATGTCAATATTACATGTGGAGACAGAATGTGAAACACACAGATGAAAGGAGAATTGTATATAATATAAAAAATTATATTATTTTAATATTAATAATAAAATATACTAATAATGTAATGATGTTATTATTATATAATTAATATTTATAAAAAAAATTATATTAGTATTATTAAAAAAAATAAAAAATCAATATAATATTAAAATTATCAATATTTGTAACAGGTTTTGCTTTATTCTCAATATATTCAATCCTTGCTTGAGTGTTTTTTCTAACAAATTATTCAAAACCAGTAATGCTTTTATATTTTATAGAAAAATATGGAACAACGAGGTCGTCAACAGTCATTATTAGATGACCGCATATGGATAAATCAACGTAGAAATCCAAATGGTTCTGGTTTAAATCTAGTATATATAGAGGGTGTGAAGATTTTTTTATCATTTGCGGCATCAAATTCAGAATTTGTTTCAGAAGGAAAGATAAAATTCCCTTGTAGAAAATGTGCATTGAGAACGTTTGACACGTTTGACAAAGTGGGGGAACATCTCTTGCGTTTTGGTTTTCAAGCAGATTATGTTTTTTGGTATCAACATGGTGAACGCAGTTCCAGAGCAGGTGATACCAACTTGATTCCAGATCCATCCCAGTTTCAAGATTTAGTACATGATGTTGCAGGTTCATCTGTTCAACATACAGAAACTCCGGCTGATATAGCTTCAAATCCTGAGTTGGGACCGTCTGAATTTTATGAGTTGTTGAAGTCTGCTGAGGATGCATTATATCCTGGCTGCAAGATGAGCAAATTAGAAGCAGTTGCAAAATTTATGGCTATCAAATCAGATAAAGGAATGTCAAACACATGTTTTGACCAGATATTTTCATTGCTGAAAACACTGTTACCCGAAGGAAATGTTTTACCTGCAAATTACTATGAAAGTAAGAGGTTGGTTCGAAATTTGGGACTTACTTGTCAGAAGATTCATGCATGTTCAAATGACTGCATTTTATATTCAGGGGAAAATGAGTCATTGGATAGTTGTCCCACATGTGGGCAACTGAGATATAAAGAAGGACAACACGGGAAGTCTGGTTTGATTCCTGTAAAACAGTTGAGATATTTTCCGCTTACATCCAGACTTCAGCGTTTATTCATGTCTAAGAATACAGCGACAATGATGTCATGGCATAAAGAGAATATTTCAACCGATAAAAGCTTGAATCATCCAGCCGATGGTGATTCATGGAAACATTTTGATAGAGTGCATCCATCATTTGATTTAGAAGCTAGAAATGTTCGACTGGGACTTTCCACTGATGGTTTCTGTCCGTTTGGATCTTATGGTAGTCAATATTCATGTTGGCCTGTTTTTTTAACTCTGTATAATTTACCTCCATGGATGTTGATGAAGGAGCCATATATCTTTTTGACTTTACTAATTCCAGGACATCCGAAGAAAAATATTGATGTTTATTTGAAGCCATTGATTGATGAATTAAATTTATTGTGGAGTACTGGTGTCAGTACATATGATGTTGCAACGAAACAGAATTTCATACTGAGAGCAGCATTGATGTGGACAATAAGTGACTTCCCGGCTTATGGGATGTTATCTGGATGGAGTACACATGGTCAGAAATCATGTCCTTACTGTATGGGAGAGAACAAATCATTTATGCTCATTCATGGAAAGAAACCTTGTTATTTTGAATGTCATCGCAGATTTCTTCCAGCTGATCATCCTTTTCACAGAAACAGATCTCATTTCAGAAAAGGAACAGCTGAAAGGGATGGACCTCCAAAAATTCTATCAGGTTCGGAGTTAAAATCGGTTGTATTTTCATTACCTCCCATCACTTTTGGTCCCACAATAAACCAACAGAAAATTTCTGGTTTTGGGAAAGAACACAATTGGATTAAACGTAGCATATTTTGGGATTTGCCATATTGGTCTGATTTGTTGGTCTGACACATGTTAGATGTCATGCATATTGAGAAGAACTGTTTTGATAATTTGTTTCATACAGTTTTGGATACGCCAGGAAAGAGCAAATACAATGTAAATGCACGTTTAGATCTTGCCCAAATTTGCAGGCGTCCAGAATTGGAACTATTTGAGAATGTCAGAACAGAAAGGTTACTGAAACCAAAAGCAGCTTATACACTGTCTAAAGAAAACCGTTTATTATTTTGTCAGTGGATTGTAGATTTGAGACTTCCAGATGGCTGTGCTTCCAATTTGGGTAGATGTGTAAAGAATGGTCATATTACTGGATTGAAAAGTCATGATTGTCATGTTATAATGGAGAGACTTCTACCCATTGGATTAAGAGGTCTGTTGAATTCTGTGATTTGGGATTCCATAACAGACATGTCTCATTTTTTTCGGGAAATTTGTGCGGCTACGGCAGATTATGATGCTCTAGGCAAACTTGAAAAAGATGTTGTTGTAATTATATGTAAACTGGAAAAAATATTTCCGCCGTCTTTCTTCGACTCAATGGAACATTTGATGTTACATTTTCCATATGAAGCCAAATGTGGAGGTCCGGTACAGTTTCGATGGATGTACCCATTTGAAAGATGCATGCAAAAATTGAAAAGAAAAGTACGCAACAAAGCATCTGTTGAAGGATCTATTGCAGAAGCTTATTTTCAAGAGGAAATATCTTTTTTCTGCTCCCATTATTTTGAATCTGAGTATCCTTCAAAACACAACCGAATGGGACGGAATGAGAGGAATATTGATGAAATCGACAATCAATTATCTGTTTTCAACCAGTCAGAGCTTGGTTTTGGTGGAGTTTCTGAACGCTGGCTTTCAGATGATGAACATCATAGAGCTCATACGTATGTTCTGCTCAACTGTGAATAGATGACATCAGTTGTACTGTAAGTGTTTATATCACTTATTCTATCATTTATGTTACAGTAAATAACTTTGGTTTTTATAGGTTGTATGATAATCATATCAAGAAACAAATTCCACAAATTACAGCAGCTGCTCTCGAAGAACGTCGACTGAAAAATTTCTCTCAGTGGTTTCAAAAACTGGTAACATAAATTCTTTATCATTTAGAAACTCATTCAATGTATAGTTTACTATATTGATAATTATTTCACAAATCTTCAGGTGTCTCGACATGCTGATAAAATTGACAAACAGCTGTGTGTATTGAGTAACCCACCTTCCAAACTTGTTAAAACTTATAATGCATATGTGGTGAATGGATTTCGATTCCACACACATGCATATGGGGAATCGAAAAAAACAATGAACAGTGGAGTTAGCTTGAGAGGATCTCATCATCGAGAAAATGAAGTTGACTTTTATGGCATACTTGATGAAATCATTGAACTCTGTTATCTTGGACAACATTACATAACCATGTTCAAATGTCGGTGGTTGGATACAGAGAGAGGCGTGCGTGTTCATCCGACTCAAGGAATCATCGATATTAAATGTAAAAGTGTTCTCGCAGTAAATGAACCATTCTTATTGGCTCAACAGGCATATCAAGTTTATTATGCAAAGTACTGTGCAACATCAAGAGACTTGACTGATTGGTGGAGTGTAATAAAAATCAAAATTCGAGACAATCAGTTTAGTCAAAGTGAATGTGCTTTCACTGATGTGCAAAGAATTGAAGTTTTTCAAGAGAGTACTCAAAATCAATCTTTTTTACAAAGAGATATGAGTATCGATGACGACACCCCACATTTAAGAGTCGGTGATGACGATGATGTTAATGATGTCACACATGAATTTGAAATGGTAAGAGATGAAGCAACTGCAACTCGAATGGATATCGATGATGTTGAGGAGGAATATGAAGATGACATTGACATATATGAAGATGATGATGAAGATGAACACTTATAGAATTCCATGGTATTTATATACAATCATAATATGTATATATGTATATATAATAGTAATTATCAATTATTTGCTAATATTAACATTTTCTGTTTCAGATGGACGAGGCCTCATTTCGTGAGTTGGCGGAGGCTGACCTGCCTTTCGATGCGGATGAGTTGCTGGCAGATGACCCTCAGCCTGCAGGCGCTCCAGGGAGTACGCGGAGGGGGCGCGGTCTTGCACGATTGATGATTCCTGACCCCGTCCCCGAGCGACGTCCACGTCTTGGGTTTGATCCGCACACCCGGAGGTGTGATAACCTGTGTCATAACCTGTGAATTTGACTAAGATTTCATTAATCTATTCACATAATAAATGTTTATTATTTTTTTAGTTTTTCGCATATAGCAGTCGGACAGGGCAGCGCTATTTTGCGCAACTATTTCTCTCAGCCGTGGACCACATGGGAGCAGATTCCCATTGATGTGCAGCAGGCCATGTTCGGCCATTGGTTGGTACGTACGTAAATAAATAATTTTTATTTTGAAAATTATTTCATTTCTAACTTGATATTTTGAATTATTTGTAGGGTTTATGGTATCCGATCGAGGATACCATGCGTGACGCCATCCACGAGGCATGGGAGGTGGCCATGCGTGATCGCCTTCGTCAGTTTTTGCACAATTTAAGAAAAGCTGCGATGAAGAAAGTAGGAGTGTCAGATTTTGATGAGTCATGTAGAGCACACCGACCAGAGTACATTTCATCCCATGTATGGGATGGATTATGTGCTCACTGGTTGAGTGGTGCCTTTCAGAGGAGATCATCAGTGGGGAGGCAGAATCGGGGGAGGCAGGAGGTGACTCATCGAGCTGGGAGTCGTTCTTTCAGTACTCATAGACAGCATCTGGTACGTACATTATTTATAAATATTTTATATAACTATAAATATTGACAGTTTATTTTTTATTCTTATAGGCTGTCGAGCACCCCGATATTACAGAGTACGACGTATATCGGAGGATGTATAGTGATCCTGCTACTGGGGAGCTCAGAGGTGATCGTCAGCATCACATCGTGGTCAGTATTATTTGTTTTCAAGTTTAAAAATTAACTGCATATAATATATTCACAATTTTAATTTTAAATTGCAACTATAGGAGTCATATGAGGCTGCAGCGGCATAGGCCCGGTCTGAGAGTCAGGCCGAGTCATCAGATCAGACCACTGCCCGTCAGTTTGATGAGGCGGCATGGATGCAGGCCACCCAGTATGCCTTCGAGAAGGGCCGGGTAGTTGGTATCAGCTCTCGACTCACTCCCGGAGATTATTATGGCAGTGATGCGATGTCGGCGTCCAGCTCGAGAGGAGCTCGTGCATCTTCTTCTACACAGTATGAGGAGCAGTTGCGATCTCAGACTGCACAGATAGAGAGTCTCCGACAGGAGCAGGAGCAGATGCGTCAGCAGCATGAGGAGGAGCGTCGACGCCAGCAGCAGCTGTACGAGGAGCAGACGAGTCGGTGGCAGCAGCAGCATCAGGAGCAGATGGAGTACAAACGCCGACTCACTCATGCTTTAGGGATGGAGTTTCCTCCACCACCATCTGCAGATCCCCCATCTCCCCCCCTCCCCCCCCCTCCTACAGATTAGAGTTTGTATTTCTGTTATAAAATTTGTGAAATCAAAATATATTTTTTTTCTATTCGTAGTTTCTGTCTCATTATAAAATATTAATAATATTATATTTTTAAATAACAATATTAATATGAATAATAATAATATTTATATTTTATAATATTAAATTTTATATATATATTAAAATTTTATTTATATAATAAAATTTTATATATATATTAAAATTTTATAATATTATAATTTAATTATTTTTCTGTAATACTTGAATTATTTTAATATTTGAATGTAAAATAATTCTATTATTTTTATATTAATTAAAATAACTTATTAATATTTTTTTTATTTATGAATTATAATTATAATATTATTATATTAATTAAATTATTTATTAATATTCTATTATTTTTATTTTTGAATTATAATTCTACTATTATTATAGTAATTAAAATAATTTATTATTTTCATTTGTAAATTATAATTCTATTATTATATTAATTAAAATAATTTATTAATAATTTATTTTTTTTATTTTTTTTATAGTATTTGCGACGGGATACTATGCCCGTCGCAAATACTAGTATTATTAATAGTTTTTTATTTTTTTTTAAAGGAGTATTTGCGACGGGTCCCGTCGCAAATACTAGTATTATTAATTTTTTTTATTTTTTTTAAAAAGAGTTTTTGCGACGGAACCGTCACAATAACTGTTTAAAAAGTTTTTTACAAAAATACGGAATACTATTTGCGACGGGGAGAATGCCCGTCGTAAAAAAAGGCTTTAGCGACGGTCCCGTCGCAAATAAGTTTAGTTGCGACGGCGTTTTCAGCAACGGGCTATTTGCGACGGGACCCCGTCGCAAATACCTGCTTTTCTAGTAGTGGCCCATGAGGGGAACCAATTGGGGTGAATCATGAAAATATCACCCCCTAAATGTGGTTTATTAGACTTAGACCATGGATTTGAGGCCTGTTAAGCACCCCTAAATAAAACCATCTTCCTACCCACCAAACTCTAAGTGTTAACCACTAGAGTTTTTGTGGTCATATTACTATGAAATTCATTTTCAAACAATGACTGAGCACAAAAATTCCTCCTCTTCTCATTCTATAACTTCCAATCACCATAAAAATAAAGTAAAATAAACTCATAAACACTAATACTGATTCTAAAATATACCCAAAATATCCAAGGCAATTACAGAACCTTGAGAGAAAACTATTTGAATGAAGAGTATAGGATTATATATAGGAATTGAAGGAACAACGTGACCATTATATGATTTCTTTTTCACGGGGGTAATGTAATCATTGAGGTAAGGTAGTTATTGGGGGAAATGTGTTCATAATGGGTAACTTTTTTAGTAGTTATAAATGTAAATGTATACTATTGAATTAATTAAAAGTATAATATTATAATTTTATAAAATAATTTATAAAATAAATTGTATAAAGTTATAATTCATGTTACTAAAATAAATTATAATGATTAAATTATTTTTATAATGTATTTTAACTCTATTTTTAATTCCCTTGAATTTTTAGAAGTTATTTTAATAAAATGGTTTTAATTTCTTGAATAGTAATATCTAAATTAGGTATGGGTGAATCATAAACCATAAAATAATAAGGTTTTTAGAAATATTATTGAATAGTGTTTGATGTTTTTTGAATTTATATGAATATTATAATACCCAAATTACTATTAAATCATAATTAAAATACAATTGAATTATAAAAATGGTCATTATTAATAGTCCTAGACCAAAAATAATTGTTTATTTTTTTTATTCCAAAATATTCATTTGATGAGCATATAAATAACCCTCTTCACCACTCGTTCTCAGTCACTTACAAAAATTATTCCCTTGATTAAGTGGTTTCAAATATATTTTACTAAACTCAACCAAATATATTCTTCTATTACTATTATTCATACTAAGGATGTTCGACTCTCATAATAACTCATTCATCTGAATTAATAGTAACCTAGTAGAGGAGAGATACCAAATAAAATGTAATAGTATCTTATATAAATTATTTCATTTCAATTATTATTATAGACTTTATAAATCCAATAAGTCAAAATAAAAATATAAAATATATATTATGAGGATTCTTTAATATGATTATAAACTCTAAATTAAATATTTTTAATCTTAATTTTGTTTTTTTATTATCCATTCTGTGGACGATTTTAACCACCAACATGGATGATGTTATTCCACATCTATCATCATCATTTATTGATAGTTCTAATTAGTTTATATATGGTTAAATATAAAGTTAATTAAAATTGTATGTTATTACTAAAATTTTGTGATTATAAAATTAATAAAAAAATAATTTTATTAAAAAAATTCTTTATAAATAGTTAAACCACCTAAATGCAATTTTTTCATAATAGTTATTTTTGGATCTTTAATAATACCTATTATAGGAAATTTATGGAACTCTTAAAATTATAAATCTTATGGACATATTACATTATAAATTGTAGCATCCTTGAACTCTTATAAAAATATTGATGAAAGATACCATCATATTGAAGAAACAATGGAACCATTGGAAATCATATCTTTGAACAACCCACATGAATAATCCATAATAAATAAATAATAAATGATTATAAATTAATAATAACAACTAAAATAAACATAAATACTATTTTTAAATAATTAATTAATAAAAAAATTGTTATACCATAAGTTAAATGTTTTACCTAAACGAGTCGAGACATGAGGTAAGGATTTTCCTTATAATCGTATTCTTCATTCCTTACGTACTTTATATATTACTCTTGGAAGACTCTTTGTTTCTTATGTGGTTTATTTGTTTTATACATTTAATTTCACTTATCTCTTATCTATTTTTCTGTTAGGGACTTGAATGATTCTTCCCTAATCCATTTTTTGATTATTTTCTATGATGTTTATGTGTAACTTGATTATTTTTAATGGGTTATCAAGTTATCCATTTATATTTGATGCATGATCATTTTATTTTACATTATTTAAATGTAACTCACGTATAAATATAAATGTTATGATACTATTGGTGAGCCTGAAATTATACAACCCCCAATGCATTAATTAATGTTTATATCTCATGAGATGTTATGTATCGTGCATATGAAATTTTCCTAGTTAACTATATTATGAAATCTTTGATATCAGTATTAACTTATACTTATGATGATATGTTTTATGTATTTTATACATCTTTATGCCATGATAATATTTTATTACATGTGTTTCCCATATGTTATAAACTCATGACATACTCAATAATCTCATGATATCTCATTTTGATTGTTTTGATCATATTTATTTTTTATTATCCTCTCACTAGGATATTAACTCACCATTTCTGTTGATATATGTCCCTAGGGGTTCACATTCAATATGAAGAGTATGATAGATTATAAGAAGATGATTATTAATACTAAGATTATATTTCATCATGATGAAAAAAATGTATGTTTATAATCAAAAAAGACATTAATCTTTTAAGTTTAAGGGTTTATATTTGTGCATAACTTCCTATGATTGTTATGTGAAAAATATTGAAATATGTTTTACGAGTTATGACCTATTATAGTTGGTATCTTAGTAATATTTGGTTATTTTGGGGACTATAAAAGGTATTATAATAGAAAATACATTTAAAAGAAATATAATTTGATTGAAATATGTCTTAAGTTACTATATATTAGTAATTTAAAGATTAAATATTTTAAATGAAAAATATTTCATACACATGGGTATTTAATTGTATCATTTATTATATTAGTTTCCCATTAATTGTTTTTAATTTTAATAAATGGATGGAAACCTAATAATTCTTGTTAACAATTGATGTTATGGAAAATTTGTAATGGACTATGAATTTTTTTACCTTTACTTTTCTATTTTGTGAGTTAGAGGTGTTCGGAGGAGGCTAAAAGAGGTTTCAGTAGAGTTTTGAGCTATAATTATGCTTTATTAGGTAGTTCATAACATTAGTATATATTAATTTCATGATAAATTTATTCATTTCAAGGGGTTTTTGATTCATGTCTTGAGTTTTGGATGGGGATTATATGGTAAATTAAATCACGATGTGAAAGGGAAATTCATGACATGAATTAAATTGAGACTAAGGTGCCATGAAAAATTATGAATGTTTATCAGGTTTTTATTTTGAGGAGTTTATGGCTTAAAATATATTCACGACTTGAAATGGTGGGCCTTATGAAAACTCATCATGTCAATATGTGAATCACAATGTGAATGAAAAGAGTACCATATTATTGACAAATATTAGGGATCATCATGGTTCTTATATTCTTCTATCATTTCTTTTAAACCATGGGAAAAATATAGGCATTTTTTGAGGATCTTCCAACCCCTTTCCTCTTGATTTTACCCTTGGATTATAAAGGTTGATTATTGACAATATGAGGTGAGTTCTTTAATTTATCCCTTTGCTTCCTTTGTTCTTCTTTTTAGGATTCATAGTGGTGATAATATTTCGATCATGGTGATTTAGGGCTAGGATTTTGATGATCCCTTACTATAGTTTGGGTTGATTCTAGGTTTCCTTGTGTATTTTTTCTCTCCTGATTGTTTCTCCTTCACATTGTTGTGCATGGTGAATCAGAAAGATTCTTTGAGGTATGGGATCCTTGTTTTCTCCCTATTTATGTGCATGTGTGGGGATTACATGATTTTTCCTTCTAATGGATGGATATTAAGTGTCAACTTAATATATATAATGAATTTTATTAATCTAAAATTTATGGGAGTGGGAATAAATTGCATGATTTTCTACTTTGATGATATTGTTAATGAGTTTATACAAATATGTTTATACTTCAGATAATAATGGTTTTTTTAGCGTTTCTTGTGTTTTAGTTGATATGTATTTGAGACCATTATTATGTTGTTTGTTTTATTTCACCCTAAAAAGGCTAAAAATGTATATATGTCTTAGGAATTTGCTTCCTATTTAAATCTAGGACATGTGTGATAATTCATATTAAAAATAATTAAGTAAAGCAATGTAATCTCTTGAACCTAAATTGTAGAAGCCATGATGTGATGATATGTGTGGTTGTACTTTTTGTATTTCCCTGTGTGATGTGGTATGTTGTGCAGTGATGGTGGTGTCTAGTTGGATTTTGAAATTTGTGGGAAAATGATGTGTTGGTTGGTTGACATGAGATGTTATATGAGTAGTTATGCGATGGTAGCGATGTGTGGTGGTTGATATGGGTGGTTATTGTGGTGATATGACTTGGATGATGTGGTGTTGTAGTGATATTTGATGTTATATGGGTAAGTAGTTTTGTGATGTGGTTATGTTATTTTCTCGATTATACATGGAAAAATGTGGGTATAGGCACCCTCTATACCCACAGTTTTCCCAAAACCTTGGGTATTGGTATATTATGGGAGCCTATACCCATGGTTTTCCCTTAACCATGGGTATAGGTTTCTTATGAAGACCTATACCCATGGTTATGCCTCAACTGTGGGTATAGGGTTGATTTTTGAGACCTATACCCATGGTTTTTATAGAATAGTGGGTATAGGGTTGTTTTTTGGGGACCTATACCCACGGTTTTCATAAAAACCATGGGTATATGTGACATCCATACCCATGGTTTTTATGAACCCTGGGTATAGGGTTCCTTATGTTTTTCATGTGAAAAATATATATAATATAATATCTATATTTATAAAAAAATCACATAGATTTGTTAAAAATGGGATTCATATTATAATTTTTGGTCATGGGTTTTAAACTCTATATGGGTTTTTTTGTATACGAACAATTGTAATTAATATATTTTAATAAATGTTTACATATATATAAATGTATGTTCCATAGCTTCGGTGGTGGGGCATTGTTTATGTTTAAAGTAAGTAAATGGATTGATACTCAACGGTGTCTTTTTTATATAATATCACTTGTAATATTAATATATATAATAAATATGGGTTATATAAAACACAAAAGTGAAGTAGATTGATTGAAGATATGTTGGGATTTTCAAGGGAAGGTCGCAGGATTGAACCTTTCCTAGTGTTTTTTAATATCGAACATTCAACATAAATAATGATATCTTATAGATCTATAAAGTTTCCCCAATATGGGTGTAACTATGATACCCATGATCCAGAGTTGTAAACAATTGTGTTTGTGCAGAATTTGTGGTTGCATTACCTCATTACTAAGAACTTTGTGGTTTTTAAGGACTATAAGAGCCTGAAATATGTCTTATCTCAGTGGGATTTGAATATATGCCAGTGTAGGTGGATGTAGTTTCTTCTATATTATGATTTTTAAATATCTTACACTATAGGAAATTGGAATTTTTTTGTAGATAAACTAAGTTATAAGTATCAAGGAGATGTGGTTTGGGAATCTATAGATGTTTGGAAATGGATGAGGTCTTGAATTGATGCATCTTGACATGGGGGGATCAACGGTCTCAGTTTTATTTATAATATGATTGTTGAGTCATCATTAATTTAGTAGGTATAGTATTATTATTTGGTATACTCAAATATATAGGTTATGTGTGCATGTATTAACATCTTGATGTTCCATAGGAATGGTCGAAGGATGGTAAGAATTGGATATTGTTCCAAGGGACGCTTTTTGATCCATTGGAAATGTGAGAGGGAGTTATTTTTTAGTTTTTCATATCACCTATAATAGTATATTCTTGCATGAACAAGTTTTATCATGGATTGAAGATATATCTTTGGTGGTTAGGGATGAAACGATCAATGGCAGTGTTTGTGGAGAGGTGTCTAGTTTTTCAGCAAGTGAAGGCAGAAAAACATGTTTCTAGAGGTTTGTTGAAACCCTTTGATATTCTTGAGTGGAAATGGATGGAAATATAAATAGATTTCATCACTGGTATACCCCAATATTGAGGATTATGTGATTTAATTTTGGTGACAGTGGATCAACTAATGAAGTCATATCATTTTTCAGAGATCTGTGAATCGAGTGTTGTGGATGTCTTGGTAAGGAAGTATGTGGATTATGCGGTTAGGATTTACAAGGTACTGCGTACTATAATCTTTTATTAGGATCCTCATTTTTTTCTTATGAGTCCATAGGGGATTGAAGCATGCCTTTGGCTTCCAGTTTCACCTTATCACTACTTTCCACCATAAAAAAGATAGGCAGATAGAGTGGAAAATCCAAATACTAGAGGATATATTGTGAGATTGATTCTTGGATTTTAGAATATCTTAGGTAAATCACATTCCTTAGGTTGAGTTCTCTGAAAAAATATCTATTATTCATCCATTTTCATGGATCTGTTTTAGGTATTTCATAGGTGGTCGTGTCATTATATATTTTATTGGATAGAACTTGGGGACTCATCAGTTTTTAGTCCCGATGTGGGGAAAAGAATGACTTAGAAGATCTAGTAGGTCCAGGAAAAGATGAGGTTGGTTCATAACTATCATAAGTCCTATAATGATCATAGGTGGATTCCCTTCGATTTTGAGGTTGTAAAACACGTGTTCTTGAGGGTTTCCCCTCATCGGGGGTGGTGGAGTTTTAGAAGATGGAGTAAGATTTCTCCCCAGTTTGTCACAACCTGACCTTAATTTATTATTTATTCTTTTATTATATTTAGCCTCTTTCATGAATTTTGGTCCATACTAGGTTAAAATTTTAAATTTTTTTATTTTCAACATAGATGCACAGTTAGTATAAATTGTGGGAAAATTGTGCAACTGTATTTATAATCTTTAAAGAGATGATTTAATGGACAATGCATGGTTTCCCTAATAATGAAGCCTGATCATTAAGGGTTCTCCAATACATCAAATGTGTTGTTCAATGTTAGGGAACAGTTTGTAAAACTATGTGGCTAAATTGTGTGTTTTAGTGGATCTTTAAAAATGATATTTTTCATTTTTACCCCCAATTCCCCCCCCCCAAATCACCCAAATCCTCTCCCCCTCCTATTTTATCCCCATGCCTAGCCACGATCTCCTATGTACACATGACACCCTTCCCTCTGGTCCCTCTCCTTGGATAATTTTCCTCCCATTTTTTATTATGATCTTCACTATGTAGGGTCTCTCCTTCTATGCTCTCCTTTATTTCCTTTTTCTTCTTTCTTTTTTCCACTCCCTTCTAGTACATGTGACCTTGTAAAACCCTAACCCTATTTGGGTTTTTTTTTGCCTGTTTTTGGTCCCTAGGGATCCTGAGGTTTTTTTTTTGACCGGTTCATATGAAATTCATCAAATATGATGGATTCTACTCCATTTAAGGTAATTTTTGGAATATTATTCATTTTTTACTCAAATTTATTTGGGGAATTTGGGGTTTTTAGGTGTATATTTATCTTTTAGGGAATATTGGACCACATCGAGGTGGGATAGCACCTCCATTTTCAAAGGAAATGAATTTAAGTTACATTACCCTATGTCTAAGACTTTGAATTGAAAGATGGGATTATTTAATTGTTTTAATTCATGTTTTCATTATTATATAAAGTAAATGTATTCATGAAAATGTTTATGATAGTTGAAAGTGTATTCACCCTTGTTTTCCATATTCTATCATAGCTTCTGTCATGGGTTTCTCTTACTAAATCATATTTTCAATCATGCCTTGAAATATCCAGAGTTCTAAGTTATTTATTAGTTTTTGAAATGATTTCTACCATGTGAAATTGGAAATTCCCAATTATGTTTTTCTATTTCGATCAATTTTCCATAATGTTCCAATGGAATGTTTGGTTTCCTAATACTCATCTAAGATATTTCTAATATTTTAATTCATTAAATGTAACTTATACACATATACATGTATAGATACATATACAGGTTATCGCTTTATACATATTCACTCATGGATATGGGAACATGTACATTATTACATGGGGTATTTATATATATTTATTAAAGTGTATGTGTGTTTAAGTGTGAATTTTGGTATGGAAAATGAAATCCTTGGGGAAAAACTAGTTTTAAAAATTAGTTTTGTTTCCATTTTATTTAATGAGGAATGGTTGGCACTTTGAGGTACTTTATTGAAAATGGAAACCCCTATTAAATAATTCCCCTTAATTGTGTAATTATGATGGGCGTTGAATGGTGGAATGTATGAGGTAATCTTTGTAAGTGGGTTTATGAATTTTTTGTGTATCATAGAAAGGGGAAAGTTGTTGTTCTTAAAATGGAGTTCAGAGGTGAAAACGTTAATGGTTCATTTTAGTGAAAAAAATTGATATGTATTTATATGATAGTTTGATAAAAAAAACTTTCATTTTTACATCATGGGAAGCCTTGGGTAGTTAGGAGGCAGTTCTAGGTACACATGTTACACAAGTTTAGTATTATGCTCTTACTAGTGGCCCTAAGTTAGATCACTTAACTATTTATGGAATTTTTCCCTAAATAAAACCTTTGAGGGTGACATTGATTATTGGGGTGGTGAGGAGTGTTGGTATTTGTTGGTGGTGTAAATTTATTATAATAATGTTGATATCACTGTCTTAGATCATCTTGACTATCTCCTAATTTCCTATGATAATTGTTTTGCATGTATGCTACTTTCCTCTACTTTGATCCACTTCTTATAAATTAATTTCCACTATTATGTTTCCCATTGAGACTATTTTTTGGCACATGTTTCTGCTTACAAATGGTTTATTGGAAATTTTTAATTATTTAGAAACTATTTTTGAAAATAAAAAAGGAAATGGGTTTTCATAGGGGATAACACAAATCCAAACATAGTGGTAAAGTTTCAAACTGAAACCTAAATCCATAGAATCTTCCATGAATATAATAATGAAAAATTAATGATGTTCCTCATTCCCTACCAATCTGGCTCATCCACATAGGTTTTATGTAGATTTCTAATAAGTAACTGAATGACTCCTTGTATGATTTCTATGAGCTGCATGAATCTCCCAACGCCTAAGAATGATATCTATTTATCCATGGTTCTATAAAACATTTCATTAAAGGATAAATATAATCAAAAAGTAATGTTTTTCTACTTTAAGGTGTACTAATAGAATTCACATAATTTTTATCAAATTTCTTGTGGATTAAACCACTTAATTAGTCATTACAAAATTAAAAACATTTTTCTAATATTCATAAGACATTTATAAAATTTTATCTAATATTTAAACCTTTTGAAATATTAATTTAATCATTACAATGATTTTTTAACATTTAAAAAATCATGAAAGACATTCAAACTCCACATAATTTTAATCAAATCAAATATAACCTATTATGATAGTATTTTGTGATTGATTGAAATGAGCCCCACATGTTATCCCATAATGTGCATAGATATGTACGATCCACCATAGAATAGTGTCTTACACGATTCCATGGTGCAAATAAGAATAGAAAATAGCATGGACTAAACCACCACATCATGGACAATCCCATTAGTTCATATTTACATAAATCTCCCACTTTCAAAAAATACTCAAAGTCATCAAACACTTTCACCTTATGTCACACCACATTCAACAAATTTTGAAACTATATCCAAAAATACTTTTAAAAAAATAATCATAAAATTTAACCACATATTCCATCATATAGAAAAACTTATGAAAACACTCCAAATATTCTTATAGATATCCTCTAAAACACTTTTTAGGTAACTCTTAAATTTCCATAAACTTAGTTCATATTTATATAAACATGAAGTAAAACACCCAAGACCTTTAAATCATTGATAACATTTATATATTTCTAAATCTATAAATATAAATAATTATAATCCTCTAAAAAGTGTTGATACTCAAGATATAATGGTATTTAGATTTATATCTATCACACACATTGTTTTCAATGTTCACCATGCCCCTTGGTAATTTTGATCTCTGGAGTAGGCTTACTTTCCAAAGGTAGGGTTCACTATGATATGCTACTAAAAAGTTGGTTCATGCATTGGATCGATAGGATGGAAGGTATGGCTCATACACACCTTTAGGAGGGAAATTATTACTTAATCCAATACTATCCTATATATTTTAGACATGTTCATGAATCATTACCAGTATAATAGGTAACATTATTAGTTACCCCAATAAAATGACCAATTGAAAACATGAATTACTGAGAACACAAGTATGCATAATATGTTCTCTATATGTCCCCTTTCAGAGTTATTTTTATTATTTTATGGTTTAAACCCACACAACTAGTCAAACTAGAATTTATCATCATCTAGGGATATGGTGGGTGTCATAATATTGGGATATGTCCCATAAAAGGGGATTCTTATATATCCATGTTAAGGGAATCAGAACCCATGTAGTTCAATGCCACTTAATAGGTCACTTAATACCTTTTATGGTCATGTGTAAAGGTCCTATGTGGTTTATTTTAAGGTCATATGACTAGGAAAAGTGAATTTTATTTTAATTTTGTTCACCGAAGACTGATTCCTAATAGTTTAAAGTCATATGGAGTGGAATTCTAGGTGAAATGTACCTAGAAATGGTTATTTTGGGACTTTCAAATGAGATGACCTTTCCAGTTGACCCTTAAAGGTAATATATCCTAATAAGGATGGGTGGGTTTCAAAGATAATATGGACCTAGTGAGTTGTTTTAATCATAGTAATATGCCCGAATAAGTAGGGTATGGTTGGTCTCAT
This sequence comes from Viscum album, assembly GCA_963277665.1. Lineage (NCBI taxonomy): Eukaryota > Viridiplantae > Streptophyta > Magnoliopsida > Santalales > Viscaceae > Viscum > Viscum album. Next base: position 1,079,158,182 of record OY728150.1, read on the forward strand.
AGGGAATATAACCCAATAAGAATGGTGTTTCACAAGGAATATAGGCCTAGTGAGGGTGGTTTGGATCATAGGAATATGAACCACTTACTGGGGGATATGATCACATTCATAATATGTACCAATAATAATGGTTCATATGGAATATAGCTCAAGTAAATGAATAGATCAATATCATGGGGAATATGGCATGGCGAGAGGGTTATTAAATGATGGTGATTATGGGTTTGAACCTTGAGGAGGCACCATGAATTTCATATTATAATAGGAATCAAAACTGATGTAGTTTTAGGTGCATAATTTAAGTTTATATGATGGTATCAATCCATGAATTTAAATATAATACAGTAAGGATGTTGGTTATGCCTTACACCAAATATTAGTAATCTCATCTCATTCATGGGGGGAAGTAAGGGGTATGTGTGTGTGAGGTTTAAGTAATATGTTTCTTGTCTATATGTCCACTTCACATCCACTAGTGGGAAAGGATGGATGACTAAACACATAGGGAATGTGGCTTCATGTGAAGAATGATAAAGGGATTACACCAAGTGTAATTACCATTGGATTACAAGGATGATTGAGTGGACTGATTATAAGATCATCAATGCGCATGTGGTGGGGATTACTCCTAATAGTAAGCCCATCTGGCACATGACTCATTGAGTGGACCAAAGGTCATGCAGCTTAAGACTTCAACAACCTTAATAGATATCCATATCTTGGTAGGGTCCCACTAGTATTCTCATGGTCATAACCATAATTATTAATTGGATACATAATTTTGATCACCCTGAGGATCCTATGGGTCTATAGGGAAAACCTAGGAGGGTACCATTATCAAGGGAATACATGATCTGAAAGGTGAAAACTAATGGTCATGATAACTTGATCCTGAAATTTTGAGATTTTTTAAGGAATATTTGATATATATGGGTCCCAAGGTGGGTTTCCTAGGAAAAAATAGGCTCTACCATGAGGATAGGGTGGATATGGTGCCTTAGTATAGGATCTTAGGAAGGGGTATATCTAGGTGCAGGTTTAGGTAAATAGGTTCACCCTATTAGGGGACTGTACAAAGAGTTAATCTTTGTTTTAAGGGAATGTTAAAGGGACCATCATGGTTATAAGATAAAAAATTATTTTCCCAGGTTTGGGAGTAGGGTGAAGGGTTTTCCTATGTTTGAGGGAGGGGAAATAGAATTATCCTAGTTATAAGGTTGGGAAAAATTCACCCAAGTTTGGGATCAGGGTGAATTTATCACCTAGTTTTGAGTGTAGGGTGAAGGTTTCACCCAGGTTTAGGAGAAGGGTGAAGGGTTCTCCCATGTTTTATGGTAGGGTGAAGGGTTTTCTCTAATTTCAAGTTAGGGATAATTCTCCCTTGTGGGATATTTTGGAGGGGGTGGATGAATTTTTCATTGATAATATAACACCTTAACTCTAGTAAACCATATTTGGTGGTAATTTTACTATATTGGCGCAAAATAAAAGGGATCTCATCCTGATGTATCAAATAGTTTATTAGTCTTGGGAGACTATAAACATATATGATTCCCATATTACATCAAAAATCATGAAATAAAACATAAAAATTATTTTGATAAATTTATTATTTATTCTATTAATTCCATGAATTCATTCATATATCCCTTTTTGGTATCCTAAGTAAAGGAAAAAATAATAAAGGGTGATCTTAGATGCTGAGTAATGTGAGGCATACAATAAAAGATATCATAAAATAAATAAATAATGAATAATATGGAAGAGTTAAATAATAATAAAATATTCCATATGACTAATATCATAAATGGGGACTAAATCTATGGATAAAATAACAATATAGATAATCACATTGAGAATAATAAATAGTTTCATAATGATATAATGTGTGATGTTGGGCATATTAAACTTACCATCGAGGCCTTGTTCCAAGACATCATAAATATACAGTCAAGGCCTCATTCCAAGACATCATACATAAATGGAAAATCATATGCCAAATACCCAAACACATTTGTCTCATGAGGCATACCAATTCATCAAAGGTATAATGGGATACACCTGTCACATATTAAGTCTAATTCATTCATCATATGAAAGGGTTGAATAGTAATTCAATACATAATCAATGTAAATATTTGTATTGAAAAACTTATAAATGAAATATTAATATTTTACTCAATAAATACAAATTACATAATCGTAATACATCTAGATTAATATTAAAGATGTTATCAATATAATATATCCCTAGTAAAGTATTATATTCACCAAATAATGTTGACATAGATGAAAGTACTTTAAAAAAGATATCTAGAATATTTCTTAAAGAAAATACCCTTTTCATTTTGAAATATCTTATAGTAAAATATAAAAATTTACAAAAAATATAATTAAAAACATTTTCATTGAAAAATAACCATATAAACGTGTAAATTAATCTTCAAATCTAGGATTAGCCATTATGGGGGTAAAAAATTTTGTGCGTTGAATGTTAAAACAAATATTATGTTCACGCTTTGATAAAAAGTTCCTTGTTTAAAAATAGATAAGAAGACTCATTTTAAACCATTTTATATAAATTAAAACATGTATAAAATTTCTTTAATTAATAATTTTTTAATATTAAAATCATTCTTAAAAACATTTTAAAGAAAATATGGACATATAAGAAAAATATTCTTGGCCGAATATAAAATAACTGTCAGTTTTCCTTAAAAAACCCTTTTTTTTAGTGACAATAAAGATAAAAATGGTAATAATAGTTAAAAATATTAGAAAAATATATATTATAATAAAACATATGATTTTTAAGGTATAAATATCATATTATTCCTCTAATGGAAACATAACTTAAACAATCCCGAATAAGGATGATATTGTAAAATAAACCCTTCTCTCAGGTCTGACTTACTTTGTAAGTACTTTTAGCCTCCTGTGTAATAAATTTAAATTTATTATAATTTATACTAGAACCATATACATACTTATAATGTCATATATTATTTTCTTATAACATTTCAATACCTATTTATTAGTAATTCCTTATTAAAATCATCATCTCTGGGTGTTAACTGTTTCATTTTTCATGTAACTTTTAGTTCGGTAGTTTTGATCTTTACATATTTCTCAAAGTTACATCATATAAGTAATATTAATCATGATATAAATATCATATATATTCTTTATATATATATATATATATAATCATCCTTGAAATACATACATGAAAAAGAATCAAGTCGCTTCATGGTGGTGGTAGTCCACATGTACGCACAAGCGACATTATCATTTTTAATGAGTGGAAGGGTAAGAAGTTAAATGATATATTATATTTATAAAATCATAATTTTTTCATAAATATCATATATATTCATTATTTCCATCTTTATAATCACCCATGAATATTGATGCTGAAAATCAAATTGCTCGGCTACATGGAGATGTAAAGTTGTACGTACACACGAGAAATGTTTTCATTTTCCATAGGATGGAGAGAAGATTAATATGGGTTGTTACACCATAATAATAATATTTCAATATATTTAAGATATTTAAGTTATTATATGATCATTTTTAGAGATTATTTGAAGTAGGTGGAAGAGGAAATAAAATGTAAACACTTGGTTAAAAATTATACATCTTTATTGAGAAACCTCTTTTTTCTTACCCATTAAGCCTTGAAAGGATGGAATTTAGGAAAGACAAAAAGTTTTAGGAAGTTTATAAGTAATATAATATGGTATTAGGTAAGGTATTATCTGAGATATAGTGCTCATCATTGTGAATAAAGGAGGAGATGAGGTGTCCTTTTATAAGTGAGAGAAAGGACACCCATGGAATTACTTAAAAGATTAAATACTGTATATATAATAATCATGTATAATGGAACCAAGGAATTCCATATTTTAATATAATGTGTGATAGGGTAGAATTAAACTTATCCAATCACATTTATACAATTTTTGGACACATTTTAAGCCCGATATCTGAGTTAAACTACATTAAATTCATTTTAACCATAACAATGATAACTTAAATTTTTACCATGATAAAATAATTATATGACCAAAAATAAAATGGTAATTGTAAAAAATCGTAAATTATAATTAAAAATTTTTAATCCAATTTATCAGATTCAATTTCTATAGGTTTCAAAACACATGAAATAATGGTTTTCTAGAAAATACCCAATTTAAGATTAAAAATCATTTCACCTTGAAATAAAGTAATAAGTTGGTTTACATGATTTTTTTGGTTAAATAATAATAAAAAAAAATTATACTTTTAGATCAATCCAAAACCTAATATAATCTTTCAACCATAGTATTAAATGTAAAACTGAAAAATAGTTTTTAATTTGAATAAAATACAACTTATCTTTACAAAAGTAAATCTTGGGTTCCTAATTTCAAAATAATGTTTTAAAATAAATTATTTAACTCCTTAAACATATATTTTTTCAAAAAATAATAATTTAATAGGATAAAGGAAAGTGATTTTAAATCATTAACTCATAGTTTTTTGTAACGTCTCGGGTTTTTGAATCGGGTCGAAAACCTCTCCCGTTTTTAATTTTTGAATTAATGGGTATATCAATTTCATTTTCAAGCTTAAAAACACAATTATGAGCTTTAAATCAACCCAATATAATTTTTTTGTATGGGTTTAGTGGTTTAGCCGAAGCCTCGGGTATTTGTAAGGTCTTAGGGAGCATCAGAGGCCCGAAGGATAGTTTTTGGGAGTTGTGGGGTCATGGTGCATGTTTTGAGGTAAACCGTGCATCCTCTTCCAGCTAATTGTACATCCTATTTTTGTAGTACCACATTGTTTAAAAAATTGTGTAGGGTTATTCACACAGCCATTCATCCATGTCTGTAGATTTTACAGAGGGCTTATGCATGGTTTGCACATGGTTAGGGAAAATCGTGTAGCAAGTTGCACGAGTAGTGTCATATAGGTAGTACCTATGCACTACGGCCCTAATGGTTTAGAAAACCATGTGAGCTAACCATGAGGCCTCATTTAAGGGATGAGATTACATTTCTACCCCTCCCTCTATTTTCTTATTTTCTTCTTATTTTCCTTCTTCTCCTCTCATGGTTCGCACACACAACAAGAAGAACCCTCCTCCTCCTCTCCTCATATGTTGTGGTCCAGATCCTATGTCAATGCTCCATTTTTTGATCTATCAAGTGAATTAGAATCATCTTGGTAAGGCTTATCACACCCCTTTTTCTCTTATTCCTTGATCTTTCCTCACTGAGCGCTAAATCCAACTAAATCATTTTACCCTATTTTCAGGTCATTCGATAGAATCATCGATTACTTTTATGATGATTCAAGTTAGTGCATAATATCATATCGGTATTCATCTATGAGTCCAAGGTAGATGGTTCATGCCTTTATTTTTGTTTTTGTGGACATTTGGGGGGTGTCTCTTTTGGTGTTCCATTGGTTAATTGAGTGAGACCCCCATGCTTGGTATTAAATTAATCGTGTGACATCATGGGATGTCGTTGGGCATTCCTTAGCCATATTTATATGTGTGAAGTCAAGTTATAGATCGTTGACCATCTTGGGTAGCTAGGATAGGTGCGGTGTTTAGTTAAATTTAATTTTTTGTTAAATATAATTTTTTTGATTCTATTATATTGAATAATTTTATTTAAATTGAAGTAAATATTTATATTTGATTGCTTGTGATTAAATGATGAGATCCTTGGGATCATGATAGGCTTACCCCGAGGAATTGGGATTGCATGGCCATTGGGATTGAAGCAACATTGGTCATATTATTAGGCTTAGCCTGGATTACTTGGGTGGTGTTGACCATTGGTTGGGAATCATGGACATCGGCTGAACATGTGAAGCTGTCTGGTTGTGGGTATGGTCTGGGATATTGGATGGCTTGGATATCTTATTTGAGTAACACAGTTGTAAAGGGAATGAGGTACTATATTTGGTGTGTCTTAGGTACTATTTGGTTATTTTCATCTCACCCATGATGGCCAAAGTGCCTATTGGAGTTTTTTTCACACCATTTGACTCAGTGATGAGGTGGTTTTGACTACTCATGTGGGTAGAGTCCCCAGGTAGTTTGGCTTAGGAAAATTTTTTTGGGGTGATTGTCATAGAAATTCATGGAGAAGGTGAGGAGACTTTAGATGGTAGCATTGAGGCTATTAGTGGGGGGATTAGGCATTTTGTATTTAGGCCATTAGGCTAGGACTATTTTTGGGAGGATGGATATTTCCGTTCCTCAAGATGTCATGTTATGAGATGAAAGTGATATTACTTTGAGGATAGATATCATTGTGCCTCTCAATTTCAGGGTTCAAGCGGATGAGTGCTTTGAAGTAGGGGTCCAAGTGACCAGGGTTATATATTTCTTGGTCATGCCTTCAAGAAATCAGTGACTTTATTTGGGACACAAGGTGTCAGTTGGAATGAGTTTCCAAGTTACTTAGTTAGAAGTGGAACCTGAGGGTTCACCTGGGCTATTTGACATCTGGGGATACCTTGGGCCATGGTCCAAGTATCCTCTCCTCTTTAGAGATTCTTGCATTATCCAAGGAATATGATAGTATCCAGGTGGCTGATGAGAACCAAAGAAGATCATGTTTACTTTACACATGTGATAATTTATTTATTACATATCACCTACTAAAACACTTATGTTGGGTATGAACACTTGGGATGTATCCTACTGAGACTCATTATCACACCCTACACTGACCTTTTGGGACATGTGTAGACTTTATTCTATTATGTTTAGGAAAAGGTTCAGCCTCATGATTTGAATCATAATTGTTGTTTGGATTGGGATGATAGCAAGGGACCTTGAGGTCATGCCTTGTTATAGTTTTCCTTTTTTTCTTTTCATATCAGCATGCTACTTTTATATGTATATATTGTGGTCTTCTATTAGAGACCCCTTCTAGATATTTTTTGTATGACTTTTATTGGATGAATTATCTATTTAAAATTTCTACAAGTGATATGTTTTTTTCATATTCATTTATGATGTTTTTGTTTGTTATTCTTCTAAAAGTTATTGATATTGATTGTGCTTCCGCCTTTGGCAGGTCTAGTTCAATTTTGAGGAGTCTTTATTTTCCACTGAATATTGTTATATATATATAAGAGCCTTTATTATATCATAACCTAAAGCTATAGCCTCCCCAATATCCCTTTTTACACCCTCACTGCAATTCGGCGACCTTTGCATTTGAGGAGGTGCGCATAAGGCTAGTGGAACTTTTCACTAAAGCATTTTTCGGGTGGCTATTCAGGCCAAGGATGCTAAAAGTGGTATTAGAGTAGTTCTTGAATAGGTTTTAGTAGTATTGTAAGGTTTTATACTAATAATATTGATATTTATTTGGTTCTCTTTTCTACTAGTCTTACAATTTGTGTTATGGTAAACTAGAGATTAGGATGTTATCAAAAATGGGTTTAGAACTCATTATTGGGTGCCTACAACACCATGCACGAGGGAGGGCCAAGTTTCCATGGGTGGGAATCTTTTTTCATTTTTTTAAGTTTACATTTTATATGATTTTCACCGTAAGTACTATTCTTGGAATGTGATTTTATTCTATTATTATATGTGACCATGGCCTGGTATGGAAACATATGAGATCTTGGACCCTAGGCCCGATATAGAAAGGGGTGTTTTTCTATGCATTTTTATGCTTTTGTTTAGGAATATGATAGGATTTTTAAATTTTATATGCATGTGGGCCTATGATATGAAATTTCCTTGAAAAATGTGATATTCCATGTGATATATATTTATATATATATATATATATATATCATGTGATATATGAAATGGGCCTATATCTTAAAGAATTAGGTTGATGTTATGAAATGGGGTGATGCTAATCACTAGTTTAGGTGATGTGGACATCAGTTTGAGGCAACATTGGTTGTCAGGAAGGGTATAGCCCAAGGTACTTTGATACTTGGCACTATTGAGGGCAGGTAAGGAGGCCATGAGATTGGGATTTCGTGAGGCATGGTTGTGATAGGAAAGGATAAGGGTAGTGACTATGTTATTCCTATTACTCCTTTACCTATATTTGTTTTATATATATGTTATATATAAAATTTCTGACCATGTGGATAGTATTCAATGGGTTCCACCTAAACAGATCAGAGGGAGCATCCGGTGGGTGATGGATTAGTGCCATGGGAGCACGAGTAGGTTGAGACCCCTGAGGGTCGGGAAGAGAAGGTATATACTCAAGGAAAGGCTCAGGGATAGACTCAATCATTGGTTCTAGGGAAGGTGGGTAAGCTGCTAGATATGGTAGTGTTTGGGTCATGGCTTGACAAGATGCTCCGAGTGATCCTGGTACGTGTGATCCAAGGTATCGATAGGGGAGTTCAAGGATCATATCCTTCTATGAATTATCTTACTCATGAGTTCTGGTCACAACACCTGCTTATTTTTTAGGGTTAGAGTGGCCCATAGGAAACTAAGAAATGGATTTAATCGATGCAGAGGATTTTTGAGTAGCTAGATATGCCTCTAGGGTGGAGGTTAAAACTAGAAACTTATATTCTTAGAGGACTAGAAAAGTACTGGTGGGACGTGTATGTGTAAGTGGGAAGACACGAGGGAATATATTAGAAGGATTTTTTAGGCTAGTTTCTTTGAATCACTTCTTCCCAGAGGCGTTGGGGGAAGAAAGGGATTAGGAGTTCTTGAGCCTTCAGTAGAGTAACATGTCTATCATGGACTATGCAGTGACATTCACCAAATTGTCTCACTTTGAACCTAGCATGGTAAGTGACAATACCTTGAGGTTGAGGAACTTAGAGTATGGTTTTCAGTATGAAATTTAGGTGCAGGTAAACATCTTTAGGCTGGCCTCATTCTCATAGGCAGCAAACCAAGTTCTCATAGTTGAGGGAAACCTAACAGATAGGTCGTACTAAATCCAAGAAGCGACATCTAGTGATTTCAGTGGTGATGCTACAAATGGAAGGAAGTGGGACCATGATGGATTCCAACAAGTCATATAGGACAAGGACTCAATAATACCACCTCAGAGTGGATATTTGATGGTTTTAATTTGGTATGGACAGCCATTACAGGTCCAAACTCAATGAAAGTGGCCTCCAAAGGAGTGTTGAGGATGTGGGAAAGTAATTATCCTTAAGAGGTTCTGTAGGAATCCTTATTGGACAATTGGAATCTAGGGACAGGAGCATACTCATGGATCTGAGTTTGGATTAAGATTGGTACCTGGTGAGGGTAGCTGATCTTCAGCTACACACTGAGGTCTTGGTAGAGATAGTGGAATCCATCAATGGGAATGGTGTCCAATGGCTGGTGTAGCACCACATGGAGGCCAAGATTTAGGTAGATAGGTATTAGGCCAGGTGAAATCCATAGAGCTTCCAAGTGCTGAGCAACTTGGCAAGCTGACGACAGTCAAAGGTATGCCGCAAGTGTGGCCATGATTACTTTTTTTGGATTTTCCATGGACTTTTAAGCCATGTCCATTTTGGTTGAATGAGATGCATGATCTATATGTATTGACTAACTAGATGTTGGTTAGTAGGTTGGCACTAGCTCATGTGTGTTATGTATTGTTATATATATATATATATGTGGTGCAGGGCACGAGGATCTATGTGAGCATTGACAGATATGTGTTTATTGAGATATGTTGGCATTTAACCATCAAGGATATGTGGTTACTTGAGGTGTGAACATATGGTCACCATTGTGGTGTAGTAATTTTTTTGGTGTGAGGCACTAGGTTGATTATTAGTATCTACTAAGATGTGGGAACTCATTGGTGCCATGTGTGACATGGGAATGATCCAAGCACTGATGTGTTGTGAGATTCATATGGGTGTTTGGTATGAAATGGGAGCACCTAATGAGGTGAAGGAGTGATATAATTATAGGAGGACTTTAGAGTCTAGGAATTGGTTGATTTACCATTGTCTTGTTTTAGTTTTAGTCGGGATGTGACTGGGGTAGGTAACTCCTAAGGTGGGGATCCCCCCCTTGAGGTAGATGACTTGTGACCTTGAGACTGGGGTAGTACAGGTTAATTATACCTAGATCGGTATGTTTGGTACCATATCTAGGTTTAGTTTTATAGATCATGGATGAGCTATGTTAAGGTGAGGAGATTTTAATGTCTTGGGTTTTTAAATTGGGTTGAAAATCACTCCTGTTTTGAATTTTTGAATTGGTGGGTCTGCCAATTTCTTTTCCGATATTTGGGACTCAATTCCAAGTTTTCTGTAAATTAAATATCATGTTTTTATATGGTTTAGGGGTTTATAAAAAACCTCATGTTTTTAGATGGTTTTTGATAGTTTCAGAGGCATGAATACCTATTTTTGTGAGTTGTAAGTAAAGACGCACGGTTTGGGGTAAACCGTTCAACCTCTTACAACTAACTGTGCACCATGTTTTTATATTTTCACACAATTTTGAAAAACTATGGGGGTCATAGGATGTTCATGGGGCCATTTCTATAGTCTTTTTAAATTTATTCCACATGGTTTGTGCACAGTTAGGAAAAATTGTGTGGCAAGCCGTAGGGGTAGTGCCATATAGGCAGTACCTATGCACTATAGCCTCCACGGTTTGCCCACATTTTGGAAAACCATGTGATATAACCATGTGACATCATTTAAGGGGTTAAATTAAATTTATACCCCTCCCTCTATTTTATTTTTTTCTCTTTCTTTTCCTCCTTCTATTTCTGTGGGTTGCGCGTACAGCAAGAGAAACCCGCATACTCCTCTCCTCCTAAGGTGTGGTCCAAATCCTTTATCGGTGCTCTATTTTTAGATCTTTCAAGTTATTTGGAATTGTATCATCAAGTATTTTCACACCCATTATTCTATTATTCCTTTCCCTCACCTCATGAATCACTAAATTTGTCTGAGTTGTTTTACCCTATTTTCAGGGCATTTGACAGAATCGTCGATTTCTTCCAAAATGCTTTGATTTAGAGCCTAATACAAAACATGCCTAGGTCTAAAAGTCCAAGGTTGGTGGTGAAAACCTTTATTAGTTTTTTTAGACTTTTTAGGGGGTATTTTAGCATTCCATTAGGTAATTGAGAAAGACCCTCATTCTTGATATTAAATTTATCATGTGACCTCATGGGATGTCGTTAGGCATGACCTGGCCATATTTATATGTGTTAGGCTAGGTTAGAGATTTGAGACCACCTTGGGTATCTAGAAAGGGTGTGTTGTTTAATTAAATTGATTCATTTATTAAATTTAATTTGTTTAATTCAATTATATTTAATTGTTTTATTTAAATTTAATTGAATGTTTATATGTGATTTATTTTGATGAACTGATGAGATCCTTGGGATCATGACAATCTTGGCCTAAGGAATTCGCATGGTATAGCCATCAGGATTGAGACAAAATTGGTCTTCTGTTTGGTCTTGGATCAGATTAGGTGGTGTTGACCATTAGTTGGGTGTCATGGATGTCAGTTGAGGTTGTCAGGTTGTCAGGTTACAGGCATGGCTCGGAATATTGGATGGATTGGCCATCATATTTGAGCAACACGATCATAGGAGAATGGGGTACTAGATTTGGTGTGTCTTAGGTAATATTTGGTGATTTCCTCTCACCTGTGATGGAAAAAACACTGATTGGAGTCATGTTCACATAGTTTGACTCAATGAAGAGGTGGTTTTGACCACGACTATGGGTAGAGGCTCCAAGTATTGCATATTATGAAAAAATTTGGGGGTTAATTTTCATCAAAATTCAAGGGTAAGGTGAGGAGATATTATATGATAGCATTGAAACTATTGTTTGGGGGATGATGCTCACTATATTGAGGTCTTAGGACATAGAATATTTTTGGAGGATGGAGATTTTCATTCCTCAAGATGTCAGGTTATGATCCAATGGTGATATTACTTTGAGGATAAATATCATTGTGCCTCTAGACATCAAGATTAAAGTTGAAAGGTTCTTTCATGTAGGGTTATGAGGGACCAGGGTTCAATATTTCTTAGGCATGCCTTCAGGACGTCAGTGAATTGATTTGGGACATGAGGTGTTGGTCGGTATGAGGTGTCTAGTTACTTACTTAGAGGTGGAACCTGAGGGTTCACATAGGATATTTAAAATTAGGGGATACCTTGTGCCATGGGCCAAGGATCCTATCCTCTTCAAATATGTTGACATTGGCCGAGGAAGGTGATGGTTTCCTGGTGGCTGATGAGCACCAGGGAATCCCATGTTTACTTTATTCATATTCTTCTTTATTTATTACATCTCACTTGCTTAAACACTTCTGCTGGGTATGAAAACATGGGCGGTATCCGACTAAGACTTATTATCACACCCAAAACAGGCCCTTAGGGATACATGTATACTTTATGTTGTTGTATTCAGGTAATGGTTCGGCCTCAGGAGCTGGATCATAGTTGTTATTTGGCTTGGGATGTTGGAAAGAGACCTTGAGGTCATGCTTTGTTGGATTTTTCCTTTTGTTTTCTTTTTTTATCAACATGATTCTTGTATATTTGTGTATTGTGGTCTTCCATTGGTGACCCCTTCTAGATAATTTATGTATTACTTATATCGGATGCATGCTCCATTAAAAATTACTACAAGTGGTATGTTTATTTTTTCCTTATTCATTTCTGTTGTTGGTGTTTATTATGCTTCTTCTAGTTATTGATATTTATTATGATTCCTCCTTTGGTGGGTATAGTTTGATTTTGTTGAGTCTTTATTTTCCATTGCATGTTGTTATATTTATACTCAGACCTTTATTATGTCATCACCTAAGGTTATAGCCTCCCCACTATCCATTTTTACACCCTCATTATTGTTGGAAGACTTTGTTGTTTAGGGAGTTGTGCTTAAGTCCAGTGGAAAAAAAACCCGGTAGCACTATTTGGGTGTCTATTCGGGTTGGGGATGCTACAGTTTTAACATATTTTTACCCAATTTACCCCTATTGAGGTGACAAATATTTTCCATAATTACAATTCATAATGACCAAAAATTAAGTTTACATTATTACCTAATATTAATTATGATAATTACAAATATAGAATCCATTTAAAAATATTTAATTTGTATAATTAGGATAAGTTAATTTTAATATAATTTTATAAAACACAATGAAAATCATTCTTTAGAAAAATGTGTTTTAAGCCAAAAAATGAACTTATACTAAAATAAAGTATAAAAAGGATTAATATGCAATTAATTAGATTATATAAGATTAAATTAAACTTATGTTATCTTTAATATCAAATTCAAAACATGATGTTACTTTAAAATTACTTCATTTAATGAAAATAAAGGATAGTTTTACAAAAAACAGAATTTTTCACTATTCACTGAAACATAATTTTTTCAAAAAAAATACCAAAAAATCACCCTAAATTAATATTGAAATTATAATTTAAACAATTATATTAATTTCATAAAATAAAATTTATAAAATTGGAATAAATTAATTATAATTTTTGTGCACAAAAAAAAATAAAACCATTTTTGAAGAAAACATATGTTTGAAGAAAATATATTTTTGAAGCATAAAATGACCTTTCCATAAATTGATTACTTATTTGTTATTAAAAAATAAATTATATAAAACATTTATAAATAATTTTAGAAATGTTGTTATTCCTATTCATAACACCAATTTAAAATCTATGTTATAATAGTCACATTTAAATAATAATATTTTTATAGTATATTGCAGTTCGCATAATGCTCGGTGTTGTGTGTTAAGAAAGCTATCGACCTTATATTTATTTTAAACTAAATTATAAATGTGTTTCATTACTCCCCCCTAAATAAATTTCATCCTCCCCATTTTTTTACCTCTATAATCAAATATGAATATTTGAAAATACGTTTGTTGAAAACTCACATTGTACAAATGAATAATAAAACTTCCTTTGAAAAGGGAAGTGGGAAACATAAAGGTTACCCGAAATAACACATAATCAAGTTCCCAGATAATGATAACATTATTCAGTAAGAGAAAATATGGATATAGATTATAAATAATAATGTATTAGAAATAATAGATATTGATAGATAACATTATCATGATAAAGTTACTAATGACAAAACCATAAATCAGTAAGAGATAAATAAGACTATCAATTCATCAAAAATGAAGGTAAAATGACAAAATTTTATTTTAAGATCCTTTTAATATATTATTTTTTGTATAATATATTAATTCTTAAATCCTCAAAACTAAATAAACCCCCAAAATAATGATTATTTGAAAGCTAATCATAAGTATAATAGTTGTGTTTTCAAATAGAGGATATATGTGCATCATATTGGATACCTCTTATTACATTATTATTACAAATATATTCCCACTATGTGTTTTGATTGGAAACTCCTTACTTAGAGTGTTGGGTAAAGATTCAATATTCTTAAAAGTAAAAATATTTTGAAGATCTGAAATTAAATGAATCATTATCTAACTTTGAATTTATGACCAAAGTACCTGCTATCAGAACATAAGTGATTTTGACTTTAGTTATAATAATTGCATATGATTTTCCTTTATCATATAGTGTATTCTAAGTTAAATCCCCTTGATTATTATCAAATTCATTTTCATAGTTCCCCATCACCTTACAATTAAAACATTGGATATTTGAGGCTCTTTTATTTCCATTACACTTGCGCACCTGATGTCATTCTCTCCATACTTGAAGCAACTTTCCTTTACCTTAAAGTACGAGAGTGTCTCTTTCCACAATTATTACATGTTGGTAATTACACTATTTAATTTTTCCTTCTTACCACATTCCTCCTTACATAGAGATCATATTTTATCTTTTTCAATTTATTTATTTTAAAATTATAAGACTTAGGAAATTTATTCTCTTTATTGAGGGCAGTGGATACCATATAATCATATGGTGAAATAGTTTGAGATAGTAACACTCTTAAAGTCTTGGATTTATACTTCCAAAGAAAAAATCAAACATAATCTCTATATTTCATTCATATTCCATAGCATGTCTTTATAATCTTGTAATGTTTGATTCAAACTTAGCAACACATTCCTCTTCCCTTTTTCCTAAATCTAAAAACTGCATTCCCAAATAAACGTTTTTCTCATAAGGAATGTATTTTCAAAGAATAAATCCTTAAAATTATCTCATTCCATGCCCTATATTTCCTCAGTATCCTTAGTATTTTAAATAAATGTCTACTATTAATTTGAATCTCTCGAAAAATAAAACACTACCAGAATAACATTTTCCCTTTTTATTACATTAGGAATCTTGAAATAACCTTTCAAGATACTTGATCCATAGTTCATATACTAATATATTATTATTTACATTGAAGTATACAGGTTTTTGTTATATGAAGTATTCCAACATCATAGTATCATGTGGTGAAGAAACACGTTATTCTATATATCCAAGATTACTAGTCATAATATAGCCAAGATTATTAGTCATAACATTCCTCCATATTTTTAAAATATTCTTAGCTCCAACCCTAGTCTTATAGACTTTATTAGTAATGAAATCCCTGTGTGGCTTACATGAAATCATATGGTTTATATTCTTTTAACTATGTGTTATCTCTAAATAATTGAATATACTAAATTAACTCATAACATTATAGATTTTAAATCATAGTCTATAATTTTTAATCTAGTCTAACACTTAAAATACATTGAAAATTTATGCATACCTAATTTCAAAATCATAATATTAGCATCATTTGGATTATTTTGAAATCATAAAAAAAATTATTTATTTCATTATGGTTTGTAAAGAAAATTTTAATTAACCCAAATATATACCATAAGAGTTTAAAACTAGGTGTGCAATAACGTCCCATTCACCATGCACTAAAATGGTGGCTGAGATATACTTGACCAAATATTTTTGGGGTTATTACCACTTAATGCGTCTGTTCTAAAACTATGTAAACTTATATTATCCAAATAGTTTTGTATTACTAGGAAATCCAAATAATCTATACCTTAAAAAAACATTATGATATTATCCTATAATTAGACAAATCCTCAAAGTCTGTCATGGGGTTATATTCCCCATCTATGTTTTCCTACATCTATCTCCTGAGTATTATACTAAACTTCTAATGAGACCAACTATAACACCCCAAATATAGTAATCCATAGTAGTTTTTATTTTACTACATTGGCATAAAATATAATGGATATCATCCTAAAGGATAAAATAGTTTATTATTCTTGGTAGACTGGATAAATATATATTATTCTCGCATTATATATGAAAGTATGAAATACAACTTTTTTTAGAACTTTATTATTTATTATCTTAATTCCATGAATTAATTCATATATCACTTCTTGGTATCTTGGATAA
This sequence comes from Viscum album, assembly GCA_963277665.1. Lineage (NCBI taxonomy): Eukaryota > Viridiplantae > Streptophyta > Magnoliopsida > Santalales > Viscaceae > Viscum > Viscum album. The sequence continues at coordinate 1,079,174,561 of OY728150.1, forward strand.
AGGAAAATATAATATAGGGTGATATCAGATGCTCAATAAGGTAAAGCATACAGTAAAAGCTATCATAAAATAAATAAACTGTGAATAATATGGCAGAGTTAAATAATAATAAAATATGAAATATATAACTGATCTTCTAAAAGGGGGACTAAATCTATGGATTAAATAACAATATAAATATTCATGTGGATAAGAATAACTATTTTCACAATGATAGAATGCATAATTTCATACATATTAAAGTTACCATTGAGGCCTTGTTCCAAGGCATCATAAACATACATTCAAGGCCATGTGCCAAGAAATCAAACATAAATGGGTAAAGAATATGCCAAATACCCAAAATGGATTATCCTTGGAGAACTATTGATGCATAGAGGGTCTGTAAAGGGCCATTCCCATTACTTAATAATCCCAAGCATTCATCACATAAAATGGCTCAATAAAAATTTAACACATAATCAACACAAACATTCATATCAAAAAACTAACATATGAAATGATAGTATTTTACCCACTAAATAAATATAACTTGATTATAAGATATTCATAGTAATATGGCATATGTTATAAATATAATATATCTCTATTAAATCATAATATTCACCAAATAATGTTAACAAATATGAAAATACATTACAAGGAATCACTGTAATATTTATTAAAGAAAATACTATTTTCATTTTGAAACCTTTTATATTAAAATCTAAAAAATTACAGAATATTTGGAAAATAATTTCATTGAAAAGAATCATGAAAACATATAAAGGAAGTCTCAAATAAAATAGTGTTCAAGAAGGTGGAAAAATATATTCATGAGGTGAACATTAAAATAAATATTCCATTCACACCTTCGATAAAACGTTTCTCTTTCAAAAAATGAAAAGAATATTACTTTTAAAATATATATATAAATTTAAACATGAGTAAAATTTTCTTTAATCGATCATTGTGGAATATTAAAAAAAATCTAGCAAGAATTTTAAAGAAAATATCACAACCATAAAATGGCCTTACAGACACGCTTCTATAGCCACGATTTTGAAAATAGTGGTGTAGCTTATATCCATGGTTTCTTTAAACTGTGGCTATAATCCCACATATATCCATGGTTACTTGAAACCATGGTGGTAGGTTACATGGGAACCCCCAAAAAAATGTGGGAACTTGTGGGTAAAGTCTCATTATCATTGTTTTAGAAATCTATGGAAATATCCCTCACAAAAAAATATATAATTTCCATGGTTTTATAAAACCTTGGTCATAAACCTCTAGAATTTCACCTATTTTCATGGTTTTAAAAATCATGGAAATAGATCTCCAGAAAATTGCCTATTTCCAAAGTTTTAAACAATTGTGGCAATAGGTTTCCAACAAAATATAATTTTTTATTTATTTTTTTAATATATTAATAATCATAATTATATATAATTATATATATATATATATATATATATTTGAGTTTGGTGTAATGGTAAAGTGTTGGAAGGATTCTATAATATGTTATAGGATCAAACCTTTTCTGCTTCATTTATTTTTTCAACGTCTATTGTCATGGTTTAATAATCCATGGTAATAGGTGTATGGTATTTAACCTATGGAAATGGTCCATGTGGAAAAAGTATATAGACCACCTATGGCCACAGTTTACTAAACTGTTTTAATAGGTTCCATTGTAATATCCTACAGCTATGGTCCACATGGATCATGGACATAGCCACCTGAGACTGCAGTTTAAAATTATAGTTATTGGTTAGACCATATTGCAAAAGTAATAGGGGAAATGGTTTGAGTATTATATGTAATTAGGCTATGTACATAGTTTTTTAGCCTATTTAAATGGTTTAAGACAATATAAATTGGTTAATTTTGTAGTTTTGTATAGACATGGAATAAAAATATTCCTGGTCGAATTGAAAAATAAGGTTGGTTTCCTTAAAAACATTCTTTTTTGTCTTTTTGAGTGCCAATGAAGATAAAAATGGAACTAAAACTTAAAACCAATATAAATGACTAGAGTATAATAAAAAATATTATTTTTAAGATATAAATATCATATAATTCCTATAATGGAAACATAATGTAAAAAATCCCAAATATGGAAGAGATTGTGGAATAAACCCTTACCTCTCTTCAGAATTGATTTGTAATTACTTTTATCTTCTTGTATAATAAACTAAAATTTATTGTAACTATATAAAATAACCATATACATAATTATAATATCATATATAATCTACTTATAAGATTTCAATACCCATTTATTAATAATTCCATTTTAAAATTGTTGTTTCAAAGTGTTAACAATTTCATTTTTCATGTAACTTTCAATTCGGTAGTTTAGATCCTTGAATATTGAACATGGTTACATAATATATAGAATGTTAATAATGATATAAATATCATATATATTAATTATATACATTTTTATAATCATATTTTAAATTTGTACATGAAAAATGAATCACATAGATTCATAGAGGTGGTATTTCACACGTATGCACAAGAAACGTTATCATTTTTTAATGAGTGGAACGGTAAGAAAGTAAATGATATATTATATTTAAATAATCATAAATATAATATATTTTAATTATTTTCATCTTTATAAACACCCAAGTAAGTGGTGATGAAAAGAGGATTAAACTGCTATGTAGAGATGGTAAGTCTTACATATGCACGAGTGATGTTTCCATTTTACATAGGATGGAATGAAGATGAATATGGGTTTTAAAACCATAATAGTATCATTTAATTATATGTAAAAAACTTATTTTATTATATTATCATGGTTATATAATATTTTAAGGAGGTATGAGAGGAAATAAAATGGAAAAAATCAGTTAAAAGTTATACCTTTTTGTTGAGAAACATCTTTTCCTTACACCATAATCCTAGAAATGATGGAATTTTGGAAAGAATGGAAGATCATGGGAGTTTATAAGGAAGATAAGATGGTATTTGGGTAGTTATTTTCTGATATATAGTTCTTAACTTTGTGAATAAGGGAGGAAATATGGTTCCCTTTTATACGTAAGAGAAATGGCACACTTGGAATTAGTTAAAATATTAAATAATATATACATCATCATCATGTGAAGTAGCACAAAGGAACCACATATTAGAATATTTTTTATGATAGGGATTAATTAAACTGAACCATTCACATTTAGACAAGTTTTGGATACTTTTTAAGCCTTATATCCTATATAAACCATTTTAAACCCATTTTAACCTTAACTGTGATAACTTAACTTTTTACCATGATAACATAATTATATAACTAAAAATAAAAGTTACATCTATAAAAATTGTACAATTTGATTCCAAATTTTGAATCAATTTTATCAGATTCAATTTTTTTAGGTTTTAAAACATATGAAAAACTATTTTTTAAAAAATACTCGATTTAATAGTAAAAAAATCATTTCACCTTGAAATCAAGTAATAAGTAGGTTTAAATGGATTTTCATGGATAAATAAAAAAATAGGTTTTTATACTTTTTGATCATTCCAAATAAAAATGGAATAGTCCAACCATTCCATTAAATACAAAGAGCCAAATATTGTTTTAATTTCAATAAAACATAACTTATCTTCACAAAAGTGAATCTTGGGTTCCCGGATTTAAAATAATTTTTTAAAATAAATTATTTAAATCCTTAAACATATATTTGGTTGAAAAATAGTCATAAAATAGGATAAAGTAAATTTTTCGAGATATTTTAAAGATTCTCCCTTTAGTTTTAACCTAGTTTTACCTGATTTATCCTTACCATGGTAACAAGTATTTAACACGGTCACTATTTATAATAACCTAAAATAAAATTTTAATTATTGCATAAAATTAATTATGTTGATTCCAAATATGAAATATATTTAATTTTGTTTAATATATATAATTTCTAGAAATCATTTTTAATATAAGTTTGTAAAACCCAATGAAAACCATGTTTTAGAAAAATGTGTTTTTAAGGCTAAAAATGAACTTATACAAAAATAAAGAATAATTTTGATTAATATGTAATTAATTAGATTATATCTAATTAAATTATACTTATTTTACCTGTATATCAAATTCAAAACATAATGGGGCTTTTAAATTACTTTATTTAATTAAAATAATGATAGGTTTATAAAAAAACAAAACTTTTCACTATTAACAGAAAAATAGTTATTTTCAGAAAAATACTAAAAAATAACTCTAATATAATATTGAAATTTTATTTTCAAAAATGATATTAATTTTCTAAAATAAAATTTAATAAAATAGCTTAAATTAATTATAATTTCCTCACACAGAATGCAATAAAAACTATTTTTTAAGAAAATATATTTTTAAAGCATTAAATGACTTTATTGAAAATTGGGTACATATGTATTATTAATAAATACATTATATAAAACATTTATACATATTTTTTATAATGTTTTTATTATTTTTCATACCTCCAACTTAATAGCTAGGTTATAATGTTCACATTTAAATAATAATATTTTTATAGTATATTGTTGTTCACTTAATGCTCGGTATTGCATATTTAGAAATCTATCAAGATTATTATTCTTTTAAACTAATTTTTTAGGGTTTTAAATTATCCCCCCCCCCAATAAATCCTGGTAATCAAGGTTTCAATATTTTAAAATACTTTTTATTGGGAACCCACATCATACAAATGAATAATAAAACTTTCTTTGAAAAGGGGAAGTGGGAAACATAAAGGTTACATGAAATAACACATAATTGGGTTTCCAAATAATGAGAACATTATAGAAAGGTAAAATATGTAAATGGATGAGAAATAATAATGTTTAAGTAATAATAGAGGGTGATATAGAACATAGTCATGGGAAAGTTAATGACCACAAAACCATAAATCAGTAAGGGATAAAGAAGACCATAAATTCACAAGAAATAAAGGTAAAAGTAAAAAAAATATTCCAATATATTTTTACAAGGTTATTTTATGCATAATATAATAATATATTAAATACTTGATACAAAATAAACCCAAAAAATAGAATTATTTCTAATCCAAACATAAGTATAACAACCATTTTTGCAACTAGAGGATATATGTGCATCATATTAGAGACCTCCAATTGTATTGTTTTAACAACTAGATTCTCACTAAGTTTTTTATGGGAAAATACTTTCTCATATTGTTAAGTTAAGATTTAATATTCTTAGAAAATAAACTATTGTTTAGTTATGAAATAAAATGAATCATTAGCCAACTTTTAATTTATAACCAATGTACCTTCTATAAAAAATAAAGGGATTTCAACTTTATTTATAGTAATTTCATAAGATTTCCATTTATCTCATAGACTTTTATAATGTAAATCCCCTTGATTCTTGGGGAATTTTTATCATAGTTCCCCATATCTAATAGTTTAAATACTAGATATTTGTGGCTCCTTTATTTCCTTTAAACTTACGTGCCCAATGGTCATTCTATTCACACTTGAAGAAACCTCTCATTCCCTTCAAGAAAGTACCAGTGTGTTTCTTTCCATAATTATTACATTTTTGGAATTATAATCTTTATTTTTTCCTTAATTCCACATTACCCTTTATATATCAATCAGTATTTCTCTTTTTATTTTAATTTCCTTAGAAAATATAAGACTTGGGGAATTCATTATATACCTTGAGGGAACTAGATACCATATCATCATATATTGAAATATTTTGAGATATTAAAAACCTTTGAAGGCTTGGATTTATACCAAAAAATAAACAATCAATATTACTCCTAGGATTATGTATTTAGTCTGAAACATTCCTTGATAATCTTATAAATTTTGGTTCATACTTAGAAACACTTTCCTCTTCCTTTTGTCGTAAACTTTAAACTTTCCATTCTAAATAAACTTGTTTCTCATGAGAAATGTGTTTTTCAAATGATATATACTTAAAATTATCCCATTCCATACCCAATATTTCCTTAGTATTCTTAGTAAATTGATTCAAATTCCACTATTTATTAGCATTTATCTTTAAAAATAACACTGCCAGGATAACCTTTTCCCTTTATTTATATCTGAAATCTTGAAATATGATTTCAAGAGTCTTGATCCATTGTTCATATACTAATAGATTAAAAGTTCAATTGAAGGATGGAGTTTTCTATTATATGAATTATTCTAACATCATAGTATCATGGGGTGAATAAATAGGTTTCTCTATATATCCAAGATAACTATTCATAACTTTCCTTGATATTTTTAAAATCTTCTTAGGTCCAAATCTAGTCTTATTGAATTTATTAGGAGAGAAATCCCTAGATATATTATGTGAATTGATATAGTTTGAATTCATTTAACTATGTGTCATTTCTAAATAATGGAATATACTGAAATATATCATATCATTATATATTTTAAATCATGATATATGATTATAAAATTGGTGTAGCACTTAAAAAATTGAAAATTTATGCATACCAAATTTTAGAATCATAATATTATTATCATTGGGAATATTTTCAAATATTAAAAATATTATCAAATTTTTCATTATGGTTTTTAAATAAAATGTGAATTAACCCAATCATATCGCCTAAGAGTGTCAAACCATGTGCACAGTAAGGGGTCATTCACCATGCACTGGAATGATGGTAGATCTATAATTGACTAACTCTTTTCAGTGTTATTACCCCTAAATGAATTTATGCTAAAACCACACCAACTTTTAGTGTCCATATAGGGATTTATTACTAGGAAAAATACATAATATCTACATTAATAAAAAAATTATGATATTTTCCTACAATTACACTTATCATTTGATTCTATCATTAGGTTATGTTCTCTAATCTATTTTTTATTAAATCTTGTTCCCAAAGTTTATAATAAACTGTCTTTGATACCAACTGTAACATCCTACCTCCAGTAACCTAGATTCACTGGTTATTTCACTACATTGACATAAAATACAAGTGATCACATCATGAAGGATTAAATAGGTTAGTAGTATTTAGAGATGAAATATATATATATTATTCTCACATTACATGTGAAATCATGAAATACAACTTAAAAAATATTATGAGAGAATTATTATTTCTTCTATTAATTATCTTAATAAATTTATGGATACCTTATTGGTATCCTAGGGAAATTAAAACATAATAAAGTGTGACCTCATAGGCTCAGTAAGGGAAAGATTACAATAGAATATATTATAAAATAAATGAATCCTGAATAATATGGTATAGTTAAATAATTATAAAATATTTCATATAACTAATATCATAAAAGTGGAATAAATCCATAGATGACATAACATTATAAATAACCACATGGATAAGAATAACTAGTTTCATAATGATATAATTTATAATGTCATGCATCTTAAACTTACTATCGAGGCCTTATTGCAATACATCATAAACATACAGTCAAGTCCTCGTTCCAAGACATCATACATAAATGGGTAAGGTATATTCAAAATACCCAAACTATTTTTTCTTATGATACCTACTAATGTATTGATGGGATATAACATTCCCCCCCCCCATCACTTACTAATTCCAACAAATTCATCATATGAAAGGGGCGAATAACAATTCAATACATAATCAACATAAACATTCATATTGAAAAACAAGCATATGAAATGTTAATATTTTTTATAATAAATAAATATAACATAATAATAATCCATCCAGAGTATTATGGAGTATGGTATTAGTATAATATATCCCCATTAAATTGTGAAACTCGCCAAATAATGTTAAATTTTACTAAAATACTTTAAAAAAGATCACTTGAATATTTCTTAAGGAAAATACACTTTTCTTTTTGAAATCACTTATACTAAAATCTAAAATTATATAGGATATTAGTAAAAAATTATTTAAAATGAACCATGGAAACATATAAATGAATCTTCAAATAAAATATTAATCATGAAGGTGGAAAAATCTATTCATGTGGTGTATATTAAAACAAATATTATGTTCACACTTTCAGTAAAAAGTACCTCATTCAAAAAATTATAATAAGATTCATTTTAAACCATTTTATTGAAATTAAAACATAGGTAAAAATTTCTTTAATCAATAATTATGTAATATTAATAACATTATTGAATTTTTTTTAAATAAAATATAGATTTTGAAGAAAAATATTCTCGATCAAATAGAAAAAATACAAATTTCAATAAAAACAATATTATGGTATTTTGAGTGCTAATGAAGATATAAAAACAGTACATAAAAACATTAGAAATAAATATATAATAATAAAATATATTATTTTTAAGGTATAAACATCATATAATTCCTCTAATGAAAACATAACATAAATAATCCTAAATATGGATGAGATTGTGAAATAAACTCTTACCTTGGGTCTGACTTTCTTTGTAAGTACATTTATCTGCATGTATAATAAATTTAAATTTATTATAATTATTTTAAATAACCATATAATCACTTATAATATCATATTTTATCCAATTATAAAATTTCAATACTCATTTATTCATAATTCCTTAATAAAATTGTCACTTCTGTGTGTTGAATGTTTTGTTTTTCATGTAACTTTCAGTTCGGTGGTATCATTCCTTGAATATTTATTATGGTTACAGAATTTTAATAATATTAATCATGATATAAATATAATATATATTCATTATATACATATTTATTACCATCCTTTAAATAAAGACATGAAAAATGAATCAGATCACTTCATGGAGGTGGTAGTCCACAAGTACGGATGAATGACATTATCATTTTTTAATGAGTGGAACAGTAAGAAGTTAGATGATATTTTATACTTATAGAATAATTATTATTTCATAAATATCTTACATATTCATTATTTATATCTTTATAATCACCCAATTAAATTGGTGATGAAAATAGAATTGCATCGCTACGTTGAGAGGGTAAGTCATATATACACATGAGCAATGTTTTTGTTTTTCCATGGGATGGAAAGGAGATGAATATGATTTGTTCCACAATAATAATAAAATTTAATTATATCAAAAATAGTGTTTTTATTATATGATCATGTTTAGATAATATTTTAAGGATGTAGAATAGGAAATAAAATGGAAATACTCTGTTAAAAGTTATACCACTTCATTGAGAAATCACATTTGTCGTACTCCTTAAGCCTTGAAAGTATGGTATTTTGGAAATAATATAAGATTTTGGAAGTTTATAAGGAATATAATATGGTATTATGGTAGGTTTTTTCTGATCTATATTGCTCAACCTTATGAATAAGCGAGGAGTGGATGTTCCCTTTTACAAGTGAGCAAAAGGACACACTTGGAATTACTTAAAATATTAAATGATATATGCATCATAATCATATCAAGTAGAAAACATTCACCCAATATTTGAATATAATGTTTCATAAGGTCTATTTAAACTTAACCAATCATATTTATATAATATTTGGATACATTTTAAATCTAATCTCCCAGTTAAACCACTTTAATTCCATTTAACCTTAACCATGATAACTTAACTTTTTACCATGATAACATAATTATATGACCAAAAATAAAAGGGGAGTTATAAAAAATTTTGAATTTTATTATTCTAAATTTTTAATCCATTTTATCAGATTCAATTTCTATAGGTTTTAAAACACATGAAAAATAGTTTTTTAGAAAATACACGATTTAAGAGTAAAATAATCATTTCACCTTGAAATCTATTAATAAGTTAGTTTCCATGAATTTTTTTGTTTAATAATAATAATAAAGAATTTTTTATAATTTTTTATCATAAAAAAAACTAATGGAATATGACAACCATTCCATTAAATTCAAATACCCAAAAATAGTTTTTAATTTGAATAAAATATAACTTATCTTCACAAAAGTCAAGCTTGGCTTCCCAGTTTTAAAATAATGTTTTAAAATAAATTATTTAACTCATTAAACATATATTTGGTCCAAAATAACTCATATAATAGGATAAAGTTAAGTTTTATAGAGATTATAAAGCTTTACCCCTTCGTTTTAACCCACTTTTACCTAATTTACCCCAACATATGAGACAAATATTTACCATGGTTACTATTTATAATAACCAAAAAATATGTTTAAATTATTAAATAATATTAATTATGATGATTAAAAATATTTAATATATTTTAAATACTCAATTTTTATATGTGGTAGAAATTAGTTTTAATATAGTTTCATAAAACACAATGAAATCCCTTTTTTAGAAAAATGTGTTCTTACGCATCAAAAAGAACTTATATCAAAATAAACTATAATGTTGATTATTGTGTAATTAATTATATTATATATAATTAAAATATAATTATTTTAATTTAATATATAATTCATAATATAATGGTACTTTTAAATTACTTTATTTAATTAAAAGAAATGATCATTTTACCAAAATCAGAATATTACACTATTTAATGAAAAAGAAATATTTGTAGAAAAATACTAGAAATTTAGGCTAAGATAGTATTAATATGATTATCTCAAAAATTATATTCATTTCCTAAAATAAAATTTATTAAATGGTATAAATTAATTATAATATTTGTACAAAAAATTCAATAAAAATCAATTTTGAAGAAAACAGATTTTTAAAGCATAAAATGAATTTTCTAAAAATTGAGTACTTATTTTTTATTAATAAATAAATTATATAAAACTTTTATAAATATTTTTCAAAATTTTTTATTCATATTAATACCTTAAACTTAACAGTTAGGTTATAATGGTCATTTTTAAATAATAATATATTTATAGTATATCACAATTCACTTAAAGCTTGGTGTTGTGTGTTAATAAAGTTATCGAGCTTATTGTTTTTTTAAAATAATTTTTTTAGGTGTTAGAAATATAATTATCTCAAAATAATCTAGAAATTGTTTTCTCTAATTTTGTTATCCATGGTGTGTTATTCACACTAGTTTAGTAAGACTAAGAGTGTAGTGGTCTTTCATAAAGGTTTTAGACTTAAATGATATAATTACCCCCATTTTTAATTAATATATTAGGTTTTAGGCTTAATTAGTCTGCATAAATGATCTTTGGTGTCCTGATAACATGATAGTTTTTTTCCCTTGGTCTTCCCTTTTTTCCTCATGTCTATCTAAATAGAGACCCATGGGGTCTATTTATAGGTAAACATGTGGACCTTTACACATGAGGGTTTAGTAGACAAGGTGGTTTGTGCAGGATTAAACTACGTGAAGGGTGATGTTGTTCCAGTGTTTTCATACAGGAGGACTAGTATTCACTTAGTAAAATTAACCTACATGAATTTTGAGGGAGCTGGAAGAAGTGATATGGACATGTGCCTAGGGTCTGGGCAAAGTGAACTAGGTTGGTGCCCTGGGTTTTGGGTGAAATGATGGCTTCATCCCAAGACCTTTTCCTTTAAATATTTTCATATTTTTTCACAAAACAATAGTTCCAACATATTCCCCCTTGGAACTGGATCATATCATAACAAAGTGGTTTTAATTTTGAGGTAAGTCTGATTATGGCTTGATGATGAATTTTTATGCTCATCCTAGACTTGGTCTCGAAAGGCATTCACTAAGATATGTCATCCACACTAGTATCATATGATACATGAACACTGGTGATACCTGAGAAAAGGATTAACTAAGTCATGATATAAGGTTATGTCACCTCTATAAATAGTTAGGGATCGTATCCACATGAACACAACATTGTGACTTGAGTGAAATCTAAAGTTATGCACTCTCTTTTCACTCAGGTTATTCACGATACTCAATGTAAGTGCAAGAACCCTTTGTTTGATTTATCACGAGTGAATATTAAATAAATGATAGGTATATGTGAAGTAATTAAGTGAGGTGATTTTATCTAATAGGATTAGAAAATCTCCCTATCTGACTGCACCTAAGTGAGAACATCTGAGTGAAAGCACCTGAGCGAAGGCACCTATGTGAAGGCACCTGACTGAAGATGCCTGGGTAAAACTCCATTCTTTCCAAAATTTTCACCCAGTTATTTTCATATCCATGGTGGCTTCACTTTGGTTCTTATACCTCTATTTTATCCTTGTATCGGTCCAATTAAAAATACTTTATTCTCCCTTTTTCAAGAAAAAATAGCACATATGTTGAACACCATATCAGATATTGAAGTCACTATCTGAATTGAGTACCTAATTCAAGAAATCGATAAATGGTATTAAATCTAGTAGATACCATAACTAACATCTCTATAAAAGGATCTAAGAAATCATCATTATGATTACACGACCTAGTATTTCCTCCTGCTATATGGGAAGGGTATTATAACAAACATAGACATCCCAAGGTTTGATTCCTATCTGTTATTATAACAACCCAAACTTTTTGAATAATAATTATTTCCTAAAAATTTATGTTATATTATTTTTTACTCAACAAAATTATATCCCTTTATTAATGAAGTGGGTATAATTGAAATGAGACTGTTGGGTTTCAATTGTTATATGACTGTTGGTCAATATGACTGTTGGAAACTATAATCTTAACATTAAGATTAGTGATTATAAATAGAAATGATAATGGTTATTATAGTAGAAAGAAGATTTTATGGACTCATCTAGTAGACTCGGCCCATACGAAGCCCATTTTTCATATCTTGGGAAGGAGTTGGCGCCATTGGGCTTTTCTATAGACCAAGTCCAAGCCGAACTTCAACATGTCAAGCTTGAATGGAATCACTTATGGGAGAATTTCAAGTTGATATAAATCACCACTCAGGTAATGTTGTCTGAGCCACACCAAGATTCTATCACCATTTCACACCTTACTCTTAGGTTCTATGTGGGCGTTATAAGGGGTTATGTAATGAGTCCTTAGTTACTTTGTGTAATCCCTTGGTATAAATAAAATTTTTATTTCATAATTCCTATTTTAAGAATAGATTTTATTAATAAAGTATATGTTTAATTAATAAAATTTTGATAAATTGACTATATAAGTAAAAAAATGTACTTTTTGGATATTTCTCATACATAAACAATTATTATGGTAAAATAAACATCATTTTTGAATTTCAAATGTCAAAATTAACCTAGGATGAATTTTTAGAATTTTTCTAAGATGTTCTAATTTTATGAATAGAGTTTTATGAATATTGTTTTTTATGAATAGTTTTTGATTAATAGTGTTTTTGATGAATAGTAAAAAAATATTTTATTATTAAATAATTTTTCTGTGAAATGTTTTTTGAAAATCAGACATACATGGTTGTGATCATGGTGAAAAATGTGGTTCAATAAGATCAAAATAATTTTTTGGTAAATAGTAACTTTTCCCTTTGGAATAGTAATTTTACCCTTATGAATAGTAATTTTACCAATGTAATAGTAACATCACCTAAAGAAGTATAAATATGTTTCAATCATCTTAAGTGGTAATGTGATATAATTATATCATAGTATAAGTAAATAAATGTTTTAGAAATTATTAGTTAAGTATTGGTATTTTATTTATTTAATTTAATTTAAAATGAAATTAATTTTTATAAAATTGAGTTCAATTTTTAATTATACACATCTAAAAATGTTTAGGGTGAATTTTTGGGATTTTTCTAAAACAGCTGAATTTTTTATGAATAGTAAAAATACAGTTTTCAGTTTTCGGTATGTTTAATGGCATCATAACAATTTTATAATGATTTAATAATTAAGATAAGATGTTGTTATAATATTATGGATTAAAATTTTATATGAGGTGTCCCAGGTGTCTAATACCATGTGCAATACCATGGTTTTGCAAATACCACTAATGAGGTTTCCTTTAAAATTAATAAAATATTCTATCACTTTTGCTATAAATACCCACCCACTACTTTGTTTACATTCATTCCAAAACTATTATCCACTAATTTCTGCTAGTCATACCTCCCAATTAGTCCTCCCAAGGTGTTCTCAAGCCCCCATGGTCATGATCTTATAGTTTTAGAAGTTACTCTTCAAGGTAAGGGAATTCTCTACTTCTCTTTTGCTTTCAAGTTCTCTTTTATGTGGTATTTATTTAACATTTCCATAAAATGTTCTTATTTATATTTTATTATTCCCCTATACCATATTATGAGTCATTTATGAATGTTTTACCCTTGTCCCCCCTCTATTTAATGTTTTCTAAAACCATGTTTCATAGTTGTTATGTTGCAGAATTTTCGTCTCAAAATCTCTCTCTTTTTCTCAAGAAATTCTCTTATTTTATTTATGTGAACACCCAAAACTATTTAATTTATAGGTTTATTCATCAAAACATAAAAATAATATATTTTATTCTGGAATTAACATACATGAAACCCTAATTCCCTTTCTATGGGTTATAAATGACATAACGATCGTGTTTTTAAGCACTTTTTAAAACGTCAGGATTTTGATACGAAACCCATTTATTTTATTCTATTTGGATTATTTAGGAAATTTTTTATTATGATATATGTGTATCACAAGAAAATAAAAACAAATTAAGGTTTATCCTTGATATCACTCCAATGCATTGGGTAAATAAATTAATCTCTGGAGATAAAATTTTTTACAATACCTTGGTGAATAACCTTGGTAATTTTTATGACACCTTGGGGATGGACCTTGGTTATATGCTTATGAATGTATAAATTAAATTTTGTATAAACATATTCAAGTTATTATTCATATTATTTTTATTATTATATTCCAATTTTCCATTTCTCAGGTCTTTATGTATTTCATCAGCTTTTTATTGATATCATAAGTAAATTGTTTCCCTTGTTTTCCCTTACTGGGAATTCTGCTCACCCTCTCCTTTGATGTATGTCCCCAGGTTATGAGATTTAGTAATTGAACTTAGGATGAACCTATTATGAATACTGAAAAGTAGATTAATATAATTTTTTATATTTTTATGTATTATGTTCTTGATTTCCAAGACACTAAACTTTAAAGATCCTATGTTTGTAAAATGTAATGAAAAGTTATATAATAAAAATGTGGGAGTCCATATTTGGTAACAAAGGATAGTTTAGTTATTTGGGTAAATTAGGATATTAAAACTTTAGGAAGAACCCTATAAAAAAATTTAAATATAGGAAAACTTCCTGGTATTTTAGTGGAATATTAAGAAAGTGGTTTCTGAACAAATAAATCTTTGTCTGGATATAAACAAGTGGATGTGGCTCTGGAATAGATGTATCTAGGGATAAAATCCAAAAACACCAATTTGAGCTAGACTCGAATGGGAATTGTTTCACAGTAATGGGCCTTTATACAATCCTTGTTTGATACTCCTAGGGGATATTTTTGGTTAACCACAAGCTTTTATGAATCATTATAAAGGATTTATAAGAAATGTAATTATTGATATTAAATAACGTGTTTAAGCATAATGTTTTAATACATAAAAATCTTTTTGAGTTATAATCCTCAAAGATGAAACAATGTTATCACTAAGGTTTTCTTCTTTTAGAAAATGGAGGAAAATGGAGGAACCCTGCAAATGGTGACCGCAATGGACCATGCGCTGACGACCCCATGATGGAAGATGGCATATAATCTTTCTTGAGAATGATGAATCAAATGACTCGGGTTATGGGAAATAACTTGAATCAAGCTGAGATACCTATTTCACCAAGAAGGGAACAACATTATATTGAGTCCTTTATGAGTCAAAAACCACCAATGTTTAGTTGATCTACCGACCCATTTATTGTGGAATAGTGGATAAGATCTATATAGAATATCTTTTTTGTACTTTTTAGTTCCAAACAAGAGAAATTAACATTGGTTTTCTATCGCTTATAGGGATAAGTTGATCAGTGATGGGAACTGATTAAAAAAATGAGTCCAATAGAGGATAGTGAAGCTATGGAGTGGGAAGAGTTCGGTGGGATCTTCTTCAATACGTATTTCCCTTGTTCAATGAGAATAAAAATCGAGAAAGAATTTCTCAAGCTGAAGCAGAAGAAGAATGAATATGTGGGAAGCTATGAGATGAACTTCATAAGGCTTTCACGTTACACCTCTATCTTTTTCATGGATCTTAATGGGAAGGTTGATAGATTTTTCAGTAGACTAAGACCTCATCTATGAAGAATCTTGCCAACTGAGACTTTGATAGCTATGAGGAAATCGTACAAAGTTCTATGAAAGTTGATCTTGAGTTTGGTGAGACACAATAGTTCCACAAGTCAAATGAAAAGAATATATCCTTAGAGGAAAACATGGGTAGGATCTTTGACTAAGGAAAAGGTGGAAAGAAAGTGTAACTTTCCACATGAAACAAATGTGGTAAGAATCATTTAGGGAACTACCTGCTCAAGAGCTGGAAGTGTTACATGTGTGGAAGTGAAGTCCATATTGCTCAAAATTATCATAGTGAGGTGATGCCTCAACTTCCCAACACTAAAGACAAATGGAAGATGGTGTAGTCCTTACCTAATGTTTACTTCTTCAAGTGTTTACAACTTTGGCACTATTCCAATTGATGCCCCAATCTGAGGGAAGTGGAGGGGAATCACCAGTAGCCTTAGCATAATCCAAGAGAGCATGGTCGTTCATTTTCTATCACAACAGATAAATTTGAATCTCCAAATTATGTGGTGTAAGGTATTCTTCGTATTCTCTCAAAGCTATCAAGTACGTTGTTTGATTCTAGTTCTATGAATTTCTTTATATCCTCCAATTTTGCAAAGAATATAGAATCAATACTATAACTACTAAAATTATAATTATCAGTCAAGAATCCTGGAGGTATTATCCTAGAATCAACAGTATTTCTAAACTCTCTTATTTACTTTATTGAACACAATCTTATCACAAATCTATTAGTAATTCCCATGTTTGAATTTGACATTATACTAGGGATGCACTAGCTCTCAAAGTATAATTCTAAGATAAAATGCATAAGGAAATATCAGTAGTATTGAATGGAAAACCTATAGTTATCTTCCAAGGAGATATATCTCAAATTGATCTTTTTCTAAAAGAACCTCCTATAGCCTTCTTTATGGATTTTGTCGATGAAGAAAAAGAAGTAAATGAGAGTATAAGGATAGATAATGTTCACATAGTTAAAGAATACATTGACATGTTTTCTAAAGAGTTACATGGACCTCCCCTAGAAAGAGAGGTAGACTTCTCTATTGAACTCATACATGTATCTCATCCAATATCAAAAAACCCGTGTAAAATGGAAATTATTGTGCTAGAGGAATTAAAGAAACAACTACAAGATCTTTTAGAGAAGGGTTTTATCCTACCATGTGTGTCTGCCTGGGGATCTCTTGTTCTCTTTTTAAAGAATAAGGATAGATCAATGCGGCTATACATTGATTATAGAGAACTAAATGGGGTCATAGTGAAGAAAAAATACCCTCTTTTAAGAATTTATGATTATTTGATCAACTTCATGGGGCTCAATTCTTCTCTAAGATTGATCGTCAGTCTAGTTATCATAAATTGAGGGTGAAGAAAGAAGATATTTAAAAAACTTCCTTTTGATCAAGATATGGGCATTATGAGTTTGTTTGTATGCCCTAAAGATTGACTAACGCACCTCCTATTTTTATGGATTTGATTAATATATTCTTTAAGTACTACCTTGATAATGTTTTGGTAGTTTTTATTGATGATTTTATGATATATTCCAAAATTTGGGAGGATAATTAAGATCATCTAAGGGTTATATTATAGACTCTGAGTAAGGAGATGTTATTTGGAAAGTTTAGAATGTGTGAATTTTGGTTACAGCAAGTTTCTTTCTTAGGGAACATTGCAACTAGTGAAGGAATATCAGTTGACCCTACAAAAACAAAGATTGTAGAGGGATGGCCTCATCCTACAACAGTAACTGATATTCATAGTTTCCTTTGATTAGCGGGATATTATAGAAGGTTTGTGAAAAAAATCATGAATTTATAATCCATTAACCAAGTTAACTCAAAAGGGGGTCAAGTTCATATGGAGAAAGAAGTGTGGGGAAAGTTTCCAAGAGGTAAAGAAGATATTGGTTACTGCACTCGTGTTAACACTTCCCTCAAACGGAGAAGGGTTCATTATTTTTAGTGATGCATATCTAAAATGGATAGGGTACGTTCTCATGAAAAATGAAAAATTCATTACTTATGCATCTCGACAGTTGAAGACTCGTGAGAAGAACTATCCTACGCATGATCTGGAGCTGGTTGCGGTTGTTTTTTACTCTGAATATATGGAGTCACTATCTTTATAGGGAGAAGTGTGATATATACATAGACCATCAAAGTTTGAAGTACATTTTCACACAAAATGAATTTAACATGAGACGGAGGATATGGTTGGAACTTCTTAAATACTATGATTGTTTAATTCATTATCATCCTAGAAGAGAAAATAATGTTACTGATGAATTAAAAATAAAAGACCATGTTGTGCTGGAAATGATGAGGATTTAAAGAGATCCTTTGATCAATCACGTAGTAAAACTAGAGATGGGAATTTTAAGGAAAGGGACATCATCAACCCTATACAAAATTATTTCTCAACCATAATTACTAGAGAAGATCAAGAAAGATCAAAAATAAGATCCTTTGTTAAAGAAGAAGTTTGAGGCTGTGAAGAATGGGAAGTATCCTGAGTTCAATATTGATCAAGAAGGTGTACTAAAATTTCATACAACACTATGTGTTATATCTATTTTAAAAATAAAGGATTTTATGTATGAGGCTCATAGATATACATTATCTATACATCCTAGAAGCAAAAAAATGTATAGGTACCTTCGTGATCATTATTAGTGGGATAAAATGAAAAGGGAGATTGTCGACTACACTACAAAGTGATGGGTGTGTCAGCAAGTGAAGGCAGAGCGACAACTTTCTAAAGGGGTATTACAACCACCACCCATACCAGCATGGAAGTGGGACAATATCACTATGGACTTTTTCACTAGTCTCCCGAGAACTTCCAAAGGAAACAATGTGATATGGGTTATAGTGGACCGTCTCACCAAGACTACCCATTTTATCTCTATTCAAGAAGATTTTTCTCTTGATAAACTTGATATGATTTATTTGATGGAAATGGTAAGACTTCATGGGGTACCACTCTCCATTTTATCTGATCATCACCCAAGGTTCACATCAAAATTCTGGAGAAGTCTTCAGCATACTCTAGGTACCGAATTGAATTTCAGTACGGCCTATCATCCCTAAACTAATAGCCTATCTAAAATAACTATTCATACACTTGAGGACATGCTAAGAATATGCTCAATAGAATTTAAAGTTGTATGGGATAAACATATCTCATTAGTTGAGTTCTCTTACAATAATAGCTTCTACTCAAGCATTAAAATGGCGCCTTATGAAGCTCTATATGGAAAACGGTGTAGAACTCCTAGTTTTAGGGATGAAGTTGGTGAAAAAATATTCTTGGACTTGATCTTATTCAAGAGATGACAGAAAAGGTTCATGCAATACAACAACAAATTAAGGATTCTTGGAGCCAAAAGAAGATATATTCTGACAATCGTCGAAGAGACTTGGAGTTTGATGTTGGTGAAAAAGTCTTCCTTCTAATTTCTCTATAAAAGAGAGTCGTGCAGTTTGGAAAGAAAGGGAAACTCATACCCATGTACATTAGCCCCTATGAAATCCTTAATCACATAGGAGCAGTGGCCTATTGGCTTATGCTTCCTACAAATATAGATCAATTCCATGATGTATTCCATGTATCCCTCTTGAGGAAGTACATACCTGACCCTTCACATGTACCGAATCCTGAGGTGGTGCAACTAGAACATGACCTCTCTTATGAGGAGTAGTCGGTGGAGATCTTGGACCATAGAGACAAAATTCTATGCAAGAAGACTACCCACCTTGTTAAAGTGTTGTGGAGGAACCATAAATATGAATAACCCATGTGGGAACTAGAGGAGACTATGAGGCAGAAGTACACACACCTTTTCTCTTATGAGGGTAAGAGTTGAAATGAAACAGTTGTGTTTTGACTGTTATATGATCATTGAAATGAAGTGAGTATGATTAAATTATTTTATACTCAACAAAATTATATCCCTTTATTAATGAGTGAGTATAATTGAAATGAAACAGTTGGGTTTCGAATATTATATGATCGTTGGTCAATATTATCATTGGAAAATATACTCTTAATGTTAATATTAGTGATTATAAATAGAAATGATAATGGTTATTATTGAAGAAAGAAGACTCTATGGCCTCATCTAGTAGACTCGGGCCATACGAAGCCCATTTGTCAGAGCTTGGGAAGGATGTGGTGTCGCTAGGCTTATCTCTAGACCAAGCCTAATCCAAACTTCAACACATTAAGCTTGAATAGAATCTATTATAGAAGAATTTCAAGTTGATCGAAATCACCACTTGGATAATGTTTTCTGAGCCACCCCAAGATTCTATCACTATTTAAAACCTTACTCAGGTCCTATGCAAGCGTTATAGGGGGTTATGTTATGAGGCCTTAGTTATGTTGTGTAATCCCTTGGTATAAATAAAATTGTTATTTCATCATTCCTATTTCAAGAATATATTTTCTTAATAAATTATATGCTTAATTAAGAGAAATTTGATAAATTGATTTTAGAAGTAAAAAATTTAATTTTCTAAGATTTCTCATACATATAGAATTATTATGGTAAAATAAACATATTTTTTGAATTTCAAATGTCAAAATTAACCTATGTTGAATTTTTAGATGTTTTCAAAGAAGTTTCAATTTTATGAATAGTGTTTTTTTATTAATTGGGTTTTTTTATGAATAGTAAAAAAATATTTTATTATTAAATAACTTTTTATATGAAATGATTTTCAAAAACCGGACATACATGGTTGTGATAAGGGTGGAAAATGTGGTTCAATAAGATCAAAATAATTTTTTAGTGAATAGTAAATCTACCCTTTAGAATAGTAATTTTACCCTTATAAATGGTAATTTTACCAATGGAATTGTAACATCACCTAAGAAAGTATAAATATGTTTTAGGCATCTTAAGTGGTAATGTGATATAATTATATCATAGTATAAGTAAATAAATGTTTTAGAAATTATTAGTTGATTATAAGTATTTTATTTATTTTATTTAATTTAAAATGAAATTATTTTTTATAAAATGGAGTTCACTTTTGAATTATACAGGTCTAAAAATGGTTAGGGTGAATTTTTGGGATTTTTCTGAAATAGTTGAATATTTTATGAATAGTAAAAATATAGTTTTGGGATTTCGGTATGCTTAATGGAATAATAACTATGTAATAATGATTTAATGAGTAAGATAATATGTTTTTATACTCTTAAGGATTAAAATATGATATGAGGTGTCCCAAGTCTCCAATACCATGGGAAAATACCATGGGAAAGCACATGGTTTTGCAAATACCACTAATGAGGTGTCCTTTGAAATTAATAAATTATTACCTCACTTTTTCTATAAATAACCAACCATTACTTAATTTTCATTCATTAAAAAATCATTATCTTAGAATTTATTCTATTCATACCTCCCAAGGATTCCTCCTAAGGTTTTCTCAAGCCCCCAAGGTCCCAATCTTAGATTTTTAGAATTTAATCTTCAAGGTAAGGGAATTATTTACTTCTCTTTTCCTTTCAGGTTCTCTTTTATGTGGTATGTATTTTAAGTTTCCATAACATATTCTTATTTTAATTTTATTTTGTCACTAAACTATATTATGAGTCTTTTATGAATTTTTGAGCCCTATGCCCTCTCTTTTTAATGTTTTATAAAACCATGTTGTATAGTCGTTATGCTGCAGAATTTTCATCTCAAAATCTATCTCTTTTCCTCAATAAATTATCTTATTTTATTTATGTTAATACCCAAAAATATTTCATTTACAGAGGTATTTATCAAGATATAAAAATAATATATTTTATTCTGTGATTTACATACATGAAACCCTCATTCCCATTTTTTTTTTTATAAATGACATAACGATCATGTTTTTAATCACTTTTTAAAACATCGCCATTTTGATATGAAACCTATTTATTTTATTCTATTTAGGTTATTTATGAAATGTTTGATTATGATCTATGTGGATCACATGAAAATAAATACATATTAAGGTTTCACCCTAATAGTTCTCTAATGCATTGGGTAAATAAATTACTCTCTATAGATGACATGTTTTATGATACCTTGGTGAATAACCTTGGTAATTTTTATGACACCTTAGGAATGGACCTTTTTGATATACTTATGAATGTATAAATTAAATTTTGTATCAAAATATTAAATTTATGATTCATTTTATTTTTATTATTATATTACTCTTTTTCCATTACTCATTTCTTTATGTATTTCATCAAGTTCTTATTGATATCACAAGTAGATTGTTTCCCCTGTTTTACCTTACTAGGCCTTCTGCTCACCCTCTCCTTTTATGTATGTCCCCAAGTTATGATATGCAGTAATTGAACTTAGGATGAACCTATGATGCAACCTTACAAGTATATTAGAATAATGTTTTGTGTTTTCATGTATTATGTTCCTTATTTCCAAGACACTAAACTTTAAAGATCATCTGTTTATAAAATGTAATGAAAAGTTATATAATTAAAAGGTGGGATGCCATAGTTATCCTCCTAGTCTATAGGGTACAGTTGAATAGGGAGTTATAATAAATAATCTAGATGGATATATGTTAATTAATGGAAGGTCACACCTAGCTACGTTATGGTCATTCCATAACTTAGAGCCCCAATCATACTGCTACTTCTCAATATTTTATTAGCCATCCATAAATCAACTAAAAGGTTTGATAGAGGATTGAGACTTGTTTCTTGAGGGTGGAATGAAGCCTGAATAGATGTGGGTGTAATGGGTCCACTGGAAATTTGTTTAATTTTAAAACTAATAGAAGGTTGTATATATTTATGTAGCTACCTAGATATCCAAGATATATGTTTATAAGAACAATGACTTAATCCTAGAGAAGCTAAGTCATTGAAACCCATATTAAAATTATTTTCACCTAGTTCATTAAGAATAAGAAGTCATATTACGGTATGTATACAAGATCTTTAGGTAATAAATCCTCAAAGATAAATATGATGAGTTTCTCCCCCAAAAATTCCCATGGGGTGACCTTAGGAGAACACCCCCACTTTGACCAAGAATTAATAAGAGGTTGTGTATTCCATGAGGAAGGATCCTCACCCTCAAACATACATTAATGTTAAGTCTCTCATAAAGGTTTTCTAAGCCCTTATAGAAGCAATCCCACATTAAAATTCCCAATAGAGTTCCATTATATATAGAAAAAGGTAACACCTTAGCACATATAGTCTTCAGTGTTGAGTCCAAGACTTGATTTGATGTAAGTTTGTGAAGAAAATGTTTTTGGGGGAGATTATTGAATACCTGATATATTGATACTATTATAAGATATAGAATAATTTAATCTAGAAAATAAAAATTATCTAGAAAATATCTTTTTGTAGAAATATTTTTTTCATATGGTTAGTGTGTTAAATTTTGTTTTCAATGCATAAATCATATGAAAACTCACATAAAATAGAGTATAATATGTAACGTAAAGACTATGGAAGTTTGGAGGAGTTTGGAATAAGTCTAAACAATTGTGGAAGAAATGTTGAATATATATAGAGGAGATCAGGTTTGGATCAAAAAATTTCTAAGCCTGTTAATTTTTTAATGTTTTTTCTAATTATAGAGAAGAATTATTTTATACAGTTTTCGTATGACTTTAAGTAGATCTTAATAATCATAGATAGATTTTCTAAGACTTCAAGGCAATTTGAAATACTTTCCAGTATTTTATAATACTTCAAAAGAAATATGAAATATCATAAAACTTTATAAGACTTAAAAATTAATATAAAATGTGTGCTTATGAATTCTATAAGACTCTAGTATCTCAAAGGATTTTAATGATTCACTCAGAAGCTAAAAAATTATATTATATGTGTGAGGAACATTCATTGTGTGACTTTATTGATTTAAGTTAGACCAAATATCATTCAAAGGATCATAAAAATAAATAAGATGATTCCTATAAATATATTTTTCATTAGAATAAATATCATAATAGATTATTTTGATTCAAGTTATTTCTGGAGGATTCCACACCACAAAGTGAGTTTATGCATCATGGGTATCGGCATGCAGTCATACATACAAGGAAAAAAATTTAAATTCAATAATTATTGTGTATTTTTTGGATATTTTAAAAGAATAAATAGGTATGATATTTTTGTAATATTTTTTAGAAAAATATCATGGAACAAAATAAAGGTAATTTCATTTTAAATATTTTAAATTCATTGTTATGAAAAAATGTGGATAGGAGTTCAGGTACAATTAACTCAAATAATAAATATGGCTGATATATGTGGTAATTTCCATTAATTATTTATGTAAATGTTAGTCATAAATATTTGTGAATATAAAGGTAAAAATAAATATTTTAGAGGTGTTTTTAAAACTACAAAATGTTTTAAGAAGAAGAAAATGAGAAGAAATTGTTTGTAATGTTGTGTATATAAGAAACCAATGTGAATTGAATTTGTGTAATGGAGGATGAGGTAGAAGATACAACACATTGAAAAAACTTTTAATAAGACAAAATTGTTATAGAAATCATCTATTGTTCAATATACACATTTCATTTTAATAGTGTGATATTCACATAAACGGTCGAGAGACTTGTAACACTGGTTCAAAGGATATTCCCTACATTCTATAATCCTTAGGGTGTTACTTGTGGATCATTTAGTCTTGGGAATTTCTATATTTCACTAAATATTATCTACTCATGTTGAGTAGTGAACCTTGTAAATATATAATTTTTTATTTGTGTGTGATTGTGTGTAATCTATAATAGTGAATTCATAACTCTTTAACCATAGGAGAAGGTTGTTCAAAGGGAAAAATGTAAAATAATTATTTATCACTTATCCATCGTAATCTCAGCATTCTCAAATATCATGCAGGTAATTTTTCAATTAGTCTCAAATCGAGGTTATCCTTCATTGGCTCAGGGGTTTTTATATAATGAAGAAGAATTTTTTTCTCTCAACATTTGGGATTTGAAGTTAATTATCATGGACAACATAAATTTAGTTAAAAAAAGTGGAATTACTACTTTTTATGGGAATGTAATACATTTATAGAAAGATATGATACTACCCCACCTTCTTTCAATTAATTATGATGTACTGGAGTTTGTAGCTTAAGGATTTACTCCCATTATCTAAGGTTCATTCATGACTATAATAGATAAAAATAATTTGGATAATGATGGATGGAAATGGAATTATAAACTATCTTCTTATTAAAAAAATCCATTTCTTATAGTCAAATAGATTGAAACAATGAAAGTTATTTGGGATAAGGATGAGAGAATCTATGATAGAAACACCAATGTGAAGAGAGATAGAAAATTATATTTAGAGATTAAAATATAAATATGTGAAGATAAATGGTGATTAATATCTAGATGAGTTATTTACAAAGGTAAATGATATAGTAAGAACTATTTGGAGCTTTTCTAAGAAGTTAGAGGATTCTACTATGATAAAAAAATATCTTGCATATTTTTTCCAGACAGATTTCATGAAAAAGTATCTAATATGGAAGATAATGTTCTAAATAATCTCATGATTGATGATTTAAATTATATTATAATTACCTACAAAATTATAATATACAATTGTTTTTTAAATAATCAAAAAAGGTGTAATGTATATTTCTTTTAAATCCTTAAAATTAAAATTTCAAAGAGTGTAGTTTCTAAAGATGAAGCCAACAGTTTTGGATCAGATAAATAGGTGGATGAGAAGTTTTAAAAGTTGATGTTGATTTTATCTAGGAAATTGATAATAGAAAAATGGAATTATAAAGGAAATATTCCACTTAAATTCTTTAAATATTAAGCTATTATACATTTTGCATCAAATTTCCCAAAATTGAATGGAAAAGAAGTAAGTGATGAAGAGGAGGAAAGATCAGGAAGAATATAAAAGAAACAATTTATCAACTCTAAGGATTATTTTAGAATAAATGGTGATAGTTTCTCAAAATATAAAAAGAAAAACTATTATATAAGTGTGAGGAAAGTTAAAGTTTTTTTGAAGAGGAGGATATTGAAACTTTTGGTGACAATAATGAGAAACTGTTAATGGATATAGTTATTCAGGAAAAAACTTATAGTGAAGATACTATAAATTTTTCTAGTGAAGAAGAAGAAACTCATATGGATATTACACTAAAAAAAGTTTAAATAATGTATTTAAAATATTTATAAATTATACAAATAGATAAAACATATAAATAAATACAATCATTTTGTGTACAAAAATGAATTTATCTATTTAGAATAAAAATACAATTTGAAAAATGAAATTTATTATCTGAGAAAGTTTCTACAAGATGAGAATATCATAATAATCAATATGGATGAAAAAATTTAAGTATTAGGAGAAGGAACTCAATCACCTTCAATAGAAATTGATTCAAGCTAAATAAGAACTAAACATTATCTTATCCAATTTTTAGAATTCCACTTCTGAATTTAGAGAGTGTTTAAAGAATAATGAAATTTGTGTAGACCATAAAAAGATCATTCTTAAAGAGTGAAAATAATTCTGAAAATATTAGTGAATAATCTGGGTATAAGAAACAAGTTCAGTATACCAAGTATTTTTTTAAATCAATTAAGTTCCAAAAATCTAGAAAATATGAGAACTCAAATTTTAACTAAAAAAATACTAATATTGGTGAATTAGAAATGGATAAGAATAATTTTGAGTCTAATAAGATAATTTTGGGAGTTAATAATAATTTTGGTTCAAAAAATGATTCCAAAATAGTTGTTCAAAAAAGAGAATAAAATTTTCAATTTCAGAATAGAAAATTGGTTACAGAGAAAAATATACATTTTAAGAATATTGTTGGAATTTTAGAGGCTTTGAGCTTATAGAAAGGATATTTTTTTCAATTATAAAAAAAATATGAATCTATGAGACTTTTGAGATATAAATTTAGTGTGATACATCCTATTAAGGGAATAATTGTCTAGAGAAAAACATAAAATTATGGATTGATGACTCAAAATATATTCTAGAATTCATAAAAAGTGTATGGGAGATTTGATAAGATTTTTTACCATTCTTATGTGCATATAAACTTGTTTCTATTCAAATGGATTATAAACCAAAATAACCAAAAGCCTCAAGATAATAAGGTGAAAGAAAATGAAAAGGATCTTTTTTTGGAAGTTTCTCTAAAAGATTCAAAAGGAGAATGTCCTTGGATATAGGATAGTAGATTTTATTCCTATAACATAGGAGGCCTAAGGCTGTTAAATAATGTTTAATATTTCAAATATGGATCTATATAATTTATAAATTATGGTTAATTCAAAATAAAAGGTTTCTATTTTGTTTTTATTGGAAAGTATAAACTGAAATCTAAGAATGCATTATATATTAATGGGTTGAAACATAACTTGTTAAGTGTTTCTTGGATCTATGATAAAGGAAATGAGGTTATTTTTAGGAAATATGATTTCTTGGTAAATAGTCTTGAATATGGAATAATTATAATAATATGAAATCAAAATAATGGTAACATATTTTAAGAGGGAGATTTTCTAAATTCACACTACATGAGTGTGAATGAAGAAAACCAGTTATGGAATAAAATACTTGGTTATCTTGGCCAAAGAAAAATAAGTAAGATTACCTGAAGGGAGAGAGTTTATGATAATACTAAGATGAAGAGATAACTATAATAGATATTCTCTACATATCAAAAAGGTAATATTAAAAATTTATCACCTAAGAAAGTTAATATTCATACTTTTCATCCCTTATAGCTTATTTATTCCGACATTTATGTTCCCATGAGAAAAAAAAATAAACAATTTTATATAATTATTTTATTTCCTATATTGATGAATTTACTCACATTAATTTCGTTATTTTTATGAAACATAAATCAAAGGCTCTTAATATATTCCAGATTTTTAGGAGAAGTGAAAAAAAAGGATAGTGGTTACTACTTGATGAGGATCCATACATATAATAATGATCAGTACACTAATGAGATATTTGAATTATATCTTTAGAAGCATGTTATTCATCATGAAATCAGTGCAGTATGCACACCATAAAAAATGGTATGGTTGAATGGAATAATATGAGTTTAGTGGATATGTATTGAACAATGTTGATTGAGCATAATACTTCTTGATTATTTTATAGATAATCCATTAGAGAAATAGTTAGTATTCAAAATTGATTCTAATATAGACCAAATTCTAAAATGTCATTATATGAGATATATTATAATAAGACCCCATGTTTTTAAGTACTTACAGGTTTTTTTTATCCCCTACATCATCAAAGTAAAAGGGTAAAATCTTGGAAATTTTTATAAGGTAGGTGTTTATGGAATATATTTATTTTACCCTCAAAATGGGAGAGTTAAAAGTGAGACAACAAGGATACTAAAAAGATCATTGAAAATTGTGATGTTAAGTTATTATAGCATTAAAAAACATAATATATAAATAAATAATTTAGTTCCAAAAGAGATAATATTCATCTGTCCTTGTTAAGTAGTGGGAAGATGTTTCATAAATTGGGGGAAATTATAAAAAAGTCCAAATATAAGAATATGATTCAGATAAATCTGGAATTGAGGGGCAGTCCCACTCAACTAATCCATGGATTAAAATATAATTGGAGTTCTAAAATATAATATGAGATCATGGACATTAGATTCAAACTAGGAGAACATTGGGTAAAATATCTCATACCTCACTATTTTTACAAGTTGAACCAAGTGATATAGAATAATTTATAGAATTGAAATATTTGTTTGATTGCATGAATAAATAATTGGAATACATCGAAAAAAATGAAACATGGGAACTGGTACACAATCCAAAAATCAAGAACATCATTAGAACAAAATGGGTATTCATAAATAAGTTAAATAAAAATGGATTAGTGAGAAATAAAAAACACTTATTTATAAATGATATTCTTGGGTTTAATTCATTTACTTTGAAGAGACTTTTATACTAGTTGAGATACCTGAAACTATTATAATTTTTATTTTTATTTCATCACAAAAAAATAAAAGATATCCAAATGGTTTTCAAGCCTACTTTCCTCGATGGAGAGATATATAAGGAGGTATTTATTAAGAAACCAAATAGATTCTTTCTTGGGAAGGATGAAAACTATGTTTATAGGTTAAAGAAATATTTATATGTATTAAAGACATCCCCAAGATATTGGTAATCTAAGATGGATTCTTACCTAAATAAGTTTAAATTCAAAAGGGGGAGAGTGAAAAACAATCTCTACATTAAGGAAGGTCAAGAGCTGTATCTCATTGTGATTTTCTATATTGATGACATCATATTTTTTAAGAATAAAGAAGAAGTTTTTAAAGAGTTTTAAAAGGTGGTAAATAAATTATTTGAAATTTATATGCTTGGTGAGTTGATAATTTTTATGGGCCTCTAAATATCTCTAGAAAATGACCACATTTTTCTCTCTCAAGATAAGTATACCCATGTACTCTTAAAGAAGTTTGGAATTGTGAATTTAAAACTGGTTTTCACAACCATTTTAGTGGGAAACAAGTTTTCTAATGATATTTAAAGAAAATATGTTGATCCTATATAATTTAGGAAGTTGATTGGAAGCTTTATATACTTTATAGTTTCCAGCCTAGATTTGGTATATGGTGTAACCCAATGTGCCAGATATTAGAGTGATCCAAAAATGTATCATTTAATAGTTTGAAAAATAATTCTCATATATATAAAAGGCACTACATATGATGGGATAAAGTATGAAATAAAAGGAGTGATTTAGTTTTTTGGTTCTATAGATACATATTGGGAAGGGTGAATTGATGATAGAAGGTCCATATTAAGTGGAGTGTTCTTTCTAGGTGAAAGTTGTGTGTGTTTTCATAGTAAGATATAAATTTTTATAACTCTAAGAATTACTAAAGATGAGTATGTAGCTTCAACTCAATATATAACTCACTTAATTTGGATGATAACTCAATTGTAAGATCTTAAAGTTCAATTAAATTTTTCACTACTCTTAGGCCATCATAATAAATGTTTTATTAATTTGATAAGGAATTTTGTTCAACATTCAAGGTTTAAGAACATTGATATCAAATATCATTATATCATGGAGCATGTATATATAAATGAATTGAAGCTATAATTTGTTCCTTTTATAGAGAAAGTATCTTATGTGTTCACTAAACTATTGTCAAAAGATGAATTTCAAAGATTTTTTGTTAAATATTAGAGTTCAACTTCAACTTTTTCAAGTCTTAGGTATGGTGTCTAGTCCCCCCTCTCATTTTTTGGTTGTAAATTGTTATCAAAGGGGGAGAAAAGATACTATAAATCTTCTTTTTTTTTATTCCTTTATGTATTTAAAAATTACATTTACTATGGTGGAATTATTTAGGTTATTAAAAAGGTACATGTTTCTCTTATTAAAGGGGATAATGTATTTTGTGATAGTTTTATAAGGTATAATCTATGAATTCATAACACTTGTGCACATGTGAACATTTTTAACGATTTTATTGAAGTGAATGCATAATTTTTTAAAGTAGTGGATAGATTTGATGAGATGATGAAGTATTTATTTTGATGATGTGATGATGTGATGATGAATTATTTATTATAACTCATTATTTATCATACTTTATTTTATGCATCATAACTTCATCAAAAAGTTTCAAGAATATAATATTTGAAATTTCTGAATTTTGATCACTTTTTTTATAGAAAACATGATATTATTATTCAATATTTTTGTTTCCTACACTAATTTCACTCATGAAGACTTATAATTATTTGATGGTGTTTTATTTCTAATTTTTTACAGTTTTATAGTGATTTACATTCCTTGGAAGACAAAAAAATCCAAATTGGGAGATTGTTGAGACCAAGTCTTGAGTTAAGATAAGTTTGTGAAGAAGATGTTTCGGGGAATATTATTGAAGACCTGATATATTTATGTTGTTATAAGATATTGAATAAGTTACTCTAGAAAATATAAATTATCTAGAGAAGTGGTTTTGGATAATTGTTTTATGGATATGGTTAGTGTGTCTGATTTTGTTATCAATGCATAAATAATATTAAAACTCGCATAAAATGGAGTGTAATATGTGATGGTAAGACTGTGGAAGTTTATTGGAGTTTGGAATAAGTCTAAATAAGTGAGAAATTAATCTATATCTCTATGGAGGAGAGAATTTCTTGATCAAATTTTGGCCAACTTTGTATATTTTTGTAATTCTTCATCTAAGGTCATATGGTAATTATTTCAAACTATTTTTGTAAGACTTTAAGTACATTTTAAAACTTTCGAATAGGTTTCATAAGAATTTAAGGAAGTTCATAATATTTTAAAATATTTTTTAAGACTTAAAAATCCATACAAAGTATTATACAAATTAATAATACTTCAAAATACATAAGAAATGTGTGGTTCTAAATTCTATAAGACTCTAATAGTTCGAGGGATTTTAAGGATTCACCCAAAATGTCAACAATGATATTATATATGTGGGAAACATTAATTTTGTGACTTTTATTATTTTAATTATATAAAATCTCATTAAAAGGTGAATTAAATTAAATAATATTATTACTAATAATTTATTCTTCATTATAATGATTACCACAATAAATTATTTTGATTTATTTTGTTTCTTCATGATTCCACACTACGAAGAGAGTTTTCGTATTTTGGGGATTTACATACAGTCATGTATATATTAAAGGGAATTTTAATTTTAATAATTGTTATGGATTTTTTGGATATTTAAAAAGAAGAAATTGGAATAATATTTTTGTAAGATTTTGAAGGAAATGATCATGTCATGAACTGGAGTTAATTTCATATTAAATATTTGAAATTCATTATTGTGAAAAAGGTGGATATGAGTTATTGTATAGTTGAATCAAATAATAAATAATGTAGATAATTATTGGAATTTCCATGAATCAATTATGGAAATATTATTCCCAAATATTTAGTGAATATAATGGTGAAAATGATAATTTTGTAAGAGGTCATAGAATTTAAAAAAAAATATCATAAGAAGAGGAAGAGAAGAACTTGTGTAAAGTGTTTTGCATATAAGTAATTGAAGTGGCTTTCATATATTCCATAAAGAAAGAGTAAAAATATATAAAACATGAATAACTTGAGATTAATCTCAATTGGTGGAGGACTCATCTATTTTTCAATCTACACATTTTATTTTAATAGTGTGGAATACACTTATCATGGAGAATGCATGTACATGGTTGGGAGACTTGTAACATGGGTTCAAAGGATATTCCCTTCTCATTGTCATCCATTAGGTGTTACTAATGGATCATTTGATCTTGGGTGTTTCTAGATCACTCTAAGTATTAGTTGCTGATGTTTAACATTGAACCTTTTAAATATACCATTTTCTTATTGTATATTTTTATGTGAGAGTTGTAAAAGTGAATTCATGAATCTTTAATCAGAATAAAAGGATTTTCAAAGAGAAAAATGTAAAATAACTATCAAACACTGATCCCCTACAGTGATCTCATGGATCTTGTAGGTATATTTTCACATAGTTTGGGTGGGTCCAATACAAATAGTGGTAATAAGATGTCAACCATGACATTCCTCCTTAGACTTGACTGGTTGGATTCCATAGGATGTTTATAAGTAGGTATCTACACCTAGTCCATGATTATTGCAATAATGTATAGCCAAGAATATTTATGATAGAGGATAATCTAGTAGAAGAGAAGCATGTGGGATTATCCATTCTTATACTAGAAAATATTCACCAATGATTACTGCACATATAAAAGGGGAATTCCCCCTTTTTATCTTGATCCCTTTCTAAGTATTATGGGGATAAATAGTAGTGCACTTCAATGAATATAAGCTCCTTAATAAAGTTAAAATCACAAGGTGTAGGTCCATTCCATTAATCCAATTCATGTATAGTATTATACTACTTTCCCTGAAGATTCATAAGGCCCTCGAGCTCTTGAGTCTCTATTTAGAGTTGAAGTTATTCCCTTATGAAAAAATCACACCAACGTGATCAAAGATAATAGCAGTAACAAATATGATATGTGGTCATATTAGATGTCCATGAGGGATTTCATACTTATATCCTAGATTAACTATAAAATAATTTCTAAATCCTATGACTATATTGGTTAGTGTGTCCATTCTGATGTGTCTAAAATCAAGAAGTAGTAACATCTACAGAAATAAAAATAGAGCATCATCCCATAATAGAAAGGAAATTTTGGATATTAATTTCCTAAGAGAGTACTCATATTGAGATCAAGGTGCCTCTATTGAATACATTCATTGTACTGAATCCTAGGTATGTTTGATCCTAGATGTAATCTTATATAAATGGGATATGGAAACCAGTGTCTCTCAGGTGATAGTATCCTCAACCCTTGAAAGAGGGAAAATATTCACTAGGAAATTACATAAAAAAAGGAATAATTGGATAAGTATCATGACCTTCTAACAAGAATCAATTATAGACCTCTTAGAAACTCCATGTTAAGGATCCACCACACCAAGATCTATAACCAAGGAGGTTGATCTGACCACAACAAAGTACTGACCTTGTCGAACATGAAATGCCAAGAAAATAATTTTGGTCATAGGTGCCTTAATCTTTCTCAAGGATAAGATGAGGGTTAATTGATAACTCCTCATATTATGTGTACCCTAAGGCTATCCATTTTTTTTAAATTAGACACTCTATTATGGATACTACATATTTATAGGTAGTCCTCCAAGGTAGTATTCACATTCCCCAACTTGAAAACATGAAGTCACCCCATGATTTCAATTTTAAAATTATCCCAGTGAAGGTGGTGAAATGAATTTGATAGTTGGTGGTTTTGATCCTAGACACTAACAAGAGGGTTCCCATCACCAAGTGGATGAAAGACCAGGTGGACTGGGGAACCCCTAAAGGGGTGATCAACCAGTCCCTCGATGAGGAGTGGGGTGATTTCACCAATACCGTCAATGTAAGTCTCCAAACAACATATCTTTTCAACTAGAAACTATTTCTAAAATGAGTTATCATCATTATTTATAGAGGATTGGATCATCCATAAATATAATTTAGTCCCCATACTATATTTTGGGGGTACTCCATAGGGTAGCTCCAGCGGGGTTCTACCCTAGAGGAATAAGGGTTGTCCCCTGGACAAAAAATTATGCAAGAGGACAAAAAATTATGCAAGATGACAAAAGGGAAGTTTATCTTCATTCCTTCCAATTCCAACCCATCTAGTGGTAAGTTCTAACCCCTATCCATCCTAAATCAAATGTCTATATAGGGTGAACACATTCTACAAGTGTATTCTTATCGATAAAATGGGTTATTTTCTAGGCTTATCCTTAGTTTCATCCCCATTTATATGGGTACTTAAATGATAAAACCAAAATTCATTGACCAAAAAACCTAAATCCCTTGAATAATCTAAGGTGGTTCCCGAGGGTATTGAAAGGAGGATTTTATATGGACCTCAAATCCTTACTACCAAAATAGTTTCACCTGTGATGGAGGGAACACATATTGTAGTTGTTCCAACTACATTTACTTGTGGAGGAATGAATAGTTAAAGTATAATGACTAAATACCAATATGGTGTTTTGAATCACCCCTAGTTACTTCCTCTTTCATAACAGGGATTGTCATGCTTTCCAATTTCTATATCATAGTGGAAGATATTTTTGTAAACTATAGATGTACCCACTTCCCTAAATATTTTTTGATATTTAAACACATAGTTAGTTGGGTGTAATTATTCCAAACTCACACATTTCCCAATAATTTCCCTATATAGAATATTAATTTAAACTTCTTCCTTGTATAGATTTGTCTATAGAAATCATATCCAAATTGATATATCGATGGGATATAAGGACTCTCCTGCCTTTCTAGGCAGACATGTCGATGACTGAGTAATTGGAATGGGAAAACCCTCTAGAAACTCTTGAAGAAGATTTAAAAGGTATCCCTAATGATATATCTCACCCAAAGGCTTCTTCTCCACTTTAAGGAGAGGATAACTTCATAGATAAAAGTTAGTAATTATCAACTGATCAAACCATGGTAGAAGTTGGTGATTCTCCCAGGGAACCCACTATTGAATAAACATCAATGATTAAAGCACCATGGTTGGATAAATAAGAAATTGTTAGTTATAGGTCTGTCTAAGGATTAACTCTTAGTAAAACTAGTGAAATCCAAGGAAACTAACATCCCAAGAATGGGTAAGTTCTTATAACACCTAGAATTTGGTTTTTGGCATTCACTTGTTAATATATGTATATCCACTTTCATTTATAGTTTCACTTTCATAAACAATGGAACATAGTTAATAGGTTTACACCCCTATGCCTCAACCGCCAGAGCACACATTGTCTAGGGTTTTCCCAGTGCGAATGATTCCATAGTTGAATGATCATATCTCCTATTTGAGTGAAATTGTCCCAAAATATATCTTATATTCCAAGAGTTAATCTAAGACAAACCAGAAGTCTATAAATTTATAATGTTCTTCTTAAAAATATATTTAGATATACATATGTAAATTGGACTCTGGAACTCCCTTGAAGGGCATGTCGGTAAAGCTACCCAAAATTTATCACATGTTCACATCACTAGGATATTGTGGGTTTGACTACAGATCTATTCATACTATAGTGAAAGAGATCCTTAAATATTGGTATCATGAGAAATCATAAAAACTAAGCCTCTCTATGGATTAATCATCAGCATATTCTGAAATCCTCAGAATTGACTCACTTATTGAGGCATCCAAACATGTGGTGATGGTAGCAATATGGTAACACCATGTCATAAAAGAGTGGGCCTCGATGGATTGGCTTCACAAAGAGTTTTTCCAAATCCTATAATAACTTACCACCCTTAAGAAGGATTTTTAGGAGCATTAAAATCTATTCAAGGTAGAAAGTTTGGGAATGGTTATTATTGTGAAGTTTTGAGCATTACTACCTAAAGAAGAAGCTGAGGCAATAATGTTTTTCATACTACATCAAGCTGTCAATAACTCAGAATAAGAAATAAACCTACTTTTATAGTCTATTGAATGTGTATTGTAACATCATTCTATTTCAAAATTCTTATTGTACATGATGATAGAGACTCTAAAATATGGATACCCCTCAATCAATGAATGATAAAGTCCATTATCAAAAATCTATGTTAGATTTTTAGATTCCTCTCAATTTCTAAAAATCATTAATTATAATCACATGAAAACCCTTAATGATAAATTTTTGGATAAAAAAATTCTACAAGACACCATCTTCATAAATTACAATAAGACCAATCAGAGAGGTAATAAGAAAAGTGAGATGAAATAAAAAAAGAAGGGGTATTCTTGGATAAAACCATTTTAGGAGGGAAATGGCACACTAAAAGCATGTTTCCAATCATTTCAAATCATAAAATTGTATAACACCTATAGATTTTAAATTTTATATTCCTTTAAAACCTAATATCTTTGATAGCATGTGATACACACAATATTGAACCACGGTGAACCACAAAATAGTATATAACCATTAAAATATAGTTGTAGAATTGGAGGGTAAAAATATATGTCACTGAATTATGAAATATATGTATAAATAAATATAAAATTTAATTATCAATGTTAATTCATATGGATAAATTAAATTATTGAAGCTAAATAACTAATAAGAGCGATTTATGATTTAAAGTGTAACCTTTCTAAAAATTGAATTTCTATGTGAAACTAAATATATTATAGATGAAATAAATTTTTTATATTAAAAATATATTAACACTAATTTTTTTTTAATTAATAGGAAATATGAATAAGAATATTTAATATTTTTTTAAACATTATTTTCCTATGAAAACACTTTTCATTATATTTTTATTTTTTTATTTAAAAGTTAAATTATCAGATTTTATAATTTTAATTTAGAAAAAAAAATCATTTTTATATTAATCATTTCAATATTATATTAATATAAATTTTTAGTATTTTTCTGAAATAGTTTATTTTTATGTGAATAGTGAAAATTATAGTTTTTACAAAAAAACTGTAAATTTTATGACTTTATCATTATATTAGAAAGACCTATAAGTTTATAAAACCTTTAAATTTATCAAATATATATTTATCGATTAATAATATACATTTTTAAATACCATTCTGGATTTATAAAACCTATTTTTGACATTTCCTAAACTTAAGTAATATTTCCCAATAAAAGAAACAGTTCTTGGTCTTTTCTTTTAATTAAATATTATTTTGGTAAAATTCAGTTTTTACTTTTGTAAGATCCAATATTTTTCCTTGAGTTACATATCTTATGAATTTCAATTTAACTCGTTATTTTTACCAAATGTGAGAGCCTAATGAGATCATAGGAGTTTCAGGGGTGTTTGGGGCTTTTTAGAGATCAGAGGCTCAGTTTTTAGAAATGGTAGTTGGGCCACACGATTAGTAGAATCTATGATACCCAAGATGTATGATTTGGGGTTACCATGTGGGGTGGTCCATGGATTTTTTTAGAGCCACAAATGTTAATGAAACAGTGCAACCAAGGTAGCACGCCCATGAGAGCCACCTGCTATTTTTAGCAGAGGTAAGTAATATAGTTTGTGCATGGTTTCCCAAATCTTGTGTGTGAATAGTACAAGTTCCCTATTGAGGCAGTGAAGGGTGCACAGTTGGTGCATGGTTTTTCCAACCATGCAGCCAAATCGTGCGACCCAGTGTTTTGAATGAAAATAACTATTTTTTCCTTAATGACATAAAATGTTAAAAACCCTCTCCTTTTTTTTATTCTCTAGACATGGTATGTCTTCTCCTATAGAGCCTCTTCTCCAATCCTAACCTAGTCTTTTCTTTAAATTTTTCATCTAAAATCCAATTCTGACATCGTTCGTCTCATTGGATCCACACCAGTGAAATCTTCATTCATCTTGTGCCTCTATTAATTTATCTTTATATCGATAGATTTATTTTGGTGTGGAGATAATATTCCCTATTTCTAGGGTATTTGATATTTATTCTATTTTTTCCAATCCAAGTCAATTTAGGAGGAAATACTGGATGAGTGCTCTTCCACGGGTATATGGTAGGTGGTCTATACCTTTGCCTTAAATTTTATTGTTTTATATACCTTATTTTCGTTGTGCCGCATGTCAGACCTTCCATAATTTCTCATAAAAGTAATTGAACGCCTTGAATAAATTTGTGGAACCTGATTAGGTTTCCCACTTAGTAACATGTGATGGTTGGAGGTTTTCAACCTCAACCAAGACCACTCGTGAGGTGTGTTTATGTATTTATCCCGTGATTTACCACCCCGATGGGTGTGTATGTGAGCTTTCCATATTAGTTAGATCTATAATGAATTAAATTAGATACTATTAGAGGTATTATGCCTCCTTTTCCATGTGACTACATGAAATTAAATTGATTTAATGATTAAATGGAAATTTGGAATGAGTTGGATGAACTCATGGATTATGTATGATTATAAACTAATTTATTAATTGAGATAATTGATAAAGGAAATAGATAATGAATGACCCTTGTTTCCTTTATGTGATCATGATGATGAGGGATGGATTGGTTTGGAATTAGGGATTATATAGAATGTCATGGACATTTCTACTCCATGGATTCAAAATTTCATCAAATTCCATGGACATTTCTACTCCATAGATTCGGGATTATATAGAATGTCCTGGATATTTCTACCCCATGGATTTAGGATTATATAGGATGCAATGGACATTTCTACTCCATGGATATGGAAATACATGGTATACCTTGAACATTACAACTCCTTGGATCCATCTATGGGCTTGACACTTAATTTCATGGCATAGGCCATTGAGGATGCCTTAGTCTTTGTACCTTGGATCCTGATCTTGGGGTCTAACATTGGATTACTCGACATAGGACACAGTTGATGTTTATCATAATTTATAAATAGACCTAGTAAGGTTATTTTTTTATAGTTTTTATATTGGATACTATCACACATGGTTTATCATGATTTATAGTTAGCCCATGTTTATGGTTGTTGGTTTATGGTGAGACTTGTTGGATGGAAAGTTTTACTCTTACTTGTTTATTGATATCACTATTATATATATTTCTCATTTCTTCATATTATATACATAGAATGGAAATTTTATAGACACCATTGGTGGTGTACTACTAAGTTTTATCTCACACCCTATTCATGCCACTGTTGGGTAACTAGACAGACTTTATGGAAATAGCTAGGGACTGAGGCAAGATCATACTTTAGGATGCTTGATTTAATCATTTCTTGGAAGAAGGGGATCACAGGACTGAGATATGATCATGATTCTAGCTAGATATAGTTCATTTTTGTTATTTCTATATTTTATACATGTATTTCACTAGATGTATATTTCCACATAATGCCTTCCACTTTGTATAGTGATATGATATGTTCATCATATTATATATGACACTGCTTTTGGTTTTTATTATTATTACTTTCATCTGGATGTTTATCTTCTATCATTGATTTATATTATTCTTATTCTTATTTATTAACTTTTTATACTAATGTGTTACACTGATTATGATGGTATAGTCTCCCCATTATACCATCTTATACCCTCATTGCTAGTCTCCAGCCTCTGGTGTAAAGGGAGGCAAGCTTGAAACCATGTGACCCATAAGATCGGGGCACCATTTAGTGGCACTTGAGTTAGGGAGTTACAAAGTGGCATCAAAATAGTTTTCTTTCCTTTTATAATATCATTTGGGAATATTATAAAAGATATTATGATGGTGTCAAAATATGGTAATGAGTTATTCATATGAGTAGCTAACTCACATAAAGGAAAAGACCAAATTTCATGGTATGGGATATAATGTACTAGATTTTTCCAATTACAATTAATTTGATTCCATTGTTAGGTGATGCACATGATATGTGATTTAATTATTTCTATGATTGAGGAATTAAATGTTACCCTTGGCCTGATATGGAAAGGAAGTATGGATCTTGCATCATTTTAGGAACCTTATAAGATTCACATTCCATGAATATTCCATGACATATAGGATGCATTTATTGACTACATGTCATTATTATGTGTGCCTAGTGTTTTATAATTTTTATCAGCTGACATTATTATAAGATATTTGGAAAAATAATTGGTACTTAGATTTCATATCATAACCTAAACATTGTTTTCCTATATAGTCTATAGTAGATACCCTAGCAGTCAATTGTGGAATTTTGAGTCATGGACCATTGGTCACATGGATTGGAACATGTTATTGTTGGGATTAAATGGACTCCAAACTTCAGTTTATATGGTGTATGGACCCTTAGAATTTTGAAGTGGTGTTATATTTGGTTTAACCATTTAAAGAGAATTGTAAAAAAAATGAATTTTAATGAAATAGGAATTATGAAATGGAAAATTATATATTAAATAGAGTTCAAAATTTCTATTAACAGTCTATATACTGGGACTCGTGTTTTGAAATAGAGAGCTTGACTTAGACCTGAATTTAGGACTGGGAATTAGTCAGTGTATCTAGTGTTCTTTATGGTTGTTTTTATTACCCATTCCTATATTTAAGATAAAGAATGGGGGTGTATCTTTTTTATAGGAATTATTTAACCTTACCTATGATTTTATCTATGAAATTGACTTTATCAACTCTTTTATAAGGGATTCTCTTGGAATTTCAAAGGCATGACACCATGATGACCTCTAGTTGTGTAACAGGAGGGTGGTGATGACCACGCACAGGAGGTAGAACGCCTTGGTCCACTAGTGGAACCTCCAATATTTTGACTTGTAGTACTACCTATTTTTTCTAATATGGGTGATGATGCCTAGATCCAAGAGGGTTTCCTTCAATTTATGAAGATCATTCAGGGAGACCCATATCCTTCCTCGTCTATGGAAGATTTTACACATGTGTTCCAATAGCAGCATCTACCCATGTTTTTGGGGGATGGAAGTCCATAGGTTACTGATTTGTGGATTGAGAATACTTCGTTGTTTTTTTAGAATCTTGAGACACCTCCTGATAGGAGAGTGAATATCTTTATGTATATTGTTTGAGGATCCACTAAGCATTGATGGGATGTTTTAAACCAGGATAATAGGATTTGAGATATGGTTTGGAGGGATTTCTAATCAGAATTTAATGATTATTTATTTCTAGAGACCTTGAGAGATGAATGGTCCAGTGAGTTTATGTGTCTAGAGCGGGGTGTGATAACTGTTATAGAGTATTCATCTCACTTCATAGAGATTCAAATCTTCTTATGTAACATCTCAGGTAAATAAAGAATAAAACATTTTCATATTTATTAATATTTACTAATTAAATATTAATTTTACTTTAAATGGGTTTCTATATTCGATAGCGTACCCGATACGCAACAAATATTTTCTTTGAAATCTTACGTTGTACACTAGTAATAAAATAATATTATTTTAAATGGTAGTTAACACGTAGCCGTTGTATTGGCGGAAATGAATGGAAATAACTAAAATATGATTATATATGTTTGTTAAATGTTTTTACATTTATCTAATAAAATATAAAGTCTTAAAATACGAAAATAATTCAATTTTAGGCATATATACTCTAACATTCACTAAAGGTCGACTTATCACCTTTTGATGGAAAACCATCTATAAATATATTTTTGGTCACTCTTATACATTCTATTGGACCAAATAAAATTCTTCTTTATAATAGGGACATCAAAATTTACTTTGTGTGAATTTTTGGTATTTTTCCGATAAAGTTCATTTTTTAATGAATAGTGAAAATGTTGTATTTTAATTCAAAACCTCTTTTTAATATAATTTATTTATATTATTAGATTATATTTTTAATTGGTTTTAAAGTGCAATTAGAATATATTTTTACCATTTAATCCAATAGTGGTCATTGGAATTAATTTCACTTTGAAATTGGACTTAAACTAGTGTCAATCTTTTGATACTTATTGTTTCATAAAAACACGCTATTTGCTCTGACAGTGGGAATTAATTATTAAATTAATTAATGTAACTTATATGTTTTGAATTTTGTAAAATAGACATCATTTTTGAATTTGGAATATCAAATATAGCTTAGGGTGAAGTTTTGGTATTTTTCTGAAAAACTTCAATTTTTGATGAATAGTGAAACCACTAAGTGGTACTTATAAAAACTGATTTTTCATTTAAATGATATTTTACCACCTATGTGTTTTGAATTTCAAAAATTTGACATACATGGTTGTCATTAAAAAGTAAAATGTGGTTCAACGGGATTAAAATAATTTTTTGGTGAATAGTAACTTTGAAGTTTTTAATCACGATTAGAGGTAATTAGTGTAATTTAAGGTAAAAATAATGTTTTAATAATATGAAATGACCTATAAACATGTCCTACCCTTATCGTATGTGTCATGTCCGACAAAGAAAATCCATGGGTCAACTTGGGGACCCCATGGAGCCACTTTGGTAGGAACATGACATTAATACCTTTTTATTTAAAGTTAAAATAAAAATGTCACAAACATGAGTTGTTTTACTAAAACAATTTTTAAATGGGGTTATACAAGTCATATTTCTAACTATAAATATTAATTAGAAATATAAAAATATTTCCTACATCATTATATTTTTTTTATAATTTTTAGACATTAAATAAATTAAATTATTTATGACACCATGATGATGCAGCGATTACCTCATTATTTAACAATTTAAAAAAATGAAAAGATAATGTAAAATATAAGACCTACACATGTCAAAAACCTATTTTATGGGTGTATTTAGAACTATTATCACCTTATCCTAGAAATATATAATTTTGGGACCTTTAAAATCCGAAAATCATTTTATAATAAAGTATCCTTTTATAACTTTCCAAGAGTGTCCCTCCTCTCCTCTTATAAAAGGCCCCCACCTCTACCACCTTACCCACACCTCCAAAGCCTTTTGGCTCGGAGAAACCCTTCCCATTTTGTCTATAAACATCCCTATATTACTCTTAGAAGCCTCACTTTGGGCATAATTCTTTCCAAGGAAGCCTTTGAGATCAAATCAAAAAGAGTTACCCGTTTTAAAGGTAGTGTCTTCTCTTGTTTTCTTATGTTTTATTTTACTTCTCCAACCCCCTAAACTCTTTTTATTAATTTATTTTGTAACAACACCAGTATATTCAATATACTAGGATGTTGTTATAATAATTATTTGATCTAAAATTACACACACCTTCATCTAATGGTTAAAGAGCATACTATTTCCGTGGATGGAAAATTTCGGACTCACAAAATGATGATTGTTCAATATTCTTCAAACACCTTAAAAGGTGTCCATTAAGATGAAAATATATTTATATATGATATATAATATGTTTATGTTTTACTTAAGCTTCTGTATTTTTCATTTATGTCATACCTTTATGGTTTCCATTATGGGTAAATGTG
The DNA here is from genome assembly GCA_963277665.1 of Viscum album. Lineage (NCBI taxonomy): Eukaryota > Viridiplantae > Streptophyta > Magnoliopsida > Santalales > Viscaceae > Viscum > Viscum album. Next base: position 1,079,218,132 of record OY728150.1, read on the forward strand.
ATATCTTCATTTTAGGAAGTGCGGACTACCGCCCCCTCAAAGTGATTTAATTCGTTAATACCATATGTGGTATGTATAAAGGATAGATTTAATGATATTATATATTATATTATACTAGAATTATAATATACCTTTATATAATTATTATTTCACTCCAATAAGTAAGAAATAGAAATGAAAGTAGCGTTCATGCGTACGTACGGCTTACCGTCTCCATGAACAGTGCATTTCATTTCTTACCTCTAAATGTTATGTAATATTATAAATGCATGTATATACTAGATATATGTGATATATATGATATCTACATCATGATTATAACTCTCGATATAATGGATACATGAACAACTTGTAATTATAAAGAGTTTATTTTTTACTCAAATACCAATGATCATTAAAACGACCGTTATTAACTTAAATAATTACATAGTGTTCATGACATGGTAATAAGTGATATAAAAGGAATAATGAACTTTAAAAATGTTATTAAGCAAGTAGAAATTAACTCAAGTTTATTATTCAGGACATTAAAGAACGATCGAGTCAAGTCGGACCCGAGGTATGGGACTTCGTCTCAATCTCCTTTCATTGAGGCATATTTTGTTTTATACACAACTTTCTGTTATACAGTGTATAAACCCCTTTGACTTTTACGTTTATCCAAAAGGAATATTTTTTATACGAAGCGTTTTACTAAATGACAAAAGGGAATGTTTTGTCGTACGTATACGGTGACAACGACTTCTACGCCATCGTGGCCATTATTTGAGTTTCAGCTTCCTCTACAAGACATACCTTTTTTTTAAATGAAAAATAAATACCATGTTTTACTTTTCTTTTATTTTGGTATTGAAAATGGTTTTCATAATGTTTTTATTATATAAATGTGTTGTATTGATATCTTGTGATTGAAATGTGGAAATTTTATGTTTCCTTTATGTATGTTTTATATGATACGATTATGTTATGGTTCTTGGGCATTGTTATGAAGACGGGTGGTTCATTGATAAACTACGGGAGGGTGAGCCCGATATAGCTCTCCAATGCATTGGGTAATGCGAAGGAGTTAAACATTATGGTTTCTCCGAATAGATTTAGGGAATATACTGTAATGGGTATTCCAAACATAACCAAGAGGGTTACTCCCTACGTAAGAATGTTATGAATGCCTCAAGTTACCTTTATGTCTTATTATTTATATGATTTATTCATGATTTGATGAGGTATGTTAAAATGATTATGTTTTATGAGTAAAGTATGATTTCATACATGGACTAATGTTTTCTTTTCATACTTTTGTATCCCTTGCAGATCTGTTTATGCTCATCCCAAGTTTTTGAAACGTTTTTCAGAGGTTAAGGGAAAGGTACATGATGTGATGATAGTGTCAAGGAAGTGTCAAGAAAGAATCCATGTTTTTTTTAATATGTTTCCGTTGGTGGGAAAAATGAGTACTATATTTTATGTAACCACTTTGTTTAAATGTGGAATATAATTCATGTTTTATGATCTAATTCTCTAAAACTCTAAACCTGAAGAGATCCTCAATGTGTATTCTTGAAATAACTCAAGATTAAGTAATGTTTAAGGTTGGGGCCTTATAGTTGGTATCAGAGGTCGGTTTAGATAACTTTAGGATTTAGAATTCTATGAAATGATTATACAAAAATATTTTTTATGGTCAAATTGAAATGATATAGAATTTTAAGATTACCATGTTGTGTCATCTAAGACGTGTTTTTTAAGAATGGTTTTTCGTAGAGGAAACATAGCAAATTTTTGGGGAAGGAATACTGAGGGAAATGACCTTCCAAATCAGAAACCCAAGATGGTCAAAGTCAAAATTGAACAGTTTGTTGTAGTGATGGCTCGGTTTATTCAGGTGATAAATGTTGGTTGTGTTTATTGATGATATTTTGGTGTTTTCTAAAAGTAAAGAAGAGCATGAAAGTCATTTAAGGGTTATTTTTCAAACCTTAAAATAAAAGAAATTGTATGGGAAATTCAGAAAGTGTGAGTTTTGGTTGCAACAAATTTATTTCCTTGGTCATATTGTTTCTAAATATGGGATAACTATTGATCCTGCAAAAACAAAGGTTGTGGAAGAATGGCCAAGACCCACAAATGTAACCGAGATTCATAGTTTTCTTGGTTTGGCAGGATATTACCGAAGGTTTTTTAGAAATTTTTCACGGTTATCTAGTCCAATGACTAAGCTAACTCGAAAGGGTGTTAAGTTTATCTGGAAAAAATAATGTGATGATTGTTTTCAGGAGTTGAAAAAAAAGATTGGTGAATGCTCTAGTTTTGTCACTTCCTTCCAGGAATAGTGAGTTTGTTATATACAGTGATGATTCATTGAAGGGACTTGGTTGCGTCCTAATGCAGAATGATTAGGTAATCGCTTATGCTTCATGACAGTTGAAAACTCATGAGGTAAATTTCCCTACACATGATTTGGAATTAGCTGATGTTGTTTCCGCTTTAAAAATTTGGAGGCATCATTTGTATGGAGTAAAGTGTGAAATATATACCGATCACAAAAGTTTAAAGTATATATTCACTCAGAAATAATTGAACATGAGACAAAGGAGATGGCTAGAATTAATCAAGGATTATGATTGTACAATTCATTACCATCTGGGAAAAGCAAATAAAGTGGTTGATGCTTTGAGTCGAAAAGGTAATGATTCATTAACAATGTTGTGTTTGGAATGAGATCCTTTGGTTAAGGATTTGATGAACTTTGGAATAGAAGTTGTTAGTGTAGGATGTCCTTCTGTTTTGTTTCAGGTATCAGTGAAATCATCTCTATCAGACAGAATTAAGCAAGCACAGAAGCAAGACAGTGAGTTGTAGAAAAAGGTAGAGCTGGTTCAGAAGGGTAAGTTTCCTGAATTCAATATTGATAATGATTTTGTTTTGAGATTTGGGAAGAGATTGTGTGTGTCGTGTGATTCACATTTGAAGAGAGATTTGTTATGTGAAGCTCATAGTTCTCCATTTTCAGTCCATCCTGGCAGTACTAAGATGTATAGAGATCTTAGGGAGTATTACTGGTGGGACAGAATGAAAAGGGATATTGCTTATTTTACTATGAAGTGTTTGACTTGTCAACGGGTTAAAGCAGAGCGGCAGTTGCCTAAAGGGATGCTTCATCCTTTACCAGTGCCAGAGTGGAAATGGGAGAATATATCCATGGACTTCGTTGTGGGATTATCGAAGACACCTCTAGGTAATAATGCAATCTGGGTTATTGTTGATCGCTTGACTAAATCTGCTCATTTCTTTGCCATACGAGATACTTTTTCCCTAGACCAACTTTCCCGTTTGTATCTTAAAGAGATAGTCAAGTTACTTGGAGTTCCTCTCTCCATTGTATATGACCGTGATCCGAGGTTCACTTCTAACTTTTAGAAAAGCCTTTAGAAGTCGTTGGTTACTGAATTAAATTTTAGTACAGCTTTTCATCCTCAATCAGATGGGCAGTCAGAACGAACAATTTAGACTTTGGAGGATATGCTACGTGCTTGTTCAATGGATTATCAGGGAATTTAGGACCAACATCTTTCTTTGGTTGAGTTTTCTTATAATAACATTTTTCATTCCTGTATACAGATGGCACCATTTGAGGCATTATATGGGAAGCGGTGTCGAACTCTAGCTTTTTGGGATGAAGTGGGTGAAAGGAAGTTGATGGGACCAGAATTGGTAGAAGAGATGGCAGAAAAAGTTCAGTTGATTCAGAAACAAATGAGAAAAGCTCAGAGCAGGCAGAAGATTTATGAGGATAACTGGAAGAAGGATATATCTTTTGAGGTAGGTGATCATGTCTTTCTCAAAGTTTCTCTATGGAAAAGTGTGATGTGATTTGGTAAGAAAGGAAAGATGAGTCCAAGGTTCATTGGACCATATGAAATTCTGGAGAGAGTTGGATCAGTTGCATACCGAGTGGATTTACCTCCGATCTTACCTCAGGTACACAATGTTTTTCATGTTTCAATTTTAAGGAAGTATATGCCAGATCCATCTCATGTTTTGAGCCCAGAGGTAGTTCAGTTGGAAGAGAATATCTCTTATGAAGAACAAACAGTCCAGATACTTGACCGTAGAGAACAAGTGTTGCGGAATAAGGTAATTCACCAGGTAAAGGTTTTATGGAAAACCCATATGGTTGAAGAGGCAACGTGGGAATCTGAAAATGCTATGAGGGATAAATACCCCCACTTATTTTGATAAGTGAATAAAATTGCGAGGATGCAATTCCCAAAAGGGGGGAAGAATGTAACATCTCAGGTAAATAAAGAATAAAACATTTTCATATTTATTAATATTTACTAATTAAATATTAATTTTACTTTAAAGGGGTTTCTATGTTCGATAGCGTACCCGATACGCACCAAAGAGTTTCTTTGAAATCTTACATTGCACACTAGTAATAAAATAATATTATTTTAAATGGTAGTTAACACGTAGTTGTTGTATTGTCAGGAATGAATGGAAATAACTAAAATATGATTATATATGTTTGTTAAATGTTTTTACATTTATCCAATAAAAGATGAAGTCTTAAAATACGAAAAGAATTCAATTTTAGGCATATATACTCTAACATTCACTAAAGGTCGACTTATCGCCTTTTGATGGCGAACCATCTATAAATATAGTTTTGGTCACTCTTATACATTCTATTGGACCAAATAAAATTCTTCTTTAGAATAGGGACATCAAAATTTACTTTGTGTGATTTTTTGGTATTTTTCCAATAAAGTTCATTTTTTAATGAATAGTGAAAAATGTTGTATTTTAATTCAAAACCTCTTTTTAATCTAATTTATTTATATGATTAGATTATATTTTGAATTGTTTTTAAAGTTTAATTAGAATATATTTTTACCATTTAATCCAATAGTGGTTGTTGGAATTAATTTCACTTTGAAATTGGACTTAAACTAGTGTCAATCTTTTGATACTTATTGTTTCATAAAAACACGCTATTTGCTCTAACAGCGGGAATTAATTATTAAATTAATTAATGTAACTTATATGATTTAAATTTTGTAAAATAGGCATCATTTTTGAATTTGGAATATCAAATATAGCTTAGGGTGAAGTTTTAGTATTTTTCTGAAAAACTTCAATTTTTGATGAATAGTGAAACCACTAAGTGGTACTTATAAAAACTAATTTTCCGTTTAAATGAAATTTTACCACCTCTGTGTTTTGAATTTCAAAAATCCGACATACATGGTTGTCATTAAGAAGTAAAATTTGGTTCAATGGGATTAAAATAATTTTTTGATGAATAGTAACTTTTAAGTTTTTAATCACGATTAGAGGTAATTAGTGTAATTTAAGGTAAAAATAATGTTTTAATAATATGAAATGACCTATACACATATCCTACCCTTATTTTATGAGTCATGGATGACCAATAAAATCCATGGGTCAACTTTGAGATCCCATGGAGCCACTTTGGTAGGAAAATGTCATTAATACCTTTTTATTTAAAGTTAAAATAAAAATGTCACAAACATGAGTTGTTTTACTAAAAAAAATTAAATGGTGTTATACAAGTCATATTTCTGACTATAAATATTAATAATAAATATAAAAAGATTTCCTACATCATGATATTTTTTTTATAATTTTTAGACATTAAATAAATTAAATTATTTATGACACCATGATGATGCAGCGATTACCTCATTATTTAACGATTTAAAAAAATGAAAAGATAATGTAAAATATAAGACCTACACATGTCAAAAACCTATTGGATGGGTGGATTTAGAACTATTATTACCTTATCCTCTAAATATATAATTTTTGGACCTTTAAAATCCGAAAATCATTTTATAATAAAGTAGAATTTTATAACTTTCCAAGAGTGCCCCTCCTCTCCTCCTATAAAAGGCCCCCACCTCTACCACCTTACCCACACCTCCCAAGACTTTGGCTCAGAAAAACCCTTCCCATTTTGTCTATACACATCCCTCTATTACTCCTAGAAGCCTCAATTTGGGCATAAGTCTTCCCAAGGAAGCCTTTGAGCTCAAATCAAAAAGAGTTACCCGTTTTAAAGGTAGTGTCTTCTCTTGTGTTATTATGTTTTATTTTGCTTCTCCAACCCCCTAAACTCTTTTTATTCATTTATTTTGTAACAACACCAGTATATTAAATATACTAGTATTTTTTTATAAGAATTATTCGAGCTAAAATTACACACACCTTCTTCTAATGGATAAAGAGCATACTGTTTCCGTGGATGGCGAATTTCGGCCTCACGAAATGATGATTGTTCAATATTATTCTAAAACCTTAAAAGGTGGACATTAAGATGAAAATATATTTATATATGATATATAATATGTTTATTTTTTACTTAAGATTCTTTATTTTTAATTTATGGCATACCTTTATGGTTTCCATTATGGGTAAACGCGATATCTTCATTTTAGGAAGTGCGGACTACCGCCCCCTCAAAGTGATTTGATTCGTTAATACCATATGTGGTATGTATAAAGGATATATTTAATGATATTATATATGATATTATACTAGAATTATAATATACCTTTATATCATTATTATTTCACTCCAATAATTAAGAAATAGAAATGAAAGTAGCGTTCATGCGTACGTACGGCTTACCATCTCCATGAACGGTGCATTTCATTTCTTACCTCTAAATGTTATGTAATATTATAAATTCATGTATATACTGGATATATCTGATATATATGATATCTACATCATGAGTATAACTCTGGATATAATGGATACATGAACAACTTGTAATTATAAAGAGTTTATTTTTGACTCAAGTACCAATGATCGTTAAAACGACCGTTATTAACTTAAATAATTACATAGCGTTCATGACATGGTAATAAACAATATAAAAGGAATAATGAACTTGAAAAAGGTTATTAATAAAGTATAAATTAACTCAAGTTTATTATTCAGGACGTAAAAGAACGATCGAGTCAAGTCGGACCCGAGGTATGGGACTTCGTCTCAATATCCTTTCATTGAGGCATATTTTGTTTTATACACAACTTTCTTTTATATGGTGTATAAACCCCTTTGACTTTTACATTTATCCAAAAGGAATATTTTTTATATGAAGCGTTTTACTAAATGTAAAAAGGGAATTTTTTGTCGTACATATGTGGTGACAACGACTTCTACGCCGTCGTGACCATTATTTGAGTTTCATCTTCCTCTACAAACCATACCTTTTTTTAAAATGAAAAATAAATACCATGTTTTACTTTTCTTTTATTTTGGTATTGAAAATTGTTTTCATAATGTTTTTATTATATCAATGTGTTGTATTGATATCTTGTGATTGAAATGTGGAAATGTTATGTTTCCTTTATGTATGTTTTATATGATACGATTACGTTATGGTTCTTGGGCATTGTTATGAAGACAGGTGGTTCCGTGATAAACTAAGGGCGGGTGAGCCCGATATAGCTCTCCAATGCATTGGGTAACGCGAAGGAGTTAAACATTAGGGTTTCTCCGAAGAGATTTAGGGAATATACTGTAATGGGTATTCCAAACATAACCAATAGGGTTACTCCCTACGTAAGAATGTTATGAATGCCTCAAGTTACCTTTATGTCTTATGATTTCTATGATTTATTCATGATTTGATGAGGTATGTTAAAATGCTTATGTTTTATGAGTAAAGTATGATTTCATACATGGACTAATGTTTTCTTTTCGTACTTTTTTATCCCTTACAGATCTTTTTATGCTCATCCCAAGTTTTTGAAATATTTTTCACAGGTCAAGGGAAAGGTACATGATGTGATGATAGTGTCAAGGAAGTGTCAAGAAAGAATCGATGTTTTTTTTAAATATGTTTCTTTTGGTGGGAAAAATGAGTACTATATTTTATGTAACCACTTTGTTTAAATGTGGAATGTAATGCATGTTTTATGATCTAATTCTCTAAAACTCTAAACCTAAAAAGATACTCAACGTGTATTTTTGAAATAACTCAAGATTAAGTAATGTTTAAGGGTGGGGCCTTATATTTGACCTGTGTACCATGCTGATGAGCTGTCTAGGGATATAATCTTTGAGAAAGGTATAAATAATGTTTCATAGTCATTTTTTAACATGTTTTGATTGATTAATAGATCTAAGATAGTGAATCGGGTGTTGATTACTGAACAAAATTTGAGGGAAGCTGGAGGCTTACAATAGGGTAGTGCATCTTCTTGACCTAGTGGTTCAGTGACAGTTGGTAGTAAGTGACATTTTAAGGCTTCTTGGGAGGTAAATACCATACAAGGTATGAATACTAGTAGTTATATCTTATTCCATCATTGTGGAAGGTGGATACACATGAGGAGTCAATTTGATATAGGCCTAGTCGAGTGTCGAGATTTCAGCAGGATGGGACTCCTACAGTATTTTTATAGGACCTTTCCTCTAGTGGTTGGTGGGAGGGTATCAACACCAACTCCAAGTTCAGGAGTGGGTTTCATATCTCAACGTCAGGTTGTGATCTATAGTACCATTGGTCATTTAGAATGAGGTGGTGGTTGTGGATAGAGGATCCAAACACCAGTTTCACCTCAACAATAGAGTGTTCCTTCTCGGGGTAGTTAATTTTTTTCTCAGGGCTGTGGTTCATGATAGATATATTCAGTATAGTCTATACTTGAGGAGAATAGTGTCGATCCGTCTATAATGAGAGGTATAATATTAGAACCTTATACATAATATATGCCCTTTTTTATACAAGTGCATCACATTATTTTATATATGTGCCTATTGTGGAGATACTTGGTCTTGTTGTTCTATTTTTTGATGGCGTTATGACACATGATACTCCGTTGGGAATTAGATTGGAGAGTGTACACCAGTGTAGAGAGTACCCTCTTGAGATAGGCAGGTCTAAATTTTTATGGAATCTCTTTATCCTTGAGATGACAGGGTTTGACATCATACTCAAGATGGAATGGATAGTTTCCTATCATTAAAATTTCTATTGTTATCACTAAATGGTGACCTTCACATCACCATAGGTTGAGGTTTTTATTCACAACGGTGAATGGGATGTATATGAAGGTAGATATGGACCAGATCATCTTGGGCTAGGTGGGATAACATTCTAAATTACTATCTTATATATGGATGACTATGGATCACATCAGGTGAACTTGCCTCTAGTGGTTGATAGTTTCATGGACATTTTCCCAAGTGACTTTTCTGGATTTCCTCTGGAGAGATAAGAAGATTTTTTCATTGATTTAGTTCCAAGATCTATACTGAAATCCATTCCTCTATATAGGATGGATAATATAGAGTTTCAGGAGCTCAAGAGATAGCTATGGGACATGTAAGTAAAGGGTTTTATATGACCCAGAACTTATACATGGGTTCCACTAGTCCTTTTTGTGAAAAAAGGCAGATATAACACTTAGGATATGTGTGGATTACTAAAAATTGAACCAATTGATGATTAATAACTGGCATCATTTTCCATTTATAGATGATCTCTTCGACCATATATGAGGAGATCAGGTGTTTTCATAGATTAATTTGAGGTTAGGTTATCACTAGGAACATGTTCGACCTTCAAACATACCTCATATATATTTTTTAGTAGGTATGGTCTATATGAGTCTTTGGTTATGTCATTCGGTCTTACGATATCACTAGGAGTTTTAATTAAACTGACAAATTGTGTTTTCCATCCATATCTAGATTCATTTTTGGTGTTATTTATAGAAGATATCTTGGTTCATTCTCATAATCAACACTATCATGAAAACCATCTTAAGATCATTTTGAATACACTGAGATATCATCAGTTATATTCTAAGCTCACAAAATACCACTTCTATATGGATAAGATTCACTTTTTGTTTTATATTATCTTAGAGACAGGAGTATCAGTTGACCCAGATAAGGTGAGGACTATAGTTTTCTAGGATCATCCCAAGAACATCTTTGACATATGGAGTTTCTTGTAGATTTTTGGTTATTACATGCATTTAATACTGGACTTTCCATGTTCATCATCACTTATTACGAGATTTACTAAGAAGGGTGTGAAGTTTTTTTGGTTAGATACCTATGAGATATCCTTTCAAAAGCTAAAAGGGAGGTTGACATTAGCATCAGTCTTAATTCTTCCAGAGTCAGTAAAAAGCTACACTGTGTATTTTTATGCATTAGGTATTGTTCTAGGAGCAGTTCTGATATAGGGGGAGTGATTCATGGTATATGGGTCCTATTGGTTGAGACCACATGAGAGGAAGTACCCAATTCATGATCTCAATTTAAATATTGTTGTACATGCCTTACACTATTAGAGTTATTATTTACTAGGAGAGAATTTTTTGGTGTACATGAATCATAAAATCCTCAAGTACATATTTATCCAATGTGAATTTAATCTTAGGCAATAAAGGTGGAATGGGTACCAACATTATTTTGACTTTGATCTTACCTATATGCCGAGAAAGGGCAATGAAGTTTCTAATTCATTGAGAAGGACGACTCATATATAGGAATTTTAGGAGGCCAATAATTAGTGGCATCTTATGGCCTTATTTTTAGAGATGCACTTGGAGGTGCAGGATAGCCCTTGAAAGATTTTTCTCTCATATGTGCCAGTGAATTCCACTCTTCTTGAGAGGTTTAGGATGATAAAGTTATCAGATTTTTGGGTCTTAGTCCTAAGGGAGAGTGTGGATGGTGAGTACACACCTCTTGGTTGGTCTGTTGGTGAGGATGAAATGTTGTGTGTACATGGTCACATTTGGGTTCTAGTAGACATACATGAGGATCCATTAAAATAGTTTAATGCCTTGTCATGGGAAGTACATCCCAGTTTCACCAAGATGTATCATGATTTATGCCACCAATATTGGTGTTCGGGTATGAAATGAGAGGTAGCTAGTTTTATCACTAGGTGTTCAACCTATTAGCAGGTGAAGGCAAAACACCAACGATTAGTAGGTATTTTATAGTATTTGTCCATTTTTGAGTGGAAATAGTAAGATATTGTGATTTATTTCATGATTGGGTTGTCGAGGTCTCCTCAATGTAGTGATGTCATTTGGGTCGTTGTGGATAGGCTCACAACGGAACCCATTTCCTACTGATTATGGAGGCCTTCTTAGTATATGTTCTTGGTATACTTTATATCTATGAGATTTTTCACCTTCACAAGGTTCCTTATACCATTGTATTAGATTGGGAAATTCGGTTTACATCTCAATTTTGGAAAGGATTGTAGAGGGTGTTGGGTACATAGGTGATTTTGAGTACATCATACCTACCTCAGACAGATGTCCTGTTAGAGTGCACTATTTAGGTTTTAGAGGAACTTCTTAGAGCATGAATCCTTGATTTTGGGGGCTCTTGGGAGAGGAATATACCACTGGTTGAGTTCTCTTACAACAATAGCTATCAATAGACTATACAGATGGCGCATTATAAGTCTCTATACAATAGTTCATGTCGATCACCTCTATGTTAGTTAGAGGTAGGAGAGGTAGTTCTTCCTAGAACATGTTTCCTGCAGGATAAATTGGAGTAGGTCCAGTTAATTATAAATAGTATGGATATTACACATTCTAGATAGAAATACTATGCTTATCACCATCAACAAACTCTAGAGTTTGAGGTAAGGGATTGGGTCTTTTTATGTATCTCTCTGAGGTCGGGGCACAGACATATTCATAAACATGGTTTGGTTTTATCGAAATACATTTGGTCATTCAGGATTCTAGAGAGAGTCAGGCTAGTATCCTATCTATTAAAGTTACCTCAGAGGTAATGATCTATGAATGATGTATTCCATGTATCTCAACTATACCATTATCATTCAAACCCATATCATACTCTTCATCCGGATGTGGTTGAGTTGTAGGTAGATGCATCTTTTGAGGAGAAACTTGTATGTATTGTTCACTAAAGAATGATGTTTCTCCAAGGTTCACTACTCAACAAGAGTAGTGAATTATAAGTATACAGATGGCGCATTATAAGTATCACTGATAGGGGGAGGGGTGAATCAGTGATATCAATTTTCTTTTTATGTTTCCTTCCTTTTGAAACAAGCTTCACCTCTTATTAAATATTTTCTTCCCTGTTGAACACACACAACCATAGGAACATAATATTTACAAGGTTCACTACTCAACAAGAGTAGCTACATCCTTGGTATGGTATGGAAACAATCCAGTATCAGACAATACACTAGAAAACAATCCTTTGATATGGAATATAATGAGTAGGATATTCCCTTACACTCATGTAGTACTTTGAAAACAATCCAATAGTGTGTGTGCTCCATCTTAGCAAAAAAAGGGTAATGTAATGTTTCTGTGCTTCTTAATGAACTTTCAAAAATCAAATCTTTCAAAACAATTCTTCACTTTCCTACCCATTAGCTGGTAAGAACATCTTGGTAAAAATAGCATGTGCACCACTCCTTGCTTGTGCACCTCCCTGCTTGCATGCCACTCGGCTTGCATGCCTCCCTACTTGTGCGCCTGTCTGCTTGTGCTCTACACTTCTTGCACACCTCCCTGCTTGCGCTCATTCCTACTTGAGTGCCAAAAACTACTTGCATGCCATTATTGTTCACAACTCACAATTTGTGCACCACTTCAAGCTTATATAAAAAACAATTCTCACAGCCAACGAGCATGTACCCTAGTGGTACAGGCTCCTTCTTGACATCCAAAAGACTCAGGATCAAATCCGGGCAGGGGCGAATTTCCAGGTACTATAGGAGTACTGTAGCAGGGGGGTACTGTAGCAGTGGTAGAATGTAACAGCAACAAAACTATAGTGGTGGAGGGACTATAGTAGGGACTGTAGCGATGGTGGTGTTGTAGCAGGTACTATATCAGCACGGGTATTGTAGTAATATTGTTCACCGAGGGGTCCTTTGGGCCAAAAATGGTCTTTCAAGCCTTGTATTCAGGCCACTTGGCTTTGTGACTTCGGGCTATGTAATGGGTCACCCTCTACCCAGTCTAAAAAGGTATTTGGTTTAAATAATAAATTGAGGCTTCAGCCCCAACCTTTTAAAAACAATAAAACAATTCTTGCACAAAACTCCCTAATTGAGTGCAACTTATAACTTTCATGCCACTTCTAATTGTGTGCCACTTTTGTGTATAACACACAACTTGCGCGACACTTTATCTTGCACGCCACTTTTAACCACTTGTGCGATCAGAGATCAAATTTTCTCTTAAGTGTTGAGCATTAAAAAATGAGGAGGTTAGATGTCTATTTATAGGAATTTTGGTGACTTGTGCGCCGCATACACTTGCGCTTCGTTCCTACTTACACATTGCTCCTTCACTTGCATTCCACTCCATCACTTGCACATCGCTCCATCACTTGCACACCAACTTCTTTACTTTGTCATAATTTGATGTGTTTATGTTTAAATATGACTTGTGTGAAACAAACACTTTCATGTCGCTGATACTTGCACGCCACTTCTTACTTGCGTGCCACACTTGAATTTGCGCACCACTTTCTTTCCTTTGTCATATTTTGATGTGTTGGTCTTGAAATATGACTTTCGCGCAACATACACTTCATCACCACATATACTTACACGCCACGCTTGTGCGCCACTTATACTTGTGTACCACTTTCTTTCCTTTTCCAAAAACACTTGTTTACTCTCTCTATCCATCATAAGGATTTCCTCACAAATTCTCCAAACTTATGATATTTTTGAAATACAAATCAGAAAATCATCGTCATAGTTACCATGGGAAGTATTGTAACTTACCTATCTTCCATCAACCACTTATACAAATTGAAGTGATTTCCTTTCTTCTCAAACTTCCTTGACAATAAAAGACAATACCTAAAAAGGATATTCTTCATAATCAGCATGGTCCTAAAAATCTCACCCTTTGGATTTTTTTGTCAACCAATATTCATAAATCACTAAACTTTTTAATCTCAAGAAATGTATTACTCATCAACAATTATAAGCCTACATGAGCTAACTCATTATAGGAAGCAAGAATTATTTATAGTAAAACCATGTTGTCCAAAAGTAGTGACTAGGAATCATCTACAACATTCTTCTCCAGCCTTCTCCAAAACATGCTCATCTTCTTTTTCTTATGAACCTTATTCCTCAACTTAAAATCATATTAGACAAAAACAATTTGTTTCCTAAAACCACTCCAAAAAACTGTTATAATAGTTCACACACTTACATGTTGAATTCACAGTTTACCCACAACTACCACTTTATGTATGAAACTATAAGAGTAGATTTATGAAACAATTATCCCCCTTGACAACACTATCCAAAGGTAAGAAGAGAGGGGGAACAGACAAACATACCATAACCTTTATGAGAAGGAGGTTGGACACCCATGTTCAACCTCATTTTAGAAAATGGTTCCTTTAGTAAAGGTTTTGTGAATATTTCAGCAAATTTTTCCAATGTAGGATCATACTACAGCTTCAATTCATTCTTCTCCACCTACTCTTTGATGAAGTGGTACTTTATGTCAATGTTTTTTGAATGATAATGTTTTTCCTAATTCTTTGTAAGATTGATTGCACTCTGATTATCACATCCCAAGAGTAAGGGTAGCTTCACTTCAACAAGTAGATCTTCCAACAGAGTCTTTATCCACATAAGTTGGGTAATAGCTTGAGTGGAAGAAATATACTCATCTTTATGCATGCAAAGAGTTACTGAATTCTATTTCTTTGTATACCAACTAACACAACTTTTCCATAGAAATAAATTTCTACTATATGTGGATCTTATATCATCAACATTTCTCACCCAATCAGCATATGAATACCCAAACAAATCAATATTTGTTGCACCATCAAACCTGATTCCAAAATTTGTTTTACCTTTGATATATCTGATAATCCTCTTTCCAGCAATTAAATGTGATTCTTTAGGAGCACTCTTAAACCTTGCGCATTAGGTAACATCATAGACAATGTCGGTTCTTGAGGTAGTAAAATATAATAAACTTCTAATCAGCTTTCAAAACTCTTTCTGATCAACTTCCTTTCCTTCTCCATCTTTAGACAACTTGGTTCCCACTAAAATTGGTGTGGAAACTGGTTTCAAATTTTCCATACCAAACTTATTCAGAAGTTCCTTAGCATACTTATCTTGAGAAATAAAAATGTGGTTCTTCTTCTTTAAGATTTGTAACCCAAGAAAGTGTTTCATTTCTCCCAGCATGGACATCTCAAAAAACTTCTTCATCTCTTCAGCAAATATTTCACAAGATCTTTCACCATTTTCAGAAAAGATAATATCATCAACAAAAACAATTATAATGAGAGAAGACTCCTGACATTCCTTGATGTAAATATTGATGTCAAATCTTCCTTTCTTGAAAATCATCTTCCTTAAGAAAGTATCCAATTTGGAATACCACACCCTTGGAGCTTTTTTTAACCCATACAATGATTTATTCATCTTATACACATAACTTTCATCTTTCCCAACAATAAATCCACAAGGTTGTTCAATGTAAACTTCTTCATCAAGATTTCCATTAAGAAATGTGGACTTTATATCCATTTGAAAAAATTTGTAACCTAGTTGTGTAACAATAGCAAGAAATATTCTTATTGTTTCCAATCTAGCCACTAGAGAAAAAGTCTCATCAAAATCAACACCTTCAATTTGTGAGTAACCTTTTCACGCTAATATTTCCTTATTCCTTGTCACTTCACCTTCTTCATCCATATTGTTCTAGAAAACCCATTTTTTACCAATAAAATTTTTGTCATCAATCTTGTGTATGAGTTCCCACATATCATTCTTTTCTATTTGATTAAGATCTTTATTCATATCCTGAGTCCATTCTGGATTCTCAAAAGCTTCATTTGCATCATTTGGATCCAGTTTTGAATAAAAATAAGTATGTGTAACAACATTTTGTGTTCTTCTTGTTTGAACCCTCTTATGTTGATCACCAATAATGTTTTGAGCCTCTACTTGCTTCCTCGTCCTAGGATAAGCTATACAAATTTCATCCTCATCACTTGAAATTGTTGAGTCTAATTCTTCTTCTTGATTAGGATTACCACTATTGGTATCATTATCATAATCTTTAACAAGACTTTCCTTATCCTACTCAACTTCTATATCGGCAAAGTTATGATTTTCTTTCTCATCATTTTCAACAACTTTCACATCATAAAAAATGACTATTCTTCCTATTTATTTGTTGAAACATCTATATCCTCTTCCTTCTAGATCATAACCAAGAAAAATCCATTATTTATTCTTTTTTCAAACTTTCCAAGGTTTTCACCCTTTTTCTTTATGATTCATGGACTCCCAAAAACTCTTAATTGTTTCAAACTTGGAGTTTTTTCATAAAACATGTTATATGGAGTCATATCTTAATGTGGACTGTAGAAACATCAGTTCTGAATACACACTATAGTACTCATGGCTTGCCTCCAATAATAATGAGAGAGACCATGTTCAAGTAATATAGTTCTCCCCATTTCAACCAGACTTCTATTATTCCTTTCAGCAACCCCATTTTGTTGAGGTGTGTATGGTGAACTGAACTCATACTGAATTCCATGATTCTCAAGGTAACTTTAAAACTCTTTATTCTTATACTCTCTACCATTATCAGTTCTCAACTTCTTCATTAAATATTCACATTCCTTCTCTTCTTTCCTCCTAAAATTCTTAAACATTTTCAGAGCATCTGACTTATGTCTCATGTACATAACACAAGTAATGATAGTAAAGTCATCAATGAAAGTAATAAAGTACTTATCTCAATTTTTTGATTTCTTTCTCATTGGTCCAAATATATCATAATTTATAAGTTCCAAGGGTTTTTTTGAATGAATGTCAACTCTCTTATCCATAGAGTTTATATATTCCCTTTTTCACAAATAGTGCAACACCAATCTCTTCTTCTTGATAAATCAGGCATATCTTGGACACTTTCTCACATTGATAACTTGCACTTGTTTCTTTTACACATATATCCCAGCCTTTTATGCCATAACTGATTTTTATCTACCATGCCCATGTAACAAGAGTTCTGTACTTAACCAACTTGGAACAAGTTCCCTTTTGTATGTTGGCCTCTTGTAACTATCTTTCCATCATTTTCACTTTTCACAACAAACCCATCTTTTCTGAAGATAAATTTTCTGCCCTCATCAAAGAGTTGTGAAACAATCATCATATTATATTTCAACCCATCAATATATAATGTTTTCCTAGATTTCATTTTTTTCTCGATGATGGTTGATCCAACTCCTTTGATCCTCAGAGATTCATCATTTACAAAGGTAATTGTTCCTTCTTTTAAGTATTTCACATTCTTTAGAAACTTTAAGTCTCATATCATATGATAATAACACCCACTATCAAGAATCCATGGAAGTTCCCCTTTTGTAGCTTTCAAGGAAGTTTCAACAACACGTGATTTTTATTCTTCCTTTTCATTCTTCACCTCCAGCTTCTGAGATTTGTTAAGAACCTTTTGTTGTGATGGAAACAAAAAAAGACATACCTTAGTAAGATTTCCAGGTTATTCACATCTTTCACAAATAGTTTCCAATGGATGGAACCTATTTTCAACTTTCACACTAGCCTTCTCAGATTTATTCTAAACTTATTTCTCGTACTTCCCTTTTTGAGAGGATTGACTCCCCCTCAAACCTTGTCTTCTATAAATTGTGTAATAGTAGTAATGTTTTTTATTGAACCAAAACATGTTTGTAGTGTGTCCAAATCCACCACAATACTAGTAGTAACCATAGAATGAATATTTCCCTCTAAAAATTCTATACTGACTGGAGTTGTGAACATGCTTCTCAACAAACTTCTTAATAGAACTTTGTTGAACATAAACCTTCCTATTTTCAATCATAACTTTATTCTTCATGTTAGATTTCTATTCATACTTATTAGTACCATAAGTATTAGAAATCTTTTTTGGACTGAGTATTTTTATGTACTTCTAATTTTTCAGCATTGCTGCATTTGGCCACATACATAGCCTTTCCAGCTTTGTTCTTATTAGAACCAGTTCTGTCTTTCCTCTCAACCTTTGAAGGTAAATATTGTGGATACTTATTTGGTTCATTATTACTATAACTTTAACTAACTTCTAAGATAGATTTTTTGAAACTAATATTTATTTCTTTAGCTTTAGAAAGTTTCTGTTGGAAAAGTCACAACTCTTCTTCTTTTGCCTTTAGCTTTACTTCAAGATGATCATTATGATTATTTTCATTCCCAAGAGAATTATTAAGATCATCAATATTCTTTTCCATATTGATTTTCTCATTAAGAAAACCTTATTTATTATTTAATGTGTAATTTTCATTTATTAAATTCTTGTTTTCCTTCTCAAGACTTTTGATCTTCCTCAAACATTCTTTCAACTCTTCTTTCAGATGACATTCATGTTGAGTTTCTTCTTCTTCAGAACTGTTGATCCTATAATCTTCATTATTCATTGCTTCAATAAAGGTATTCTCTCTATATTTATCAGCAAATTATTTCTCAGATTCAGCTTAGTTATCTTCTTCATCTTTATCTTTAGATAAAAATCTTCTTATTTTTTATTTGAAGATCTTTTTAGCCTTCCCCTTTGAAAAAATATTTATCTTTGTTAGCTTGTTTCTCCCATGACCTTCTTGGCCTTCTTTCATCATCATCATTGTCTCCTTATTTATTGTTTTGAGGAAAGTTGGCCACAAAGTGACCAACAGCTCCACACTCAAAACATTTCAAGGGAAGTTTCCCCTTTTATTTCTATATACCTCTTTTCACATTCTTAGAAAACAAGGATAAAATTTCATCAAATTTTTTACATACTTCATCTTCAAAATCAGATTCACCAGCACTATCTTCAATAAGAATCTTCTTTGAATTCTCTCTCTTTGGATCCTTGAATGACATTTATCTATCATCTTTTTTTCCTTTCATAGTATTCTCCCTTATCATTTCATAAGTAATGAGAGTGTTATGAAAATTATCCAAAGAAAATGTTTCAGGGTCTCTATCTTCTAATGAATACACTTCATCATCAAACTTGTCAGGCATAATTCTAAAGATATTTTCAACAATTGTAGAAACCTACAACTTTTCACCAAGACATCTGATTTTACTGACAATGTCATTTACTCTAGTAAAGAAGTCCCCAATAAATTCAGATTCTCCTATTTTCAAGTCTTTATACTTCAGCCTCTTCATTTTTAGTTTTCCATTCTTCACTTTTGTATTTCCTTCATAGATATTCTTCAACGTATCCCTGATTACTTTAGCTATATCGACACATTTCACTCTTAAAAACTCACTCTCAGAAAGAGATGAGAGTAATTAATTTTTATCTCTTCCATCATTCTCAAGATTCTTCTTATCAACAGGTGTAGGGGGAACCTTATCATAAATAGAAGGAAATCCATCAATTGTAGTGTCAGGAACTTCATACCCAAGAGACATAAGATAAGGAATCATTATATCTTTCTATATATGATAATTATTTCCATAAAATATCAGAATCCCCTTACTATTCACGCAATTCTGATTCTCCATCACAACTTCTCTTCAAAACTTCAACAAAGAACAAACGAAGGTAACCTAACTCTGATACCAATTAAAGTTCCCAGTCAGGATCCAGGAATCATTAAAAGGGGGAGGGGTGTATCAGTGTTATCAATTTTCTTTTTATGTTTCCTTATTTTTGAAACAAACTTCACCTCCTATTAAAGAGTTTATTCTCTGCTGAACATAGAAAACCATAAAAAATAAGATTTAAAAGGTTTATTACTCAACAAGAGTAGCTATGTCCTTGGTATGGTATGGAAACAATCCAGTGCCACACAATCCACTAGAAAATAATCCTTTTATGTGTAATACAATGAGTATGATATTCCCTTACACTCTTATATCACTTTGAAAACAATCCAATAGTGTGTGTGATACCTCTTAGAACAAATAGGGTAATTTAATGTTTTTGTGCTTCTTAATGAACTTTCACAAATCAAATCATTCAAAACAATTCTTCACTTTCCTACCCAGAAGCTGGTAAGAACCTCCTGGTGAAAATTTCTTGTGCGCCACTCCCTGCTTGCGCGCCTCCCCACTTGCACACCACTCTGGTTGCGTGCCTCCCTACTTGCGTACCTCTCTTCTTGCACACCACAATTCTTGTGTGCCTCCCTTCTTACGTGCCAAAAATTACTTGAACTCCACTATTATTCACAACTCATAATATTTTCACCACTTCAGAATTATACACAAAACACTTCTTGCACACAAATCCCTACATGCACGTAACTTATAACTTGCACGCCACTTCTACTTGTGTGCCACTTTTGTGCATAACGCACAAATTTCATGACACTTCATCTTGTACGAAACTTTCTACCACTTGCATGATCAGAGATCAAATTTTCTCTTAATTTTTGAGCATTAAAAAATGAGGGGGTTAGTTTTCTATTTATAGGCATTTTGGTGACTTGCGCACCACATACACTTGCACATCGTTCCTACTTGCGCGCTTCTCCATCACTTGTGTACCGCTCCATCACTTGTGTGCCACTTTCTTTCCTTTGTCATATTTTGATGTGTTGATGTTGAAATATGACTTACTCACAAAATAATCTTGTGCGTCACTGATACTTCCATGCCACTTCCTACTTGTGTGCCACTCTTGAACTTGCACGCCACTTTCTTTCCATTGTCATATTTTTATGTGTTGATCTTGAAATATAACTTTTGTGCAACATACACATGCACTCCGCATATACTTGTGTGCCACACTTGTGCACCACTTATTCTTGCACGCTAATTTCTTTCATTTTACAAAAACACTTCTTTAATCTCCCTATACATCATAAGGCTTTCATTACAAGTTCTCCATACTTATGATATTTTTGAAATAAAAATCATAAAAGCATCATCATAGTTACCATGGGAATTATTGTAACTTCCCTATCTTCCATCAACCACTTATACAAAGTGAATTAATTTCTTTTCTTCTCAAACTTCCTTGAAAATAAGAGACAATACCTGAAAAAGATATTCTTCATAATCAGCTTTGTCCTAATAGTTGTTGAGTTCCTCTAGTATGGATTCTATGGTAGTATGATCATTTATAGGATGATATTTGGGTGTGGGAGGCCAATGTATGTGCTTAGTGGCCAGAGTTTGTCTCATACGATGCTTGATCACCCTTGGAAGGGAAATTTGGGGACAAATTAATTTAAGGAGGAATATTATAAGATCTCGAGTTTTTACTTGAGGTATACGTCTTTTGAATTTCAGTTTAACTCATTGGTTTTGAACTACTACAAGTTCCTAATGAGATCACAGATGTTTTGGGGGTGTTCAGGGATTTTTCAGAGCCTGAAGGCTTAGTTTTTAGAAAAGGAAACTTTTCCACTTGGTCAGTATAAACTATGAGGCCCAGGAAACATGGTTAGTAGTAATAGTACGGGTTGGTCCAGGTGTTTTTCTAGGGACTTATGGTTTGATAAAAATGTGTCTCCAGGGCTGCATGCCCATGTGATACACCTATAGTTTTTTTAATAGGAAAATCACATAGTTTGTGCATGGTTTTCCAAACCATGAACATGAACTATATGGGTTCTTTATGAGGTAGTGAAGTGGGAATTGTTGGCACATAGTTTTTCCAATTGTGAATCCAAACCATGTGACCTATTGTTTTGAGGGGAAATGATAGTTTTTATCTAAATGAATTAAAATGTTAAACCTCATCTCATTTTTTCTTTATTCTCTAGTCGTGGTCATCATTATTCTACCATAGAGCCTCTTCTTCAATTATAACCTAGTATTTTCTCTTGATTCAACATTCAGTATCTGATTCAAACACTGTTCATCTCATTAGATCCATGACAGTGATTTCTTCAATCATCTTGTGACTTTCTTCATTTGTATTCATATCAATGAATTTATTTTAGTTTAAGATAATATGATATGTTTCTAGGGTATTTGATCATTATTTTATTTTCTTCTAACCCAGAACAAGTTAGGAGTCGATACTATATGAGTTCTCGACCATGGGTATATGGTAGGTGGCCTATAAATTTCCCTTAAAGTTTAGTGTTTTATATACCTTTGTGTCATTGTGTTTCATGTTGGACCATATGGTGTTTCCCTTAAAATGAATTTAATACCTTGAATAAATTTTTGGAACCTAATTGGGTTTCCCACTTAGAACCATGTGATGGTTGGAGGTTTTCAACCTCATCCTGGACCACCTGTGAGGCGTGTTTATGTATCTTCCCCATGAGTTACCACCATGATGGGTGTGTATGTGAGATCTCCATATTAGTAGGAGCTATAATGAATTTAATGAGATATTAGGAGAGTTATTATTCCTCCTTTTCCATGTGACTACATGAAATTAAATTGATTAAATGGTCAAATGGAAATATGTAATTATTTAGATGAACTCATGGACAATGTATAATTGTGAACTGGTTTATGAATTTTGACAATTGATAAAGATCATATTTAAGGAATGGCCCTTGTTTCATTTATTTGATCATGATAATGAGAGATGTATTTGTGTATAATATAGGATTATATAGAATGTTGTGGGCATTTCTACTCGATGTATTCATAACTACATTGAATGCCATGTACATTTCTACTCCATGGATTCCGGATTATATAGAATGTCATGGACATTTCTACTCTATATATTCATGGTTATATAGGACTCCATGGAAATGTATAATACATTGATCTGGACTACATGGGATGCCTTGTAAATTGATACACCTTGGATCTGGTAGTGGGCTTGGCACTTGATTTCATAGCATAGGTCATTGAGGATGCCTGGGTCTTTATACATTGGATCTGTACCTTGGGATTTGAAACCAGATTACTCGGCATAGGCCATGGTGGATGTTTATAATTATTTACAAATATCCCTAGTATGGGTAATTTTTTACATTTTTTAGATTATATGGTATTACACCAGTATTATCATGCTTTAAAATTATCATGTGTTTATGGTTTCAAGTTTACAATTAGCCTTGCTAGTTGGACAATTTTACTCTTGATTATTTATTGATATAACTATTATATATATTGAATGGTACTTCATATTATATACACAGAATGGACATGTTATATACACCATTGGTGGTGTCTTGTTGACTTTTACCTCACACCATGTTCGAGCTACTGTTGAGTACCCAGACAGGCTTTATGAATGTAGGTAGGGACCGGGGCAAGAGCCCACTTTATGATGTCTAATTTGATCGTTTCTTAGGAGTAGGGGAGCACAAGACCGATCTATGATTGCGATGCTAGATGGAGATAGTTCTTTTTTTGAATTTTTCTATTTGGTACATGTATTATATTGGATTCCTATTTCCATGCACTACCTATCATTTTGTATAGAGACATTACATGTTTATCATATTGTATTTGATATTGCTTTTGGTTTTGATTATTATTACTTTCATATGGATGGTTATCTTCTATCGATGATTTATATTATTATTATTATTATTTACTAACTTGTGATACCACTGAATTACTTTGATTATGAGGCTATATTCTTCCCAATGCACCACCTTATACCCACGCTACTAGCTGAAAAACTCTGGTATATGGGAATGTGCGCTTGAGGCTATGTGACCTACCGACTCAGGGCACCATTTAGTGACGCCCGATTCGAGGCATTACAAATTGATTTTAAATAAAAATAAATATTATTTGTTTTATAATAAACTAATTTATATCATTAAAACCAAATAAATTTGATAATTTTATCCTACACATAAATTTTAAGCTTATAAATGCACTTTTTCTAATAATGTTTTTTACACGTTACATGCGCTAATGTTAAAATTTATTTTTCTTACTGTCACGAACCAGGCTGGGTCGCCATCCGACCCGGCGCCCAACCCGGTCTACGAAATGGCCCAAAGGGCGTTCCCAATCCCCATGGGCTGGAACAAGTGCCCAGGTATTAGAACATTACAAGGGAATGATTTACCCGAAATAAAAGACGGAAAAACAACTAATAAGATAAACAAACTAAAACTGGGGACAAGCAACCAAACATGCCTTTAAACTATAAACAGGTTTAAATTCTAAAATTCAACTAAAAATCCAAGTTCACAACAGGGATAGAAAACTGAACTCTGATACCAACCTCCCCATAACACGAGAAGCCACATCCCCAAGCTACTAACACCAACCTGCACGCGAAGACCAATAACATCCGAACCACCATCACTGAGCATGATGCCTCAACCTGGAATACAAAAAAAGGACAAAGTCTAAATAAACCCAAAGGTGTATGTAGGGTGTGAGCCAAGAGCCCAGTAGGACATCACCAAACAAAAAGGTTCCATGCCACAACATCAAAAGGATAATTTAACATGCTTATGTAAAACCATACTTAAAAAATGCTTTTGAGAAAACATTTAAAGGATGAAAGTAAAAAAGAAAATATAACTGTAAGAAAAAAACATTTCACAAATACTACTTTAAAATGGATGAGGAAATTTATAAAAGAAAATGTACATACTCAAGTGGTCCTTTGTATGCCGACGGAAAGCACCATGCCTTGAATAGTAGAGCACTGCAGGTAAAACCCCTATGGAATCTAGTATGCATGGTGCGCTAGAGACATCGTACCTCGGTGTAAACGTGGAATATGAACCACAGTAACCAACGTTCTCATGCATGAGCCACTAGTAGGGAAACACATCCATAACCTAGTGGTATCTAATCATCACCAAAGTTTAGTTAGTGTTGTAACGTCAATCCTGCCAGATGAAACCAGGACGAACCACTTCCATAACATCTAGCATACTATTCCTAATCTACCCACCTAGATACTCAGGGTTTTCCCTTGTTCTCAAACAAGTTCCACATTCACATAGTATATCACCTTCACATGTCACAAACCAAACATAACATTACACAAAAAAAACACTACTTACACACCAAATAACCATTTCAAAGACACACGCACACCAAGGACATGTCTCATTTTATATAAATACCCACTTTAAAAATGTGTGCATGTTCAACTCTTTCACAATACCATTTTCGTTCCATATAAATGTATCAAGAAACCATTTGAGCTATTAATAAAATCATTTCAAGAAAAACCAAGAATACTTTACACAAAAAATAAAACCATTTGATTCCATATAGAGGCATCACTTTAAAACTAGATACACGAGGTAACCATATCAAAACAAGTCATCCATTATTCAAACAATTTTGTATTTCAATTTCAAAAGTACAAAACAAGGCAAACACACCAAAAGTGATATATTTTATTTTATTTTATTTTATTTTTGAAAATGTCTATTTAAATACACAAACACCTAAAGTGACTTGAAAACACATTTCACACCTACCAAACAACCCTAAAAAACCTTTCAACCATGTTTCTCACTCAAAACACCACTTTAATAAACAATTACTCAATTTATAAAACATATCACATGAAAAAGAAGCCATTACAAAATCAATTTCACAAATCAACCCTTATAAAACCTCATTGGAACTCTATAAACAATTATTAAACACTTCTAAAATTTACCACAATAGGATATAAAGGAAAAACATGAAAATTTCTAAAAACAAGTGCAATTTTTATCACGCATGCATGTCACAGCATTTTTAAAATGCATTTTGAAAAACCTCTACAGCACTACCAAAACATTTTAAACATAATTCACATCATGAAACTAAACCATAAAACATATTAAGTTTAACTAAAAAAAAATTAAATTATCTAAATGATGTAAAGGAATGGAACCACCTACCTTTTCATAGCAGACTTCACAACCATGGTGCGTAACGACCGTCGCACATCAACCGCACCTCAAACGAACTCAAATGCGAACCCTAAACAATAAAACGAACCACCAAGCACACCTCAAACAACTTCAAATAAACCTTAAAACAGAAGAACAGCCCAAATTTATCAATATCAAACCTCAAACAACTCACAAACCCCAAACTGAAACCCTAATATGAGGGGAAACAACATACCAGGGGGAGGTGTGTGTGCTGGAGGAGAGCGGAACTGGTCGGTTTCATTGGAAGAAGTCTTGTGTCGGTCAAGAGGGGAAACTAGTAATGGATTCAAATGGATGTGGCATGGCACAGACCTAGGGGAAGAAGCACTCGATGGGATTGGCATGGTATGTCGTGAGTTGCTGGTCAAGACATGGGGGCGGCTGGCTAGGATGCTGGTCTGGTGAGGGTGGAGAAGGGCCGCGACTGCGGCTGGATTAGGGGAATAGGGGCGCGGCGTGGCGCGATGTTTAGGAGGGAGAAATAGGGTTCATGACGGGGGGTGGGGATTCGGGCGGTAGCCGGAGCCGGTGATGGGTGGTGGCGCGACCCAAAGCCGGAGAGGGGAGGGTGCTACAGCATGAAAGAAAAAAAATGGGGGAGGTGTTCAACTGAGAGAAGAGAAAGAAAAGGGGGGACCGACTAAACCCTAACCGGAAGGGAAAAAGAGAAAAAAAATGAAAAAAAAAACAAAACAAAAGAATTAAAACACAAGGCTAATAATAATAATAATTGCAAATGGAAAATAATAATAATTGGTTATGACAATTGTAATAATAATAATAATAAGGTGATAAAAAACTTAATATACTAAATAGTAAACCATATAATAATCAATTTAATAAAATGATAATAATAAAAATAATTCTCTCAATTAAATTATTATCCAAGATGATAATAATAATATTCTCAAGTGACATTGATATTATTTTTATTATTGAAACCATTCCTAAATCATTTTATTTCAGTAATTGAACATTGGCAAGGCGTGGGGTGATCCGGAAAGGTTACGCGGTGACCCACGTGAGGCTGCACGACTTCAACAATGATGTGATGGATGCGGTCAAGGCCAAATCACACATTTTTAAATAAGAATTCAAAAAAAATTATGTCGGGCCTCAACCCAAACTACCTGATGTCCAGAAATTTTAATAAAATAAACAAATTAGAAAATACAGATGTGACACTTACACATAGAAATTTTATATGAAAAAATTTATATGATATTTTTAATTCTTATTTCAAAATTAGGTAATAATTTTCATTTTATTTTTATGTATTAAAATTAAATTACCAAGGTAATAACTAGTTACCACGATAAAACCAAAAATGGTAAAAATAAAAATTCTAAGAGTAAAGGACTTGAAAACATGTTTAAAACATGTGTGAAAATGAATGGTTAAGTAATTTTAAACCTTATATCATCCCAAAATAAATTATTTCCAATTTTTTGAGCCACTTGACATGTTAAACAAGTGATATATTTATAATAAGTTGAAATATTTACAATAATTCTATTACCACCACTTCTTAAAAGGGTCTCTCCCCACCCCTTAAATTACTCTAAAAAATAGGTTTCCTTTTGAAAATATCTCCTTATTCATTCCCCTAGAATATTATTTCACCCTATTAATCTTCTGGTCACAATATATTATCCTAATATCTCCCTTTACAAGGATTTCTTTAATAAAATACCCAAGTCCTCAATGCGGGTACTAATCTTCCCTAATTTCTTTTCTTTTCTATATTATTTTTCCAAATAAATTTTTCTCATTACTATATAATTACATAATAATTTGTTTTATACTTAATTTTATTATTATAAGTTAATAAATATTAAATAACTTTCTAATTTTCCCTTAAGGAAAACAAAAATGACATTTGTGCATGTGTATTCACTACAGCCTCCACAAAGCATCATGTTTCGTTTTCCTTAAACACCTTACACAGATGGTCCTAATATAGAATTTAATAAATAAGTATTAAATTTATAACACATTTTATATTCATAAATGATAAAACATATTATACATTTCTTTTATTCTATGGAAAATGAAATCATCCACCATATATATGTGGGAACTACCACCTCCATAGAACTATTGATTTCTATTTTTTATTTTCATCATTTCCTTTCATGGTTGGTAATGATAATGAGATTAATGGATAAATATGATTTATTATGAAATTATTAAGTCTATTTTAATAAAAATTGGATAACTAATTAACAATATGAGAAATAAATTACCATGGTAAATTCAACCATCTAAAAGATAATTTTAAGAGAAAAAAATATTTTTTGTACTTTATAATAACTTTTTATAGGATATATTATTCTTATAATTATTTTAAATTATGATATATCAAACCAATAAACACTAAATAAGGTAATTATTCTTCTATTATAATTATATTACAACTAAATCACTTCATAATCATCTATTAATTTTGGTACATTTTTATTGGGGTTGTTTTAACCACCTACTTGAACAATGATATAAATTTCTATCATGGATGACTATAGGAATTTAATTTTTGTGAATATATGATATAAATAATTGAATAATTATTTTATTTTATTTATTATATGGTAACATTAATATTAAACTCATTATTTTAGATACCAATGTCTGTTCATGCAAAATCATCGAAACATTCTCATCATTGATTTCATCTTTATAGATCGTAATAAAAACTATAATAGATTGAAATTATAATATTATAAATAATTATAAAACTTAAATTATTATACCTTTTATGATATGGTAAATATTAACCTTGGGATAATAATAAATAGCAACACCATTATTATGAAACTAGTTCAAAACAGTCATGATTACTCACACCTGATATCAAAAACAGATAATAACTAACAAATATAAATGTATTGAATAATTATAAATGAAGTTTGTAAAATGTTGTAGATATGAAAAATATTATAAAATTTGTTATTAATATAGTTATTTTTATTTTATAGGTGGTTATAGTGCATTTTGACTAATAAGAAATTAACGTAAGGATTTTTCTTACTTAATTTTCTTCCATTAAGTTATAAAATTTCTTATTGAAACACTATATTAAAATTTTGATTTATTATAAATAATAAATAATTAGTATTTTATTTTATCCTTATTTTTTGGGTTTCTAAAATTATTCTTTATAAACACATTATAAAATGATTCTTACCTCAATGATTATGTTACATGTAAGGGTTCTTTGTCTAAAATTTTAATTCCTTGAGACATGATTATGTTATAGACCATGTTTTATATTTATTATGTACTTACTACCCCTTTGATATTTTATATCATTATTTTTTCATTATTAATGTTATTTAATTATCCATTTTAAATTATGTCCTTCAAGGGGTATTTATTCGAAAGTTTCTAAATTCATAAGTTTTATTTTACTCTATTTTCAATTCCATGAGATATTTTTGATATTAAACAACATATTTTATTTTATATAGTGTATTCAATTACCTATTGAATTTAATTAAAATGAATATATCACATTTAATTATATTTTAATTTAATGGTATTCCTCTCATGTTCTTTTTATTCTCATGTTACCATTACCTTCTAAATCATATCATACTATTTTTTGGGGGGTATTAAACTCAAAAAATCCATCATTACCTTTTTCTTACCAAATTAATCCTATGTTAAAGGAATAATTTTTATTATAATTTGTTTCCCTTGTAAAGACTCTATATTTAATTCCTTTTATTAAAGGGTGTTCACCTAGATTCCATGCATAGATTTTTTAGGGAAATTATTGACTTAACTGTATACCCCTTACTCTATATGGTGTTAGTTTGAAGGATGATTATATAAAAATCTATTCAATTTATTGGTTGGGGAAATATTGAAAATTTGTATACTTTTTATTACAATATGAATGTTCATTGATAATTTAGGAATGTTGGTTATGTATTGTATATCTTATTAATTCATTTATATGATTAATAAATTGGACTTAATTAGGGATGGTTGCGGCCCATATAGCTCCCCGATTCATCAATAGGTCTCTTGATAAAAACTAGATTGAAAATTTTGGTGCATGCCTTCTCATAACAAAATATTTCCTAAACATGGGAATTGATGGTAAGATCATGATATATTGGATTAGGGTATGGAATTAGCTATCTATAATTATAAATTTAGTCACTAAGGAACCATTGATTGTTATCCATTCATTTATTTAATGATATGTTAACCATAGAAATTTTATGCTCATAGTTTGTTTTGATTATGATATTATTGTGATTATTTAATTCCTTTCATATTTAATTCTTATACTCACTTATGATCTTTTATTTTTAGCAGTTATATTTACCATTAATTAATGTTTGATCTTGCCCATTCCAATGTTTCCATTTCCTTAGTTTATGAAGAAATTCATTATACATGATACATCTAATGGAATATATTGTGTTGATAATTTTTTAGGAGACGTTGAAAAATTATTACGGATTAAATATTTTATTATATAGTGGAAAAAATATCCATTTGATAAGATATACATGGGAATTTTTAGTTAAAAAAATTGTTAACTCTCTAAAACTTTAAACCTAAAAGTTCCTTTGAATGTATTTGACTCAATATTTGTTGATGATATTGTAATTATTGATGTTTAAAATTGGGTCACTTCGGTTCATTTCAAAGTTATTATGTAATGAAGGTGTTTCTTAGACTGGATTCTAGGAGTGTGAGTCTGAGGCTTAACAGTTGGTATCAAAGTTAGGTTTATATAACTTTAGAGGTTAATATGTTAGTTTAGGATAATTTAAGGGTTTTTAAGTTAAGGCTGATCATAATTTAAAAATTATAGATAACCCTTTAGGTTGGTTGAGGTAATATTGAGTAATTCAGGGATTATGATAAGAGAATGTTATTTAAAACCCTATAATAAGACTAAAGGATAAGTCTAGGTATAGGATAATATCCTGAAATTTTGGTAAAGTGCATATTGTGTGGTTCTATGAGAAATTTCATCCATATCTAGATACTATAAGTGGATGTGGGATCTACTGTAGATGTACCTAGGGGTAATAACCTTCAAAAGGGTGGAATGGTTATTAACTTGATCATCAACTGATGCATAAAAAATAGGCCTAATTACACACCTAGTTTGACACCCTCAGGGGATATGATTTAGTTAAACACATTCTCTTTAAGAACCATTATGAAGAATTTGAGTATGATGTCAAATAATTAGGTTAGAGAACATAATAGAAAAATGATCACAGACAACCAAGGATTGAACAAAGAGAGTCATGGGTTGAACTAAAATCATCATATGTTAAAATTAATGTGTCATAGGGGAATATATATTCATATTGATGTTTTCTTATTCAAAACTTTGGATATTATCATAACCATTTTTGTATTGGTATTTGGTTGAAAAAATATAACAAAGATAAAACTGAGAAAGTTATGTATCTACAAACCACTATATATTATAATCGAATAAGGGTGAATACTTAAATTTTTTATGTAACATCCTGTTACCTTATTTCAGGTATTTCTTGACTCCTACTTTTATCCCCATTTTTTGGGTGTGGTTCGAGCCTTTTGGGGGTAGAGAACATTTTTCGGGAAAAGGACATAATGTTTGGGGATGTACGTTTTTTTGAATTAATGGAGTCTAGGAATTAATGTTCCAAATTCTATAGAGGGTTCTATTTGAGTCTAGGTTGTGTTGGAATATTTAATAAGTTTTTTCTACATGAACTGGTTGAGTACTATCTACAAGAAAGTTTCATGTTGTGAACATACTTCATGGTGTGAATTTGTTGCTCATTAGAATCCATGAAATAGTTTCATGATGTGAATTATTTACAATATATTAATTGGTTTCACAATGTGAAATGGTTGGGATTGGTATTTTTAACCCAAGGAGACACTCTTTGGTGTATATTTCACTCGATATATTCAAGTCATGAATTGAGGATTCACATCGTAAATTACTTGGTTCCAGTGATTTTTGTACAATAAATCCTAAAAAATATTTCATTTTTCATATAGACTATTTTCTTTATCCCTAGGGTAACTCTATGTGATTTTTGGGTGATTTTAGGTGACCCCTCTCATTCTAAATTGCTTCTTTCGGCATTTGATCTCAATGTAAGTTGCGTCGCATCTCTATGATAAGCGGTTTTTTTGCTTCTTCATTGTCTTTGGTTGTGGCAGTGATGTTGGATGTGTTTATGGATTGTTTTGGGATCATTTTTTATTT
The DNA here is from genome assembly GCA_963277665.1 of Viscum album. Classification (NCBI taxonomy): domain Eukaryota; kingdom Viridiplantae; phylum Streptophyta; class Magnoliopsida; order Santalales; family Viscaceae; genus Viscum; species Viscum album. The sequence goes on from OY728150.1 coordinate 1,079,250,230, forward strand.
CCTTTCCATCCTTTGTATTTTTTCTACATGCCTTGACATTCAGAGGCTAGTATTATTGTTTTCAATCTCCGTTATCGAAGGTGGTTAGGTTTCCTCTATTATTGAGGTATGTGTCTCTATACAAGGGTTTAATTCTGGAACTATTATATGTTCATGTCAATTCCTATGGTTTATTCAATGAAAAATCATGATTTGATATTGGAATGGTTCATTGTATGAGATTCATGTTTTTAAATGGGGTTTCAATAAAAAATGGATTTTTTCACACCAAGTGTTTGAATAAATGATTTGAAGGGTGGTTTTAGTTTTGAAATGGTTCTTTAAGCCAAGAATTGTAAAGGATTTGATGTGAAAATATTTTATTAAATGTGATAATAAATTTTAAATGGATTTTTTAAAAACATAGCACATTGGGTAACCTTGGGTGCATCGGGAAATAGACTTGTCGCACTTTGTTTGTATAATGCCAAAAGAGATTTTATGACACTTTAGTGTGTTTCATTCCACTAGAAGTTATGTTGGTTGAATATACCTTAGACCTGGATTGGGTATTTTCTTTCATGTCTGGCACATATACCCATAGGTTAGAGCTCAAATGGTGTTATTTTTCATTTATGATTGGTTTATCACATGATGGTATATTTCATGGTTATTTTCTAAAATTCTTATTATATGGTGTATCCATAGTTTCTTACCTATTTTCTTTAATATTAGAAATATTTTCTAGATTTGGTGAATATGGTATATATTTATGAAAACCAAAGGAATTTTTTATAAAAAATAGAATGCTTTGTAGACTGGATTTATTTTAAATCTAGAACTAATGCATTCTTGATATTATAACTTGTATAGATTATTTGGTGGTATCCTTTAGGGATTTTTTTATCAAACCCTACTTTTTTCTTTGGGTGGTTGTAGATATTGTTTTTCAGGACTCGGTTCAAGGTAAGTACATTTTTTTATCATGTTAATTTCTCTTGTTATCATCATCGTCATATCGGGATGGCTTGGTGGTGACAGATGGCCACACGGGGAATTTTTTACTCTTGTCTTGTTTTATATTTATATTTTGGCTTGTTTGTATTGACTTTATATGTCTCATAAAAATTTTATATTTCTTCTATGTTATAATCTATTTGTCTTCCTTATTTATTTTTATCGTGAGACATATTGTTTCCTCTATTTTATACTTCACCATGTGGTGGACCACCTTGGGTGAATTGTCTAGTTGCCTTGGTTTGGTTTGTTACAAATTAGTATCAGATCCATTACTCATCCTATGGTGTTATGAAACTACCTAGGTTTGGTTTAGTGCCTTGGAATACTAGATTTAGGACCATTGTAATTTGGTTAGTAAGTGCGGAAGAGAGTTATGACCATCTCACTCCTATGACTGAACCTGAGTTATCATAGTTGGTTGGGATATTTCCAAGTTTGAGACTTAAGGGTTAATTTTATTTAAATGAACCAGATATAGGGTTTATTTAAATGGACCTTTTTCTTATTTTTTAGTCTTTTATTCATAAAATCCATAACTTATTTAAATTCTTATCATTTAAAATCATCGATATGGATACCTGAAGTTAGTCTTGTGATTTTGAAATATTCTCATGACTAATTGGTTTTTGTCTTGTGATTATTAGAAAATTCCTCTTATAATAGCTCTTGTGAATATGAGAGAGGAATTTGTAAGATAGGTTCCATAGTAAAATCCTCTAGTGGACCCTTCTTTGGTAGAATTTGTAATCCAAATTGTTCAGAATCTAGGATAAGTGGGTGTCAAAAACATAGGATGAGGGGTGGACCATGGATAATAATTTTCTAACTAAATCCACCCATCTTCTATGGTAATAAAGGAACATCAGAATAATATGAGTGGATTGATAATATTGAGAGGATATTTAACTTTCTTAATAATATTGAGCACTCTGAGGTGGATTTTTTATGTCATGACCCGTCCTCGGGGCCCGTGCCCTGACTACCCCAAGCCCGCCTTCCATAGGCCAGGGGCTGGAGACTAGCACCAAGGAGTAAATCCCGGAAAAAGGGAAGGCATTGCCTTTGAAAAGTAAACAAGCACCACAGAGTAAGCAAGCGGAAAAGTAAACAATAAGTAAAAACTGTACAAGCTGTGCTGAAAGTAAAAGGGGCCGGAAATACAAGCCCAACTGTAAAGTACAACTGAAAGGGAAAAACAGCAACTGAAAAGAAAAGCCACAGCGTCGAGCCGTCCTCTGAAGGTCCCACCTAAAGGGTGGGTACAGATAGCCTCCACAGCTCCTCGGTCCAGCTGTCCACTCTGAGTACGTCCCGCCCAGTGGTCCACCTCCAGGTACCGTCCTGCTCCGCACGCCTCCACCACGATCAGTGATGTCCGTCATCTGAAACCAACACAACGAAGTGCGGGCATAGCCCGTGCAGGGGTGAGTATAAGCTACTCAGTAGGGACCCCGATACCCCCAAAGGTCTCCCAGAATCCACAAAGGATAATCCACAAAGGAAAGATACAATCACGAAGTAACATCCGACACGGCTTAGGTATATGCCCATACATATACCTAAGTCATAAATTCCAGTTCGGCTCCAACGTCCGAGCCCAAGCACAACCCAGTCCACACAGGAAAGCAAACGTAAACCCACACAGGATAGCTCCACACAATCCAGAAAGGAGAGTAATCAGTAAATCCACACAGGATAGCTTGACACAATCCACAAAGGAGAGTAAACAGTAAATCCACACAGTATAGCTCAACACAATCCATAAAGGAGAGTAAACAGTAAATCCACACAGAATAACTCAACATAATCCACAAAGGAGAGTAACACAGGATTCAGCTAACACAGGTATACTTCTTCGAATGACGATAAAGATGATCACTGATCCATCTAAGTCGTCGGACCCACAAAGGATCGATAAGTAACTAACCCCCGCAATGACCCACACAGGATCGGGCCCACACAGGACCTGTAGGTGCTGGCCCACACAGAACCGCTGAGCGCTGACCCACACAGGATCGGACCCACACAGGATCGGGCCCACACAGGACCTGTAGCACTGATCCACATAGGATCGCTGAGTGCTGTAGTCGTCGCAGTCCACTGAGGATCTCTACACAGTTGTCGTCGCAGTCCACTGAGGATCTCTGCACAGTCGTCGCTGCAGTCCACTGAGGATCTCTGCACAGTCGTCGCTGTCGAAGTAGCAGTCGCATCCAGCTCTAGGGTTCCCGCACACAGCAAGCTCGTTCGGGAGGGTCCGCTCCACGAGCCGAGAGGCCGATACATCAACTATCACAAAGTCCGAAGTTTATGTATCCAAAAGTTCCGTATCGTCAACAGGAACTCAACGTCGCAGACGGCGCGTCAATCGGACGCCCAGTCTGAGAGTTATTGGCTTTTTCGTCCCAGGGGCCCGATTGGTTTTTAAGGAAAAACCAACCCGAACGTACTCCACCTGCATCCAAACCTCAGGCGGAGTATGCCAAAAGATCTGTCTCACATAGAGGAATTCAATAAAGCTTACGGAACGTCAATCGGACGTCCGTAGCTCAAGATATGAGTGTTTCCGCTGCGAGGGCCCGGTTGGTTTCGTGTACGAACCAACCCGGCCGAACCCAAAGTATTTCGAAACCTTGAGTGCGATACACCGAAACGACCATCTCGATCCAAGGATCGTGTTTTCCCTGACGGCGCGTTGTTCGGAGGCCCGTATCTCAAGTTACGGGCATTTGACCGAAAACGGTCCGAAGGCGGGGGGTCCGGGCACGGGCCGACCCGGCCCGACCCCCCCCCCCCCCCCCTTGGGTCGGCCGAACCGAGTCGACCCGGCCCGGTCTGACCCAGTCCGGTCCAGCCGGTCGGACCGGCCTGGCTCGGTTCGGCCGAGCGGCCGAACGACCGTGCGCCGCGGGGCACTGCCCCCGTGGTCTGGAGATGTCGCGGCCCCGCGTTGGAGCCGCGCTGGAGCAACGGACGCGGCTTCAGCCGCGTCCCATGCGGGCGAGCTGGACCCGCACAGCCGCGGGTCCGTTGGCCGCCGCCGTCGCGGCGGTCTCATCCGGCGGCGCGCCGGGGCGCCGCCGGAATCTTCCGCGGGCCACCAGAGTTGCTTCGGTGGTCCGTTTTCCTTCCCGTCTGCGCCGGTGTTCCTCCCGGGTTCTGTTCTTCACTGCGGGATCAACAAATTTCCCTTGCGTCACATTTCGTCGTCGCCCGTCAAATCCGCACAACAACGAAGAACGGCGGAGGGTTGTCGGGCCGTGTTCGTTTGGCCCGCACCCTCCGCGTTAGATAAAAACAACGGGAGAAAAAATCAACACATGAAACAACAATTTTAATAAATTAAAATTGTTCATTTGAATCTGGTTCTTTAATTTTTAAAGAAGCGTTCATGGGAATAAGGGAATTTCCAAAACAAATCCCTACCTCGTCAAGTCGCACGCGCGGGTTCTTCGCGGATTGATCGTCGCGGAAGGAGGGGATCGTCGCGTCATCGCGGAAGGGTGTCGCGTCAACGAACTCCAAGGTTCAAGAACAAAAGATTTAATTAAAAAATAATTAAATCATTCTTGAGTTAAAAACCACAAAGGAAAATTAAAAGAAAATCTGAAATCCTCACCTCAACGGATGATCGAAGGTTCATGTTGCAGATTTAAGAACATCGTTGAAGAACGTCGCGGGAGAGGAAACGTCGGCGTCGCGGCAAACGGCGTCGCGTCATGGATTTCCACGGGTTTGGCGTTCTTTGTCGGAGGCCAGCATTCTTCGCGTTCTTCGCGTTCTTCGCGTTCTTCGCGAAGAAGGGTGAAGGCACAAGAACTTCTGTCAAAAACCTCTCAAGGTGTAATCCTCCAAAAGTCGTGTTGGTCTTATTTTATTATTACGCCAACAAACGAATAAGAGGTAAGTAACGACCCATTAATTCGTAGAATTAATTCAACGAAAGAAACTGCCCATTTAATTCACGAATAAAACCGCCCAATTAAATTGTGCGTTAAGAATTTAAGAAAACGTGTCAGTTGACTTTCATAATGACGGGTTTTCACGGGTGCGATACTTAGCGGAAAAGAAACAGTGGGGATCGTGTGGGTCCCACCTCACAAATATCCTACCAAGAGGGTAGAATATTTTTGGATAGTACCCTATCCGTTTCAACCCAGTTTAAGTGGCTTTCAAGTGGCTTCAAGTGGCTTAAGTGAAATAAAATAAAGTTTGTCGAACAATTTATTTTATTTCATAACTTTAAGCCCAAAAATTAAAAACCACACCCGAGCAAACGCAACTCCGGAAGAGGCGTTTCTAAGAAAATGTCGGCGCTGCGATTTCATCGGTTCCCTCAGAATTCGATTCCGGGCACCGGTTCAAAAGTTAGAAAAAACCGCTCGTCCGTTCACTGAACGTACCCGAGCCAAACTTCGAAAAATGATTTCGGGCACACCGGGCCTCGGAATCAGGTGCCGTCAGAAACTGCGTTCATGTAAAATTCCAAAGAAAATTAAGAAAAAAATTCCCTTGAAATTTACGGGTCTTTACATTACTCCCACCTCAGGGCTTTACGTCCCCGTAAAGATACATCATAACTAGGAAAACAAATGTGGTTACTGAGCACGCATCTGAGCCTCCCGCTCTCAAGTGCTTTCCTGGAGGTTCTTGTGCTGCCATCTGATGCGCACAAGAGGAATCGATCGCCCACGTAGGACCCGCTTCTGTCGATCCTCTATCTCCACTGGGACCTCCGTAAAAGTCGCCCCATCATCCACGTCTATCTCCCCATGGTCAATGATGTGCATCGGGTCGTGCACGTATCTCCTCAGATGAGATACGTGGAAGACATCATGCACTCGGTGCAACTGAGGTGGTAGAGCCAGGCGATAAGCCACCTCGCCAATCCTGCTGAGGGCCTGGAAAGGTTCGATTAAGCATGGAGACAACTTGCCGCCTCGGCCAAATCTCCGTAATCCACGTCGAGGTGAGACATGCAAGAAGACGTGGTCGCCATCCTCGAACTCTAGTGGCCTCCACCTCCTGTCAGCATAAGACTTCTGCCGGCTCTGAGCTGTCCTCATCCGCTCCTGGATGACCTGGACCTTCTCTGTCGTGGTCCGGACCATCTCTGGTCCCACAAGTGCTGACTCCCCAGGGTCTGTCTAGCACAAAGGAGATCTGCAAGGCCTGCCGTACAACGCCTCGTAAGATGCCATCCTGATGGTGGAGTGGTAGCTGTTGTTGTACGCGAACTCCACCAAGGGTAGGTGGTCCTCCCAGCTGCGACCAAAGTCGAGGACACATGCGCGGAGCATGTCCTCGAGAGTCTGAATGGTCCTCTCCATCTGACCATCCGTCTGAGGGTGAAAGGCGGTACTCAGACGTAGCCGCATCCCGAACGCCTCCTGCAACCCCTTCCAAAGTCGGGAAGTAAAACGAGTGTCCCGATCGGAGACGATAGTCGATGGCACACCGTGAAGTCGTACAATCTCCTGAACGTAGAGACGCCTCAAGCTCTCCACTGAGCCTTGCTCTCTGATGGGCAAGAAGTGTGCCGACTTGGTGAGTCGGTCCACAATCACCCAAATAGAGTCGTGACCTCTGGAAGTGCGTGGAAGTCCAGTCACGAAGTCCATAGATATCCCGTCCCACTTCCACTCCGGGACCTCCAAGGGTTGTACCAAGCCTGCTGGTACCTGATGCTCTGCCTTCACCTGCTGGCAGGTGAGGCACCGTGAAACAAACTCTGCCACATCCTTCTTCATGCTCGGCCACCAATGCTGTCGTCTGAGATCCTGGTACATATTCGCCACTCCAGGATGTACCACCAAAGGAGAAGTGTGAATCTCTCTCAGCACCTCTTCTCGTAAAGCGACTGGTACCAAGGTACGTCCTCTGAAAAGGACGTCGTGCTCTGCTCCAAGGGAGAAACCATCAGGTGCCTGTCCCGAGGATATCTGTGCACGTCACGTCTCACAGTCAGTGTCCCCACGCTGTGCCTCTCTGAACCACTGCAGAAGTGGAGGAGAGACTGTGAGAGACTGAAGGAAGGATGCTCCGTCCCTATCCAAGAAGGATATCTGAAAAGCAGCTAGCTGCTCTGTCGCCTCCTCAAGTAGTTGGATGCTCGTCCTCCTGCTGAGGGCATCGGCTACCACGTTCCCCTTCCCAGGAGTATAGACTATCTCAAAGTCATATTCCTAGAGGAACTCAAGCCATCCCCGTTGTCTCAGGTTCAGGTCCTTCTGAGAGAAGATGTACCAGAGACTCTGGTGGTCAAAAAAGACTGTAAAGCACTCGCCCATCAGATAGTGCCACCAAGTCTTCAGAGCGAAGACCACTACTGCTAACTCCAGGTCATGGGTAGCATAGTTCTGCTCATGCGACCTCAACTGATGTGATCCATAGGCAATCATGGCCCGCTCCTACATCAGGACACACCCGAGTCCAGTCCCTGATGCATCGTAGTAGACTACGTATCCAACTCCCTCCTCAGGCAACCTCAAGATAGGTGCGCTGGTCAATCTCTGTCTCAGCTCCTGGAAGCTCTGCTGACATCTGTCTGACCACACAAAGGGTTTTCCCTTCTTCTTCAAAGCTGAGAGTGGCGCTGCAACTCTAGAGAAGTCTGGCACAAATCTCCAATAGTATCCAATTAGACCCAAGAAACTTTGCACCTCTGTCACGCTCTTGGGTGGTTCCCAAGCTAGCACTGCCTCGATCTTCGCGGGATCCACTGCAACTCCCACCTCAGAAATGACGTTCCCCAAGAAGTGGACCTCACGTAACCAGAACTGGCACTTCGAGAGCTTTCCATAAAGCTGGTGCTCTCGGAGTGTGTCTAGTACAACCCGCAAATGGTAGGCGTGCTCCTCCTCCGTGGTCGAGTACACCAAAATGTCGTCGATGAAGACAACGAAAAATTGATCTAGGTATGGCTGGAAGATCCTGTTCATGAGGCTCATGAACACTGGTGTAGCATTGGTTACGCCAAAAGGCATAACCAAGAACTCATAGTGGCCATACCGACACCTGAAGGCCATCTTCTGCACGTCCTCATCTCGAACTCTGAGCTGATGATAGCCTGACCTGAGGTTTATATTCGAGAACCATTGTGCTCCCTTGATCTGATCAAAGAGGTCATCAATCCTCGGTAGCGGATACTTGTTCCTCACTGTCACTTGGTTCAGGCGATGATAATCGACACACAGTCGCAAGCTCCCGTCTGCCTTCTTGGCAAACAAAATCGGGGAAGCCCAGGGTGAAACACTGGGTCAGATGAACCCCTTGCCCTGCAAGTCCTCCAACTGTACCCGCAGCTCTCGAAGCTCAGCGGGGTCCATCCGATACACTAGAGTGGATATCGGGGCTGTCCCGGGGTACAGATCAATATAAAAGTCTACCTCTCTGCGAGGAGGTAGCCCTGGAACGTCGTTGGGGAAGACGTTCGTATATTGATCCACCACTGCAGGAAAAATAGGACTATGCACGTCAACTACTCCAAGGATGAGGCTATCCAACTGATGAGTGATGGGCTGTCCCCTCCTCTGCGAGAGTCCTTCCTATGCTGTAAAGGCCCCCTTCTCGTCGGTGAAGGTGAACCTGCTCCCGTCGGTGCGCACACATCGCACCTTGCACCTAAAACAGTCAATCTGAGCATGGACTGTAGATAACCAATCCATGACCAAGCTGACGTCGTAAGGCCTCGACGCCGCTACGAGAAGATCCCAGCCGAAGCTCTCGCCTCCTAGAGTAATCTCACACTGCCGGCACCAGTGCGTAGTCATCGAGTCTGCTCCCGTAGGGGTCTCTAGCCGTAAGGATCGAGCCAACAGCTCTGTCGGAATCTCCGAGCTCCGAACAAGGGCAGCGGCTATGAAAGAGTGACTCGCTCCTGTGTCTATAAGAAATGCAGCAAGGGTGGAATAGACACAGATCGTACCTCGAATCATATCTGGCGCACCGTGGTCGTAGGCCTCCGTTGCCTGGAGCTGTGCCTGTCTCTGCCCGCCAGCTCCCTGTGGTCGGGGCGGACCTCCTGGTGGTGGTGGTGGCAGAGCCTCAAAGTGTCACCCACCACCTACTGCTCAGCCAGCTCCTCTGCCTTGTCCGCCTCCTCCCTGCGGACCACCACGGTCGACCCTCTGCCTCTTCCTGGGTGGCCCCTCCACCGTCTGCTGCTCCTCGGTATGCGCGGGTCGGGCAGTCACGAGCCATGTGGCCCTGCCCGCCGCAGGCGTAGCACTGCCTGCCTCTCGGAAGACTGGCTTCGCACTGTGTGCCCCGCACTGCTGAGCCAGTGTCCTGAGGTCGTCTGCCGGAAGGTCTGGTCTGCCTGGAACCCTGATTCATCCGTCGGCTACCTACTGTCGAAGACTCCGCTACCTGCCGCCCTGTGGTAGGTCTCGCTGTGGGCTCTGCCAGAAAGCTCTCAATCAGAAGGGCTTGCTCCAGTACTCCTGCCTAGGCCGGGATGCTGAGGGAGATCAGCGATGCCCTGATATCATGTCTCAAACTCTTCTCAAAGGTCCGGGCCCGGAATAAGGGGTCTCGTACCATGTCTTTCGAGTAGCGATAAAGGTCGGTAAACCTCGCCACGTACTGGGAGACCGTCAAGCTTCCCTGCTGCAGCTGAAGAAGCTCCTGAATGCGCACCGCATGAAGGGTGGTCGGGACGAACTCTAAACGGAAGAGGCTCTCGAAGTCCGTCCAGATGAGAGAGGCCTCATTGTGCACCTCGAGCATCAAGCTCCACCATCGTCCCGCTGCTACGTGTAGTAGGCTCGCCGCGAGGATCACCATGAGGTCTGCTGGTGTCCTAAGTAGCCTGAAAACTCGTACGACCGCCTCCATCCAGTCCTCAGCTGCCTGGGGGTCCGTCTCCCCATGAAACCTGGGTGGTCACTAGTGCTGGAACTCGTGCAGAGCTCCGAGGCGACGTTCATCGTCAGCGGTCGGTGTTGGTAGCATCGGGGGATCGGCGGGTAAAGGTACCGCTGGTGCCTCTGCTGTCAACGGGCCCTGTACCGAGGCCTCGTCGCTCGGTGGGCTGTCTTCGCGCTCTACTCTCAGAACCCTAGATGGCTGTCATCGTGGGGCCATCCTGAAAAGGAAACAAGTGTGCCACGGTCAGAACAGTATACCTGGTGAGCTAACACAAGTAATCACAAAGAAAACTTGAAACACACATGCAATCAATGTTTTCGTGCATTAAGTCGGAAATCAGAAGTCAGGGTCCTGGTGTATGGATACGTCGGCCGCCGCACCAACACTGGACTCCCTGGACTGATAACCACACCCAATTCGCTAAACACTATTGCTTCACATAGAAGAAAGATCAGAGTTTGCGGTAGAACCGACCGCCTCTGATACCAATTTGTCACGACCCGTCCTCGAGACCCGTGTCATGACTACCCCAAGCCCGCCTTCCATAGGCCAGGGGCTAGCGACTAGCACCAAGGCGTAAATCTCAGAAAAAGGGAAGGAATTGCCTTTGAAAATTAAACAAGCACCATAGAGTAAGCAAGCGGAAAAGTAAACACTAAGTAAAAACTCTTCAAGCTGTGCTGAAAGTAAAAGGGGCCGGAAATACAAGCCCAACTGTAAAGTACAACTGAAAGGGAAAAACAGCAACTAAAAAGAAAAGCCACAGCGTCGAGCCGTCCTCTGAAGGTCCCACATAAAGGGTGGGTACAGATAGCCTCCACAGCTCCTCAGTCCAGCCGTCCGCTCCGAGTACGTCCCGCCCAGTGGTCCACCTCCAGGTACCATCCTGCTCCGCACGCCTCCACCACGATCAGTGTTGTCCGTTGTCTGCAACCAACACAACTAAGTGCGGGCATAGCCCGTGCAGGGGTGAGTATAAGATACTCAGTAGGTACCTCGAGACCCCCGAAGGTCTCCCATAATCCACAAAGGATAATCCACAAAGGAAAGATACAATCACGAAGTAACATTCGACACGGCTTAGGTATAAGCCCATACATATACCTAAGTCATCAATTCCCGTTCGGCTCCAACGTCCGAGCCCAAACACAACCCAGTCCACATAGGAAAGAAAACGTAAACCCAAACAGGATAGCTCCACACAATCCACAAAGAAGAGTAAACAGTAAATCCACACAGGATAGCTCAACAGAATCCACAAAGGAGAGTAAACAGTAAATCCACACAGGATAGCTCAACACAATCCACAAAGGAGAGTAACACAGGATTCAGCTCACACAGGTATACTTTTTCGAATGACGATAAAGATGATCACTGATCCATCTAAGTCATCGGACCCACAAAGGATCGATAGGTAACTAACCCCCGCAATGACCCACACAGGATCGGGCCCACACAGGACCTGTAGGTGCTGGCTCACACAGAACCGCTGAGCGCTGACCCACACAGGATCGGACCCACACAGGATCGGGCCCACACAGGACCTGTAGCACTGATCCACGTAGGATCGCTGAGTGATGAAGTCGTCGCAGTCCACTGAGGATCTCTGCACAGTCGTCGTCGCAGTCCACTGGGGATCTCTGCACAGTCATCGCTGCAGTCCACTGAGGATCTCTGCACAGTCGTTGCTGTCGAAGTAGTAGTCGCAGCCAGCTCTAGGGTTCCCGCACACAGCAAGCTCGTTCGGGAGGGTCCGCTCCACGAGCCGAGAGGCCGATACATCAACTGTCGCAAAGTCCGAAGTTGATGTATCCAAAAGTTCTGTATCGTCAACAGGAACTCAATGTCGCAGACGGCGCGTCAATCGGACGCCCGGTCTGAGAGTTATTTTCTTTTTCGTCCTAGGCGCCCGGTTGGTTTTTAATAAAAAACCAACCCGACCATACTCCACCTGCGTCCAAATCTCGGGCGGAGTATGCCAAAATATCAGTCTCACATGGAGGAATTCAACAAAGCTGACGGCACGTCAATCGGACGTCCGTAGCTCAAGATATGAGCGTTTCTGCTCCGAGGGCCCGGTTGGTTTCGTGTACGAACCAACCCGGCCGAACCCAAAGTATTCCGAAACCTTGAGTGCGATACACCGAAACGACCGTCTCGATCCAAGGATCGTGTTTTCTTTGACGGCGCATCGTTCGGAGTCCCGTAGCTCAAGTTACGGGCATTTGACTGAAAACGGTCCAAAGACGGGGGTTCCGGGCCCGGGCCGACCCCCCTGGGTCGACCCGACACGGTCTAGTCCGGCCAGGGCATGGCCCGGCCGGTCGGACCAGCCTGGCTCGGTTCGGCCGAGCGGCCGAACGGCCGTGCGCTGCGGGGCGCTGCCCCCGCGGTCTGGAGATGTCGTGGCCCCGCGTTGGGGCCGGGCTGGAGCAACGGACGCGGCTTCAGCCGCGTCCCGTGCGGGCGAGCTGGACCCGCGCGGCCGCGGGTCCGTTGGCCGCCGCCGCCGCGGCTGAAGCCGCGGCGGTCTTGTCCGGTGGCGCGTCGGGGCGCCGCCACCTCCAGCCGCCGGTGCCGCCGCGCCGGCGACCCGCGCCGCCAGAATCTTTCGCGGGCCACTGGAGTTGCTTCGGTGGTCTGTTTTCCTTCCCGTCTATGCCGTTGTTCCTCCTGGGTTCTGTTCTTCACTGCGGGATCAAAAAATTGCCCTTGCATCATGTTTCGTCATCGCCCTTCAAATCCGTACAACAACGAAGAACGGCGGAAGGTTTTCCGGCCGTGTTCGTTTGGCCCGCACCCTCCGCGTTAGATAAAAACAACGGGAGAAAAATTCAACACATGAAAAAACAATTTTAATAAATTAAAATTGTTCATTTGAATCCGGTTCTTTAATTTTTAAAGAAGCGTTCACGGGAATAAGGGCATTTCCAAAACAAATCCCTACCTCGTCAAGTCGCACGCGTGGGTTCTTCGCGGATTGATCATCGCGGAAGGAGGGGATCATCGCGTCGTCGCAGAAGGGTGTCGCGTCGATGAACTCCGAGGTTCAAGAATAAAAGATTTAATTAAAAAATAATTAAATCATTCTTGAGTTAAAAACTAAAAAGGAAAATTAAAATAAAATCCGAAACCCTCACCTCAATGGATGGTCGAAGGTTTATGATGCGGATTTAAGAACGTCGCCGAAGAACGTTGCGGGAGAGGAAACGTCGGCGTCGCGGCACACGGCGTCGCGTCGTGGATTTTCGCGGGTTCGGCGTTCTTCGTCGGAGGCTGGCGTTCTTCGCGTTCTTCGTGTTCTTCGCGTTCTTCGTGAAGAAGGGTTAAGGCACAAGAACTTATGTCAAAAACCTCTCAAAGTGTAATCCTACAAAAGTCGTGTTGGTCTTATTTTATTATTACGCCAACAAATGAATAAGAGGTAAGTAACGACCCATTAATTCGTAGAATTAATTCAACGAAAGAAACTGCCCATTTAATTCATGAATAAAACTTCCCAATTAAATGGTGCGTTAAGAATTTAAGAAAATGCGTTAGTTGACTTTCATAATGACGGGTTTTCGTGGGTGCGTTACTTAGTGGAAAAGAAACGGTGGGGCTCGTGCGGGCCCCACCTCATAAATATTCTACCAAGAGGGTAGGATATTTTTGGATAGTACCCTATCCGTTTCAACCCAGTTTAAGTGGCTTTCAAGTGGCTTCAAGTGGCTTAAGTGAAATAAAATAAATTTTGTCGAACAATTTATTTTATTTCATAACTTTAAGCCCAAAAATTAAAAACCACACCCGAGCAAACGTAACTCCAGAAGAGGCATTTCTAAGCAAATACCGGCGCTGCGATTTCATCGGTTCCCTCAGAATTCGATTCCGGGCACCGGTTCAAAAGTTAGAAAAACCCGCTCGTCCGTTCACTGAACGTACCCCAGTCAAACTTCGAAAAATGATTCTGGGAACACTGGGCCTCGGAATCAGGTGCCGTCAGAAACTGAGTTCTTGTAAAATTCCAAAGAAAATTAAGAAAAAAATTTCCTTGAAATTTACGGTTCTTTAAATTTTAGGTATATACTTGGGGGACTGGGAAGGAGATGGTGGTACTCTATTATTTTAGAAAAGTTGTATAAGTATTTTACCTAGGTTTCCTTCAAGAAAAACTTCAACGGGTAGTTTTATCCCAATATGTTATATGTGTTAAATACCTATGAGTTTCTAACCTTAGATCAAGTGGAGTGAACCGTTCTGTAGTATTCCACCCATTTTTCTGATTTTGTTCATTTATAACCAGAGTGTGTCACAAATGATTACCTAAAAGATCAGAGGTTTGAGTTGGGATTGAGAGATGATATTTGGTTGATGATTATTGTTATGTTCCTTATGATCATTTTAAAGGTATTCGATAAGGAGGATTTTTAATAATAATACATAACTAGTAAAATAGGTTTGGGTGGAACTTCAATTTGTGTTGTTATTAGCTAGGGTGTATCTTCAAACCTGAAGAGGAAGCACAAGGGTGGTCAGTTTTCTTCAAGACTAGTTTCAGGGGGTCAACAAGATAGTAGCAAGTTGTTTTCTATTAGTGTGTAAGGTCTGGTCATACCAAGCCTAATTTTATGGAGGCTCCCAAGACTTGTCATCATTATGGAAAATCTTTCCATGTGAAGCATTTTTTAGAAGGATATCCCTAGGTAGTAAGTCTAGATCCACTCTCACCAAGGGTTTGTGTGTTTTTTCTGATGCTTACAAGGATGGTGGGTATTATCCTTAAGATAAGGGTGGTGTTAAGGTGGCTAATAAATCTCAGGGGGGAGCTGAGACCGAACATATTTATGAAATGGATTATGCACTAGAAAAATCTGAATTAGGGAGAGCTTCTATTAGTGGTACAGTGTTTATTTTTTCTTATATGATGTTATCTTTGTTTGATACAAGTTTTACTCATTATTTTATATCATCAAAGTTAGTTTACATGTTGGTATTATTTTCATAACTTATATCATTCTTGTTGGATCTTTCCATGCCATTAGGAAATAGGTCCAAATAAGGTTTTATGTTCCCATCTTGTTTAGTGATGATAGCTAACCTTGAGGTGGAGTGGGACTTCTTAGTGCTTAATCATGATATCTTTGACCAGATTATTAGAATGGGTTGTATGATAATCATTAAGGAACATATCGACTACTATCATTATTGAGTTTTTTTTTATCTCCCAATGGATTCACTCATGTCTTTCAGGGTGAGTGGGATTATAGGTTGAGAAGAGTGGGTCCTGTTGTTACATATGATGGGGTGATATCATTTCAGTTATCAGAGATATTCCTTGATGTCTTTGATCCTTTTTTGATTATTCCACTTCTTGTAGTGGTGTGTCCATACCTTGAGGTCATTCTATATTACTTTTTTGGTTTAACACCATATAGAGAGGTTGAGTTTACTATTTACCTACTACTTGGTAAGATTCCCATTTATATTCCATATTATCATATGGAACCTACTGAGTTGGAAGAACTTAAGGTTCAGCTTTTATACCTCGAGGTTAAGGAATTTATTTATCCTAGTGTGTCACTGTGGGATTCACCTATCCTCTTTTCTAAGAAGGAATATGGGAACCTCAGTCTTTTCATGGATTATCAAAAGTTAAATTGGGGGAAAGTTAATAATATATATCACTTTCCTAGGATTTATAATCTCTTTTACTAGCTTATAGGGGATTATTGGTTTAAAAAGATTGACCATTACTCAGGCTACCACCAGCTAAGAGTCTGAGAAAAGGATATACATTAGACAACATTTAGGAGCCAGTATGGGGATTTTTAATTTCTATTTATTCTATTTGGTCTCACTAATGATCCTATGGAAATTATAGAATTGATGAACTGGATATTTCATCGGTCCTTAGACTTTTTTATTACTATGGTTGTGGATGATATTTTGGTGTACTCCAAGTCAGAGGAGGAGTACATGGACCATTTGGATATCATTCTTAGAACCTTAAGGAAACATCATTTGTATGTTAATATTTAAAAATGTGAGTTTTGGATCTAATAAGTTAAGTTTTTTGGGTATTGTTATTTATGAGAGGGGTGTCTCAGTATGTCCTAAAAAGATATAGGTGGTTATATCCTGGGAGCAGCCCAGAAATATGTTTGATATCCAAATCTTCTTGGGGTTTTCTATTTATTATAGGCAGTTTGTTTAGGATTTCTCCAAGCTTGAATATTCGATAACAACTTTAACTCATAAGGGTGTACAATTAGAGTGTAATTAAAATTGTTATAGATCTATTGAGGAACTAAATAATAGGTTGAATTTAACTCTAGTTTTTATTCTTTCATAACTAGGTTCAGGTTATGATGTTTTTTTTCATTCTTCTAGTATGGGTTTGGGGTGTATCTTGATGTAAGGGAAACAAGTAGTGGAATAATTATCTCTCCAGTTACTCCCTCATGAAAAGAACTACCATACCCATGATCTCAAGTTGGAAATGGTCATGCATGCACTCAAAACATGGAATCACTACCTCTTTGGTGATAGGTTTACTATATATTATAATCATAAAATACTGAAGTATATTTTTACTCAGAGGGATATGAACTTGTGATAGAGTCTCTAGGTTGAGTATCTCTAGACTTTTGATTTTGATATTTATTATACTCCTGTGAAAGGTAATTTAGTCACTGATGTGTTGAGTAGGAAATTATTAATGCAATCCATAAAGTAATCACTAGAATAGTGATCTACGATGGGTTTATTTATTGAGATGATCTTGGGAGTGGAAGAAGATGGTGGGTTGGGGTACACATATTCAATAAGGGGTGAATTTTTGTTTGATGAGAAAGTTTGGACCAATCAAGTACCAAACACTAAGTTCTATCACTTTAGTAAAATCCTAAATTGTGGGGAGACCTCGAGTGAGTGGTATTGGTCTCCCAGAATTGATTTATGTTTCCAAAGTAGGTTGGTTGTTCCTTTTTCTATGAGTCATGATTTGATGGAAAGTGGACATTTTTCTTGTTGGTTTGTGCACCTTGGGACTAAAAATAATTATCATGACTTGATATGTCAATATTGGTGGTCGGGGATGAGACAACCGATTACAGATTTGGTATCATGGTGTCTTACATGTCCTAGAATTAAGTCGGATCACCAGAGACCTGTAGGTTTGATATATCCCTTACCCATTTTGGTATGTAAATGGTATGATAGTTTCATGGAATTTATCATTGTTTTACCATGGACTCCTAGTGGGAAGGATTTGATTTGGGTGATCATTGATCAAGTCACAAAATCAACGCATTTCTTTCCTATTAAGGAGATTAAGAAAGTAGAATAGATCAGAGAATTGTATGTTTGAGAGGTTGTGAGACTTTATGGGGTTCCCTCTATAATTGTTTCTGATAGGGACCCTAGATTCACATCCAACTTTTGGAAAGGTTTTCAAGAGGTGATGGGTTACCATTTTAAATTAACCATGGAATATCATCTGTAGATGTTGGAATGACTGAGAGGGGTATCCAAGTTCTTAAGGATATTCTCTAGAAATTTTTTCTTGATTTCAATGGTTCTTGGTAAAATCAATTACCTTGTCTCATGTTTTACTATAAAATAGTTATTAGGACTCAATTAATATGGCCCCTTTTGAGGTGTTTTATGGGTGGCCATGTAGATTTTCCTTATGCTGGGAATAGTTGGTAGAGTGGTACTTGGTTGGGAAAAGTCTTGTTCAAGAAATAACTTAGAGGGTGCAGTTTATCTAGAATAGGCTGGTCATGGTACAAAGTCATTTGAAATCCTATATGGACCGTTGGTGGAAGTCATTGTAGTTTGAGGTTGGTGGTCAAATGTTTATCATAGTTTCACATCATTTGGGTCACCATTGGTTGGGTAGATAGGGAAAGTTAGTATTGATGTTTGTTATCCCCTTTGAGATTATAGAGTGTCTTGGAAAGGTATCATATCGTTTGGAATTTCCTTCTCTTTTAAATTCCATCCATGATGTCTTTCATGTTTCCTAGCTAAAGAAGTATCAAATCAGTTCTTCCCATTTGATTTAATGGGAGGATATTCATCTTAATCCTAACACCACTGTGGTTGATCAACCATTATAGATTATGGATCATATAGAGAAGGTATTTCATGGTAAAATGATTCCCTTGGTCTATGTAATGTGGCAGTGTGGATGGGATACCCACAAGATGTGGGAATTAGAATTATTGAGAAGGTATTAGTGGCCTTACCTTATTGTGAGCCTAGTATCTTGAAGACTGTATAGGGACATATTTTGTTTACGGTGGGGATATTTTAATATCCCATTACCATATTTCAGTTACTTCTTAACTCTTGTTTTGATCCCTTTTTTTGTGCATTTCATCCCTTTCAGTGATGAAGAGTATTTTTCAGGTAAAATGGCATAAAGTTTACGGATGTATGTTTGTTTGAATTAATGGATTCTAATTATAAATGTTAAAAAGGTTGTAGAGGGTTCTCTTTGGGTCTAGGTTGATTTAGAGGATTTTCTATGATCTTTTATGCATAAACTGGATGTGAATTTTCTATGGGAATGTTTTACATTGTGAACATAATTCATGACGTGAGTCCATCACTCAAAAAACCACATGAAACAGTTTCATGAAATGAATGATTTATATGATGTGAATTGGTTTCATAACATGAAATTTTCAAGATTAGGATTTTTAACCTAAGACACTACCTTTTTTAGTGTATATTCCACCCAAGATATTCACATTATGAATTGAAGATTCACGTCATGAATTCCTTGGGTCCGGTGAGTTTTTTCTTGATGAAGCTTGAAAAATATTTCATTTTTCATGAAGCCTATTCTCTTGATCCCTTGGGAGAATCCATGTAATTTTTATGTGATTTTGGGTGATCTCCCTTCGTGTAGATCACTCTGTTTGGTGATTGATCCCCATGGTGATTGTGTATCATTTCCCTAATAAGCGGTCTTTATGGTTCGTCATTATTGTTGGTTTCAGAAGCGATTTTGGATGTTTTTATGGATCAAATTGAGACCAATTTGTGTTTTATATTGATCCTTGGTAGTTTTCCCTTATGCCTTGTATTTTGGAGGCTATTATTCTTATTTCCAATCTCTATTGTTGAGAGCAATTAGGTTTCCTCCATTCTTGAATTAAGTGTCTCTATAAAAGGGGATAATTCTTGAACTGTTATATGTTATTGTCAATTCATATGGGTTATTCAAATAAAATGAATTATTTTGACATTGTAAAGGTTTTGATAGATGATATTTGTTTTTATAAAGTAATTTTATTTAAAAAATGTATTTTTTCACACCATGTGTTTGATTAAATGATTTGAATAGTGGTTTTGATTTTAAAATGGATCTTTAAGACCCGAAGTAGAAAGTATTTGATATGAAAATGTTTTATTAAATGTGACCAATGTTTTTAAATGTATTTTTGGCAAACTTAGCACATTGTTTAACCTTGGGTGCATCGGGAAATATACTTGTAACTCTTTGTGTGTGTAATGACACAAGAGGTTTTGTTTCACTTTAGTGTATGTCATTCCACTAGAAGTTATATTAATTGGTTCCACTTTAGGCTTGTATTAGGGAATTTCTTTCATATCGAGCATGTATACCCATAGGTTAGAGCCCAAATGGTGTGATTTTTCATTAATGATTGGTTTATCACATGATGGTTTATTTCATGGTTATTTTCTCACATGCTTATCATACGGTGTATCCATGATTTCTTACCTATTTTCTTTCATACTTGAAATATTCCAGGATTTTTTTAATATGGATGTTTTTATGAAAAACAAAGGAATATTTTATAAAAATGGAATTCTTTATAGACTAGATTTATTTTAAATCTATAACTAATTCATTCTTGATATTGAAACTTGTATAGATTCTTTGGTTGTATCATACTGAGATTTTTTCACACTCTATACTTTTGACTTTCTATGGTTGTAAATGTTTTATTACAAGACTCAGATGAAGGGAAGGGCATTATGTAGCATTCTAGTTTCTCTTTTTATCATTTTCTCCATAGTGGGGTGGTGACGAATGTTGACGGATGGTCACACGGAGACTTGTTTATTCTTGTATTTGATTTTTTCTTTATGTTTCAGCTTGTTTAGATTGACTTTGTATATCTCATAGACATGTTATTTTCCTTTCGTATTGTACCCTATTAAGTTCCCATATTCAGGTTTATCATGAGACATGTTTCTTATGATTTGTTGTACTTCACCATATGGAGGACCACCTTGGATGACTTTTATAGTTTCCCTGGGTTGGTTCGTAATAATTAAGAATATTTATATATTCTTATTATAATGGGAAAGGTAAATTTCCTATTATTACCTAAGGTAGTGAGGTTAATATCTTAATTTAAATTAAATATTGATACTATTATCAATTTTAATTAATATTTATCGATGATATTTTAGTATATTATAAATGTTATGAGGATTATGTGAACATTTAAGGATTTTTCTTCAGCAGCTTTTCTTTAAAGGTTTGGAAACATATATTAAATAGTATCAATAAACATAAAAATTTATTTTATAAAAAGGTTATATTTTTTGGGGATAACTATTGAAGAACACATGATTGAGGGATAGATAACTCTTAGGTTTAAAATAAGCTCGATGTTAAGATAATAAAGGGTTGATTGATTTTGAAAAATTAAGTAATATAGTATTACCGACCTTAGGATTGAAAATAGATTCATGATATTTTTTGTAGAGTTCATCACATTTTTGGGATTCTGGTATATATTACTAGTTTTTATAACCTAGTGATTAATATCATTTGAGGGTTAAAGATAATGTTAATTTCTAGAATAATATATGTTTTTAATGTGTTTTAATATATTACAGGTTCATATGGTTTTGGGAAAGTTATATTTTTTTAGAATGTATAACTAGGGTGTACACATACCTAAGTATATGATTGTATAAAATATTAATGTTATTTGAGGAAAGATAAGTAACTTAATATTTCCTAAGAGAGTAAGGTAGACGCCATATTAGTTTTTATATCCTGAAATATAAATATGTAACCTTGAATACTTTTATCGGTGAGTAATAATTAAAATTTCAAGCAAAAAATTTATTTAAGGGGTAGAATATAGCACCCATAAATTTTAAATTAAATATTCCTTTAATACCTAATATGTTCGATAGCATGTGGTGCATGAAATAACGAACCACAATAAACTACATAAAATTATAAAATAGTTAAAATGTAGTCAGAGAGTTGGTGGATAAAAATATATTTAACCGAATTATGAAAAATAGTTATAAATAAAAAAATCATTATCAATGTTAAGGTATTGACAAATTAAATTAGTGTTTCTAAATAACTAATAAGACTAATTTATACTTTAAAGTGTAACCTTTCTAAAAATTGACATTTTATGTGAAACTAAATATACTATAAAAAAATATATATTTTTGACACTAATAATATATTAACATTAATTTTATTAGTAATTTATAAGAAATAAGAATAAGAATAGATAATAATTTTTTTTTAAAATTATTTTCCTTTGAAAAAAAATTTCATTATATTTTTAATGTTTTTATTTAAAAGTTACATTGTAAAATTATAGAATTTGAATTTAAAAAAATAAAATTATTTTTTAGATTCATAATTTCAATATTATCTTAATAATATTTTTTTGGATTTTCCTGAAATAGTTTATTTTTAGGTTAATAGTGAAAAATAATATTTTTACCAAAACAGTAAATTGTATGAATTTATAAGTTTATAATAAAGACCTAGAAGTTTATAAAACATTTTATTTAATATAATATGTATTTATGGAGTAATAATATACATTTTTAAATTCCATTCTTAATTTATGAAACCAATGTTTAACATTTTATGAACTTAAGTAATATTTTTCAATAAAAGAAACTTTTTTTAGAATTTTCTTTTAATTAATTATTATTTTGGTATAATTTGGTTTTAAATTTTTATTAAAAAAATAAATTTTATTTATTTTATAATAAAATAATATTTATCATTAAAACCAAATATATTGATAACTTTATCCAACACATAAATTTTAAGCATAAAAACACACTTTTTCTGAATACGGGTTTTTAGGCATTAAATGTGTCAATGTTAAAATTAATTTTTATTACACATATAAATTTTATTTTAGGAAATTGATTTCATATTTGGGATAATTATTTCTAAATTTTTTAATAAGTTCCATTTTATTTTTATGCATTAAAATTAAATTACCTTGATGAAAACCAGTTAAAATGGTAAAAGTAAAAATTCTAAGTGTAAACAACTTAAAAAATGTTTAAAGCCTATGTGGAAATGAATAGTTGAGGGATTTTGGATATTATATATTCCCCCAATAAATTATTTTCTACTCTTTGAGCCACTTTACATGTGAATCATGTGTTCTCTTTTGTGAATTTTTACCCTTGAATGATATAATTACCCCCTTTTTAGTTAATTTACTTAGATTTTAGGATTAATTAAGCTACATGGAGGAGATTTGGAGTCCTGGTAATGTGATAGTCCCATAACCCTTAAATTTTAATTTCTCCATTATATCTTTAAAAATAGAGACCCATGGGTTTTATTTATAGGAAAACATGTGGACCTAGGCACATGAGGGCTGAGCACACAAGGCATTTCATGAAAGACTAAGTTATACGAAGGAGATGATCATGTTAGTGCTTTCTTACAAGTTTTCCTGGATGAAAATGGGTGAATTATCCTAGGTCCACACCCATGGAGTTGGGATAAGTGACCTGGGTGTGTGTCCATGGTTCTCGGTGAAGTGACATGGGTGCATGCCCAAGGTTCAAGGAAAAATGATGGCCTTCCTCTCAAGACTTTTTCCTTCAAGATTTTCATCTTTTGTCCCACATAAAGGAACGCCAAAACACATGAATCTATATACTTATGTTCATAGGTTGTATCATATACAAGTATTCATAATATTATAATCCTTTTTTCTAATACATCATATGACCATGGGGCATGGAGTAAGCCAATCTCATATATCCTACTTATATATTCATAATTCTCTAAGTATAGAATGATCAGGTTGATGAATACATCACATGTCATTTATCTAAGTGTATGAGAACATATCATTCCCCTCATATAGATATATAATCACATAACATGTACCATATCTAGGTATGGTCATACACTTACCCATTCTATATTAATCGAGGGTCTAAATGTCATACTTTTCATACGAGATGATAAATCCCATATTAGTTAAGTCATAGTCGATGACATGATCAAAAACATTCCCAACTACCCCCTAATTGGTTGTGTTAAAAGTATTGTATATCAATGCATAAAGGTTCTCATTATAGGTATTTTTCTTACTTCAGGTATAGAGATTTAATATGAAAAATTCACCCCTAGTATACTAAACACATAGTGTATGACACTCTATGTGGTATACTATGTTACAAAAATTTTAGGATCTCTAATGATAGAAGATTCCAAAAATAGGAGAAATAGGGAGAAAAATAAAGAATAAATAGGAGTCGGAGTCGAAGAACATATATATTTATGTGGTTTGGGAATAATCCCTATATACATCGAGAGATATACCAAATTCACTATATCTAGGAGCAAATTACAGGGCACACATAAATAAGTACAAAAACCCTAGCTAAAAATTATCTCATAAAGTAATGTGGTTATATAGTAACCCATGTTGTTATAGTTCCAAATCTACACTGTTGTTTCACTATGCTATAGTGATGATGGAGGTAAAGTCTTTATAGCTATAGTATCATAATAAATAAATTCAATGTCGTTGTAGTACCATGTCAATAAAGTTTTTATTGATATAGTACCCACTGTTAGTGTCACCAATTATCTCTAATATAATTGGTTAGATCTTTTATGGTTCCACCAAAATTTGGTTTGGTTTCCTTCAACCCTGATCTAAGTGGGAACCATGGAGGTTAAACCACAAGATTTTTAGACTAGTTTATAGTATAGGCTACTATCATTTGGACCAACTTCAACCAATTGATAAGGATCCACCAATAAAACATACTTAATGGGTCATCCATTGAATAAAACTCATTTTATGCCTCATGATCATATTCTATATCTCTATATGAAATCCTACCCACGTTAACTTTATCACTTATTCACAACCTATAATACTCTATGATGAACATCAGTTAGTAATAACTCAAATTCATGTTATGAGAGGAAAATTAGCATTACACTTCAAGAAATATATGCAACCAATGTGAAATAATAATAAAGTGAAGATAACCTTTTGTATAACATGATATATTTTATATTCTTAAACTCTTTTAAGAATGTTAAAGAAACCATATATAATCATCTATCTAGTCATATAACATATAATAGGATACCAGAGAGTCCTTATGTTTGATGAAATTTTAGGGTCTTGTTAAACTCATTACATATTTATGTGATTTATTACCGCATATCTATGTGACCATATAATAAAACCCTCCCATAAAACTCATTTAGTGAGTAACATCTATAAAGAATTTTTTTTAATAATTACGTGACTTGTGAATCATATTCCTGATGTTAAAATCATTAAACATAGTATTTAAGCTCCTCATACCCATATCATTTAATTTTATGATATTAATAGATTTTGTTTTCTACTTATAACTATTTATAAGTTCATTATCATTATCTTTGAACTTTTCCATTCAAATTTTTTCCTTTGGGGTCATTTTGGTAACTAAATGTAACTCTTTATATTAATATATTTCTTTACCAATACATCCTGAAATATTTGAGGATATAAAGTGAAATTAACTTTGTTATAGAACTCTTTTAATGTATCTTTATCGACCATAAACTCTTTTATGATATTAAATGATAGTCACTTTGAATTGTGACTAGTATAATATTTTATTTATCATACTTTTAACTTCTCTGAGTCTGAACATAGTCTCACTGGCCTTCTAGAAACTATATTCTCTGTATAATATCATTCTAAGATAAAAAACTCATTTGTGTTCATGAATTATACTTATTTATTTTTAGTGGGAATATTTAAAAAATAAATTATCATCATCCATATATAATATGGTATTCAATGTTTTTAGATAATTATTATGAAAATAAATTTTTATTCATTAAAATACTCCACTAAAGGTGGTGGGAAATCTTTCCCTAATATTTTAACAAATATCATGGATAAACTCTTTAATCCCAAATAAAAATAATTTTACCCTTATCTTATTTCCAATATTCTATATATTTTGATAAATCATAAACCATATTTTTTTAAAACCACGATCTTATAATACTCATTATAACTCTTTGTTAATAAGAAAACTTATCTTATGACATAAAAGAAATAAAATGAAAATACACATCTTTTCCTTAGATCCAGTAAATTTTGAAATATTATATTGTATTCCAAATCTCAATCATAGCAACATCTTCCACTACATTTGAACACAATCAAAAATATCAATCAATTCTCACCTTTATTTAGAACTCTTTTATACTTAAAACATTTATAAAACATACATTTGGCATCATATGCCTATCAAAATTAAATAACTGAAACTATAACACTAATACCTGACCTGGAAACTCCTTGGAGTTTCTAAAACCCATTAATACATCTTGAATAATTACAACCTATCAAAATATTACCCCTCCTTCCTAACACCTCATTTAGGTTTTAACAAATTTAACTAGCTACATGAAGAAACATTGTCAGAATTTCTATCAGACTTTTGTACATCCAAATTAAAATTTTACCCATGTGTACTATCAATACATCACTAGAACCTATAAATTTAATGCCTAGTTTTTATATTCTCAATACTTTTATAAAATATGGTAAATGTTTCTTGAACTCATTATTATTTTTTGAATATTTACAATGATAAATATATAAGTAATTTCATAGTTATATCATTCCATAAAGGAAACCTTCAGTGTCTCCAATAATGATTATAATTACTTTTCTTATAATGAATTTAAATAATGCCTTTTGAGTGAATAATTTCATTATTCTTAGAAGAATTTATATTATATTATTGATAACATTAATATTTGGAAGCTCAGAATATTGTTAATCTAACACATAAATTTATCCTCTTACTTAAGAACAATTCTTAAGTTTCTATGCCAGTCAAAAAAATTTATTCCATTAAGCTTCTCTTTCCCTAGGATTGATCTCAAAGTAATGTTTTATGATGATGGTGCCATTTATATAGGACAAAAACTTTTATTATATGGGTATCATGTTTTAAATTCATTTAATAGGTAATTTTATTAAATTTTATCAAACTAAAATAATGATCTATTTTAAATTACATTCTATCTATTAGTGGTCCAAGATACATATT
Organism: Viscum album; assembly: GCA_963277665.1. NCBI lineage: Eukaryota > Viridiplantae > Streptophyta > Magnoliopsida > Santalales > Viscaceae > Viscum > Viscum album. The sequence goes on from OY728150.1 coordinate 1,079,276,450, forward strand.
TCATCATGACTTGTCTCAAATAATCTCATAACATAATTCATGGATATATTTGGTATAAAATCATGTCAATCATGTCATATATGTATCTTTTATAGTTGAGTGGATAACTCTTTATCCTAATCCACTGTATGGATTCTCTCAATTTTATTCCTTCAGTATCCTAATGGTTAGGGTTTCCCAAATAGGTGTAACACAAAGCTCACATCAGATATAGGAATCTAATTATTAGGGTCACTTATAATTGTCTTACCTTATACAAAATAATTTATGGGCACCTAATGGTTATAATTACTTGTACTGAATGATTGAGTACGTGACAAACATTTTCTTTAGATTATTTTTATGGGTTTTAATTTCATTATATTATATCATGGTATTATCTTTTCATGTATTCATGATTATAAATATTTAGTGTTAAATCCTTATTCCTCCCAAAAAATCAATATATTCAAACCATATTGATTTTTAACTCTTAAAAAAAGTCATATATATTATTATTAGCCTAAATTAAAATTCAACTATATTTACACTATCACGACCCGACCCTACCCAGGCTCGAGCCGCAACTACCCCAGGCCCGCCTCCATAGGCCAGGGGCTGGCGACTAGCGCCGAAGGCACAACAACTCGGGGAGGCCTTTGCCTAAGCACCTGTACACATGCACACGCAGCAAACTCAATGAAAAAGTGCAGAGTAAAAGAAAAGTCAAGCAGAGTAAAAAGAACAACTGCTATATATAAACCACAGAGTGGATAGACCTCTACAAGATACAAGTAAAGTGCTAAAAAGGAAAAAGGGGCAATACACGCGCCCAACCAAAAAGTGCCACAACCCGACAACAGGTAAACGAAAAGAAACAGCTGACGGGTCTGCCACCTGGAACCCGTCCACGACCACCGCACGCGGTCCAAGCTCCCAATCTCCTACGCTCCACCTAAGTCACGCTCCACCTGTCCGTCGTCTGCAAGGGCACACCAAGTGCGGCCAAAGCCCAAGCAGGGGTGAGTATAAAAATACTCAGTAGGATACCCTGAAGGCTTGAGGGAGCAACAAAGGAGGTAACTAAGGGTGAGCAGTAGAGCGACCAAGGAATAGAAAGGAGTACAACCAAGGGTGCGGTAAAGAGTAATAGCTCAACCCATCAAGAGAAAGGAAGTAGACTCGTCCAGGCACAAGGAGCTGGAAACGGTGAGAAGATGAACTTCCCATTGAGTCTTCGCTGCCTATAGCAGGAGAGTAGACTCGTCCAACCATGAGAAGCTAGACACGGAAAGCACGTGGCATACCCCATGCGTCTTCGCCTCACCTGGAAGGAGAGTAACCAAACCCAAGAAGTGGGTACCAGAAACAAGGTATATACATATCTTTATGCTCAGCAAGAAGCCCAAACAATGTCGTAAGGGGATCTCTGTCCCATAGCTCAGCCTAAGAAAAGTGTCACCAACAGTCCCAGATATAACCCCATCATTGATGCCCAGCATCCCGCACGTCTGACCCAAACCACAAGCCAAGGGGCTCAATCACTACACCTTGATACTATCCTCTTTGGGCGGCACTGACTCACCTGCATGGTTTTAGGTCACGTCACAAGAACGCGTCTCGGTGGGGAAAGTGTCCCTCGTACTTGAGAGTTCTAGGGGAAGTCAAACCACGTCTCATAACTGCCCCGCAGTTGAGAGGTCTCCTCAATGCCAAAGTTGTTCCATCACTGACCCGTACAACCAAGGGTCCCGCTCCGGTAAACACGGAGGAAAAGCCACAGACTAGCCTAGTCGGAAGGACTGAGTCTGGAATGCCAACAAATGACCCACTACCCAGCCCTGCTGGAGGGTAATTCATAACCAAATATCGGGTGACGCACTGCCCAGCCCCGCTGGAGGGTAAACCCTAATAAGATACTAGGTGACCCACTGCCCAGCCCTGCAGGAGGGTAAACCATAACACATCATCCGGCGACCCACTGCCCAGCCCCGCTGGAGGGTAAACCATAACACATCATTCGGCGACCCACTGCCTAGCCCCACTGAAGGGTAGACCTGGAATAAGTCGACAGGCGACCCACTGCCCAGCCTTACTGGAGGGTAGGCCTGGAACTAGGCGACGGGTGACCCACTACCCAGCCCTGCTGGAGGGTAGACCCTAAGAGGTCGTCGGGTGACCCACTGCCCAGTCTCTGCTGGAGGGTAGACCCTAATAGCGTCAGGTGACCCACTGCCCAGTCTCTGCTGGAGGATAGACCCTAATAGCGTCGGGTGACCCACTGCCCAGTCTCTGCTGGAGGGTAGACCCTAATAGCGTCGGGTGACCCACTGCCCAGTCTCTGCTGGAGGGTAAACCCTAGGAGTCAGTGAGCAACCCACTGCCCAGCCCTGCTGGAGGGTAAGCCCGAGGAAGTCGATGAGTAACCCACTGCCCAGCCCCGCTGGAGGGTAAAACTCAGAACCACTCTGCCATCTCTACAGGAGGGTACAACACTGGCCGACCGAACACGGAGTGGGTGTCGTGCAACCACCCAACTCCAGAACAGCTCTCCCAAAAGAGGTGCAGCGTCTGCCCCAGCACTGGGTGTCACTAGCACCGCTACCCGGCCAATCCATCGAGGACAAAACTAGGGGGAGACCACTCAACCCTGCTGGTCAAACCAACGAGCACAGAGCCAGGGGAAGAGCTCCACCCTGATGGTCAAACAAACACACAGAGGGACCCTCTACGCCGCAAGAGGTCAAAGTATGCAAAGCAGAACCCGGCACGCACGTGGGTCCCACACAACGTGTGGCCCCATCTCAACCCCAACTGAGCGCACAACCATCCTCAGGTACAAACAACCACACGTACCTCCAAGCGCTCCCGTATACTCCTGGAGTATACCTCATTCCAGCCCAAAGGCTATCGTGCACACGGCACCCAGCGTCAACGCGAAGGCGTGACGTAACAACTCCACCTCAAAGGCCCAGACACAGCCATCCACATCTCGTGAAACATTTACATCACTCTCCCAAGAGTGCGCGATCACACGCCAAGGGTCCGCTACAGACAAAGTAGGGCGGACCGCCACTAGAGCACCTTCCATGCTCCATATTCAACAAGATCGCGCAAGAGGCTCCGCACAACCAAAATAATCACAACGTTGCAATCCTTGCGCAAAAACACGCGAGATAGACTACTCACTTGCCTGAAACAGTCAACCGGTGAAAAAGGTACTATTCACCGAAACCAAACTCGTGTGGGGCCCACCCCAAGATCCCGAAACTGAACCAACGGATCACTCCACTGCGATCCCCTCGGAAAAACACACGGTATTGAGTACTCAATCGCCCAAAACGGACACCCGGTGAAAAGGGCACTATTCACCGTAGCCGGGTCGGGTGGGACCCACACCACATCCCCGAAAAAGGTCGGGCGGACTGCGCCATCGCAAAGCTCTCGGAAAAGCACGTCAAATTGACTATTTACTTGCGTGGAACGGGTACCCGGAGAAAAAGATGCATTCCGGCGCACCGCACACTAGCGGTGCCATGTGGGACCCGCATCCCGGTCCCGAAACTCATCGAACGGATCGCACCGTTGCGATCCTCTCGAAAAAGTACACGAAATGGACTACTCATTTGTCCAAAACGGTTGCCCAGTGATAAAGCTGGAAATCACCGTCAACTCCCGAAACGGCCCTCGCGGGGCCCGCACCATCGTGCAGAATTACAGCGGGCAGACTGCGCCAACGCGTTTCCCTCGGAAAAACACCCAACATCGACTGCTTGCACGCCCCGAACGGACGTCCGATGAAAAAGGCGTGAAACGCCGCACGCAGCTCAAGAATCGGCCCGTGGGACCCGAGCCTCAACTTCGGCCTCAACGCATGAAACTACCCTGGCAACCTCTGCCTTGATGCTAGGGTCCCAACGCAACTGACGGCGCTCCAAACGGACGCTGGACGCGTCCGCGCCGTCCAAAACAAGATTTTACGGAAGAACGCTCGTCCACTTAAAGACGCACCGCGCCTCCGCAGCCCCTCGTTTCGGGAATTAAAAATTCCCAAAACCATCTCAAAAAGACCATCTCTGCGTCAGGTCCGCGCTGCCGCAGACGGCACGGAAAACGGACGCCCGTAGCCCGAAATACGGGTGTCCGAAGGTATTAGGGGAGAACCCTTCGGCCCGGACCGGCCCGGTCTGGCCGGTCCGCCCTGCTCGGGCCGGCCTGCTCCGGCCGGCCCGCTGGGACTGCGGCCCAGCCGCCTGGGTCCGGCCCAGCCGACCCTGCGGGCCACCGCCACGCGGTCGGCTGCTTGCCTCGCCCACGCGCCGCGCGGGCACCTCCACCGACCGGCCGACATGGCCGGTCGAGTCCACACAGAGACCCGCCTTTGGCGGGTCTCGGTCTCCCCAGCGGGGTCGCGAGCCGCGACCCCGGACGCCCCCTGGTCGGCGCCCCCACCCGGCGCCCTCTCGCCGGCTCACCGCTCCACCGCGACGCCGTATGTAACGCCCCGACCCCAGCTACCCAGAGTCGGTGCATTACTTTGTAACATTGGCATGATCACAAAAGATCAAGTCTCGAAAGACCGATTAGTTTAGTAGCCTTGGAAACACTAGATACATTCATAAGTCTTTCATTACATCAAAAAGTAAACAAACTACAATAACATGGTCTTCATAGTCCACAATCATATCCCTTTCTGACTACCCCTGTAGGTCATTCATAAAATACTTCTTCACATCCTGGAAAAATATTAAAACATTGAAAGGGGTGATCTCAGATGCTCAGTAAGGTTAACAATATAGCGGAAGCTTTCATAAATAAACATTAACATTTAAGGCAATGTATATCTAAAACAAAAGCCTTTTAAACTTGAACTTCAACATAATATGGCAAAAGTAAAATGAGATAATGCCATTTACTTCTTCACATGGATATTCTACTGGTCGAATAATCACATGCAATATCAATAACCACTTTCATAATGATGGAATGCATAATGCCAGACTATCATAACCACGTAGTCAAGGCCTCGTGCCAAGACCACAAATAAGATTTTGTCAAGGCCTCGTGCCAAGACACTAGTTTGTCTCATGAGACCTGCCGATGCATCGAGGAGCTATAGCGGGCTCCACCCGTCACTTATTAAGTCCAATGCATTCCTCATATGAATAGGTTTAAACATATCATAAACCATAACATAATCGTATCACATAAAACATGCATAAAGGAAACATAACATTTCCAAATTTCAATCACAAGATAACAATACAACACATTGATATAATAAAAACGCTTTCAAAACCATTTTCAATACCAAAATAAAAGAAAGTTAAAACATTGTATTTATTTTTCATTAAAAAAAGTGATGGCTTGTAGAGGAAGCCGAAACTCAAATAATGGTCACGGCGGTGGAGAAGTCTTTGTCGCCGCATATGTACGGAAAGAAAAACATTCCCTTTTTTCATTTAGTAAAACGCTTCGTATAAAAAAAGATTCCTTTCGAATAAACGTAAAAGTCAAAGGGGTTTATACACCGTATAAAAGAAAGTTGTGTATAAAACCAAATATGCCTCAATGAAAGGAGATTGAGACGAAGTCCTTAAAAAGATCATTTTTAAAATAAAGTAGATCTATTATGTGTATTCACTATAGGTACACATAAAGAAAGTAGAAATACAAAATAAGACATAATAATATCACGACATAATTTGAAAGTAGGAGATTAACCCAAAGAATGGAAATTGGGTTAAGAAGTTTCCTTACCTTGTGTCCGACTTGACTCAACCGTTCTTTAACCTCCTGAATAATAAACTAGAGTTAATATCTACCTTATTAAGAACCATTTTCAATTTCATTATCCTTTTTATATCACTTATTACAATGTTATTAATATTATGTAATTATTCAAGTTAATAACGATCGTTTTGTCGATCTTTGGTAACTTGAGTCAACAATAAACTTCTTATAATTACAAGTTGTTCATGTGGTAGAATATCCATTATATCCCTAATTATATTCATGATTTAGATGTCATATATATCTTATATATCCAGTATATACATTCATTTATAATATTACGTAACATTTAGAGGTAAGAAATGAAATGCACCGTTCATGGAGACGGTAAGCCGTACGTACGCATGAACGCTACTTTCATTTCAATTTCATATTTAATGGGACTAAATCATAATTATATAAATTTATAATATAATTCCAGTATAATATAGTGTATAATACCATTTACTCCATCCTTTATACATCCCACATATGGCATTAACGATTCAAATCACTTTGAGGGGGCGGTAGTCCGCACTTCCTAAAATGAAATTATCGTGTTTTACCCATAATGGAAATCATAAAGCATGTCATAAATGAGAAATACAGAAGCATAATTAAAACATAAACATATTATATATCATATATAAAAATAGTGACATCTTAATGGCCACCTTTGAAGGTGTTATATGAGTGTTGAACAATCATCGTTTCGTGAGGCAGAAATTTTCCATCCACAGAAACCGTATGTTCTTTAACCATTAGATGTAGGTGTGTGTAAGTGTAGCTCGAATACTTATTATAACAACATCCTAGTATATTTAGGATACTGGTGTTGTTACAAAAGAAATGAATAAAAAGAGTTTAGGGGGTTGGAGAAGAAAAATAAAACAAAACAACATTAGAGAAGACATTACCTCAAAATCGGGTAACTCTTTTTGATTTGAGCCAAAGGCTTCCTTGGGAAGCGTTCTGCCCAAAGTAAGGCTTCTAGTAGTAAGAGGGGGAAGTTGGGAGAGTATTTGGGCAGAGGTTGGCCGAGCCAAATGGCTTGAAAGTGTAAATGAGGTGGGAGAGGTGGGGGCCTTTTATAAGTGGAGAGGAGGGGCACTTTTGGAAAGATTGAAATGTTATATTATTTCACAATGCTTTTCGGATTATAAAGGTCCCACACTTATATAATTCTAGTCTAAGGTGATAAGGTTTCGAAATATCCTCATCCAATAGGCTTTGGACAAGTTTAAGCCTTGGATTTTGCATTATCTTCTCATTTTATTTAAATCGTTAAATAATGAGGTCATCGCTGCATCATAATGATGTCATAAATAATTTAATTTATTTAATTTATAAAAATTATAAAAAAATACTATGATGTAGGAAATCTTTTTAGCTTTCTAATGAATATTTATAGTCAAAATTTGGACTTGTGTAACCCCACTTAAAAACTATTTTAGTAAAATAACTCATGTTTGTGTCAATTTAATTTTAACATTAAATAAATATATATTAATGTCATTTTCCAACTAAAGTGGCTCCATGGGGTCCCCAAGTTGACCCATGGGTTGTCTTGGTCGGCCATGAATCATCCAATAGGAGTAGGACAAGTTTCATGCTCATCTCATATTATTAAAACATTATTTGTACCTTAAACTACACTAATTACCTCTAATCGCGATTAAGAACTTAAAAGTTACTATTCACCAAAAAATTATTTTAATCTCATTGAACCACATTTTACTTCTTAATGACAACCATGTATGTCGGATTTTTGAAAATCAAATCACAGAAGTGGTAATATTTCATTTAAACGAAAAATCAGTTATTTAACTACCACTTAGTGGTTTCACTATTCATCAAAAATTGAAGTTTTTCAGAACAAGGCCAAAATTTCACCCTAAGCTATAATTGATATTACGAATTAAAAAATGATGTCTATTTTACAAAATTCCAAACATATAAGTTGTATTAATTAATTTTATAATTAATTCCCGCTGTTACAACAAATAGCGTGTTTTTAAGAAACAATTTATATCAAAAGATTGGCAATTGTTTATGTCCAATTTCAATGTTAAATTAATTCTAATGACCACCATTGGATAAAATGGTAAAAATATATTATAATTATACTTTAAAACCACTAAATAGTATAATTTATCACTATAAATTATTTTGATTAAAAAAGTTGTTTTTAAGTAATTTTCACTATTCATAAAAAATTGGAAGTTCTCAGAAAATTACAAAAAATTTAACTTTGGATAATTTCGATATTACGAATACAAAAATGAAGTCCATTTTGAAATATAAAATTTCTATAATTTTAAAAAGTGGTTATTACTATTCATAACGGCTACTTTGATTAGTCGCGGTGTTTTAGAACTCGAAGTTGCGTACAATGCAAGCTATTGCATTATTGAATGAGAAGCGTATCGTGGAAGCTCGGGGTGTTACACCGTGGGCCGCCAGCCGCCTGCCGCCTACCGAAGTCGGCCCGCCGCCGCCTTCCGAAGCCACGGCTGCCGCGCCGCCTGCCTGGAGCCGAGCCGCTCCGCCGCGCCATCTCGCCGGACCGCCCTGCCGACCGCCGGAAACCGCAAAACCACCCCCTACTTCGTCGGGCCACTGCGGACGCCTCGGAGCTCCGATTTCACATCCGAAAGGTGCATCGGAAAGCTTGGATAGAGCTCTACTAATCTATGGGCTTTGTTTGAAGATCGGGAGGAAATTCGATGGTATAAATTGGGTTCAAAAGAAATGCTGGAATTTAAAAACAAAATAAAACTTCTACCTCGTGGGGCTTCGCCCGATGCTTCCCGCGCGATCCGCCCCGCACTGTTGCCTCGCCGGAGTTGGCTCGCCAGAGCTTGCCTCGCCGGAGCTCGCCTCGTTGGAGCTCTCCGGAATGGAGGAGGGAAGGGGAGAGGGTGTGGGGGAGGAGAAGGGGAAGAGAAGAGGGAGGGGGGTGTTTAAGTACAAAACACTTAAATGCCCGCCCGACGGCCCCGAACCCGAACTCCCGATGGGGTCGGGATTTAGCCTCCCCTGGGGTAAACACGACCTCCTTAGCACAACGGTGGTCTCAGAATTTTAATCCGAGACCCCGTTCAAAAGTTACTAAACTTAGCGCCCGAGACCGCCAAATTACGAAAACACCCCTGGGGCCATTTTTCACAAACGGCCCGCGACCGCGAAACTTATACCCCTCATAAGGTAAACGGCACGCTCCGAACTCAACAGTGCCCTCGGTTTTTCAATTCAAGCCACCGTTTAAGAGATACTAGTGTTTCTCCATTAAAAGAATAAATTAATTAATTAATTAATCTGTTTAACGCTCCAGAAGCGGTCGAGGGGTCCAAACGTCCCGCGCCGACAAGTTTTATGTCGTTCCTAGGGTGAACACCCCATTCCGGACCCATCCGTACACTCGGGTATCTGATCTGGAACTCCGTTTAGGAGTTATCGCATTTATTTGGTGTTTCAGTGTGAACGCACTGAAAATTTAATTCCGGCCACTCCGGGGCTCGGAATCGCACGCCGTCTGAAGGTGCTACTCTGGAATATTATCAAGAATATCCAAAAGTATTTCACAGCAAAAACTGGGTTCTTACATCATTCCCTCCTTCAATCTTTTCGTCCCCGAAAAGAAAAACTAGGGAGCAACACAGGGTACTAAGCCCACACTCGGCTTTTCCATACCCAGAAGAACCCACGCACAGCTCTGCGTCACCGCACACAGACCAAAGGATTGATCTGTTCACGCTAGGTTGGCCCTCGCCGATGTCGTGCACCCACTCTAGACTTTGGGGTTAGGGCAAGGCGGTAGGGTACCTCGCCATCCCTTTGCACGGTCTCAAATGGCCCGAAGGCCCTCGAGGGTAGCTCACCTCCCCGGTCAAACCTCTATGTCGCACGCCGCGACTGGAATTACCGCTCGCACCTGAAACAAGGCCCAGTTATTCTATCCTTCAGAATATCCATATGGTGAAACACCCAAGGATATCTGGTCACGCAAGATTCCACAGTCGATGCTCTCTTACACGCTCAAAATGTGAAGGATTCAACACCATCGACTAAAGGAAAAGGTCTCACGCCTTTTTCCTTACCAACACAGGGTTACACCCGACGCCTTGCGTCACCCTGGTAATACCTCAAACAAGGAGCAGGGAGAAAAGCCTTTCCCACGCAGAGCCTCACAATTCCACTGCAAAAAGTAGAAGAGTCTCATGGGGTACCTCTCACCATCCCATGCTCTGTAGGATCGTAGACATCCAAAGCTCGCGGATGTCCGTGGTCCCAACCGTCAGCTCCAGAAGCCTGACGTGGACCGCCTAGTGGTGATGGGGAGATCTCGTAACGTCATACCCCACTACCAGCTCCTCCCGCTCCTCTACTAGTACCACCTCCCTGGGTACTACTCTGATCACGGCGCTGCCTCTGCCGTGGTGGTGCGCCTGCTGCCTGCCCAAAGCTCTCAGCAACTTGGGTCGGGCGGTCTCGTGCCAAGTGACCTCGCACGTCACAAGCATAGCACTGACTCTCTCTGGGATGAACCGGTGACCTCCGGCACCACTGTGGTGTACGACCACGACCCTGAGTCTGGTTGTCAGAAAGCAACCTACGTCGAGGTCCTGCTTGCCGACGCCCACTAGCTGCGGCAGACGTCTCGGCTCCAACGTGTCGACTGCCACCACCAACCGAAAAACATGACAGGAAGCCCTCTGTCACCAGTGCCTGCTCTAGCACCCCAGCATACGTGGAAATGCCTAAGGGTACTATGACAGCATGAATCTCTCGGCGGAGACCCTGCTCAAACTTCCGCGCACGGAGGTCGTCGTCATGGACCAAGTCCGGGTAAAATCATGCATGGTCTGCAAAACTAGTCGCGTACTCGGCCACCGTCATCCCTCCATGCTGATACTGCATGAGCTCCTGAATCCGAATGGAGTGCAAGCAGGAGGGGCAAAACTCCTCATGGAGCAACAACTGAAAGTCTACCCAATGAAAGAGACGACTCGTCAAGAAACTGAGTCACCAGACTCTACCAACGCCGAGTTGTTCCACAAAAAAGGCTGGCTGCCAAAGCCACTCTCTGATCTGTCGGCATCTGCACAAGCCTGAAAAGGCGAACCACTGCCTCGACCCAAACCTCTGTTGCCTGAGGGTCTGGCTCACCACTGAACCTCAGCGGTCTCTACCACTGGAACTCATGGAGCGCGCTCAACCTGTACTCGAGCTCAGCCTGCTCTATTGAAACTGCCTGCTGCTCAACAGGTGGGGGTGCTGCTACCAGCCCACCCGGAGAAAGGGGCTCGCATGATGGGTCCTGGACTGTGGCCTCATAGCTCATAGGGTCGTCATCATGAACCAAAGATGGTATCCTGGTTGGCTGTCCTCACGGAGACATCCTGAATATTATCAAGGAGTGTCGTGGTCAGATGAGCATACATGTATATACCAATAGCAACGATGGGGAGATGACTCAAGAAGGACAGTCAAAGACTCAATCCTACATGATGCACAAAAAAATTTCCCTACAACAAGTGTCTCAGCATGCCGAGTCGACAAGCGGGTTATCAAGGTCCTGGTGAATGGATACGTCGGTCGCCGCACCATCACTGGACTCCCTGTCCTGAGAGCCGCTCTCGAGACACGTTAACATTTTTGCCCTATATCCCAACCAATTCCTCTTTTAGGGACGTCTGCACAACATCCCAAGGAATGAACCACCTCTGATACCACTTTGTCACGACCCGACCCTACCCGGGCTCGAGCCGCAACTACCCCAGGCCCACCTCCATAGGCCAGGGGCTGGCGACCAGCGCCGAAGGCACAACAACTCGGGGAGGCCTTTGCCTAAGCACCTGTACACACGCACACGCAGCAAACTCAATGCCAAAGTGCAGAGTAAAAGAAAATTCAAGAAGAGTAAAAAGAAAAACTGCTATATATAAACCACAGAGTGCATCGACCTCTACAAGATACAAGTAAAGTGCAGAAAAGGAAAAAGGGGCAAAACACGCGCCCAACCAAAAAGTGCCACAACCCGACAACAGGTAAACGAAAAGAAATAGCTGGTGGGTCTGCCACCTGAAACCCGGCCACAACCACCGCACGCGGTCCAAGCTCCCAAGCTCCTACGCTCCACCGAAGTCACGCTCCACCTGTCCGTCGTCTGCAAGGGCACACCAAGTGCGGGCAAAGCCCAAGCAGGGGTGAGTATAAAAATACTCAGTTGGATACCCCAAAGGCTTGAGGGAGAAACAAAGGAGGTAACGAAGGGTTAGCAGTAGAGCGAACAAGGAATAGAAAGGAGTACAACCAAGGGTGCAGTAAAGAGTAACAACTCAACCCATCAAGAGAAAGGAAGTAGACTCGTCCAGGCACAAGGAGCTGGAAACGGTGAGAAGATGAACTTCTCGTCGAGTCTTCGCTGCCTATAGCAGGAGAGTAGACTCGTCCAACCATGAGAAGCTAGACACGGAAAGAACGTGGCATACCCCGCGCGTCTTCGCCTCACCTGGAAGGAGAGTAACCAAACCCAAGAAGTGGGTACCAGAAACAAGGTATATACATATCTTTATGTTCAGCAAGAAGCCCGAACAACGTCGTAAGGGGATCTTCGTCCCGTAGCTCAGCCCAAGAAAAGTGTCGCCAACAGTCCCAGATATAACCCCATCGTTGATGCCCAGCATCCCACACGTCTGCCCCGAACCACAAGCCAAGGGGCTCAATCACCACACCTTGATACTATCCGCTTTGGGTGGCACTGACTCGCCTGCACGGTTTTTGGTCGCGTCACAAGAATGCGTCTCGGTGGGGAAAGTGTCCCTCGTACTTGAGAGTTCTAGGGGAAGTCAAACCACGTCTCGTCACTGCCCCGCAGTCGAGAGGTCCCCTCAAAGCCAAAGTCGTTCCATCACCGACCCGTACAACCAAGGGTCCCGCTCTGGTAAACACGGAGGAAAAGCCACAGACTAGCCTAGTCAGAAGGACTGAGTCTGGAATGCCAACAAATGACCCACTGCCCAGCCCTGCTAGAGGGTAATTAATAACCAAATATCGGGTGACCCACTGCCCAGCCCCGCTGGAGGGTAAACCCTAATAAGATACTGGGTGACCCACTACCCAGACCTGCTGGAGGGTAAACTATAACACATCGTCCGGTGACCCACTGCCCAGCCCCGCTGGAGGGTAAACCATAACACATCATACGGCGACCCTCTGCCCAGCCCCGCTGGAGGGTAGACCTGGAATAAGTCGACAGGCGACCCACTGCCTAGCCTTGCTGGAGGGTAGGCCTGGAACTAGATGATGGGTGACCCACTGCACAGCCCTACTAGAGGGTAGACCCTAAGAGGTCGTCGGGTGACCCACTGCCCAGTATCTGCTGGAGGGTAGACCCTAATAGCGTCGGGTGACCCACTGCCCAGTCTCTACTGGAGGGTAGACCCTAATAGCGTCGGGTGACCCACTGCCCAGTCTCTGCTGGAGGGTAGACCCTAATAGAGTCGGGTGACCCACTTCCCAGTCTCTGCTGGAGGGTAAACCCTAGAAGTCAGTGAGCAACCCAATACCCAACCCTACTAGAGGGTAAGCCCGAGGAAGTCGGTGAGTAACCCACTGCCCAGCCCCGCTGGAGGGTAAAACTCAGAACCGCTCTGATATCTCTACAGGAGGGTACAACACTGGCCGACCGAACACGGAGTGGGTGTCGCGCAACCACCCAACTCCAGAACAGCTCTCCCAAAAGAGGTGCAGCGTCTGCCCCAGCACTAGGTGTCACTAGCATCGCTACCGGTTAATCCATCGAGGACGAAACCAGGGGGAGACCACTCAACCCTGCTAGTCAAACCAACGAGCACAAAGCCAGGGGAAGAGCTCCACCCTGCTGGTCAAATAAACACACAGAGGGACCCTCTACGCCACGAGAGGTCAAAGTACGCAAAGCAGAACCCAGCACGCACGTGGGTCCCACACAACGTGTGGCCCCATCTCAACCCCAACTGAGCGCACAACCATCCTCAGGTACAAACAACCACACGTACCTCCAAGCGCTCCCGTATACTCCTGGAGTATACCTCATTCCAGCCCAAAGGCTATCGTGCACATGGCACCCAACGTCAACGCGAAGGCGTGACGTAACAACTCCACCTCAAATGCCCAAACACGGCCATCCACATCTCGTGAAACATTTACATCACTCTCCCAAGAGTGCGCGATCACACGCCAAGGGTCCACTACAGAAAAAGTAGGGCGGACCGCCACTAGAGCACCTTCCATGCTCCACATTCAACAAGATCGCGCAAGAAGCTCCGCACAACCAAACGGACCACACCGTTTCAATCCTTGCGCAAAAACACGCGATATAGACTACTCACTCGCCTGAAACGGTCAACCAGTGAAAAAGGTACTATTCACTGAAACCAAACCCGTGTGGGGCCCACCCCAAGATCCCGAAACTGAACCAACGGATTACGCCACTGCGATCCCCTCAGAAAAACACACGGGATTGAGTACTCAATCGCCCAAAACGGACACCCGGTGAAAAGGGCAATATTCACCATAGCCGGGTCGGGTGGGACCCACACCACGTCCCCGAAAAAGGTCGGGCGGACTGCGCCATCGCAAAGCTCTCGGAAAATCACGTCAAATTGACTATTTACTTGCGTGGAACGGGTACCCGGAGAAAAAGATGCATTCCGGCGCACCGCACACTAGCGGTGCCATGTGGGACCTGCATCCCGGTCCCAAAACTCAGCGAACGGATCGCACTGTTGCGATCCTCTCGAAAAAGTACACAAAATGTACTACTCACTTGTCCAAAATGGTCGTCCGGTGATAAAGCTGGAAATCACCGTCAACTCCCGAAACGGCCCTCACGGGGCCCGCACCATCGTGCGGAATTACAGCCGGCAGACTACGCCAACGCGTTGCCCTCAGAAAAACACCCAACATCGACTGCTCACACGCCTCGAACGGACGTCCGGTAAAAAAGGCGTGAAACGCCGCACGCAGCTCAAGAATCGGCCCGTGGGACCCACGCCTCAACTTCGTTCTCAACGCCTGAAACTACCCTGGCAACCTCCGCCTCGATGCTAGGGTCCCAACGCAACTGACGGCGCTCCAAACGGACGCCGGACGCGTCCGCGCCGTCCAAAACAAAATTTTTCGGAAGAACGCTCGTCCACTTAAAGATGCACCATGCCCCCGCGGTCCCTCGTTTCAAGAATTAAAAATTCCCGAAACCATCTCAAAAAGACCGTCTCTGCGTCAGGTCCGTGTCGCCACAGAAGACACGCAAAACGGACGCTCGTAGCCCGAAATACGGGCGTCCGAAGGTATTAGGGGAGAACCCTTCGGGCCGGACCGGCCCGGTCTGGCCGGTCCGCCCTGCTCCGGCCGGCCCGCTCCGGCCGGCCCGCTCGGACCGCGGCCCTGCCGCCTGGGTCTGGCCCAGCCGACCCCGCGGGCCGCCGCCCCGCGGCCCGCTTCTTGCCTTGCCCGCGCGCCGCGCGGGCGCCTCCACCGACAGGCCGACATGGCCGGTCAAGTCCACGCGGAGACCCGCCTTTGGCGGGTCTCAGTCTCCCCAGCGGGGTCGTGAGCCGCGACCCCGGACGCCCCCTGGTCGGCGCCCCCAGCCGGTGCCCTCTCGCTGGCTCCCTGCTCCACCACGACGCCACAGGCCGCCAGCCGCTTGCCGGCTGCCGCCTGCCAAAGCCGGCCCGCCGCCGCCTTTCGAAGCCACGACCGCCGCGCCGCCTGCCCGGAGTTGAGCTGCTCCGCCATGCCATCTCGCCGGACCGCCCTGCCGACCGCCGGAAACCGCAAAACCACCCCCAACTTCGCCGGGCCGCTGCGGACGCCTCGGAGCTCCGATTTCACATCCGAAAGGTGCATCGGAAAGCTCGGATTGAGCTCTACTAATCTATGGGATTTGCTCGAATATCGGGCGGCAATTCGATGGTATAAATCGGGTTCAAAAGAAATGCGGGAATTTAAAAACAAAATAAAACTCCTACCTCGTGGGGCTTCGCCCGACGCTTCCCGCGCGATCCGCCCCGCGTCGTTTCCTCGCCGGAGTTGGCTCGCCGGAGCTCGCCTCACCGGAGCTCACCGGAATGGAGGAGGGAAGGGGAGAGGGTGTGGGGGAGGAGAAGGGGAAGAGAAGAGGGAGGGGGTGTTTAAGTACAAAACACTTAAACGCCCGCCCGACGGCCCCAAACCCGAACTCCCGACGGGGTCGGGATTTAGCCTCCCCTGGGGTAAAAACAACCTCCCGAGCACAATGGTGGTCTTGGAATTTTAATCCGAGACCCCGTTCAAAAGTTACTAAACTTAGCGCCCGAGGCCGCCAAATTACGAAAACGCCCCTGGGGCCATTTTTCACAAATGGCCCGCGCCCGTGAAACTTATACCCCTCCTAGGGTAAACGACATGCTCCAAAATCAACGGTACCCTAGGTTTTCCAATCCGAGCCACCGTTTAATAGATACTAGTGTTTCGCCATTAAACGAATAAATTAATTAATCAATTAATCTGTTTAACGCTCCAGAAGCGGGCGACGGGTCCAAACGTCCCGCGCCGACAAGTTTTATGTCGTTCCTAGGGTAAACACCCCATTCCGGACCCATCCGTACACTCGGATCTCTGATTCGGAACTCCGTTTAGGAGTTATCTCATTTATTTGGTGTTTTCAGTGTGAACGCACTGAAAATTTAATTTCGGCCACTCCGGGGCTCGGAATCGCACGCCGTCTGAAGGCGCTGCTCTGGAATATTATCAAGAATATCCCAAAGTCTTTCACAGCAAAAAATGGGTTCTTACATATACGTATTAAAATATATCTTGTGATAGTCTGAGTATTCAAGTGAGGTGTTTTGATTATAACTATGGACTAACAATCTATATTTTGGCCTATATTGGGTGTTTTAGGGGTTGAAGGATTATTGGGCTCACATTTAAAGGAATCAATTCAAGGATAAAAAATATGCAAAATAATAAATTTCTCATTGTAAGTCCAATGGGGGAGGCAGAGGTGACTACCTCTCCCAGCGAGAGTCTTTTGGGGGTGTATCAAAACCCTGAAAGGTTTCTAGAGTTTTGAAGGAGTCCCACTGAATTTATGGTGAACTTAAACTAATATTTAAAAAAAACTATTTTTAATTAATTAATTAATTAATAATATAAATTGAAAGTGGGATCCCCATTTTACCTAGAATGGATAGGGACCCTCACCCCTCCCTCTTATTTTTTCTCCCCATAAGGATATATTCTTCAATTTTCATCCGTTCTTAATGTCGATCATCATGTTGGACCACTTCGGGCAAGTGTAGTTTCCCTGGTGTGATTATTATTTGGTTTTCTCATCATTTTTATACTATTCATTGATTATACCCTGAAGTAGGGATTTTCTCATAATTTTTTATTTCTTCTAATTAGAGTCAAATCAGCCGATGATAATCAATGAATGTGGTATTGAGAACTCTAGGTAGGTGGTTCCTAAATATTTCTATTATTATACATGTGTTCATGTGTTATGATATTTATGGGAATGAGTGGGGTTATGTGTGAAATTGGGAACTGAACAACTTCCAGTTTCCATTATTCATGTGAAATTCCTAGGGGTGGTATCATGTTATTAATGATGGGATAGGCCATATATGGCTTGTTATTGCTTGGTTGGAAGGTTTATGATTTCTTAAAAAGCTACCACATGTGGAAAAGAGGTAATTAATTGTAATAATTGTTTGATGTGGTTCCTTGGGAACATGATGGTGTGGCTTGTGTGGTTATGGGGTGACCTGATTCATCGATATGATGCAGGTGGTGATGAACACTATCATGGGTGGTTCTCAAGGTTTTCCATATGAGCTATTATCATAGGATATTGATGATTCCTCTCATTGTGGGATCATGACCATTATAATTTTGTGAGCATAGTGAAGGACCCATGATGTGGTATTTACTGTCATATGTTTGTAAGTATCCTCCATAGATAAGAAACTTAGGTTAATGGTTTTGACCATTAAATAAGATGAGTTATATTCCATAGGTATCCAAAATAACTAAGGAGTTATTGAGATCATCTAGTGGGATTAGAATTCTCTCTATGTGTGGTATGGTTCAGGGATAATAAGCTAGGATGTGTGGGGATGATGAGCTATGAAGAAAGGGTAGTTTTGGAATTTAGTTTGGTGATGTACCTTCAATAGGTGGATATGTATGGTTATGAGATGAGGGGTTATTATTCATTCTCCCTTAGGTTGTGTTCATACCATGGGTGCATCATCACACTCTAAAACTAGTCAAAGTAAAGTGGTCACCTATGGATGATCAATTATAGAGTGAAGTAGGTTGAGATGATTGTGTTGGTTATCATTTGTTACACTTTTAATACACTCTTATATATATGGATGTTATCTTGAGACACCATTGAGGGTGACCTAATTAGTTCATAATCACACTCTAAATGGGACCTCTGAGATGTGTACATACTTTATGATTCATGATGCAGATAAGGGTAAGGTTGTTGTGACCATTGTGTAGCTAGTTAGAGGTATAGTGGATGCATGATTAAATGTAATTAGATTTTAGACCAGAATTGGGTGGATCCTCAGTGCTAATATGGGTTATTTTTTTTGATATATTTGTATATAATTAACCTACGAGCGATCTAGTTTACTTTTTTATGGATTATCTGATATTGTAGGTATATATGTTTCATACTATGTGTTATATTTATAACTTTTCACTTGATGTTATGTTTGGATGTTCACTCATGTGTTTTCCACAATTATTATATTTTTATATATAGATGATAAAATCTCCCCATAATCACCTCTTATACCATAACTATTAGCCTATTACTTCTAGAATACAGGGAGGTTTACCTAAGGCTAGTGTCACTCTGACTTGGGTATTGTTCAGGTGATCTGGATTTAGGATGATACAAAGTGGTATCATATTAAGGTTGATATAAATTGGTATTTATTGAGGTTTCTTATGTTATTTTGGGTATGGTGGGGAGAGTTTTAGGAATTTTCTGGGACTGAGGGTGGGTGTTGTATTGTGGGTCTGGCTAGTTTAAGTGTAGGCTAAAGACTAGGTTGTAAGGGGAACCAGGATTATTGTTTTGATTTTTATGGTTACATTTGAGTTATTAATCCATATAAATATGGTATATGGTGTTATTGATTTATGGTTTTTATTATTTTCCTTGACATGTGTGTTCATTTTTATGATTTATATTCTATTTTTGGAAAGGTATTTGGTTGTTTAAATCATCAACAATAACCTATATAGTATTTTTCACATATAACATCTTAGTGGTGTTATACTCATCTAAATCAGGCTCATGATTCCTGGTGTTATTAGATATGTGGATCATATATGTGTTTTTTGTGTGATACTTGGACCTGAAATGGGTAGGTTGGGTAATGAGGACAGATGTTATCAGATCTTTTTGTAGGTATGGAAGTGTATGGGCTAGTGAGATGTGTTTCTTGTTACAGTTTTCCCTATTCAACATATTTTGACTATTATATATATATATATATTGAGAATGGTGATTATTTCTTAGTGATATGACACCTTAATGAACTCCATTGGATCATTAGGGTAGATAAGATATGGTACCATTGAGGCGTGAGATGGTTTAGGCCCCTAAGGGAGGAGATGAGCATGAGTCACATATGGAGATTCTAAGGCAACCAAGGTAGCTAGTGAAATTGTTTGATATAAGGTGGTTATTTTATGATAAATTGATGGAAATTATAGTACTATTCATTAATATCATTAGATGGGGGACTTAGAGAGTTAATCTATCTATGGAGTATCTGACTCTGTAGTTTTAGTCTCAAAATTCTCCCTTGTTTCATGGAGAGGTTTGACCCCGGTAAATCAATTTTTGGATTGATTTGGTTCAGAACATCTCTAATAAAATTGAGAAACCCCCATAATAGAGGTTGAATCCAGTTACATATATTCTCAGGAGGTAGCGAAACATTTATGGGATGTAAAAGTAATATAAAGTATATGTAAGGTATATATCATGGGGAAAAAAATTAGGTGAGGTTCTTTAATCATTTTACCCTAATACATTGAGGGTGGACCAAGCCTATGAGTATATAAACTTTGTGTAGGGGGATAAAAATATTATATATTATGTCATTATATTAATTGACCTACTATGATTTTCACTAACATTGTCATGAGACGATATCACCAAGGTACAATAATTTTAGGATGATATTCAACATGTTATTAGGGTATATGTGAATATTTTCAGGTTGACCTCATTATCTGAGGCAATAAATCTTATGTTAATTGTGGAGTGGATCTATTTTATGGTTATATACCTAGCTATAAATTGGTAATAAGTGATGAAGGTAAAGGGTATTTTTTAAATTATAATAGAGTGAATGAGGAGACTCAGTAGGGTGATCATAGCAGGGGGCATCACTTCCACCTTGGGGTGGGTCCTCTTCAAGGTGCTATCAGTGTGGGTAGATGAGACATATATATACTCATTGTGATAATATTACATTTTTCTATCATGATTTTGGATTAATGGGGAATTTGGGGAGGTTTTTTTAGACAATATCATGGTCTAATGAAGGTCATGAATTTGGTTAGACTCATGTGTCTGAGGTAGGAACAGGAGAAGCATTGAGAGGCAGCAGCTAAAGTTCATATGTGTATGCAAGATATGGAATAATATAGGGTGATCAAGAGTGAGGGAATTGTTCAAAGTAAAGTGTAACTCTGAGGGGAGGTCATACATTATAATTTTGGGGATTGAGGTAATTTTATGTGGTTGAATTAGCATTTTTGATTAATCCAAAGAGACGTTGATAATTAGATGTTTTTTACATTCGTATGGATTCTGGTTTTCCATGATAGATACTGGTTCATAGTGTGTGTTATGTGTAAGTGGATTTAATGGGTGTTGGTCAAGGTACGGACATCAGTTTTGATGTGTGACTATGTGTAATGGTATGGTTGATGATGTGAGATAGTGTTTAGATATTAGATATATGTGGAATTTGAGATGATGGTTGGGCATAGCACCTTCAGCATGTCGGCTAGCTTGGTTATGATGTGAATAGGTGGGATAATCCTATGGTGGGGAGTACCTATAATTCGAATCGGTTTCCTTAAGATTTTTAGTTGTGGTGGTCAAGAGTATATAGATGTGTTCAACATTATCTTGGGGTTTTGGGAGTGTATTGAGTGGGATGATCAGGTTTCAACCAGGTTTGGTTGGTGCACATATTGAGACACCTTGGGGATGATTTATTCTATAGTGGGGAGGTTTTGACTTCCTAGGTATTTAAGTGAGGTGTTATGAGACCTAATGTGGCCTAACCCTGTTTATTTTGGCCTGATTTATGTTTTATAGGGGTAAAAGGAGGCTTAGGCTCATGTTTCAAGGAAACGGATCGAGGATGGAAAATTTAAAAAGTAGGTAATTTCCCACCAATTTTTGGTGGTAGTCCATTTTATTTCCAATGGGGGAGGCAAAGGTGAGTACTTCTACCATCCAAATTCGGTTGGGGTGCATTGGAACCTCTATAGGCCAACGAATTCTAGTGGACTTCTTCTATATTTTTAATTTTTTTTCAATTAATTAATTAATGATATAAAGTGATATAGGGAGTCTCATTCGACTAAAAATGGTTAGGGACTACCTCACTCACCTGATTTTTCTCCCTGGAAAGTGATCTTCTCTAATTTCCATTTGTTATTTGTGTCGATCTTAATTTTGGACCTCCATAGGGAAGGCTAGCTATCTTGGTATGACTATTCTCTTGTTTTCTCACTATTTCTCCATTATTCGTTGATTGTGCCCAAAATTAGAGAATTTATCAAGATTTTAAATTTCTTCTGATTAGAGTTAAATCAATCAGAAATAATTTATCATTCAAGTCCATCTAACTCTAAGTAGGTGGTACCTAGATATATCTATTATTATACCACTATAGAAAAAATGGAATTTGGTGGCTATTTTTGAAAACTTCCGCTAATTCATAGTATTTTAGTGGTGTTTTTTAGCCGTTATTATAATTATCACTAAATCTATTTTTATTTTTTAAAAAAATTAATTATTTAATTTAGCAGCAATTTATAAAAACAATGTTAGTTCATGGAAATTTTTAGTGGAGGTCTTATGTTAGTAGTTAAAGCCATCTCTAAATCTGATTTTTTTTATTTTTTAAAATTTTTTATTTAATTTTATCAATGGTATTTAAAAACCACCATTAATTCATGGTGGTTTTATAATAACATCCATGAAAAAAATGATAATAAATAATTTATTAATGTCTTAATTATTTATAAATAATTAATAATTACTTATTATTTAATTATTATTATTTATTATTTCTTATTATTTCTTATTTCTTATTTAAAATTTTAATTAATTATTAATCATGTATATTTATTATTTAGTAGTTATTTAAAAACAAAAAAAAATTATTAATTATTTAGTAATTAATAATTATTTAATGATTATTAAATATTAATTGGTAGTTATTTATTAGTAATTATTTATATATGGCCAATGAGGCTTCATTAGAGTCGTAAACCTAGTTGCTACCAACTGGCTACCTGGGGGAACTGGCATAGGCTCAAGTCCCACCAGACTTGGATACTATTCATATTATGAATAGGGTGATTCAAAATTATTGTCTAGCTAGGGAATGTGTGGAGTGATCTGCACTTAGTCATTCTCCCCCAGAGTCAAGCATTACCCTACACATGTTTATGAGATCAGGATCTCTCATTTATGGAGCTCTCAGTCAGTAATTTGGTGCCATCATCCCTTAGTTATAACGATTGGAGGGAAGCCCCTTCCTATTCTCCTTCTTCCTAGGTTAAGATATCCTCGGATCTATGGCCATTAGCTATGGATATGGTGCAAAAGTAATGATGATGTGTTGAGAGGTGTTCTTTCAGTTGGAGAACGATGCTAGGGTGTGGGATCAATGGTCAACAAGAACAAGAGGCAAGAACGGCATGGGGTTACGCAGATCTATATTTTCACTTAGGTGTGGAAGAGTTGATAGCTACAGCCATATCAAATGATGGATGAGGAAGCTTCAATAGTATTGAATTCATGGGAAGGTAGTAGCAGCATTTAGACTAATCTTGTTTGGCAGATACTGCTAGCAAGGGTCTCTTCGGATCCACATAGAGGTATGACATTGGGTGGTGGTTTATAGTCTAAGGTTTCCATGGGATTCCTGTTTGGGATTTGGATGGTCCTTATGTTCTTGGTTTTCCTTTTGATTTAGTGGGTTCTTTCAATAAAATGGATTGTAAAAACAGTTTTTATCTAGGCCTTTGAGCCATGAAATTATCTATTTGCATTTGGGGTTTCGAGATAAAATATTATTGGGCATTTGGATCTTGTTTTTGAATTTGTGATAATTTTCTTACAAGCCCTTATCTTTTTTAGGTTTTTTCTAATCCTTTGGATCATATTATTATTGATCTTTTTTCATATAATGGGTTCCCTCTTAGCCCAATCAAAAAAGGGGTCCTCTTTTTCTTTTTCCTTTTAATAAAGGGGTTTAACCCCAACTTGTTTCGATAATTATTAATATATAAATATATATATATTAAAAAACACACACACACATGTATATTCATGGGGGTCAACCCGACCTGAAGTTCTATAATATTTTTATTGATTTTTAAGATAATAACCC
Source organism: Viscum album (assembly GCA_963277665.1). Taxonomy (NCBI): domain Eukaryota; kingdom Viridiplantae; phylum Streptophyta; class Magnoliopsida; order Santalales; family Viscaceae; genus Viscum; species Viscum album. The sequence continues at coordinate 1,079,299,912 of OY728150.1, forward strand.
TTTTTAATGGGTTGAGGGGAAACCCTTACATGAACTAAAGGCCCAAAAACCTAAAAACACTTGAAACTACCCCTCCACAGTATCTACTTCATTGGTGGTGCATATATCCCACCTCATATTGATAATCATCTTGAATTGCCTCATGCAAAGCTTAATGGTGCTCAGTACCAATGGTGGTTTCCATAACCTCTCTTCATTCCCAATTCGGTTAGTCCTGCTTTAATGGCTGAAACTTGCTCTGATTCTTCTTTTGAGGCCTACTCCTATGTGGTATGACCTTGATTACATTCCAATTATTATAAGGATTTCCTTATCTCAATTAATCCTATATATTTTTCTCATGGGAATACCAAGGCTTGAGTTTTTATGGAACTCATAGTTAAACCATAGTGTTCACAAACATTCCTTATGGTGGTAAGTTCATGGTTAAAAATTATTCTTGTGTGGTCATATTTAGAGGTATTTATATATATGTATACATATATATCAATGTATATTTATTTATTTATATATTTATCTTCATTTATTATGTATATATGTGTGTGTACATATGTGTGTGTGTGTGTCTGTGATTATATTTAATAATATATATGTGTGTATATTTATATATATTTATGTAAATTTATTTATGTTTATTTATATTTATATATATTTATATATATTTATGTATATCTATGTATATTTGTTGATATTTATATATAGTTGTTTATATTTATGTATATTTATGTATATATATGTGTGTGTGTGTGTGTGTTCTTATATATATCTTCATTTACATGTATTTATCTATATATATATATGTATGTTAAAGTCTGATTAGTCACCACATGAAGGGTTTGGTGGAGTGATAAAGGCTTTGCAGAATAACCAAGAGGTAAAGGGGTTAAAATTTTACCCTACACATATTTATGCATAAATATACAGTAATAAATAATAATTGGTAATTATTAAATAAATAATAATAATAATAAATACAAAATTAAAATAATAACAAATAATATTATTATTAAATAAATATGAAATTATAAAAATAAAAAATAATAGTAATAAATAATTATAATGATAATAATAAACAAAAATGATCTAAGCAAGATTTTTAAAGTCCTCCTCCCCTTTATTAAAAAAGGAAAAAAAGTACAAGGAAAATGTAGCATGGAAGGGGTTAGAAAAAGGGTCCTTACCTCATCCAAATGGAAGGACGAATAAAAAATCAATGATCATAATACAATAATCATTTCCATATTCATACTCATTATCTTTCTCTCGATCAAATTGTGAGTTACCATGGAAAATTATCCTCCATAAATTTTCATTATCCCTCTCCTTCTTTGGAGTAATATTATCTTTTTAAGCTTTCATGGATGATCATGTAGACACATTCCTTGGGAGATTAGAGTGATCCTTCCACAGTCTCATTCTTGGTGGTACTAAAGTGAAGCCTTCATCATCAACCACCTTTTTCTTGCCTTTATCAAAATAATACTTGAAAGAGTAGGGTCCACCACTACTATAATTCTTGGATACAAGGTTATCTTTCTCCTAAATAATCTCATTGATCTCCTCTTGTATTTTAGATGGAAGAGGCCCTTTTTTATTGACAACTCGTTTTCCATAAAATTCAAGAATAGTCTTGACCCATCCTGCCTCTTCCTAATTTTTGGTCAGGACTTGAAGAACCTACATTCATAGTAACACTATAGTCTTCATTAATTTAATTAACATTGATGAAAACTTTCCACTGCATTATAGTTTCTTTACCCATTCTTTCACAGGAAGAATGCTTCATTCTTACTAATCCTCCATTGCTTGAATCATCGCTCCTAGCCAATCCCACGGGACTCTTCACAAGATAACCAGATTACACCTACATATAAATATTTTCCTTACAAGAAGGTGAATGTTCTTGAGTTTAAAATCCTATTGAGTCCATGACAAAATCATTACCATGCTACTAATTCAAATCACTATCACTATCACCCTACCTCTGTCCATAATTAGGTTCTTCATAGTAACCCTTTCCATGTTCATATTTGTTTTGTGAATCATGAGCTTCACTATAATTATCATGCACATCCATGACAAGATTAGAAGATGACACAATTTGTGTATCAATAGCATATCCCCCTAAAGCCTGATCTCTTATGAACAATTACTTTCTAAATTTTCATGCTCTAGTTAATCCTTCACTGTAAATTGGTTGATTAGATTCTCTTATGAATTATAATATTCTAGAATTAAAACCACCCTAACCCCAACCTACAACTATGAATTTTTTCAATATTTCAAAGAGATTTATTTCATTGAGTGATTATTTCCTAGACTAGTGACATCACTATATTTTTTTCCTTTAGTTTCCTTAAATTCTTCCATCCACATTGTATAGTGAATCAGATCATGTCCTTTTATATGAAAAGATTAATAAAAAAATTCTTTCCTATAATTGTACTTAAAATGTTCAATGATACCATGGGGAGAATAAAAATAAGGAACTCTCTCATATTTAACCTCCAGACTAACCTCATCATATGGATTTTATAAAATGACTCCATCAATCAAAGTTCAGCTGATATAATTATCTAATAACATCCTATAATAATGAGCATAACTATAAATTTAAGTTACATTGTTCATTATTATTGGAATTACAATAAAAGAATCAATGAAAAGTAGAATTTTAGGATTCCATAACACCCAACTCAAGCCATGAATTTTCACCCAAACTTGTGCAAAGGTAAACTTAAAATCAATAAAATTATAATTTAAGTTTCAATAATATAACATCATAATAACAGGCTTTAGATAAATCAAACCAAAGACGCAAGAAACCCTTTTCATCTCCACTAAAAAAATGAAAATGAAAGAAACAACACCCAATTGAGATTCTTTTATTGTCTGGAAATCCCCAAACTGAAAATATATGGATAACTAAGTTGTTTAAATTCCATGGATTCATCCCTTTAGATAAATAAATTCTAGCAATGATAGAGTTCTTGAAAAGATATAACCTTTCTAAGATAGCATCAATATTGGACAAGAGATGTTTCATACTTCTATTTTTAAAAAATATGTTCAGTAGTCTAATTAATCAAATAAGTGAAGTAACCTTGTCTTAGATTTTAATCCTTTAAAGTTTTAACCTTAATATTCTTAACATCTTGAACATCCACAAATTTTAAACCATCAACATCGTGACACAGGCATGTTGATCCAATGAGAAAGTGCTCAAGGTTGGCATATTTTCCCTTGGTAAATGCCATTGATCCCTACATTTCAAATCTTCCCCAAACACCATAGTCATGAGAACTGAAGCTCAAAACACAACCATGATAATATTAATAATCAATAATAATAATAAATAAATAATAAGTAATAATAATAAATAAAATAATAATCATAATAAGTAATAATATTTATCTGTATATACATAACTATATTATAGTCAATTTTTCCACCACATGAAGGGATTTGTGGAGTGGTTAAGGCTTTATAGAATAAAAAAGTGGTATGAGGTTCAAATCTCACCCTACACATATTTATGCCTAATTTTGTAGTAATAATCTATAAATAATAATTATTACGAAATGATAATAATAATAATAAAATAAAAAATAAAAAATAATAATAAATATGGAATAATAAATAAAAAAATAATAAAAAATAATCAATAATAAAAACTACCACTAAATAATTTTTATTAACATTTTTGTTAAAAAGGTTAAAATAGAAAATCACTGTTAAACATTAAAAACTATCACTAAAACCACCATGAAATGATGTGTTATGGTTTTTTAAAAGTTATAAAAAATGATTAGTGACACTAGTATATGCAGTGGTTTTGCAAAAACTTCATGAAATGATTTCCTAGTGGTTTAAACTATCTCTAAAAGGTATTTTTGGCATAGTGTATGTGTTTTTATGTATAGTTTGTTTTGTGCACATGGATAGGGTTGCATATGAACCTAGGAACATAAACACTTGTGATTTTCATTGTTTGTGTGAGATACCTAGGGGTAGTTTTGTGTGGGTAAGGATGGGATAGGTTATGTATGGATTTTTTTTGTGTGGTAAAGAGGTAGTTCAAGGGAACAATTGATTGATGTGGTTCCTTGGGAATGTGAAGGGTGTGGCTTGTGTGGTTTTGGAGTGACTTAGTTCACTAGTATGATGTGGGTGGTTATGACTACAGTCAAGGGTGTCGATTGAGGTTCATTGTATGATTTATAGGCATAGGATGTTAGTGAAGTTTCTTACCATGGGGTCAAGGCTGTTAGGTTCATGTGCATGTAGAGAAGGGCTCATGAGGTGGAATTAACCACTAGATATTTGATGGTATCCTTCATACATAAGTTTGTTAGGGTAATGGTGTTAACTATTGAATTATATGAGAGATACAATATTGTAGGTATCCATTAAAATTAAGGAGTGATTTAGATCATTGAGTGGGAGTGGAATGATCATCATGTGAGGTATGGTTTAGGGTTAATAAGTTGAGATGTGTGGGGATTATGAGTTGAGAAGCATGGGTAATTTTGGAATGTGGTTTATTGATATCTCATTTAAAAAATGTACATGTCAGGTTATGAGATAAGGGTTCATGATTTTTTCTCCCCTAGGGTGTGTTCAAACCGTGGGTGTATCATCCAACTCCATCACTAGCCGAAGTAGGTAATGTGGTCACCTATGGATGGTTAAGTATGGAGTGAGGTGGGTTGAGATGATTGATTTGGTTGTCATTTATTACACTTTTTATATAATTGTATATGTGTGGATATTATATACGGACACCTATTTATGAATTCCATAAGAATATTGGAAAATTGGAGTTGGAGAAATAACTGAAACACAAGTTCTATTTGGTGAAAAGGAAAATAAGAAAAGGAAAATTTTATGCCTAGATCTAATGGACACTTAAGGGTCATGTGATCAGGTCGATCGATTGCATAACCCTCCAAGGTACACATAAATCATGTAACCCCAACCCGCTCATGTGAAACCATAAAAAATTGAAAGGATACTATTTTTGATGATGTTATCATGTGATCGTTGATATTTCCTGATGAGAATAAGATCATCTAATACCAAAAGCTTTATATGACTGAGGTTATTCATGATAGGGGATTTTTATGGTCATTGGTCTTCATGAGATTTCCTGGGCACATGATCATCTATTCCCAAGGATCGAGTGGCCAAATTTGTCTATTATAGGGCCTTCATTATATCATTATTCTTTACACGATGCCCCCGAAGTCATATGCTTACTCCACAAAAAACAAGTTATGCAACCAACTCTAGGATAAGTTTTTCCATGATGGGCCTATCTCATGATTATTGTTCTTCATGTGATGAACTGGTGTGATTTCATCAGTAAAATGTGACTTAGTCACGCATGGTGTATGAGCCTCCAAGTCTTTTTTTTTTTGATTTTCTAATAAACCATTTTTATAGGATAAATGGGAACCGTACAATAGATCCATTTATGAAAACAATACATCAATCATAGAGTGATTCAAAAACCAACCCGGCCAAAAACATCACTGAACACCATGACCAAAAAATTCCAAACTGATGGAACACCATCATCATCCCCACGCATCAAGCCATTACTGCCACTCAAAACCCTCTCTACGAACGACGATCCACCACAAACCGCTGGATGCAGCGATTCCTTCAACACATCTCTATCCATATCGTCACATCATCATTGCCAAAATTATGTAAAAAAGTGAAATAAAACAAAGAAGAGTCTCCTAGAAAACCTCCAACGCTTGATCAACACCTCCCAAGCCACCATGATAGCCTTCATACTAGACCAAGATGGAGTCCAGAAGAAAAGGATCAAGTGACAAGGGTAGAGAAGAAGCGAACATAGACCTTAACTAGGATCCTCGGATGAAAGAACCATTATGGAACAACCGTAAAAGAAAACGAAAAAGGGAATCGGGGATGAAACCCTAAGAAAAAGGAATAAGGAAGGAGGAACTGGGGATGAAACCCTAAGAACAAACCTGTAAGAAATGATACGAGTAACAATAGAAAATAAAGGAAAAACCCACTGAACAGGTTGGTCCGCATTACCATTGTTCCCATCACTGTAATCCCAAACCTATCTGATAAATCAACACACCTAACCAATATTTGGTTGAGTGTGTCAAGCCAGACTGGCAGAGTAGTGTAAGAGGGGGAAATAGACCAAACCAGAGAGACCAGAGGATGAATAAGAGGGAAGAAGAAAAATGAATTAGAGAGCCCAAGACAGGATATTGGCAACCCTATAAGGGAGGGGCCTCCAGGAAGAAGGGAAAGAAAAAAGAAGAAAGAGAACCTGGAATGAAGAAGTCCAAAGAAGCGAGAGAAGGGTCCATCGTCTCTAAGAGACTCTCAAAACCATAAGAGGGAGTGAGCGGAGGACAGGAGCAGGATCTAGGCGAATGGGGAGCCATCTGCATGGTGTGTGAGCCAAATAAGAATTATGTAGACAATATTCTGCTGACTTAACCCATAGACGTGGATCACCCACTATGTGGAATGACATATATATAGGGTGTATGACCTCTATAAAGAACCCCCCTTGGAAATTGAAAAGAGATAGAATTGTGGATATGGATTTTGGAATTGGATATGTGTAGAGGAGTTGACACGTGAAGAGTGATAAGGAGAATCACGTAACTCCAAAGCCTCCTGTTTGGAATTTAGTAAGTATATATTAAAGGAATTTTATAAAATTGATGCCTTATGCTAAAACACATGAATTGATCATGTGATTCTTGATTACGATACCACCGATTTAAGATCTAATTTTGTGAAGATCCCTCAGTCACATGATTATGTAATGACCCATCAGTCACGCAATCTCTAGATGACCTCTTGGTTATATGATCATGCCATATGATCGCCTAACCCAATACCAGTCACACGATTGTATGACCCTCATGACTTTGCATGATGTCCTCCCCTTGCATTAATGTTATCATGAGACCTCATGGCCTTCATGTGATCATGTGATCCCACTTCCTTTATGCAAATCACATGATCCTATAACTCTCATGAAATCGCCTAACTCCTAGGGGTGTCACTCAAACATCCTATAACCCTATTGTCTTCTTATACCATAAGGTCCTATCCGTTAATATTATTTCCAATATTCACTAACTCATAGAAAATATACTCATGATTTACACCATGATTCCTTAACCACCAGTGGGTAAGGAACATTATGAACTAAAAGGACTCTAACTCCTATTGAAAAGTGGATACATAGGATTCCATTTTAAGGCCCAAGATCCATATCCAATATACTTTCACCAGTACTTATACGAGGCCATATTCCCCATAAATACTAAGAAATATTCAGGACATTGTTTTCAAAATCTCCTATATATAGCTTTCACACTACAATATTCCTTATGAAATATCATAATTATTTTCTTAAAGAACCATATTCTTCTTAGGGTAGCCTTAATGCATAATACTCATTCAAAACCAATATTATAATCATATGAAATTGGTATAATCTTATGATATCTCTTTTTTATCACACTGATCATGACTTGTGTGGGATTAGATATCTCTAATGATCATGTCGTTGACATAATAAAAATACCCCCATCAAGGGCATCCTCCTTGTGTGAAATTCCCATCTATGTTTCATTTTTTCTATTTATAGGGCCATCTTCCCTATGAATCATCTCAGGGAATCCTCAGTGTGTAATCCTCAGTTGAATTCAAAGGACCTTACTCTCAATGAAGCATCTAAAGGTAGTCTTATATGAATATTCCCCACTCAAACTTCTTTTGTCACACCTACTATGAAACAAACACCAATAATATCATAATAATATGGACTCTGATTCATATCTTCATAGGATGCGTATGAATCCTCTCTCAAGATCGATCCATATATCCAATATTCAAATGCCCTCATAAACATCCTTACTACATGATGTTAAATCTTATAGTACAATCCCCTCATGCGGCCCAAAACTGTGTCATTTGAACTACATGGGCGTTGATTCCTGACTCATTGAGATAAGTTTGACACCTCCCTAAGGTTCAAACCCAACATCATTAACCTTTCACCATCAGTCTCATCATACCATATTTCTCATGAGATCATTTTCATTCATCCCCTTCCTGGTCATATTCCCATGAGCCTAGATATCTAGTTCATCAAGGCCATACTCCCATCATACCCTCATATATTATGTTATATTTATGAATAGAATCATTCCCCCACTTAGAGAGTTATATTACTTCCAAGTCTCACTATATCCTACTCATTGGGTCACACTACCAAAGGGAGTTGTCTCCACAGGTCCATACTCCATGTAACATCATACTATTCTCATTGATCCATACTTCCAATGGGATTTACCTTCACAATTCCATACTCCTTGTGAAACTAACTCATCCTCATTAGGAAAAATCCTTTAAAAACTTAACTAGATTGGGTCTCTCATGCATAATCCCCACACCAATAATTGATAGTCATCTTTTTCCTAGTCTTACTTACCACATGATGTAAAACTATAAGGATATATCATTATCATGTGACCATAAAATGTATTTTGTGCCTCATTTATTGGCATCAAAATATGTGGGATCTGATTCTTATCATAAGGATGCATTAGAATCTCCTTTATGGGCTTGATCCTGACTCCATAAAATCCTACCATATTCCTTTATGGTGATAAACTCTACAGTGATCATTTGTATGTATTTAAAACATAAAAATGGATACATAACCTATGATACATATAGATGGTGTCATCAAAAGGGTTCCCCTGATATATACATACATTCACATTAGTGTAGGTTAACAACTAGTTGTAAATGTTCAGGTAACCAATCATGTATCGAGGTCTACGAAAGATTCACAAACATATCATAAATATATAAGATAGTTCCAAAGTAGGAAATAATTTCCCCCCAATTAGGTGCAATGAGCCTGACCTCCCATACTCTAGAATAATGTTAGTTACTAAGAATAATCTTCAAGGAACCCTAATGACCATATTCCTTTTGAATGTAGGCTTATAACTCATTACAGATATGGGAACCATTGATTGTTCTTGATTCCATGAATAAAATCCATTGAAAACCATCCAATATAGGAGAAGCGGCCCTGAAAACTAAGTTGTCACATCCTAGTTGAAAACAATAATGTTGAACCTAATATTAATCTTTCATTAAAAAAAATGTTGACCGCACATCGGGATGCTTTTTTTGTGTGTCTTTCACAAACACAATAGTGAAACCAATGTGAAACTTTTGACAACAAGAATAAACAAATGAGTTTCCCATTCATGGATAATTTAGAATGTTTCTTACTTTTGATGATTCATTAATCGATGGTATTATTTCCTATTGTCTATGTGACTACAGATACCTTTCTCTACATCCTCCCTTTAATTCCACAATAATGGCATCATCCTCAATAAAAAGATATTATATTTCAGTTGCCACGAGAGTCACTACCTCTATGAATCGAAGGACATCATCACCTACCCAATGTCCTCATCACCAAGTGGAAAATGAAATGGTCAAGGAATATCACCAGAACATAACAATCCTAGTTCTAGAGGCTATGTATAAGGGTATCCAAGTGATGAAACATACCAGTTCACCTCACTCGATGATGGCTGTGATGAATTCAGTGATGCTTTTCACCCATGCCAACTACTTTAAGAGCATATCCTTAGATCACAAAAATGAACAATTTCCTTATATTATGAAGGTGGACCAAGAATTTGACTATATCACCACCATAGTTCAGGAGTTTCCCAAGATGGATCCTGCCAACCACCACTAGCAGTGCGATGCAACTTCTACCACTTAGTCACCTGCTCAGGGTGTTTCCTAGTAAATCACCTCCTCAGACACTCAGATCTGGGTGCCAAGGGTATCTCTCTAGGAATGGTGAGTGGTGGATCATAGGGAGAAAGAACATATCCTAGCTTTCATCAATGAAGTCTACCAATATATTTTGGGTGAAATTAGTGAGTAATCTCATATACATACTCGATCATACCAAGTCTTCCAACATATCCCGGTAGCAAATAGGGGGAAGGTACATATTCTCACCCCCATTCAAGAAGTCGGTTGTCAGATTTTGATGGAAAATAGAGGATATTAGGGGACCTATATTCCCACTTCAATTGAATATATATTCTAGTATTTCTTATAAACTGAAAACATATAGGCCTATATTCCTACATATACCCTTCTGAAGTGTCAATACATCCTAGAAACAAAAAAGGAGCTTCTCTATCAAATTATAGTGATGATATAGGGATAGGAACATAATCCTATTCTAAACACTAGATCTATGTATCAGAATTATCAAAGTAAATAGATATCTACTCTAGAAAAAGCTCATATTCTTTATCTCATGTAGGAGGATTATTAATCTATTATGATAAAGTCAAGGCATGAGACTAGTCTCATATCCCTGTTTCAACTTGGGTTCATCAACCTAGTTTGAAAATCACTTTAAGACAAGAAAATATTCCTATAAAATAAGTCCATTGGAATATTTTAAAGGAAACCCAAGATCAGGACCATATCCCTGCTCCAATCAAGATTTATTGGCATATTCCAACAGACACCTTGTGGAAGACTCATATCTCTATCAGAATATCTAGTTGGAATATTTCAGTAGTTGATAGGATCTAGGAACATATTCTTTCTATTGTGGATGAAGGAATACACTTGTATCTTTTAGAGGCCATACAGAAGGAGTTCCATACCCCTTATCTCATTCCAATGGTCCATCGACATATTTTTGCAGGGAATGCACACCTAAATTAAGCTCATATCCTTACTTCAACCATGGATGACCAGAATATTTTGACATCTACCTAAAGGCGAGTTCATATCCCCTCCAATAATATGGAATCTCACTAATATTCTCCAACAACTTCCCAATATGATTCCCATATTCTTAGGTAGTAGACAGTCATCAACATACTCTGATGATCGCCTTGTAGTAAGATCATACTCTTGCTCAACCCTAAATGGTAGGTCATCATATTCCAACCAAGACATTGGATGGGGAATATATTCCTAACCTACTCAATAATAGAATCATTTAGGCCATAAAACACATATATGAAGCATCTTAAGGATCCTATGACTCTTCATCTGAAATAAAAGGTGAAAACTACCATGATAGTCTTCCTCATAGTAGCATAGAGATGGATTATTGGGATCCTACCCCTGATGTCCATCCTATAAAACCTCCCCATGGTTATATATTTCCCATACAATGAAATTATCTCATTGTTAGGGAACCTTCATATATCTAGGTTCTCAAATAATCAGGGTTAACCATATATAGTGCCCCACCAACCGCCAGCAACACTTCACCTTAGTCAGTAGGCATCCCTGAGTAATGACCACCATCATTGCCTTCTATAGCTCATGATTCATTATTTTTAGGAAAGAAACATTTACGGTCTGACCAGGTAGAGGAATATTCCTCTTATGAGGAAGAACGTGACATCGACATGTGTAAGGAATTGGACAAGAACAACCTCCTGACTATGTTCTATCTCATCACCACTTCCATCTATGACATGCCAGATAATTTAAAAGAGGAGTGTATATATTATTATTCCAAAACCTATGGGAATCTATTAAACAACTAAAAGATATTAACCTAACTTATTAGGGATATGAGTATTATATTCAATCCATGAAAATGATCTTCTATCAAATATACCTTGTCATTTTCTCAATGGCCTAGAACCAAAGATTAGAAAATCATTGTGAGATCCAATAATAAACTTGCCTCCACGGCTTAATGGACTTTTAAAAAATAATCATTGAAGCCTTGTTGTATGTGCACATATGATGATGGGGAGCATACAGATCATTAAAAATTTTCTTATCCATATCTCAGAAGAGTTATCCATAGATGGAATTGTGTAATTTCATTGTCGTAGGATAGATCACAGGGCTAGACAACGTGTGTTCCAGTTAATCAATCTGGTAAAATATTACTATCTATAAGATGTTAAAATAATATAAGTGGGGAGAAAAAATCACTAATAATATCCTGAGTTAGTTCTCTTGATAGAAAAAAACATCTAATAAGAGAAATCTAAAATATAAGGCTGCTCGACATCTCACCATGGCGAGTAGATCCCATTCTGAGTAGGAGATACATCAGGCCCATGTGTGAGTGAAAATGAATCAAATTAAGAAGATTGTGTTGGTAGCAACTATGTAATCCACCTAGGAATGACCCCAATCCATAGGTTTGGTGTAATTTTCCCCACCACCTCCTCCCTTGGAATCATCAAATTCCTTATAGGCATAGAAAAATTTGATGGTGGTTCCAAATCATCCCCAGCCTACAGGGTTGGGGATATTTTTACCACTATTTCCACCTCATGAGTCATAAAACCCTATAAAGGTTTGGAAAGTACCATTGGTAACCCTACATCAACACCATCCCTTAGGTCTAGGGGAATTATTAAAATCTCCACTAAGGAGATCAGTTTTCACTGGTCTAGGTAGTGGATACCAAAAACTATCACCCCGACCATTCCTCCGACTACACAACACACACCTATCATTTGGGGATTGCTCGGAAATTATGGTCAAAGAATCAATCAAGATCGCTATTCACAAGATAAAACTAGGTGACCAACCAAAAAGTATGATTAAATCTCAAAAGGGCCACAATACAAAGCATTCCAGTGAGAGAAAGGGTCAGGGGAAAGTGCTCGATGAAACTCTTAAAGGAGAAGTGTGCAGTACAGTGCCATTCTATCATTTTGAGGATGATGAGATGATTTTTGATGCCCAATAAGTATCGGTGAATATTATAACCATCAATTAAATCGGTGATATAGATCAATACATAGACACCAAGTACACAGCATAGATACAACACCCCAAGAGTTGGATTGCACTGATGCATAGATCAAGGTCACACGCACCCAAAACAAGAGGAGGATCCAAAACATGGAAACTCCAAATGAATATTTTCACCACATTGATTCCATTTCTCCAAGGAGAAAGGGAAATTCATATCTATATCTTACTTTCCACCAATAAAGGATGAATTCCCCTCTATATAAGAGAGGATGTCATGGTATGAGGTCAATATATAAAATATCAGATAGCTCAATGAGGAATTACTTTGAGTCAATGTTCCCACTAGGAATTTCTTACTGACAGAAGAAAATATATCTCCTCTCACCCATAAATAGGGGATTAATTTTCCTAAAAGAGTAGAATATGAACATCAGGATGGCTCTGGATCCAGAAATATAGTCTATATGAACATGGTAATTGAGGAATACCATGATTTCCCTCCAATATAATGACAACCTCCCCCATATCGAGATGATCATCTAGTCCCAACATGAATAGGCCATCAGTAGCTGATAAATGTGAGGAGTCAACATCAATATTTTCTCTCTACCCATGATCAGAAGGTAGTTTAAATATAATTACCCCCATAACTACTCAACATCATTGAGTCTCTTGTTTCTTGAATGGGATCCATGTAAGGGCATTGATCCCACATACAGCCCAAAAATAAATCCATATCTTGAATGTGTGGACACCAATCTTACTCCACATAATTTTGGGAATACTATTTTATTAACCTTTGATGGCATGGGAGACCTGGAGAAATATATTTCACACTTCATGTCCTAATTTTACCCCATTATGGGCCTAAAAGATCAACAAGATGTAGAAAAACTGAAGTGTTTTGTGTGGACCCTAGTGAGGTTAGATTTCATCTGGTATAATAGCCACCTAGAATGGTCTATCAAAGTATAGGAAGACATTCACCATTAAAACCTATACTAATCCATCTCCACTCTAAGGGATACAATGATCATTAATCTCAAAAACTATAAACAACATGAAAATTAAAGGTTCGTCGATGTTATTTCCATATGGAAGAGCCAAATATACTCACTCGGGATCTTACTTCTATAGGATTAGTCTTTGGAACTATGTATGGAAAATATATGTGATGAACTATAAACAACATTGATCCTATTGAAATATTCGGGTGGGTTTCAAGAGTTTATAGACATAACCCAACATCTGTAGGACATCATTCGGTGAACCAAGGACAAATATAGGCCCACACCCATGATTCAAGGAAAAAGGTTTATGAAAAGTAGAAACCATCATTGTCACACTCAATCTAGTGTTAGTCCCTACTAGAGCACCTAGGAAAGATCTACATCACCTGACACTTCCCACTGAGTGGAAATAGTAGTAAAGACAACCTCACCTGGAGGAAAAAATAGATCATGGAAACCTAAAATTTTAGGAATGGAAGAACAAAATATATTCCTTATAAAATGAATAGATTCCTATTTATTTCCTTATGGACATGGAAAAAAACCTATTCAAGATCTATGAGCCCAAGAAACTCGGTGAGGTCGACCTCAGTGATCACCTTGACTATCTCCCTTTTCATTGATGGTTGGTCCACATTGTACAATATTACTTTGTCTTAAAAGGAATCCTCTGGGATAGGGTTGATTATGGGAAGGTTATACTAGTAAAACCCTTGATGAAAGTGTCTCAGGTATCCAACACCCAACCAAAGGTATAAGGTGATTTGTAATAAGTTATAGTCAGTCGTGGATAGAATTTTGATAATTGGATGACCTGAAAGACAGTCAATTAGGATCACGCTATTCTCAGAGAATAGCTTCATAATCCAAACATGGTCTCAGCTATATCATTTAAAGGGAAACCATCATACTCATCCTCTGGATTCTGGTGTAATATTCAGAATAAGAATAAGTTATAAATGGAGGATCCCCATTCGAGTCCCAAATTTGCCCTAACTCTCAGGAAATTCTTTCCCTCATCATCCAAAACATGGAAACTACCCCAACAAAAATAATTCTCATCAAAATAAGAGATACTATTTGACCCTATAAATATCATTCACTTAGAATACCCCTTATTCGATGATGAATACACATATGAACTTTATTTCCCTATACCTGACCGAGGAACAGGGTACTAGGGTCCTAGGAGCTGAGGGAATAGGGGGAGGCACTGAGCCTAATATTCTGTACACTGATGAAACTCATAATTTCATATATTTTATTAAATAATTAAATTTTATAATCCCACCAATTTAATATTTTATGGGTAGTTGTTATATTTTTAGGTTTTTAAAATAATTTTAGTTGAATTTGTGAATTCAATGAAAAATTCTGTTAATAAATTTTTAAGTTCAGCATAGTATTTTAATCGTAAAATATTATTTTTGATGAATATGTTTATGAAATTTTATAGGTGTATTATAAAATAATATGTATAATTTTTTCATTTATACAATGAAATCTTTATCCACCATTTGTGGGGTGATAATTGGCCATGAATTCAAGGCTAATGTGGATTCAACTGGATGGTTCCCACCATAATAATTCATCCATAATATTTTTTTCCTATACTTGGATTGTCCAAAACAATTTATAACTATTAGAATAATTTATTTTTATCATTTACTACAATTGGAGGATCTTCTTTTTCACATGTTATCATGGTCAAATCCATATGTGAAGTTGATGAATGGAAATTCAATGAATCTGCTATACTAAAAAAATTATCATTAATGTTTCGATCATATCTCCTTCAAAACTTTTCTAAATAGGAATAGATTTTTATGGAGGATGAAAAAGACATTGGGGAACAAGTTAACATAATAAAATATTCTGATATTCTTCCATTAATTTATCCAAAAATGAATGAAAATGTGTTATATTGAATCTGGACAGTCTGTCTGGATATAAATATTTTTATTAATCATCCATCCATAAATTACTCAATACATGACCAGATAAGCTTAAATTTTGAGATATAAAGGAGGATAAGTGTAAAAAAAACTTTATTAAAGATAAATTTTCCAGATTTGGCCATTTAATGGTCTAAAAACCCATATGATCTTAGAGGAAAAAATTGAAGAAAATGTTTTCCACCTACCTTTCCTATAAATATATACTTCCTATCCTCTTTAAATAATGGAATTTTTAGTGTGACATTTTATAGTTTTGTATTTTTTATAATGTAATAGTTTTTATTGTTATATATTTTTATTTTAGTTTTTATCATCTTCATCCCACTTCTCTATTATTTATTTTTTTCTTTTGTTTTTCCCCAACTGTGATCCTTCTAAAATATATAAAAATAGAAAAATAACTTAATATTTTATTCAAGGGGAGGAGTGGGGATGATTTGAGTTCATTTCAATTCAAAATATTTTTATCATTTTATTCTGATAATTTCAATGGAAGGGGAACTAGCTTTGGTGTAGGGTAAACCTTTTTTTCTTTACTACTATGTTCTTTTTCTCATTCATCATTATTACTCTCTTAGTTGTCATAATGTTACATGTCCTCTTTTATTCCTAGATTTACCCTTTAAATCTCATTGATGGTAGTAAATGTCTTCCTTAAATATTGGAGGGGTGTCTCTGAGTTCTTCCTCCTCTCATGGGCCCAAAGATAGTGAGAGCTACTAAAGAAAAGGTACAGGTCATCCAGGAGTGGATGAAGACTGTACAGAGTCGGCATAAGTCATATGCCGACAGGAGGCAGAGGCCCTTGGAGTTCAAGGAGGGAGACCATGTGTTTCTTCGGGTCTCACCTCGACGGGGATTGCGGAGATTTGGCCGAGGCGGAAAGCTATC
Source organism: Viscum album (assembly GCA_963277665.1). Taxonomy (NCBI): domain Eukaryota; kingdom Viridiplantae; phylum Streptophyta; class Magnoliopsida; order Santalales; family Viscaceae; genus Viscum; species Viscum album. The sequence continues at coordinate 1,079,316,593 of OY728150.1, forward strand.
TCTGAGGTTCGTTGGCCCTTTTCAGATTCTGAGTAGAGTTGGCGAGGTGGCGTATCACTTGGCTCTACCTCCTCAGATGGACCGGGTACACAACGTCTTCCATGTGTCGCAGCTACGGAGGTACGTGCATGATCCATCACACGTCATCGACTGGGGAGAGCTGGACATCGACGATAGAGTGACCTTTGCTGAGTACCCAGTGGAGATCGAGGATCGGCAGGAGAAGATCCTTCGTGGATGAGCTATTCCCTTGGTGCGTGTTCAGTGGCAGCACGGGAATCTCCAGGAGAGCACGTGGGAGCAGGAGGCTCAGATTCGCTTGCAGTACCCACATCTTTTTGAGTAGCCCTTGTTTTTGCCTTTTGGGGATGTAAAATCCCTAAGGTGGGTGTGATGTAATGTCCCAGATTTTTTACATGTATTATTTTAATATTATATGGGAATTATTTCGACACTAGGCTCTAAGATGGCGTGCAGTTCCAAGGCCCGGTGATCCCAGGACAAATGTTTTAATTTAATTTAATAATTAAATTATGCGTTTGTGCAGTTTTCCTAAAAAAGTGGAATAAATCTCGAACGGGTTCTCAGATTAGAAATCCTAAGGCACCATTGTGTTCAGAACAATGATTTTACCTTAGGCGAGGCCTAACTTCGGCCGGCGTAGGTCGGTGGTGAAATCTGGTTTTTGGACGCAACAGTAATAAAATATTTAATAAAAATATTTTATTCCTGCAATAAGATCTTTTAAAATATCATATCTTTTATCCTATTTAAAAAGAGGCTTGTGTCAGGGTCCAGGGTTACCACCCCATAACCCTGAAAACCCTTAGGGGCTCTGGAGGGGACCCCCAACGCGGCGGCAATGATGTTCTTGACGGATTTCGACGACGACGACGCGGCGAGCGGTTCTTCACCAGAAAACGCAGTGAATCCAGGTAGGATGATTGTTATAGATTTCTCCTTTCCCCGTTTTTGTTTTCTATGATGAACGCGGGCTAATCCACGAACAGATTAGCCTGTGGATCGATCATTTTGCTGGCGGGTGCGATTTGGGGTTATATCGGGAGATCAAATACTGGAGAATTATAATCTTTTGATTGTTGTGGTTTTTGATCTAACATCGACGAACCCGTATTGTCATGAAAAATGATTGAGGTTCATCCCCCTTGTTTAATTCTTGTTTCTTTTCTCCCTCGCGTTCTTCATTGTGTTCTACGCGTTCTTGGAGGAAATAGATCGTTGCGCATTTTTTTGTTGGCACAACAATCCAAGATTCAAGATCCAACCCTGAAGCAATCCCACGGAGGTGCGATGATGGTTTCGGTGAGCGATTTGGAGCGGTTTGGGAGATTTGGATTTTTGGGCGTTTTTCTTTGGGCGGATCGATTGAGGTTTATGATCCGATTTGAGGACCGAAAACACATGTTTCGTGGGTCGTGTGATAAGGCGAACCAAACCCTGGAGTATCGTGACGAACGGATGAGAAAACTAAGATCCAAAGGATCGGCCGAAGTGCGGGGAAGAAGATGTCGTTTCTGGAAAAATCCCAACTACATGCCGTGTAGTATGGGCTACACGGCATGTGTTCGTCGGTAGGGTTACCCGACGTGTACTCCAGGAGTACAAGGACACGGGAAGGGTACACGGCCACGGACACGCCGTGTATACCCCTCCCCGGCCAGACCCGGCCAGATACACGGGGTACCCCGTGTACTGGTACACGGGTAGGCGACACGGACATGGGCAGAGACCGTGTACGGGCACATGGCCAGCATACACGGAGAGATCCCAGGAACTCGAAAACGGCGTGTGATTTTCTTCCACACGCCGTGTATATGTTTTCTATCCAGCAAAGCCGAAGGACACGGGCCGTTTACACGGGTAGTACCCGGGGTCAAGGAACACGGCGTGTAACCATACTACACGCCATGTAATAAATTCTTCAAGGCTTGAGCCACTTACCTCCTGTGACTTGGACTAGTTCTTAGGGTTCGTACCCTTGGTAATTCCCTGAAGGTTCTGGTATCAACTCCTTTATACAGGAGTATGATCCCTTCAGCAGAACTCTCTGAATAGAGTTGTTGGAATCCTCTCTGAGCCGGATCCTCTATTCATTTCTGTAACCCTAGGTAGAGTTCTTGGTATCGACGTGACCAACTTTACCCGGGCGTCGATCCTCTTCTTAGAGGATTATCTCAGACTAAGTTGTCGGAATCACCCCATGACTTGGTTGTGATCCTCATCTGAGCATCTTGTTCCCAAGTTACTTGTGGAGTGTGTTCTCCCGGAACGAGTACTTCGTATCTCTCTCTTCAGACCTAGGAGTGTGTTCTCCCGATAGTAAGCTTAGTGGGATCATCGAGCTGGATCTAGTGGTGGTATCACGAAGGTCATTTGTGTATGAGTATATCTGGATATTCTTGTTATATGTTCCATAGACATATACTATGTAGAGATGATTGTACCTTTTCTTTGTGGTATTTTTCCTTTTTTGTTTTTCCTTTGTGGTTTTCGGGGTGTCCTACTGGGTATTGTTATACTCACCCCTGCACGGGATTTTCCCGCAGATGTCGTGTCTTGTGCAGACGAGTGAGCCTTTGACAGAATTCTAGGCGGACCAGGACCGGATGGTGCTTAGTGAGATCAGACAGGCCAAGGTGTGTTCCTTCAGTGGCGGATTGCGGTCCCAGTACCTTTCTCTATAGGTTGGACTTGTTGCAGACTTTCTTTTGGTGGGCTTGTACTTTTGGCCCAGGGATTTACTTTACTTTACTTTACTTCCCTATCGTACTCTGTTGGTTGGGTTTTAGTGTATGCATGCATCTTTTCCTTTTAGTAGTATTTACCTTTCAGCTTTGTGGGCTTGGAGATGTGTGTGCGTGTGTACAGGTTTACAGGAAATGCCTCCCATATTAGTAGCATGTCTACTCGGTGCTAGTCACCAGCCCCTGGCCTATTGGAGGCGGGTTTGGGGAGTTGCGGCTCGGGCCCCACCGGGATGGGTTATGACATTTATTCATGTTATTATCTTCCATTTTATATATTTTTTCTGATATTTTATTTATTCTCTCTCATTATATCCTTTTCTTAAGTTGTTACTTTGTTGAAATAAGGGTTCCTCGCCCATCCTTTACCATTACCTTTGTGAGAATTTTTAAAATATTTTTCATTTAAATAGGAATTGTTATTATAAATCACTGTTATAATATCATTACTATGTTATTAATGATAGATCAATGTTACCTATTATTAAATTGTCTTCATAAACCATTATAATGCTCAAAAATTCATGTAGCTATAAAACCATCCTAAATTTCTAAAAGAAAAGTGTGTGTGGTTTTCCTAGAAATAAAATCCTTATCTGAATACTAAAAATGGACATGGCTCTAGAATAGATGTACCAAAGGGTAATGACCCTGAAAAGGGTGGATTTTTTATTAAATCGATTGTTACCCCATGCATGATAAATAGGCCTTAAGGAACACCTAGTTTGAAACTCTTGAGGGATTTTCTTTGGATAACCCACATTCTCATTATGATCAATAATGAAGGATTGTAATATATGGTTCGAGATATACCTTTGATTGATGAATATACCCTTATTTACTATTTAAATGTTCCTATCATGGGTTGTCATACAAAAAAATATTTCCTAAGTTAAAATGTATTATAGTGGTTAACCTAGGTTGTCTCCAGAGATAAGTGCACAACAATCACGTTTGTCACTTAAATTTGAGAAATAAGTATAGGTTGTTTTTTTAACTGTTTGAGTTTAAAAAAAAATCAAGAAATTAAAAATAAAGTTTTAACACTAATGGATGAATATAGTGATGGGGTAGGGTAGGATCACCTTTTTCAATGTCATCATAGTCATAAATATCATCCCCCCTCTCTTCTTATTGAATAAAAAATGAAAGACTCCTTGGTCAAGTTATCAATCAGCCTTGGTTGAAGAAAGCAATGGAACCCAATCCTATGTTCATGGAAGTTCATAAAAAATTCACAAAAAAATAATTCAAGTCCTTATAGGCAATTTTTGATCCTTATAAATCTAGAAATGATTCACTAGTTCCACACACATGCCAGCGATCACCAGACACTCACCACCTAACACAATTTTCTGGATCGAGACAAATTACACTAGAGGGAGGGAGTTTAAATTTCTTCAACCAAATCTATAAAAAATGAATGAAACCAAAACCCAAAATAAAATCACATTAATATAATTTTACACCACTAAAAATAGATATCATTCAATAAAAAAATATAGTTTTACATTAAAGCATAATACTCTAACATTACAAAAGTGAAACTCCCCCTTCCCCGATCACTCAAAGGTTTTACCCCTCCATGTGAAGAGTAATAGAGTTTAAAGGGGAAGAAATTAGTATTATAAAACTAATAAAATAGACATGATAAAACCAAAAACACTTCAATATTGAAATCCTACATCACATCCCCAGTTATCCTCCTTCAAAAACAGCCTTTAATGGAAGTGGACACACATATTTATAGGCTTTAGGGGTGGAAAGTTTCCATCTAGACTCAGTACTCCAAAATTTTGAGTCCATTTTTCATAATAAATGTACTAATATTGAAAAGGTTTATTTATAAGAGTTGTTCTCAAATTTATTTTGAATGCGACCATAAAATCTCGTAGGATTTGGACAAGTTTCTGAAAAATTGTGATTGAATTTTCAATGAAGACTTTTTCTGCCTGAGGATAATGCTTAACTACATCTAGTTTATAACATGTAATAGATTACTTAATGACATAATTTATTCACTAAATTAACATTTAATTTGATTATTGGAGTTATATTTCTAATCTAGTTGTAATCACTTCATTTGGACTTATGTAGGCCAAGATATACTTCAATAACTGATATGGGGTCCATTCTGTCAGCCATCAAACTTTTTCCACTTGATTTATTTTTATGGGTAATTGTGTGTTGAAATGGATATAGGTCCATAATAAAAACTTGAATCACATGAAAAAATAAAGCCTAAAAAATGAATCACTAAATTTTGATCAAAATTGTAAAAGATATTCTCAAAATATAGAATATCCATAAAACTGTTAAATTTTCAGAATTAAATAATTTTTAAAATTAATCCCAAAATTCACCTAAAATACTAAAATGATGAAAATCAAATAATATTTATTAATTTTAAAGTATTAAATAATTTAAAAAAACATGAAAAATAATGAAAATATTAACTCAATCAACTATTTTTTAACCTCTATTCTATGCGAATAGATTATATTTTCTAAATGGATACTCACCTAGATAACCACAGTAATTATTTGAGGGGTATTATTTATCACTCATGTTGTAACAATTTTTCATGTTCTCTTTCACTCTCCATCATTCTTATTGATGTTACCTTTCTTTTACATTTCCATTTTCCTATGTACACAGGATATGTTTGAATAATGATCACTATAAATAATGATCCATCACTGTATTTGTCTTTCCTTGCCATTATTTTTCCATAACTTTTCTTCCAATAAATCTCCCTTATGTATACACTTGTATACTTATTATTATTGAATGGTTTTCACTTAGATACTAATCCATTGATTAAATAGTGAAATTGTTGACTAAACTTTATACCATTTTTTCTATATGGTGTAAATAACCCATAATTCTTTATCTTGATTGAAGGGTATTTATTTAGGTAGATACTTACTTTTATTGGATACCCATTTATTTTATATGGGTTCATTATATGATTATTGATGGATTTTTGTATTTTTTCCTTATGTGGAACACATGAATTAAGTCATATGAAGGGTGTTCCCTAATAGTAATCCAATGCATTAGGTAAAGAGTTAATCTCTATAGATTACATGTTCATAATACCTTGGAATAATTCCTTGATAATGTTTTATGATGCCATGTTCAAAATAATTGGAAATATTTTTTATGAAACCCTAGTTATGATCTATAGTTATATGTTTATGATTGTATCATTTTTATGTTGTAGCCAAATTTCCATGTCATGCCTCATGTACTTGTGATCATGTTATGCATCATGTACATATGGTTATGTTATGTCTATTGTTTATATGATAATTTTTTGAATCTTATTCTCATGTTCATGTTCACATATCAAGCCTCATGTTTTACCCATGATATTCATTTATTCTCTATTTTCATTATTTACCCCTTATCGGGCTTTATATCTCACCATTTTCTTATAGTTACCCATTTACTCAAGAATTGAAATGAAAGGGATATGTATAATAGAATTACATGTGTGGAGAATATTTATGGAAGAAATGGTTATTATATCATGTAAATGTATCTAGTTTCCAAATACACTAAAATTTTGATCTTGAGAACTTGTTGTAATTCATGTGATATATTAAAAAGTTTTTATATTTAGTACCGGATCCAAAACTTTTGATCTTGGGGCATATCAATTATTTTCAATGACTATGCATAGTTATAATTATCATCACTATGGGATATATAGTGATGTCCAAGTACTATAAAATGGATCTATATGTCATCCACTTAATTAGAAGATGAACATTCCCCCTCCTATGTATGAACAAGATTTATGCAGGATATTTTGACATGGGATCTCTAGATTATAGAGCCATTCTTGGAATAAAATGTCCATTTCTTCTATATATGAGTTATATATTTATAGGGGACTCTTTTTCTTACTAAAAAATATGTATTTATTGATTTCTATTATCATAGAATATATAATGATTCTTATATTCCCTAATCTTGGTCCCAGGATCAATCTCCAAAACAATAATTCCCCTTTTGTCTTTCCCCTACATATGAGTTAGATTTGTGTAGGTTAATTCCCCTATAATAATTGAATATGGATTAATTTATTTCTATAGAAGATATGTATTAATTCTCATACCCCATTTAATAGGCCCATCCATAAGGAAAAGATAAAATAAAATTCCCTCTCCTTGCACACAAGCTCGATCTATGTAGGGAAATTGTTTACAAGAACTATGTTTGGATTAATTCTTAACCTATCAGGATGTGTAGAGATTCCCGAGTATATTTTCTTGGTCCCATCTACAAGTTCGCCACTATCATAACCTTCCCCAGTGCTTGGTTCATATCAAAATCAGTCACCCTCACTCGATTTTAAGACTATGAAGATGCCCCCACCAGTGAAAGTCACTCCCATTATGAGAGCCATTTTCCTTCAAATAGTTAGAGGTTATGCATTCAGAAGATTTTTGGAAACTTATCTTCTAAGGAGAAACATGCCCCTTTTCCCCATATATGAGTTAGATCTATGTAGGGGACCCACTTTTCAAGAACTACATGTAGCTTGAGTCCTGTCTATATAGGATAAATAGTGATTCTCAGATTCTCCATCCTCGGTCTAGCTGTAATTATTAAAATAATAATTCCACCCTTTTCTTCCTTGTATATGAGCCATATATCTATAGATAAAAATGGTTTAATTCCTATAACAGTGTATGTTGTCATTAGAAAAATGAGGTATGATAATATCCCCCTTTAAGTTGATGTGTTGGCCTCCATTGCCTCACTAAATGGCCATGCACTAAGGTGGAACCCCATTTCATTTCCACTACATGTGAGCCATATCTATGCAAGGGACATTCTCTCCAATAACAACACATAGTTTGATTCCTATTATCATAGTGTAAGATCTCGAGTTTTTTCTTGAGTTGTAGGTCTTCTGAATTTCATTTTAACTCATTTATTTTGATCTAATGTGGATGCCTATTGAGTTTAATGGATTTTCATGGGTGTTTGGGGCCTTTTAGTATCCCAAATCCAAGGTTTTTGGAAAGGGAAACTGGGACACACTATTAGTTGATACCATGAGACCCAGGCCACATATTTTGAGTAAATTGTGCGGGGTGGTCCAAGCCACTTTCAGGGGACGCACGATTTTAGGTAACCATGAAAGATAGGTCACACACCCATGCATGGTTACTATAGTTTTTAGTAGTGGCTAAACACATGGTCAGTACATGGTTTGACTAACCATGAACCATGACCATGTAAAGTGGGTCTAGATATAGAGAGGTGAACACAGTTGGTGCACATCAAAACCATGTGACCTATATTTTAAAGGGGAAATGTATATTTTTCCCCTATGGATTTATAATTTTAAACTCATCTTTACCTTTTTCTTTATCCACTATATTTTATCCTCTCATGGTAGTTTTTCAATCCTAACCTAGGATTTGGTGTTGATTCATCATCTGAAATTTGATTCAAATGCTATTTGTCTTGTAGGATCCACTCTAGTGAGTTCTTCATTCATCTCTTGCCATTATTCATTTTTCTTTGTATCAATAGAGTTATTTTGGTGAAAGATAATATGCCATATTTCTATATTTTTTGTATTTTCTTCCTTTTTCTCATAATCTGGACCAAATTAGAGGTTGGTACTAGACAAGTTTTATATAATAGGTATATAGTAGGTGGTCTATACCTTTCCCTTATATTTCTGTGTTTTATATACCTAGTTTTTATTTTTCTGCATGTTGGAACTTCTAATATTTCCCCTAAAATTAAATGAATTTTTTGGTTAAATTTTTGGAACCTGATTAGGTTTCCCACTTAGTTCTGTATTATGGTTGGAAGTTGTTAGCCCCAACCCAAACCACCCATTATGTGTATTTGACCCTTTTTATACCACCTTTTTGGGTGTGTGTGAGCTCACCATTTTTGTGGGAGCCTTATTTAATTAAGTGAGAATTAAATGATTGAATAAGATAAGGTGTATTCACCATTTCCATGTGATAAAATATTATAAAATGATTTAAAATGATTAAATGGATTCTATAGAAAATTTTGAATGGGTTAGATGAACTCATGGCTTGTGACTTGATATTGATATGATGAATTGATTATGGTATTAGATTCCTTGGACATTTCTACTCCTTGGATCCTAATTGTATAATATGTCATGGTCATTTATACTCCATAGATCCTAATTCTATTAGTGGATGCCTCGGAATTTTTTAATCCTTAGATCCCAGTTCCATAAAATACTATGGATATTTCTACTCCATGGATCCGTATTACTTTGGATGTCAAAGACTTTGCTTCTCCATGGATCTGGCTTGCTTGGAATGCCCTGGACATGCTTTGTGGACACTCTCCTTAGGATCCTCCCAAGTCATTATCTAGTTTATATGGAGATTCTCCTAAGAATCGAGGGGATTCCTTGGTCATCTGTACCTTGGATCCAGCCTAGGTAGGTCTAACACGATGAGGATTCCTTGGTCTTTATACCATGGATCCAACCCTTGGGGTCTGACATGGGATTACATGACATAGGTCTATGTGGTTGTTTGACCATGATTTACGATTATCTAGTGACTATGGTGGCTTGATTATAGTTGACCCTTGTTAGGGGAATTTGATTATAATTGATGGACTTGACAGTATAACTTTTTTCCTTTATTATTTATATTATATATACATTGCATGCTACTTCATTACTTATACATAGACTAGATTTGTTATATACATCATTGTTGGTGTAATATTGAGTGTTATATCACACCCTATTTGGGTTGTCATTGGGTACCCGGATAGACTTCATGGATATAGGTAGGGACTAGGGAATACATCCTTTTTACAATTCTTGATTGCTCATTACTTAGAAGCAGGGGAGCATAGGACCAAGCTAGGCATGTAATGATATCTAAATATAGTTCTTTTTACACTTTTTTGTATTCTGATGAATTTATTGTACTAGATGTATGTTTCCATGTATTTCCTACCTTTTTGTATAGGGATGTGACATGTTCATCATATTGTATATGGAACTGCTTTTTGTATTTATTATTGTTAAGAAAAATTGGATGTTTATCTTCTGTTTATGATTTATATTATACTTTTTCTTATTTATTCACTTTTGATACCATTGTGATACACTCTTATTATGAGTGTATAGTCTCCTGACTATACCACCTTAGACCTTAAATACCTTTTGGAAGCCTCTGGCATATGGGGATGTGCGCTTGAGGCCATGTGGCCCACTAGCTCAGGGCACCATTTAGTGGATCCTGGGTCGGGATGTTACAAATTGGTATCATAGTAATTTCTTTTCTTGCCTTACTATTCTGTGAAAATATATAGAATATTAGGAATATAATGGAATTTGGTAATGAGCTGTGTTTGGGAGTAGCTAACCCACATAAAGGAAAAAATCTAAATTTCCTGTAACGAGAAATTATTGTTCTATATTTTTCCTATTTCAGTTGATTTGATTCCACTGTTGGGTGATTCTCTTGAGGTTTGATGTTTATTATGATTATGGATTTTCATACTTGGCCCAATGAGATGAAATAATTCCATCTCATTCATCATTTTAGGCACATTTTAGGATTCACATGCCATGCATATTCCATTACATATAGGATGCATTGCTTAACTACATCACATTTATGATTTGTGCCATGTGTTATATAATTGTTATTGGCTAACATTCTTATAGGATATTGAGAAACATAATTGGTACTTAGAGTGCCTGTCATGACCTAAACAATGTTTTCTATCATGTGCTATATAATCCATTCTAGCAGTAAATTATAGAATGTTAAGTCATGGATCATTGGTTGCATAGATTATAACATGTTATGGTTGGGATTAAATGGATGCCACAATTCGGTTTATAATGTGCATGGTCCCTTATAAGTTAGAATTGGTGATACATTTGGTTCAAACATTTAAATAGAATTTAAATAAAAATATGAATGTAAATGAAATCAGAATTCTGAAATGGAAATTTTACTATTAAATGGATTTTTCAATTGTTATTGATAGTCCATATACCAAGACCTGTGTTGTGAAATATAGAGATTGACCTAGACCTGACATTAGAGTGGACAATAGGTAGTGTATCTAATTATTTTTATGGTATTTATTGTTAACTGATCCTAGATTTAGGAGTAGGAAGAGTGTTTTGGTTTGTTTATAGGAAGTCATGTACATGTACTATATTTATATATGTGATCTTGTTGTTACTAAACCTTTTCTAAGGAATCTGCTTGTCATTTTTAGAGTTATTCCACCATGATGACCACTAGTCATGAGTCCAAAGGGTGGCGAAAACCATGGTCTGGAGGTGGTGGTCCATGATCCTCTAGTATAACCTCTAGTAGTGACACTTATGGCACCACTTTTTTTCATCATATGGATGTTGATGCCCAATTCTAAGAGGGTTACATGCACATTATACAGACCTTTTAGGGAGCCCTATAGCCTGCCTTATCTATGGAAGAGCTGATGTGTGTATTCTAGAAGTATAATCCACCCATTTTTTATGGTATGGTGTTCCACAGGCTATTCAGATATGGATTGAGACTACTTATTAAATTTTTGAGCATCTCGATACACCTACTGAGAGGAGAGAGAATCTCACGGCGTATATTATTTAGGGAGTAGTTAAATGCTGGTGGGATGTTTTGGACAAGGCTGATAGGATTCTTGATATGGTTTGGAGGGATTTCAAATCTACGTTTTATGATTACTTATTTCTTGAGGCCCTGAGAGATGAAAGTTCTAGTGATTTTAGGCATCTGGAGTTGGGTGTGATGGTCGTTATGGAGTATTCTTCACACTTTCTTTAGAATTGTTTTCCAATTTATCTTGTTGATGATCCATCAAGGGCTATATGCTTCAAGGAAGGTATCAATCATGTTTTTTGATCATAGGTAAATGTTTTTTAGTTGACTACTTCTACAGAGATAGTAAATTAGGTTCTTATTAATGGACATGACCTGAGGGAAGCTGGGGTGGAGAGTAGGGAAGTTTATCCTCTCAACCCAGGGGTTAAGTGTTAGCTGGTAGAAAGCACCATTTTGAGGTTCTCATGAGGGGAATACTATCCAGAGTGTGATTGGTGGTAGTTATATATTATGTAATTATTGTGGAAGGTGGATACACATGAGGAGTCAGTCCGATAGAGTCCTAGTTGAGTGTTTAGCATTCAGTAGGATAGTCCATATATAGTGATTCTATAGGACCTTCCCTCCATTATTCAGTGGAAGGGGTTCGACACTAAATCCATGTTCAAGGGTGGTATTCACAACTCCTTGTTTGGATAGGAGCTAGAGTAGTGATTGTTGTTCGGGATGAGGTGGTGGTTGTGGTTGAGGTAGAAAAACACTGGTTGTACTACAACAGCAAAGTAGGCTTGCTCTAGGTAGTGAGGTTGTTTCACAAGGTCATGGTTTAGGCCAAATATATTCTATATATACTACACATGAGGAGTATAGTGTTTCTCTATATACGGTGAGAGTTATGATCTTAGAATCCTCTACTCTAACATCTACCCTTTTGATACAGATGCATCACATAGTTTCATATCTATACCAATTGAGGAGATACTTAGGATCATTGTTCAGTTTTCTAATGGCCTTATGATATTTGATACTCCGTTTATAATATGAACAAGGGGTATAATACATTTAAGGGAGTTCCCCCTTGAAATTGGTGGGTTTCAATTTATATGGGATCTCTTTTTCCTTAAGATGATAGGTTTTGATGTCATACTCAGGATGGAATGGATAGTTTCTTATCATACCCATGTTGATTTATATCACCGGAGGGTGGCCTTTACATCACCATGGGGTGGGGTTTTTATTCATAATGGTGAATGTGATGTATAGTCACTTAGAGATAGACCTAATCATCTTGGGATGGGTGGAATGATAGTCCAGATTTTTAGCTTGTGTCTGGATGATCAAGGAATGAAACATGTTGAATTCCCTTCAATATTAGATAATTTCAAGGATGTCTTCCTAGATGACTTTTATGGTTTACCTCCTAAGAAAGAGGTGGATTTCTTTATCGAGATAGTTCAAGGAGATACTCTTATATTCAATCCTTTATACAAGATGGATACTATTGAGCTATAGGAGCTCAAGAGATAACTAGAGGACTTGGAGATAAAGGGATTTATACGAACTAGTACTTCTCCATGGGGTTCACCGGTCATTTTTTTAGAAAAGTTGGATGGAACCCTATGTTTATATGTGGATTATCAAAAATTAAAATAGTTAATTGTTAAGGACTAGTATCTCTTACCATGGATAGATGATCTCTTCAACCAGCTCTGAGAAGATTAGTTTTTCTCAAAAATTGTTTTGAGGTCAGGTTATCACCAGGTGCATGTCAACTTTCAGACATACCTCATATAGATTTTCATAGTAGGTATGGTCAATATGAGTATCTTTTTATGCTGTTTTATCTCACAAACACTCTAACAGTTTTTATGGCATTGATGAATTGAGTCTTCCATCCATATCTGGATTCATTTGTGGTAATATTCATGGATGGTATCTTGGTGTATTTCTCAAAATTGACATGTCCATGAAAAACATATTGAGATAGTTTTGGATACATTAGTAGAGAATTATTTATATTTTAAGATCACAAATTTCCACTTCTGGAAGGAAAATATTCACTTTCTGTGTCATATTATCTTATATACGGGAGTATTAGTTGACCAAACGAAGGTAAGAGTTGTATTTTCCTGGGATCATCCCAAGAATTTATTTGGCATACTAAGTATATAGAGTGTTATTGGGTATTATAGGCATTTCATACTAGACTTATCATGCTTAGAATCACCTCTTATGATATTTAATAATAAGGTTGTGAAGTTTGTATGATCAGATTCCTACGAGATAGCCTTTCAAGATCTAAAAGGAAGATGGACTTCAGTGTCAATCCTAATTTTTTTAGATCCAGACAGAAGCTACACTATGTATTATGATGCATCAGGTATTGAGTTAGGAGTAGTTCTAATGTCAGTGGAGCGAGCCATGGCATATGGGACTCATCATTTGAGACCACATGAGAAGAACTACCTGGAACATAATCTCATGTTAGTTGATGTTGTACATGCCCCACACTATTGGAGGCATACTTTACTGGGAGAGAGTTTTGTGGTGTACATGAACCACAAAATCCTCAAGAATATATTTAAACAGTGTGATTTGAACCTTGGTCAATGAATGTGGGTTTAATATCATCATTCTTTCAACTTTGAGCATGCTTATACACCCATAAAGGGAAATGTAATTGCTGATGCACTAAGCAGGTAGACTCAAATACAGGCAGTTCAGGAGGCTAGTAGCGATTGGAAGCTTATGGAATTATTCTCTAAGATGAACTTCCAGGTTTGGGAAAGTCTCAATAAAACTTTTATCTCATCCTTAGTAGTGAATTACACTTTTTTGGATAGAGTGAGGATGCTATAGTTATCAGATTCTGAGGGCTTAGTCCTATGGTAGAGCATGGAAGGTGAGGATATACATCCTAGTTAGACCATTGGGGAGGATGAAATTATATCCATATATGGTCACATTTGGGTTCCAGCAAACATACATTAGGATCTAATGTAAGATTTTCATGCCTCATCTTGGGCAGTATATCCTAGAATGACCAAGATGTATCGGGATTTACATTTATAGTATCGGTGGTCGAGGATGAAATGAGAGGCAGTTGGTTTTATCATGAGGTGTTCCACCTGTCAATAGGTGAAGGTAAAATAGTAGTGACTGACTAAGCTTTTATAGTATTTATCCATACTTGAGTGTAAATTGGATGGTGTTGTTATCTATTTAATGGTCGGTTTGTTGAGGTCACCTTGAGGTAGTGATTTCATATGGGTTGTTGTGGATAGGCTTATGAAGGTTGCTCATTTCCTGCCAATCAGGGATACCTTCTTAGTAGATGAGATTAAGAGATTTTATATCTGTGATATTGTTTACCTTCACAGGGTTCTTCATACCGTTGTATCATATAGGGATTCCTGGTTTACATCTCAATTTTTTCAAGGATTTTATAAGGCATTGGGTACCTAGGTGATTCTAAGCATGGAATACAAACCCTAGACAGGTGGCTAGTCAAATCACACTATACAGGTTCTAAAGGACATTCTTAAAGCATGCATCCTTGATTTTAGGGGTTCTTGGGATAGGAATATACCACTGGTTCAATTTTCCTACAACAATAGCTATCAGGAGACTATATAGATGACACCTTATGAGGCTTTATATGGTAGGTCATGTCGATCACCTCTATACTGGTTAGAGGTATGAGACTTCATATCAGGTCTAGTTGATCATAAAGTGGATGGATACTACAAAGTTTGGATAAAAATCCTATGCCGATCACCATTGATGACCTTTAGAGTTCGAGGTTGGTGATTAGGTCTTTTTACGTATCTCACTGAGACTGGGACATAGAAGGATTAAGACACATGACTAGATTTAACTGTGACATGATGGGTTATTTGAGAATCTATAGAGAGTATGGATGGTATCCTATCAGTTTTGGTTACCTCAAAGGTATAGAACCACGCATGACATTTTCCATGTATCTCAGTCACGCTATTATCACTCAGACTCATCTTATACTCTTCATCTGTATGAGGTTGAGTAATAGGTAGATGCATCCTTCAGGGATCATCCTATATGTACTGTTTACTGGAGCATGAAGGTTCTTTTTGGCTGGTCAATTCCTCTAGTATAGGTGTTATGGAAACTTGACCATTTACAGGATGGTACTTGGGATCAGGAGGCTGATGTATATGCCCAGTGGACAGAGTTATTATCATAAAATGCTTGACCACCCTTATAAGGTCAATTTAGGGGTGAATTTATTTAAGTGGGGAATATTGTAATATCTCATGTTTTTTCTTGAGTTATTAATCTAATGTATTTCAATTTAACTCATTGGTTATGACCTATTGTGGATGCCTAATGAGGTCACAAAAGTTTCAAGGGTGTCTGGGGATTTTTCAGAGCCCAGAGCCTTGATTTTTAGAAAATGAATTTGGGTTACACTATAACACCCCAATATTTTGTGAAATATTTGTTTTTTAATTAATTTAATCTTTTTGATATTTTTCATTTCACGCAATACTGAATATAGTTTTTCTATAAATGCAATAAGTTTGGATTGCATTATATGCAACACCAAGTTAATCTTTCACTACAAAAAACACTCATATTGTCTTTTGGTACACACAACACTATTTTTTTCTTGTATTAAACACAATGTTGAGTCCCTTTGATAGCTTTTGTTACATGTAAGGCTGAGTTTTTATAAAACTATAATATATTATTAATATGATTATTAAAAAATTATTATAGTTATCACCTAGACATTGAAATGGAAATTACAAATAAGATTAATTAAATTGTGAATATATTATTTAGACATGTGTATATAATGAATCATTTGGTTATCAATTAGTATAATTTAATGTAATAACTATTTTAAAATAAAAAAAAATTCTAAGGAAACTATTTTTCTATGTACAAAAAACATTTCATCTCAATAAAATAAACAAACCACTTTTGATAAATGTTTTCAATAAAATTTCAATATCATATATTCAATCAATATTTTTTATACTCATCCAATATATTTTATAGGTATAAGATAAGAATAAATCTAATTTTATGAATAAAAAGATGTATTTTTCTAAAAGGTAATTTTACTACCTTTTAATGGAGAACCCATTTTAAATATGATTTTTGACACTTTAATAATTTTTATTTTACAAAATAAACTTCATTTTTCAAATTTTAATATAAAAATTTACTTTGGGTGATTTTTTGGTATTTTTCTGAAAAGTTTCATTTTTTGGTGAATAGTGGAAAACACTGAATTTTAATTCAAAACCGCTTTTTCATATAATTTATTTATATAGTTAAATTATGTTTTAATTTGATTTTAAAGTATAATTAGATCAATTGTACATCACTTAATCCAATTTATGTCATTGTAACAAATTTTACATTGAAATTAGATATAAAAACATTTCAAACTTTTAAACCTTTTCGCTTTAAAATCATGTCATCTAATCCCGTTTGTGAGATTAACTTTAACTTAATTTCTACCAATTATATGGTTAGAATTTTGAAAAATGGATTGAATATTTTTAATTATAATAATTTATAATTTATAATTTATAATAATTTCTAATTAGTTTTTTACTAAAAATATTAGCGAAACTGATTAAAATTAATTACAACAATTAAGAGAAAAATTAAATTAAAAATGACTAAACCTTAAACTTAAGGCCCAAAATGACATAGAAAATTTTTAAAAATACATTTTATGTTCATATTTAGACCATATACTCATTATATAATATTTTTACCACTATTGGATCCACTTTACATGGTAAACATATGGGTGGAATTCCATTTTCAAAAAAATATAAGAATGTCACTCCTCCTCAACTATAAAAAGGAACTCACCCCTCCCACTTATTCATACCAATCAAACCCTTTTTATCATCCAAAATATGATCAAATAAGCTCACAATATCCATCCAATCATCCTAGAAGTCTCCATTTGTGTATATAGAAAACCAATAAATCCCTTTAGTGAAAACCAAGAGGAGTTACCCAAAGAAGAGGTAATGTCCTTCCTCAAGATACTTTGTTTTATTTTCATTCTCCACCCATTGAAATATTCTTATTACATGATTATATAAAAACCTTATCATAATAAATATGTTGGAACTGGGCATGCAGCGGAAGCCCCAAATAGGTGGGTTTTAAAAATTTTCCACCGACAGTCGACGTCGGAGAAGAGCAGCCCAGTCTTAGCCGAGGACCACGCGTGGACGATTTTAAGCACAAAATTAAACCGTAAAATACCTGGTTTAAATCCGAAGCTGCGCACAATGTCTGCTCGTCATTGGAGATCGCTGCTCGAAGAATCCGAAGTCAAATTCCTCTAGATCGTCCACACGTTCTTCAACGAATCCATGAGAGCGCCATTCTTCGTAATCCGGGTGCTAGCGCGGATTTGGGACGATGCCTTCGATGCTTCAACGACCACTGCATCGCATCGCTAGCGATGCCCGAGATAGAGCTCCATCCGAGCTCTTTGGATCCAGATCATCTCTCTCTAGAATGTGGGAGAGAGGAGAGGTGAGATAATCTCCATGAATAGTGTTTGGAAAATGCCCCTCCTCTTCTATTTATAGTGATTAATTAAAATACCCGGTATCGCCTCGCCGGCCCCGAATACTTAAGGCACTATCAATGACATTTTACGACTAATTTTCTGAGTCATAAATATTATTATCACTTACTTGTAATATATTAAAATATATTACCTGATAATAATTAAGTCCTTAGCTTGACTCGTCACTCCCATAAATATTAATTGATCCTTGAATAATTTAATATTCGTCACTTAATATTTTGTCATGTATTTACTAAAACTCGTAAATACATTTAATAAATAAATTCAATATTCATTATTCAAAACTTGAATAATATGAATTCATTTATTGCATTGGTGATCGTTTAACTTTGGAAAAATCCCAGACCCCTGTGGTGGGGCCCGCCATGTCCAAAACTCCTATTCAACTGAATAGGGCAGATTCTTGAATACGATATTGTGTGTGACCCTCTAGGCCCTTATTTCGACAACTGTGAATAGTATTTACTGACTAAGAGTGGGATCTAGCAACCCATCTTGGCCCCTGAAGAAATAAGGATTATCATAGCAGCGACAACCAACCTACAAACACGTATTATGTAATATAATCTCTTTGTCTATAATATCTCAAAAAGTAGGATGCACTCACGTGACATCACCCTTTTCTTGCTTTATAGTTTGTTGATTTAACTGGATGGATTTACCCTTGACTGCCATGGTCGTGGTCTTATAAAGGTACTACCATCCATATCAACATGGCCTGAGATATATTACTTCCATAACCTGGAAGCGACAAATCCTTTCTTGACCATTCAACCAATGCCATGCCACCAACGACGTACCTGACACAAACTACCTCGCCACGACTTCATCACCATGGTTTTCATCTTTCATCAAAGTACTTAATCAAGTGACATACATTGGTAATGATCTCAAGTTAGGAGACCATTACACATGATCGTAGATAGGAACATCCAATGACACCCGAAACATGTGGTGTTCCTATTGGCGGGTCAGTCCTCATGATCTCACTACTAGAGATCACCAAGTGCAAACTTCATGAGAATAAGTCTCAATGCTTATGAGCCCCCAGCACGTGATAGTAAAACATCTACTATGTCTAATCAGTAAGATGTGTCTAGACTACAGAACATATATTTGAGATTAATGTCATTGTATATAGAGGTTCTCATTATAGCCTGGGAACTGCTATAACCTTTCGATTGGATAATTAATCTTTGTACATTACCATTTCAATAGTGGACGCAGAAAATTATACACAATAATGGTAAGATGACATCATGCATAGCTTATTGTATACATGATATGGTAATCAAAATCACATAATAGTTGGGTCTAGGGAACCCACTATTTTAACACTACCACTTGCACTAGATCCAACTTTCTAACCAAACTTGTTAGGTACTCACATGATAAGAATCATGTTTTTGCTGAGTAAAGGCCTTAGATACTGGGTCTGCCACGGTTCCGCCGTGTGGCTATTCTGCTATAGCAACCTCATCTCTTTGATTAAAACTTTTCAAGAGATGGTATCCTGAGTATATCCCTGTTGTCCACTATCAAAACATGACATCTTGGATAGTAAGAATATCATAATTTAGATTATGATAATACTTTTCTCACCAGGTGCGATTCCAAGAACTAGAACAAATTGTTGCATATCTGCTTCATAGCTACCTTAGAAGCTGCAACGTACTCGGTCTTGTAGGTATGGCCACCATTGGCTGATATGAGCTTGACTCGCTCATCGCCTTTAGACTAACTGCAATAATAGATGACATTTATCAATGGAAGACTAGTTCATATCCCTAAAAACTAGTATCCTTTCTTCTCCACTTACCAGGTACATATCTTTTGTACTTGTCAAAGTACAATTAGATTGTTCTGACTGCATCCCTTGCAGTGCTCCTGGATATAACTGATATTTTCTTATTGTAAAATATACCTTCGAAATATCGGTTCTTGTACATATCATGGCATACGTGATTGATCCATCGCTCCGATGTATGGATTTTAACTCACCGCATTTATCTCTTCCCATGTCACGGACAGTTCAACATGGAGAGATTATTCCATGTGACATAGGCAACAATTAATCTCTTTAATTGTTCCAACATGTATTTTTCAATACAATGTCACTATATGTACGATTGACTAGGACCAAGCAACCTATAGATCTACCTTATTAGATCTTGTTCCCTAGAACTTAGGTTGCTAATTTAAGTCAATAATTGGAGAGTAAATTTTCATTTTGGTCTTAACTAACTGTCAGACCAATTTCTGTTTTCCATATGTTGCTGAAAAAAATTCTTATTGGAAAACCTTAGCTCTCCCACTAACCTCTGGTAGACACATGGAAAACAATTGTTTTAAATTTATATAATATGATCATGTTGCTTACTTTAATCCTAAACCGGATTTCAGTAACTTGAAACCTTTATTAGCATTCTATGATGTGACCATCCCTTTCTAGTTGTGTCGTATAGACACCATCCACAATTGGTGGTCATGACATCCAATGCTAAATAAATTGATCATAGATATTAGCTATAATAAGTAAAATTCTAATGGATTTAGGCATAACAACTTGGTGAAACCAATTGTGCCTTATTAGTACTAAGATCGTACCATCCATGTATCAACTCACTTGAATACCCACCACAGTATTCAAAATAATAGACCCTTTTCACTTTGATACATTGAATCCATTAATTGAATTTTAGTTAGTCTTATCGATTTTAGCTAATTTCCATATACTGCTTAATTGTAGGAAATATTATTCACATTGAATAATAGATCACCGACCATAGTGAATATAAAAACCAGCACCATGGTTTTATCCTTCCTACACAGTGTGTGTCTCTGGAACATACTTTGTTCCACATGCGCTTGTGGAACTAGATCATATGCCAAATACTTGTGCATTTTGAGAATTGACTAAACACAAGTCAATATAGCTCCCACTATCTCTACTAGAGATGTTCCCCCTTATATAGAAGTGTAGTTTATTGCTTGACTACCTACTCTTCTAACTTAGGGATTTTTGTAACATCATAAACAATTGTTAGGATTATTACACTAAATGAACAATGTGTTTGTCTTGACGGTAGTTTGTTTATGTCTTAACAAACTCTTTGCATCCAAACACATATTCTTATGAAATAATGGGTTTACATCATATTATGACTCGTATGATATCCATTTGTCATTATATTTGGCATATGGTGGTGGGATATCACTGTTATTTTCAAATCATTTAATGAAATATAATGGAAGTTTCTGCTAGATCCAACATTGATATTACTTACATCAATACTTTGATGTATAAAATGTGCGTTTAGAAATTACTCCACGCTACATTTTTTTTATCAATGTTGATATGTAAGACTTCATAATCAATCCTCCCCATTAACATCAATGTCGTGATGTCGATAAGGTAATGTGCGTTTAGGAATTTCTCCACGCTACATTATCAAGATTGATGAATGCTTGGTCAAGATATTCTTCGGTATCCCAACCCGAAGCAACTCATATCTCCTTACCATGAAAATAATTCACTTTGATATTTCTTAATTACTCAAAAGAATCTTATGAAGTATATATACCTCTTTCTTATACTTGGAATAGTTCACACTTTTGTGTTGAACCATTTCCAAAAGCTTTGTGACATACCATTATTTCTAAAGGCTCCTTTTTCCAAACTAAAGACATCGATAATACCAAATGTATTTAGCTGCGCCGATCCTAAATACCATAATTGGTATATTCATGACATCCATTTTTAGTATTACATGACAAAGAATTATCCTTTCACAACTGAGTATAAGTATTACATTTATATTCATCACTAATTGCCTATGAACATGTATTACTGAACTAGTGATTGAGTTTACCAAAAACAACATTCATTCTAGAAACTGAAATAATGTCTCCATTAATCCAAGGACACATGAGATTAATGTTTGTGGTTATACTCAACAATATTTCAACACAAATCTTTCTCTTGGAAATTAAGAAGTAATGTTCTCCTCACCACTGGCCTAGGTATCACCATTTTACAGCCTATTTGGAGAATACACCTGAATTCTAGTAAGGTTTCTATACTAACTTGTTTATCGTATTATAATACACATATGTTACCATCATATTGTATTTAATACCCAATTAGTAAAAGGAAACATCACATTGATGAATACGCCTGATGTAGAAGTGGAAACTTGCTCTTTTAAATCAGTTTATTGCTTTTAAACTTCCATAGTATTATTTTATAATATGCAATGAAAATATCCTATGTTAATACCTCATTAATTTAAGGATGTCGTGAATGTGTCATTGGCATTAAGTGCCTTTGACCTTTTCAAATTGTCTTTCAATTTATCCACCATAAGAATTAAATCTTAATTGTTTTTTGTTCTTATTCACTTGGAAAACCTTACCTAGATAGGTAATGAAGCGTTTACTCAATACTTGTTCATTTTTTAACTTAAAACGAGACTTGAGTAATGTGGTGAAAATGATATTTAAATATCATGATCGATCTTTCAATTTACACATGCCGGTGTAAACTTAGCCTTATTTATGTCATTTCTTAGCTTTCTCCTTGCACACTTCTTAGAGATGAGACTTTATGTTATATCATTTATGTCCTGGTGTAGCGACCGCAACTGACATCGGACATTGATGAAAGAATGATGATATAACTATCATATCCTTTGTACATTAGTCTTCGGTAATCATTTTCCACCCTCGCTTCTTGAGGTAGTTTAACCGTGTTGGGGATACTGACACCTTGAGTTTCTTATATCATAGTACTATGCACACGCACATGTACTATTCAAGGATACTCGTGTCATTGTGGAAATTTACTTTTTCCATTATAATATTGCAGTTTTAATATTATGGTATAACTTTCCATTTTTCTATAAAAATAAATTTTAACAGATGAGTGCCTTTTATCTAGATTATCAGTTTAGAAATTTTGATTAATTACTTAAATCATTTAATGTCTCCCAATATTTTATCGGATTCTAGGAACCCTCTGTGCTAGAATCGGAATACTCTGTCACTTGAGTATTCTAGTGGCAAGGATCTCAGAACCACCCCTCATAGTCTACAAGCTAAGGCTACGCCACTACTTGGAGGGTTCTAGGTAGGCTTTTGGCTGGCCGACTGCTTTAACTTGTGGTTCCTTGATCTGTTGAGTGAATTCCCAACTTCTTAAAATCAAAATTTGATTTACTCAACACTTGACTCTAAAATTATAGGAAGTTAGCTATGGATAATCCTTACTATAGATTTAGTTAATTCGACCCATAATTCTTATAAGGACTCCCCATTAGTAAGAGGCACCCTCATCTAAGGCATGACCGACACCTCAAACAGCTGGTTTTGTCCAAATTTGAATGATGGAAGGATGTTTAGACTTAATATATCTTTGAGGGTTTTATTATTTTTAGTGTGACGAAAGAAATCATTTTCTAATTTTATAAGATTTTACTATGTGATCGTACTCACAACTGACCGTGCAAGAAATAAAAATTTCATCACGTCACATGTTCATTTTATATTGCATGCTTATTTATTATTATACTATGTGATCGCGCAATAAATTACACAAGCAAAAAAATAATAAACCATGCAGAAATAAAACGAACACCTGATCATGAGCTGGTACTATTGGTTGATCTGTTGAGTGAATAATGGACCAAGCAAAACCCTAAGGGTAAATACCTTTAGTCGCGTGGCTTGCAACTTGAATAGCAACGTCTTGTCATCCAATGCATCTTACTCCTGTCTGGTGTGTCGCCGTCACTTGGCTCGAAATGCGTCACCGGTCGTCTCGTAATTATACAGTTGTACTCACATGCAGGCGAGGGGGTCTCGGGGTATAAATATACAACTTTGAGAATGGGCGCGCAGGCCCTTATACATATAACAACTCTGAGCCAACACGCAGATCGCCTTTTTATTTAAAATAATTATTACAAAACCACATGCAATAATTAAATAAATAAACAAACACCAGACATGTATTGGTAGGTCTCATCTCATTATCAGTATATGCTTTAACTCGTGTATATATAAACTAAATGCAGAATAAAATTAAACTTGAATTAAATAAATTTTAAGGGCATTTAATCGAATTAAAAACTTCACTCTTGTTTTTAATTCTATTTTAACATCGTTCGGTCCCAATTAATTAATTTAATTTTAAAAACTAAAAATTAAATTAATTAATTAATTTCATTAATCTCCCAATTAAATTAAACACGCCACACTAAAATTTTAATAACCAAAATTAATATTTAGTTAATTTAATTCTCAAGTGAAATTAAATTAATTGTTTTAATTAATTTTGATCAAATTAAAACACTCGGGCTCTTAAAACTTTGGGCAAGGCCTGTGCAGGTTAGAGCAAACCTGCATAGGCCTAGTCCGAACAGTACCGACCCCGTGCAAGGGAGTCATGGACCGGGCCGGCCTGCCCAAGCCCGTTCCGGGATGGTCAGACCCGCGCTGACCTATTTTGGGGTAGTGAAGTTACCTGCCCGCTAGGAATACCGGACGGTGGCTGGGACATGGCATGTCTGGGATGGTGCAGGCTGGCCCAGCGGGTTGTCCGCACGCGCTCAGAAGCCGAACGGGGCGGTGCGACCGGGAGACGCCTCGGGCAGCGACGACATGGTGGGATGGTGCTAGTTTAACAGGAGCGAGGACTGGGCAGCGGCCAAAGATGCTGGGCACAGCGGTGTTGTGTGCTGTTGCGGCTTCCGGCAAGGGGTGATCGGGGGGATGGAGGCCTTGGTTCGTTGGGATGGCTGGGGCGGCTCGAAAAGGGCTCCAGAGGTGCGTCCAGGAGATCGCTGGTCCTGGTATGTGCTGGTGCGGGCTGCTGTTGGAGCGCCCGGCAGGTCCCTGTCAAGGATGCTATGCGGGCACCGATAAAAAGGCCAATCGCGAGGCCGGGTTAAGGCCGGATGCCTGCGTGGGGTGGCCCGGTGCAGCGGGTCTGCCTGCACAGCGGGAGGACCAAGATCAGGGGGGGAGCAGGGTACAGAGGCCTGTGGCGATTGCTGGTTTGCGTGGAGGAGAAGTAGCACAGGGGATGGGAGCTACGTCTCTCCACGGGGAAGGTAGAGGAGGTGACCTTCACTGCATGTAGTAGGTTTTGCGGGAGAGATACAAGGCATGGGGGGCAGACTGCGCCTGGTGCAGCACCACGAGGTTTCCAGCTTTTTCTAGTGGAGGAGGCTCATATGTGAAGCTCTTCGGGAAGGAGGAAGAGGTGGAGCCTTCCGTTGTGCGCTGGTTCCGCGGAGGATTTTAAGCACAAAATTAAATTGTAAAATACCTGGTTTAAATCTGAAGCCGCGCACAATGTCTGCTCGTCGTTGGAGATCGCTGCTCGAAGAATACAAAGTTGAATTCCTCTATATCGTCCACACACGCTTCAAGGAATCCACAGGAGCTCCGTTCTTCATAATCCGGGTGCTAGCGCTGATTTGTGATGATGCCTTTGACGCTCGAATGACCACCGCATCGCATCGCTAGCAATGCCCGAGAGAGATCTCCATCCAAGCTCCTTGGATCCAGATCATCTCTCTCTAGAATGTGGGAGAGAGGAGAGGAGAGATAATCTCCATGAATAGTGTTTGGAAAATTCCCCTCCTCTTAATTAAAATACCTGGTATCACCTCGTCGGCCCTGAATACTTAACGCACTATCAACGACATTTTATGACTACTTGTCTGAGTCATAAATATTATTATCACTTAATTGTAATATATTAAAATATATTACATGATAATAATTAAGTCCTTAGCTCGACTCTTCGCTCCCATAAATATAATTGATCCTTGAATAATTTAATATTTATCAATTAATATTTTTCATGTATTTACTAAAACTCTTGAATACATTTAATAAATAAATTCAATATTCATTATTCTAAACTTGAATAATATGAATTCATTTATTGCATTGGTGATCGTTTAACTTTGGAAAAATCCTGGACCCCTATGGTGGGGCCCGCCATGTCCAAAACTCCTATTTAACTAAATAGGGAAGATTCTTGAATACGCTATTGTGTGTGACCCTCTAGGTCCTTATTTCGACAGTTGTGAATAGTATTTACTGACCAAGAGAGGGATCTAGCAACCCATCATGACCCCCGAAGAAATAAGGATTCTCACAGCAACGTCAACCAACCTATGAACATGCATTGTGTAATATAATCTCTTTGTTTGTAATATCTCATAAAGCAGGACGCACTCACGTGTCATCGCACTTTTCTTGCTTTATAGTTTGTTGATTTAACTGGATGGATTTACCTTTGACTTCCATGGCCATGGTCTTATAAAGGTACTTCCATCCATATCAACATGGCCTGAGATATATAAATTCCATAACCTGGAAGCAAAAAATCCTTTCTTGACCATTCAACCAATTCCATTCCACCAACGACGCACCCGACACAAACTACCTCGCAACCACTTCATCACCATGGTTTTCATCTTGGATCAAAGTACGTAATCAAGTGACATACATTGGTAATGATCTCAAGTCAGAAGACTATTACACATGATCATAGATATGAACATCCAATGACACCCAAAACATGTGGTGTTCCTATTGGCGGGTCAGTCCTCATGATCTCACTACTAGAGATCACCAAGTGTGAACTTCATGAGAAGAAGTCTCAATGCTTATGATCCCCCAGCACCTGATAGTCAAACATTTACTGTGTCCAATCAGTAAGATGTATCTATACTAGAGAACATATATTTAAGATTAATGGCATAGTATCTATAGGTTCTCATTATAGCATGGGAACTGCAATAACCTTTCAATACGACAATTAATATTTGGACAGTACCATTTCAATAGTAGATGCAGAAAAGTCTACACTATAATGGTAAGATGACATCATGCATAGCTTTTTGTATACATGATATAGTAATCAAAAACACATAATAGTTTTGTCTAGGTCACCCACTATTTCAAAACTCCCACTAGTACTAGATCCAACTTGCTAACCAAACTTGTTATCTACTAACAAGATAAGCATCATGTTTCTGCTGAGTAAATTCCTTAGATTCCGGGTCCTCCACGGTTCTGTCGTGTGGCTATTCTGCTATAGCGACCTCATCTCTTTGATTAAAACTTCTCAAGAGATGGTATCCCGAGTATATCCCTTTTTTACACTATCATAACATGACATCTTGGCTAGTAAGAATATCATAATTTAGATTATGATAATACTTTTCTCACCAGGTGCGATTCCAAGAACTAGAACAAATTGTTGCATATCTGCTTCTTAGCTACCTTAGAAGCTACAACGTACTCGGTCTTATAGGTATGGCCACCACTGGCTGATATGATCTTGACTCACTCGTCGCCTTTATCCTAACTGCAATACTAGATCACATTGATCAATGGAAGACTAGTTCATATCCCCAAAAACTAGTATCCTTTCTTCTCCACTTACCAGGTACATATCTTTTGTACTTGCCGAAGTACAATTAGATTGTTCTAACTGCATCCCTGGCAGTGCTCCTAGATATAACTGATATTTTCTTATTGTAAAATATACCTTGGAAATATCGGTTCTTGTACATATCATGGAATACATGATTGATCCATCGCTCCAACATATGGATTTTAACTCACCGTATTTATCTCTTCCCATGTCACGAACAGGTCAACATGGAGAGATTATGCACTGTGACATAGGCAACAATTCATCTCTTGAATTGTTCCAACATGTATTTTTCAATACAATGTCACTATATGTACGATTGACTAGGACCAAGCAACCTATAGATCTACCTTAGTAGATCCTATTCCCTAGAACTTAGGTTGCTACTTTAAGTCAATAATTGGAGAGTAAATTTTCATTTTGGTCTTAACTAACTATCAGACCAATGTCTGTTTTCCATATGTTACCGAACATATTTCTTATTGGAAAACCTTATCTCTCCCATTAACCTCTAGTAGACACATGGAAAACATTTGTTTTAAATGTATATACTATGATCATGTTGCTTACTTTAATCCTAAACTGGATTTCAGTAACTTGCAACCTTTATTAGCATTCTGTGATATGACCATCCCTTTCTGGTTGCATCGTATAGACACCATCCACAATTGGTGGTCATGAAATCCAATTCTAAATAAATTGATCATAGATATTAGCTATAATAAGTAAAATTCTAACGGATTTAGTCATAACAACTTGGTGAAACCAATTGATCCTTATTGGTACTTAGCTAATTTCCATATACTGCTTAATTGTAGGAAATATTATTCACATTGAATAATAGATCACCGACCACAGTTAATATAAAAATCATCACCATGGTTTTATCCTTCCTACGTAGTATGTGTCTCCGGAACATACTTTGTTCCACATGCGCCTGTGGAACTAGATCCTATGCCAACTACTTGTGCATTTTGAGAATTGACTAAACACAAGTAAATATAGCTCCCACTATCTCTAATAGAGATGTGCACCCTTATATATAAGTGTAGTCTATTTCTTGACTACCTACTCTTCTATCTTAGGGATTTATGTAACATCCTAAACAACTGTTAGGATTATTACACTAAATGCACAATGTGTTTGTCTTGACGCTAGTTTTTTTATGTCCTAACAAACTCTTTGCATCCAAACACATGTTCTTATGAAATAATGGGTTTACATCATACTATGACTCGTATGATATCCATTTTTCGTTATAGTTGGCATATGGTTGTGGGATATCATTGTTATTTTCAAAGCATTTCATGAAATATAATGGAAGTTTCTGCAAGTTCCAACATTGATATTACTTACATAAATACTTTGATGCATAGAATGTTCATTTAGGAATTACTCCATGCTACATTTTTTTATCAATGTTGATATGTAAGACTTCAACATCAATCCTCCCCATTAACATCAATGTCATGATGTCAATAAGGTAATGTGCGTTTAGGAATTTCTCCATGCTACATTATCATGATTGATGAATTCTTGGTCGAGATATTCTTCAGCATCCCAACCTGAAGCAACTCATATCTCCTGACCATGCAAATAATTCACTTTGATATTCCTTAATTACTTAAAAGAATCTTATGAAGTATATATACCTCTAGCTTATAATTGGAATAGTTCACACTTTCGTGTTGAACTATTTCCAAAAGCTTTGTGACGTACCTTTATTTATAAAGGATCCTTTGTCCAAACTAAAGAAATCGATAATACCAAAAGTATTTAGCTGTGCCGAGCCTAAATGCCATACTTAGTATATTCATGACATCCATTTTTAGTATTACATGACAAAGAATTATCCTTTCACAACTGGGTATAAGTCTTACATTTATATTAATCACTAATTTCCTATGATTCATGTATTACTGAACTAGTGATTGAGTTTACCAAAAACAACATTCATTCCAGAAACTGAAACAATGTCTCCTTGCGTCCAAGGACACATGAGATTAATGATTGTGGTTATACTCAACAATATTTCAACACAAATCTTTCGCTTGGCAATTAATAAGTAATTTTCTCCTCACCACTAGCCTAGGTGTCACCATTTCACAGCCTATTTGAAGAATATACCTATATTCTAGTAAGGTTTCTATACTAACTTTTTTATCGTATTAGAATACACATATGTTACCAGCATATTGTATTTAATACCTAATTAGTAAAAGGAAACATCACATTGATGAAACGCCTGATGTAGAAGCAGCAACTTGCTCTTTTAAATCAGTTTATTGCTTTTAAACTTCCATAGTATTATTTTATAATATGCAATGAAAATATCCTCTATTAATACCTCATTAATTGAAGGATGTCACTAATGTGTCATTGGCATTAAGTGCCTTTGACCTTTTCACATTGTCTTTCAATTTATCCGCCATAAGAATTAAAGCTTAATAGTTTTTTATTCTTATTCACTTGGCGAACCTTACCTAGATAGGTAATGAAGCATTTACTCAATACTTTTTCGTTTTGTAACTTAAAATGAGACTTGAGTAATGTGGTGAAAAGGATATTTAAATATCGTGATTGATCTTTCAATTTACACATGCTGGTGTAAATTTATCCTTATTTATATCATTGCTTCTCTTTCTCCTTGCACACTTCTCAGAGATGAGACTTTATGTTATATCATTTATGTCCTGGTGTAGCGACCGCAACTGACACCGGACGTTGATGAAAGAATGATGATATAACTATCATATGCTTTGTAAATTAATCTCTGGTAAGCATTTTCCACCCTCTCTTCTTGAGGTAGTTTAACAGTGTTGGGGACACTGACACCTTGTGTTTCCTATATCATAGTACTATGCGCATGCGCATGTACTATTCATGGATACTCATGTCAGTGTGGAAATTTACTTTTTCCATTATAATATTTCAGTTTTAATCTTGTGGTATAACTTTCCATTTTTCTACAAAAATAAATTTTAGCATATGAGTGCCTTTTATATGGATTATCGGTTTAGAAATTTTGATTAATTACTTAAATCATTTAATGTCTCCCACTATTTTATCGAATTATAGGAACCCTCTGTGCTAGAATTGGAATACTCTGTTGCTTGAGTATTCTAGTGGCAAGGATCCTGGAACCACCCCTCATAGTCTACAATCTAAGGGTACATCACTACTTGGAGGGTTCTAAGTAGGCTTTGGGCTGGCCGACCGCTTTAACTTGTGGTTCCTTGATCTGTTGAGTGAAGTCTCAGCTTCTTAAAATCAAAATTTGATTTACTCAACGCTTGCCTATAAAATGATAGGAAGTTAGATATGGATAATCCTTACTAGCACTTTAGTTAATTTGACCCATCATTCTTATAAGGACTCCCCAGTTGTAAGAGGCACCCTCGGCTAAGGCATGACCGGCACCTCAAACAGCTGGTTTTGTCCAAATTTGAATGATGGAAGGTTGTTTAGACTTAATATATCTTTGAGGGTTTTATTATTTTTAGTGTGATGAAAGAAATCATTTTCTAATTTTATAAGCATGTACTACGTGATCTCACTCACAACTGACTGTACAAGAAATAGAAATTTTGTCGTGTCACGTGTTCATTTTATATTGCATGCTTATTTATTATTATACTATGTGATCGTGCAATAAATTACACATGCACAAAAATAATAAACCATGCAGAAATAAAATGAACACCTGATCATGATCTGGTACTATTGGTTGATATGTTGAGTGATTAACGGACCAACTGAAACCCTAAGGGTAAATACCTTTAGTCGTGTGGTTTGCAACTTGAATAGCAATGTCTGCTCATCCAATGCATCCAACTCTTGTCTGGTGTGTCGTCGTCACTTGGCGCGAAATGTGTCACTGGTCGTCTCGTCATTATACAATTGTACTCGTACGTAGGTGAGGGGGTCGCGGGGTATAAATATACAACTCTAAGAATGGGCGTGTAGGCCCTTATACATATAATGACTCTGAGACGACAGGCAGATCGCCTTTTTATTTAAAATAATTATTACAAAACCACATGTAATAATTAAATAAATAATTAAATAAATAAACAAACACCAGAAATGTATTGGTAGGTCTCATCTCATGATCAGTATACACTTTAACTCACGTATATATAAACTAAATGCAGAATAAAATTAAACTTGAATTAAATAAATTCTGAGGGCATTTAATCGAATTAAAAACTTCACTCTTGTTTTTAATTCAATTTTAACGTCGTTCGGTCCTGATTGATTATTTTAATTTTAAAAACTAAAAATTAAATTAATTAATTAATTTCATTAATCTCCCAATTAAATTAATCACGCCGAATTAAAATTTTAATAACCAAAATTAATGTTTAATTAATTTAATTCTCAAGTGAAATTAAATTAATTATTTTAATTAATTTTGATGAAATTAAAAAACTTGGGCTCTTACAACTTTGGTCAAGGCCTGTGCGAGTTGGGGAGAACCTGCGCAGGCCTAGTCCGAGCAGTACAGACCACTTGCAAGGGAGTCAGGGACCGGTCTGGCCCGCCCAAGCCCGTTCCGGGATGGTCGGACCCACGCGGACCTATTCTGGGGTAGTGAAGTTACCTGCCCGCTAGGAATACAGGACGGCGGCCGGGACATGGCATGTCCGAGACAGTATAGGCTAGCCCAGTGGGTTGTTCGTGCGCGCTCGGAAGACGAATGGGGCAGTGCGACCGGGAGACACCTCGGGTAGCGGTGGCATGGTGGGCTGGCGCTAGTTTAACAAGAGCGAGGACCGGGCAGCGGCTGGAGATGTTGGGCATGACGGTGTTGCGTGCCGCTATGGCTTCCGGCAAGGGGCGATCAGGGGGATGGAGGCCTTGGTTCGCTGGGATGGATGGGGAGGCTCAGAAAGGGCTCTGGAGGTGCACCCAGGAGATCGCTGGTCCGGGTATGTGCTGGTGAGGGCTGCTGCTGGAGCGCCCAGCAGGTCCCTGCCGAGGAGGCTGTGCGGGCACTGAGGAAAAGGCCAATTGCGAGGTCGGGTCAAGACCGGATGCCTGCGCGGGGTGGCCCAGTGCAGCAGGTCTGCCTACATAGCGGGAAGACCAAGCTCAGGGGGGATCAGGGTACGGAGGCCTGTGGCGATTGGGGGTTTGCGTGGAGGAGAAGCAGCGTAGGGGATGGGAGTTGCGTCTCTCCATGGGGAAGGCAGAGGAGGCGACCTTCACTACATGCAGTAGGTTTTGCGGGAGAGATACAAGGCATGGGGTCAGACTGCACCTGGTGCAGCACCATAAGGTTTCCGGCTTTTCCTAGTGGAGGAGGCTCCTAGGTGAAGCTCTTCGGGAAGGAGGTAGAGGCGGAGCCTGCCGCTGTGCACTGATTCCGCGGAGGATTTTAAGCACAAAATTAAACCGTAAAATACCTGGTTTAAATCCAAATCTCCGTACGACGTCTTCTCATCGTTGGCGATCGCTGCTCGAATAATCCGAATTCAAATTCCTCTAGATCATCCACACATGTTTCAAGGAATCCGTAGGAGCACCATTCATCGTAATCCGGGTGCTAGCGCGGATTTGCGACGATGCCTTCGACGCTCGAACGACCACTGCATCGTATCGCTAGCGATGCCCGAGAGAGAGCTTCATCCGAGCTCCTTGGATCCAGATCATCTCTCTATAGAATGTGGGAGAGAGGAGAGGAGAGATAATCTCCATGAATAGTGTTTGGAAAATTCCCCTCCTCTTCTATTTATAGTGCTTAATTAAAATACCCAGTATCGCCTCGCCGGTCGCGAATACTTAACGCACTATCAATGACATTTTACGACTACTTGTCTGAGTCATAAATATTATTATCACTTACTTGTAATATATTAAAATATATTACATGATAATAATTAAGTCCTTAGCTTGACTCGTATCTCCCATAAATATTAATTGATCCTTGAATAATTTATTATTCGTCAATTAATATTTTTTCATGTATTTACTAAAACTCGTAAATACATTTAATAAATAAATTCAATATTGATTATTCTAAACTCGAATAATATGAATTAATTTATTGAATTGGTGATCATTTAACTTTGGAAAAATCCTGTACCCCTTTGGTGGGGCCCGCCATGTCCAAAACTCTTATTCAACTGAATAGGACAGATTCTTGAATATGCTGTTGTGTGTGACCCTCTAGGCCCTTATTTTGATAGCTGTAAATAGTATTTACTGACCAAGAGCGGGATCTAGAAACCCATCATGGCCCCTGAAGAAATAAGGATTGTCACAGCAGCGATAACCAACCTACAAACACGCACTGTGTAATATAATCTCTTTGTCTATAATATCTCATAAAGCAGGACGCACTCGCGTGTCATCGCCATTTTCTTGCTTTATAGTTTGTTGATTTAACTGGACGGATTTACCCTTGACTGCCATGGCCATGTTCTTATAAAGGTACTGCCATCCATATCAACATGGCCTGAGATATATTACTTCTATAACCTGGAAGCGACAAATACTTTCTTGACCATTCAACCAATGCCATGCCACCAATGACGCACCCGACACAAACTACCTCACCACGACTTCATCGCCATGGTTTTCATCTTGCATCAAAGTACATAATCAAGTGACATACATTGGTAATGATCTCAAGTCAGGAGACCATTACACATGATCATAAATAGGAACATCCAATGACACCCGAAACATGTGGTGTTCCTATTGGTGGGTCAGTACTCATGATCTCACTACTAGAGATCACCAAGTGTGAACTTCATGAGAAGAAGTCTCAATGCTTATGATCCCCCAGCACCTAATAGTCAAACATCTACTGTGTCCAATCAGTAAGATGTATCTAGACTATAGAACATATATTTAAGATTAATGGCATAGTATATAGAGGTTCTCATTATATCCTGGGAACTGCTATAACCTTTCGATACGACAATTAATCTTTGGACATTACCATTTCAATAGTGGACGTAGAAAATTCTACACTATAATGGTAAGATGACATCATGCATAGCTTATTGTATACATGATATGGTAATCAAAATCACATAACAGTTGGGTCTAGGGCACCCACTATTTCAAAAAAATATACTGAGATATTTTTATTATAAGGGTTACACCTACACTTACACACACTTCCATTTAATGGGTAACAAACTTATCGTTCATGTGTACAACAGACTACTGCCATGTGAAATTGTGTTATTTTTTTCCATTACCACCTCTCATGGGTGGTAATTATGATGGAAAATCTGTTTTTATATGATATATATGATATTTATGATTTATTTATGTTTCTTGAACTATTATATATAGCATATATTCATGATTTCTATTTTTTGTAATTGTGATAACTTCGTTTGTGGATGTGTGGACTACAACCTCCTCAAAGTGATGTGATTCATTCACACTTTACATGGAATGTATTAAGGATTGGTTTAGTGAAATTATATTATATATATGAAATAATAATTATACTGTAATTATATTATATATATATATCTGTGTGTGTGTGTGTGTGTTTCATTTACTTTATTTCTTTTAATATGACAATAAAATGGAAACAGTGTTTATGCGTACGTATGTCATATCGTCTCCATGAACTGTGTATTCCATTTCATATTTAAATATTTTAAATATTATTATAAATACATATATATTGAATATATATGATATTTATATCATTTTTTACATTCTATAAATAAGTAAATCATGATCTAAGTAAGATTATCAAGAATAACAAGCCAAAACATATATGAAAAACAAAGCAGATATTACCAAAAACATAGCATTAACATGGATTTGTTAATAAACGAGTAATATAAAGTTATAAAAAATCATATATGGTATTATATATAATAATATTTTTATGTGGTATATTTATAATAAACTTATATTTATTATTTAGGAGGTCTGAATGTGTACGAATAAAGTCAAGACTTAAGGTAAGGGATTTCTTGTCTCACTTTTATTTTCTATAAGACAGAAGTAATGTTCACCTCCTATTTTATTATATGTGGTGTGTATACTACCCATTGATTTATTCTATGATTCTTACACTTAAATTTATGGTTATTTACATATCCATTTAATGATATTTCTTTCACTGGGTTTATGTTTTAAAATTTACCAAATCGATAAAGTAATTTTCTCTCAATTTTCCTTCTTTGAGACACATGTCATATTATACACCTATAATATTCTAAGAGGTGTATACACTACCATTTGACATGTTATATCATGAATATACTTATTTTAGTTATATTTTAAGCTTCATGTAATTTCATTTTCTTACATGGGGGATTATGATTCAAATTTACCAAGTGGTGTAAGTTTATTGCAACAATCTCATCATTTATCAGGATTGTTTATAATTATGATTTAATTGATGAAATATTATGATCCATATTTCAAGATCACTTGTAAATTTTATTCTAATTCAGTTAGTTGTTATATCTTCAAGTATTAGTACCATTTTCCACTCTTTGGTAGTTAAGATAATTAAGAAAGTGTTTTTAAGAAAAATCAACTTTATCTCTATATTTGGTTAGAAATCTATATTCCTTCAAAACCATGTTTTCTAAAAATATTTTAAAAACGTTATAATATTATTCTTTGATATTTAAATTAGTTTTTTACCCATGTTTTACCTTTTAAAAATGTTTTTAAAAAGGAATATTTTTTTCTCTTTTCGATTGAGTCACTTTTCTAACCTTTTTACGACGTAAAAGGAATGTGCGACATGTATGGACTTATCCACCATCATGACTATCATTACTTTGAATATTTCTTTGAAAGTTTAAAAGATTACTTTTTAATAAAAATTGGTTTCCTAATATTCAGTACATTCATTGTTTTTAAAGTGATTTTGAAATAACAAGGTTTTCAAAATGTTTTCAATCATTCTTTATAATTTTTCAAATTATTTTCAAAGGAAAAGGTTTTAAAAAATGTTTTATGTTTAAAAAGTGTTTTAAATTATTTTCAAAGCTTCATTTATATGTTTTTAAAAGTTTTTTTCAAAGAAAATTATTTAAATTATTTCAAATCTTCTTTTATTAGTTTTCATAGAAAAATGTTTTAAAAAAAATTTCTGGACTCATTTATAAGTTTTCAAGTTTATTTTAAAAGAAAATGGTTTTCAAAAGGTTTTATGTTTTAAAAATATTTTTTCAAAGGATAAATGATATTTTAATCAATAAAAGTTTTTAAAATATATTTAAAAATTATTTTCCATCTAAGATGACATCTATTGGTGTTACTCATGCATTTCTAGGAAAATTATCCAAGGGTTCCATTCATATTATTTCTCTAAATGGTTTGTGTTTTGATGGCATTATTTTTATGAAACTTGTTTTTCTTTCACAAGTTATATTTTTATGAAACCCATTTCACTTTCATGGGTCATATGCTTATGAAACCCGCTTATTTTTATGGTTTATTCTTTGATGAAATGATTATTAAACCTATCTATTTTCCGCAGGTTATGATATGATGACATGTTTATGATACCCATTTAATTTCATGGGTTATGATATGGTTTTTTATGATTTTTTAGAACACTTATGTATGATTTAATTATGATATGGGTGGTACCTATATCTCCCTTTAATTCATTAGGTAAAGATTTATATCTCATGAGATATACATGGCTAGAACGGGGAGTGAGCTCTGTTCAATTTAGGACTTTATCCTCTAAGATGGTCTTAGGAGTGAACCTTGATAACTAATATGGTCATGGGAGTGAACCATGACTACCAAGATGGTATGAGGAGTGAACCCATAATAATAAGATGGATTTGGTAGTGATGCCTTGACTACTATGAAAATCATTTTATATGCTTATGTGTCTTCCATAAATTCTATGTCTTATTCCTATGTTATGGTCTCATGGATTATGCTCTTTATTCACTTGTGATTCATGTCTTATAAAATTCCAATATTTATACTAAGACTCATGTATATGATTTTTGATATATAGGGTATGATATTCAAGTGTTATTCTCATGTTCTCATACCCTTATGATCATGTTATATTTATGTATCTCTTTTTTTCCCTTAATGAGCAACTGATCTCACCCCTTATGTTTCCTTACCCCAAGTTATGAAGAAAGGTTGTAAGTAGAATTACTAAAGGTGAATATCTTTGTGGGAACCATTGAAGATATTTCATCAAGTTAGAATATTTTGTTCCAAGTTTCCAAATACACTAAATGATTATGGTCCTTGGGAATGTATTTTTGTAATGTGATGAATATTCATCTAAAAAGATGTAATATCCATGTATATTAATCATGGGTCACTATAGTTGGTATCAAAGGAATGGATTGGTCAAAATTTGGAAACCAGGATGAGATAAACTTAGTGATATCCCTATGGATATTTCTAAGGATGTGTATAGGGATGTATCTAAGGATAAGCCTAAGGTGTCATAGTAAGGTGTCATAATTTTGACATCTTAGAAGTGATTTTTCATGATTATGTAGTTTTCCACTATGATAAGTGATGCTCAAACTACTATTTATGGTTTTAGTCAATGGAGGTAACCATAAGGAACAGGGATAAAATTTAATTTAATAGAAAATTTTCTAATGAGTAGTCAAATGGGATGATCATAGGAGTGAAGGA
Organism: Viscum album; assembly: GCA_963277665.1. NCBI lineage: Eukaryota > Viridiplantae > Streptophyta > Magnoliopsida > Santalales > Viscaceae > Viscum > Viscum album. The sequence goes on from OY728150.1 coordinate 1,079,354,672, forward strand.
TGTTGTGATCAGGCCTAATCAGTTTTTACGGTACATGATTAACAAACTATACCTTAACCAACTCTTAGACTCACCAAATAAGAGAAGGAAGAAGTTTTATAATATTTTGGGTAATAGAGAGTGTGGAGAAAAAGAATATTCAGCTTCCTTTGTGTTAATAATGTGGAAAGAATCACCTAAGTGAATGTCTTAGAGGAACAATAAGGTGTTTTGACTATGGAAAAGAAGGTCACAAATCAAATAGATGTAAATAAAATATGAAGAGTTCGGTTAATATAATGGATGGGAATATTGGCCTCCCTAATACATCATAAAAGGTTAAATGATTTAAGTGTGGAATGAATAGTCATTATGAAAATAAATGTCCCAATTGGAAATATCATGAAGATAATCAGTAAGGTGGTATGAGTAATGGTTATATTGCTGATGATGATGATACTATATGAGAAATATGAAAGGAAAAAGGTATTAAGTAGTAGGATGAGGTAGTATTGTTAATGGATTAATGATGAAGTGGAATAATAAAAGTTTTTATGTATTTGGATTCAAGAATTATGTTATATAAATGGTGAAATATATATGGATTGTTCAGTTTATGTTTTTTCACTAAGGATTTACAAGAATATGTTGGATAGTTCTGATGGAATAGAAAAGTGATTTAATGGAAAGGTGATAAATACAATATTAAGGGAAAGATAACCCTTAATATGTTTTTTATGTTATAATAATGATATTTGGATAAAGATATGTTGGATATGAATAAGTAAATTGGACGGTACTTATTATATTGGTACTAATTAAGGATTTTTTGACCAGTGGATTATGCTATAATTGATGAAGTTTACAACATTTTTGGACTTAAGTAATCAATCTAATAAACTTTGGGATAACAAAACATACATGTTTTCAATAAGTATTTTTGGTAATTTAGGTTATTACCATGTTTTAAGAGAATACATAATGAAGGTATTCACATGTTTGGCATGAAACAACCAAGAGATACCTTATGATATATAGGAGATCAATGTTAATCTGTTTTAGAGAAATTTAGTGACCTTATTTCTACATTTTTGGACTTTCATCTTTCAGAAGGGTTATATGATTCACCATTTATGGAATGGTTTATGTTAAACTTTGAATGAGTCTTTATATATTAAAGTATTATCTTTTCATATAAGGATTTATGCATATTTGATAAATTATGATAACGTTTTTTGTGATAAATACAGATGGAGTGACCGATAATTCTATTTATGGATCTCATGATCAGTTAATGATTTCATAATGATAAATTCACCTTTATTTCTTGGAATAAGGGATGAAGTGGAAGTTGATAAAGGCAAAAAAGGGTAAAGTTTTCCAGAAATCATATAAGTATATCTTTTCAAGAAAATTATTAAAATTTAGGAAGAATGGTATTGAAATAAAATATTTTCAAGTTATCAACATTTTTTATGATATCAATGAACTTTTTCAAGCCTCTTTGGGTTATGGATTTGTGATTGTTAACTTTCTCCTAACCATTTCTCTATCACTCTCCATCAGAAATTAATAGTTATATTTCTCTTCCATGTCCATGTTTTCACTTTCCACCAATTTTATCCCATATGAAAACCTAGTTATGGGTTACTTTGGGTAACTTTCATGTTTCCAGCATTCCCTTTTAAACGGAACTTTTAGTATTCATTTTACAATGTGGGTTTCTATGAAATTAAATTTCAAGTACTAAACCTTTAATAACCCATATGAGTTTTGAGGGTGAAATTCATTTTAATAGGGGTATAATTTAACACCCTAAGATTTTTTGAAATATTTTTTTTTTGAATTAATTTAATCTTTTTGATATTTTTTATTTCACGCAACACTGAATATAGTTTTTTTATAAAAGCACTATGTTTGGATTACGTTATATGAAACACAACGTTAATATTACACTACACGCAACACTTATATTATCTTTCAGTACACACAACACTATGTTTGTCTTGTATTACACACAATAATGAGTCCCTTTGATAGTTTGTGTTACACGCAAGGTTGGGTTTTTACTGAACTGTAATATACTATTAATATGATTATTAAAATATTATTATAGCTACCAACTATTAATTGAAATAGAAATTAAGAATAATATTAATTAAATTGTGAAAATATTATTTAAAAATGTGTATAAAATCAATCCTTTGGTTATAAATTAGTATATTTTAATGTAAGAACTGTTTGAAAATAAATAAATTACTTTTCTATGGAAACTATTTTTCTATGTACAAACACAATTTCATCTCAATAAAATAATAAAACCACTTTTGATTAATTTTTTCAATAAAAATTTTATATTAAATATTCAATAAATATTTTTTATACTCATATAATATATTTTATAGGTATAATATAAGAATTAATCCAATTTTATGAATAAAAAGATATATTTTTCTAAAAGGTGATTTTATAACCTATTAATAGAAAATTGATTTTAAATATTTTTTTTGAAAATTTTATAATTTTTATTTGAAAAAATAAACTTCATTTTTGGAATATTAATATCAAAATTTACTTTGGGTGAATTTTTGGTATTTTTCTGAGAAGTTTCAATTTTTAGTGAATAGTGGAAAACACTAAATTTTAATTCAAAACTTCTTTTTTGTGTAATTTATTTATACTATTAAATTTATTTTAATTTGTTTTTAAAGTATAATTAGATCAAATATATATCAATTAATCCAATTTAGGTCATTGGAACCAATTTCACATTGAAATTGGATAAAACATTTCAAACTTTTAGACCTTTTCGCTTTAAAAAGATGTCATCTCGTCCCATCTACGGGATTAACTTTAAATTAATTTTTTAAAATTATGTGATTAGAATTTTTAAAAATAGGTTTCATATTTGGAATCATCATAATTTCTAATTTCTAATAGGTTCAACTTATTTTTTCACAAAAAATATTAGTGAAAGTGATTAAAATTAATTATAGTAATTAAGAGAAAAATCAGTTTAACAATGGACTAAAGCTTATACTTAAGGCCCGAAACGATTTAAAAAATTTTCCAATATAAATTTTATGTTCTTATTTATACCCTATACTCCATTTTATTTTATTTTACCATTATTTTATTCACTTTACATTGGAAAAATGTGAGTGTAATTCCCTTTTCAAAAATTTACAAGAATGACACTCCTCCTCCACTATAAAAAGGAACTCACCCCTCCCACTTATTCACACCTATAAAGAAAGTTTTATCACCTATAATTTACTCAAATAATATCCAAAAATCCATAACCTAATTATATAATCCTAACTTTTTTCATAAATCCAACCAAGTAATCTCTTTGGTGCGAACCAAAAGGAGTTACCCAAAGAAGAGGTAATATCCTTCCTCAAGCTCCTTTGTTTTATTTTCATTATATAACCCATAAACTCTTATTATTATATGATTATATAATAAAATAATTATTATAAATATACTGATATGTTTTTATTATAATTTTTCTACCTACACTTACACAGACTTCCATCTAATGGGTAACGAACTTACCATTCATGTGTACAGTGGACTACTGCCTCACGAAATTGTGTTGTTAATTTTTTCTTTACCAACTCTAATGGGTGGTAATTATGATGTAAACTCTATTTTTATATGATATATATTATATTTATGATTTATTTATGCTTCTTTAATTATTATATAAAACATACCTTCATGATTTTCATTTTTTGTAATTACAATAACTTTATCTGTGGACGTGTGGACTATTGTCTCCTCAAAGCGATGGATTCATTCACACTTTACATGGAATGTATTAAGGATGGTTTTAGTAAAATTATATGATATATATGATATAATAATCATATTTTAATGATATTATATGTATATAAATATATATTTCATTACTTTATTTGTTTCAATACGACAGTAAAATGGAAACAACGTTCATACCTACGTACGACCTACCATCTCCACAAACAGTGTATTCCATTTCGTATTTCAATATTTTATAGATTATTATAAATAAATATATAATAAATATATATGATATTTGTATAATTTTTTATATTATAAAAATAAGTAAATCATGATCTAAGTAATAGGATCAATAATAACAAGCCAAAACATATATGACAAACAAAGCAGATATTACCAAAAAACATAACATTAACATAAATTTGTTAATAAATGGGTAATATAAAGTCATAAACAAATAATATATGGTATTATATATAATAATATGGTTATTTTTTAGATTTATAATAAACTTATATTTATTATATAGGAGTTTTGAACATGTATGAAGAAATTCAAGACTTAAGGTAAGGGTTTTCTTATCTCACTTTTATTTTCCATGAGACACAAGTTATGTTCACCTCCTATATTATTATATGTGGTGTGTATACTGAACATGGATGTATTATATTATTATTATACTTAAATTTATATTTATTTACATATCCATTTTATGATCTTTCTTTCATGGGGTTTATGTTATAAAAGTTACCAAATCTGTAAAGTAATTTTGTCTGAATTTTCCTTTGTTGAGACAAATTTCATGTTATGAACCTATATTCTTATAAAAAGATGTATAAAATACCATTTTACATGTTATATCATGAATATAATTATTTTCATGATATTTTAAGCTTAATTTAATGTAATTTTTTTACATGGGGGATTATTATTCAAAGTTTCCAAGTGGTAAGAGTTTATTGCAACAATCTCATTATTTATCAGGATTGTTTATAATTATGCTTTCATTGATGAAATATTATGATCTATATTTAAAGAAAAATCATTAATTTTATTATCCTATGGTTATTCATGATATCTTCAAGTATTAGTTCCATTTTTTTACTCTTTGGTACTTAAGATAATTAAGAAAGTGTTTTTAAGAAAATCTGACTTTATCTCCCTCTTCAGTCAGAAATTTGTGTTCCTTCAAAACCATGTTTTCTAAAATTGTTTTCAAAAATGCTCTACTATTATCCTATTATATTTAAAATACACTTTTACTCAAGTTTTTCCTTTTAAACAAAATATTTTTTTAAAAGTAATCTTTTTTTTTTATCAGGGCACTTTTTTAAACTTTTTACAGCGTCAAAGGAATGTTTGTAATGTATGGATTTATCCATCCTCATGATCATCCTTCCTTTGAAGATTAATTTTAAAGTTAAAAGGAATATTTTTAATAAAAATATTTTTCCTAATATTCATGACATTCATCATTTTTATAGTGATTTTTAAAGGAAAAAGGTTTTCAAAATGTTTTCAAGTATTCTTTATAATTTTTCAAATTAATTTAAAAGGAAAAGTTTTTAAAAAATATTTTATACTTAAATAGTGTTTTAAATGATTTTAAACTATTAATTAATATGTTTTCAAAATTTTTCTTTCAAAGAAAAGGATTTCAATTATTTTAAATCTTATTTTATAATTTTTCAAGGATTTTTTTTTCAAAAGTTTTTCTAGACTCCTTTATAAGTTTTCTATTTTATTTTAAAAGAAAATGGTTTTAAAAAGGTTTTATGTTTTAAAAATAATTTTTTTAAGGAGAAAGGATATTTTCCTCAAGAAATTTTTTTAAATGATATTTCAAAATTATTTTCCATCTAAGATGACATTTTATTGGTGTTACTCAGGCCTTTTCATGGAAATGATCCAAGGGTTCCATTCATATTATTTCTCTAAATGGTTTATGTTTTGATGGCATGATGTTTATAAAACTAGTTTCTATTTCACGAGTTATATGTTCACAAAACCCATTTCACTTTTAGGGGTTATATTCTTATGAAACCCGCTTATTTTCATGGGTTATGCTTTGATGAAATGATTATTAAACCTATCACTTTTACATAGGTTATGATATGATGACATTTTTATGATACCCATTTCATTTCATGGGTTATGATATGATTATTTAATATCTTTTGAAACACGTATATATGATTTAATTATGATATTTGTGGGACCTATATCTCCCTCCAATGCATTGGGTAAATATTTATATCTCATGAGATAGATATGGCTATAATAGGTAGTGAAATCAGTTTAGTAAAGGACTTTGTCCGCTAAAATTTTCTTGGGAGTGAACCTTGACATGTAATACGATCATAGGATTGAACCATGACTACCAAGATGGTATGGGGAGTGAACCCATACTACTAATATGGTCTTGGTAGCAATGTCTTGACTAATATGGAAATAATTTTATATGCTTATGTATCTTCCACAAATTCTATGTCTTATTCCTATGTTATGGTCTCATAGATTATGATCTTGATTCCATTATGATTCATGTCTTATGAACTACAAATATTTATGTCATGAATCATGTATATGATCTTTAATATGTAGGGTATGATATTAAAATGTTATTCTCATGTTCTCATTCCCTTATGATCATGTTATGTTTATATATCTCTTTTGTTTACCCTTACTGGTAATTTGAGCTCACCCCTTTCTTATTTTTTCTTTCCCCAGGTTATGAAGAAGGGTTTTAAGTAGAATTTATAAATGGAAAAATCTTTGTGGGAAACATTAAATATATTTCACCAAGTTATAATTTTTTTCCAAGTTTATAAAGACACTAAACTATTATGATCTATGAGAATATATTTTTATAATGTGATGGATATTCATATAATAAGATGTAATGCCCATTTATGTTAAACCTAGGTTTCTATATGCATAGTTAGTTGAGATCATGAACCTAGACTGTATGGTTTTAGTAAACTATGTGAGGTGGTCTAGGACACTTGCATAAGATGCATAATTTGAGGTAACTATGCGATCCAGGTTGCATGCTATTGAGTGGTTGATGTAGTTTTTAGTAGAGGATAAACACATGGTATGTGCACATTTTTCCTAATCGTGCACTATGACTATATGAGGGGGTTTGGAGATATAGAGATGCTCATGTTTGGCACACGGTTTGGTCAACTGTGTGGGCAAACCACATGACCCATATTTTAAAGGGTAAATGTCTATTTTTTCCATGTGGATTTATAATTTTAAACCCTTTTTTACCTTTTTATTTATCCAATAGATCTTATCCTATCATGGGAGTTTTTTAATTCTAAACTAGGCTTTAGTGATGATTCATAATCTGACGTCTGATTAAAACACTTTTTGCCTTATTGGATCCACTCTGGTGAGTTCTTTATTCATATATTCTATTTATTCATTTGTATTTGCATCAATGAAGTTATTTTAGTGTAAGCTATTATGCCTTATTTCTATATTTTTCATTTATTTTTCTTTTTTCTTATTATCTTGACTAAATAAGAGGTTGATATTGGATGAGTGTTCTACTACAGTTATATGGGAGGTGTTCTATACCTTTACCTTAGATTTGGTTGTTTTATATGCCTGGTTTTCATTGTGCTGCATGATGAGCCTTCCAGCATTGCCCCTAAAATTAAAAAAATGTATTTATTAAATTGTTGGAACATGGTTATGTTTCCCACTTAGTTCTATTTTATGGTTGGAGGTTGTTATCCCCCAACCCAGACCACTCGTGATGTGTGTTATTGTATCTTACCCTTATTATACCACCCCGTTGGGTGTGTGTGATCTCGCCATTTCAATGGGATCTATATTGAATTAAGTGATAATTAAATTATTGAATAAAAAAAGGTTTATTCCACCTTTCTATGTGATTCAATGTTATGAAATGTTTTAAAATGATTAAATGGATTGTATGAAAAATGTTTAATGGGTTGGATGAACTCATGGCTTGTGACTTGATATTGAAATGATGAATTGATTATGGTAGTGGATGTCTTTGACATTTCTACTCCTTGGATCCTGATTCCATAGTATTTAATAGACATTTTTACTATATGGATCTTGATTATGGTAGTGGATGCCTTGGATATTTCTACTCCTTGGATATTGATTCCATAGAATTCCATAGACATTTCTACTCTAAGGATTTATATTACTTTGGATTCTGAGTACTTTTCTAATCATTAGATCTGGATTGCTTGGAATTCCTTGGACATGCTCCTTGGGCTCCTCCAAAGTCGTTACTGAGTTTCTATGGAGACTCTCCTAAGACTCTAGGGATGCCTTGGTTTTTTATACCTTGGATCCGGCCCAAGTAGGTTTGACATGATGAGGATGAATTGGTCTGTGTACCTTATATATGGACCTTGGGGTCTGACATGAGATTACAAAGCATAGGTTGACGTGGATGTTTTATCATGATTTATAATTAGAAAATGATTGCAATGGATTAATTATAGTTTACCCTTGTTAGTTATGTTTGATTATAGTTGATGTAATGGACAATGTCACTTATGTTTACCTTTATCATTTCTATTATATATACATTACACACTACTTCATTGTTTATACACATATTGGATTTATTATAGATACCATTGGTGGTGGCCTACTAAGTGTTATATCACACCCTGTTCGAGCCAACATTGGGTACCCAAAAAAACTTCATGGATGAAGATAGGGACCAAGGAAATATCCCTCTTTACAATGCTTAATTTTTCATTAATTAGGAGTAAGGGAGCATAGGATTGAGCTAGGATCATGAAGCTATCTAGAGATAGTTCTTTTTTTTCTTTTTATGTTTTGATACATATGTTGTACTGGATGCATGTTGTCATGTATTTTCTAACTTTTTTCATATATTAATGACATTTTCATCATATTCTATATGACACTACTTTTGGTTTTGATTATTAGTACAGTCTTTTGGATGTTTATCTTCTATCACTATTTTATATTATGCTTATGCTTATTTATTCACTTTTCATACCACTGTTCTACACTCTAATTATAAGTGTATAGTCTCCAAAATATACCACCTTAGACCCTCACTACTAGTCAGTAGCCTTTAGCATATGGGGAGTCATTCTTCAGGCCATGTGGACCATCGGCTCGAGGCACTATTTAGTGGCTCTCGGGTCAGGACGTTACACATAGGATATGTAGTGATGATTGTATATCCTATCCCAATACCAATAACATATTTCAAAAATGAACCCTCCTACCTTAGTTTTTGAAAATTTATATTGATACTTCACTTACCCGATAGCCTTATGCTGAGGTAAGGCATAATTATTTATTCTATTCACATGATCCAAATCTATACAAAGGAAGCCTCACAAATGTTGTGTATGACCTGATAAAAATTCCACCTCAATACATATGAGTTTAATCTATGTAAGTATCCATATAAAAACTACTTATGGCTTGATTTGTATCCCTATTGGATACATAATGATTTCAATATTCTCTATCATAGGCCCAACCATAATTTCCAAAAAAATCTCCCCCACCTCTGCTTATGATCTAGATATATTCAAGGGTATTTCTTTGAAAAAAAAGTTATATGTGTATTGATTCCCTAGTTAAACCCAAATAGTTCCCATCATAGAAATCATAAATACCCCCAAACTCCTCTTAGTTTCTAATCAATTCACTTTTCATCCATTATGGGTCTCGTTCATTCTCAGTTCTATGACGGTTTTCTTATACCTCATGCACAAATCAAGTTTGTGAAAAGTTAGAACTAGAAAATGGCCTACTCATACATACAAGATAGATCTACATAGGATTCCTTGGCATGGGTTCTCTCAGGTTAATATTTATCATACAGCCCTAACCAACATAGTATGGGTTATTCTCTAACCACCACTAATTTCTCACACCGAGCATGACTCACATGATCTTAAAGGTCTAGGATGATCATCCCAATGGGAATAACTAGGGGTGTCATGACTAATGATGATAACCAAAAAATATTCCACATTGAAAGACCTTTAAACTTCTCAAGAATGTTCTAGCCTAAAAGAACCAATTTACTTACATATGATCTAGATCTATATAAGGGACCTAAATATATAGATATTTATCAATAACATTATTCAAGGATAAAAAATCCCCTCACATATCATCCTAGTTGTATAACATTAAACTTTGTAGAATAAGGTCATCATTGCATTACCTTGAATTGTAGAACACTTGAGTCCTCATTGCATGACATTAAACTAGACAATAGTTGAGTCCTTATTGCATGACATTAAACTACACTGATCATCATCCATTATCACTCATTATCAAAGGGAAACAATAGCCTATCCATGATCAACCAAGGTTTAGGATAATTCTATAATCCCTTCTGATAATCTCGATCCATAATTCACACTTTGTGTCTTGAGTGTATCATATTACCAAAAATCCTCCATAGCCCTTGGAAAAGAGAATACCCAACTTCAAGGGTTTGCTTAACTATTCATTTATGCCCCTAACCTATCAAATAGAGAAGTTTTTTTCATGATAAAGGGTCATCTTGTCCTTGTGAGCCTTAACAACATCACAACAGAGGCCATCACCCTAGTGAAATATATGGACATCATCCTTTAAATGTTTTTCCCATTCCATCAATCATGATCCAAGAACCTTGACCCGCAATTTATAATACCTTTATCTCCCATTAAAAAGGGTGTTGAGGTATTCTTGATCATGGGAGTCCTAAGTGGGTCATTGTTTTATACATATCCCTAATGCATGGTCCACACATTAAGACCTTAAAATGTGTGCAATCCGATCAAAGTTGTATGACCTTAAACTCTAGCCCTTGATGGTCTAAATCACAAGACCCTAAAATACTTGTTAAGGAGACATAAAACTTATCATACTAAAAACCCAAAAAGGGTTTCCTAAGAAAAATTCAAGTCTCCACTCACTAATATTTATGCTTTAAGATCTTAGGAAAAAGTTAGAGTGTAAAAAAATAAGTACAAATCTTGTAGGTTCTATATCATGACCTTAGAAAAAGTTGATCCATGCTTGTTGGAAACTTCTATTATAGTAACAAGTTAGAGTAATGATTTATCACATCCCTTTTCCTTGATAATGTGTTCAATACACAGTGACACAAACTTTAGGGTTCCATAACCCTCCTTGGATAGAATTTTCCCCATACCCTACTTCACTTCTCAAGTGTTTGAATCCCCAAAAACCTTTCATGGTACTTAGAAATAATAATACAACTTCAAGGGACCCTCTTATTAACTATTCATATAATCCCTTGGTACTTTCATATGATCCTCTAGCCTATCAACTAAATTCATCTTTTCCATGTAAAAAATGTCCTATAATCCTTGTGATCCCTGGTAGCATTACAAAGGAGCTCATAACCTTAGAGTGATTTGTAATAATACCCAACATGTTTTCCCTATCTCACCAGCCTCAGTTAAAACTCCTTGGGATTTTATTTACACAACCCATAATCCAACCATTAAAGTGGATTTTATATCCTTGATATTACATCACTATATACCATACTCGTTCTCAAAGTAGGGATGTGGTACCTAGTTCTTGAAACTTTTGGTGGTCCTCATCATGTGACCCTAGAACACATGATATGTAGTCCAAGATTCATGACCATAAACTGAACTCTCCCTTTTCTAAGGTAGTCCATAAACTATCCCCATGGTTCCAAAACCCTCCTTTTATATCCCACTTATCCATAACATACTTCATTACTCAAGTGTTTGAACATTCACGAACCTTTCATGGACCCTATTAAGGAGTGTCTCTAGATTGAAGGGTTACTTTACTTAACTATGAACATCTACCCATAGATCCTACATATGAACCACTGATCTATCAACCAAAGGAATAATAGCCTTGGAAAAAGGTCCTTTGATCCTTGTGAGACCTAGAGACATTATAGTGGAACTCATCACCCAAGTGTGATCATCCTCAACATGTCTACCCCATATCATCATCCTTGGTTCAAAATCTTTGATTCATGATTTACACAACCCATAATACCACTATCCAAGTATATCTAACATCCTTTACATTACATCATTATACACTTTACCCATTTTTAAATTAAGGATGCAGGGTTCCAGAAACCTTCTTGGACATTCATCCTTGAAGAAAGGATTTAGCTTTATAAAACCCTTCTTGAATAATCATCCTCTATACCTACTTCATGAATTGGGTGCCTAAATCCCCTCATAAAACCTTATGTGGCCCCTAGTGAGGAGCATATTGGGCTTCAAGGGACTCTCCATTTGATTATGCATATCTACCCGTAGATCCTTCATATGAGACCTCAACCTTTCAACCAGGGGAATCTTTACCTTTCAAAAATGACATTTGATTTCTATGAGACCTGAAACCATTATAATAGAACTCATCACCCTAGTGTGATACACAACCATCCTCAACAGATTGTCTTATATCAACACCTAGATTCAAGACATTTGGGACATGATTCACCATTCCATGAGTCTGTATTTCAATAGGTTGTATTTTTTCACAACATATAGTTTAGGTTATATGAAATTAAACTATAAAAACATATGTTCCAATCTATATGACCTTAAACTACAACAGTATAGGGTCTAAGATATGTGACCTTAAACTTAAGAATTTTTAGGAAAAAAATTTTCTACCTAAAACATCAGAAACTCATTGGTAAAACTTTAAATACCTTAAACTACTCATTAAAATAGACATAAAAATATCTAGGTTGAAAAAACACAAAGGGAAGTATGGGAAAAGTCAAGTCTCTACTCTCTAGACACAACTCTTATGTGATCTAGGCAATATTGAGTGTTTAAAAAAATGGAAAAGGTATAAACCTTGTTAGGTTGAAAACTCGTAAATTGTGGCCTAAGAAAAAGTCAAGTCCATACCTACTAATCCTTAAATATAATAATTTTAGTTAAAATTAAAGTAAATATAAAGTAAAGAGACATAAAAGTTTTTGAGGCCCATTATATGTCACTTGAAACAATCAAACTATGATCTCTAGGCCCCTGGTCAAGGAAAAAGTTATATAACTTCCTATTCATGATATAATCACCCAATTAGCCCCTTTAAACCAAATAATCCATAATTATTTCAAATGGACCAGCTATGGTGAACTGGTAATTGTATTTATACCGATAATTGTTTGTTAGCTCCACCCATGATAAATTCTATATGGCTCAAGTGTTTGAGTTCAGATTTGGTTGACTTAACAAAAAAATATTAATGTTTCTTGATAATTTATATGATACTGAGTCATCAATATATCATGAGTACAATAAAATAAGATGGTGACAAATATTGACAGCAACACATGAATCTTAATTGATTTCATTTATTTATAATACAAAATTAGGGAGTAATATCCATAGCTTGGAGTCTCTCCCTTAATCCCAAAAACAAAAGGAGGCTCCTAAAAGTATGAAATTACAAAAGAATCTACATGAAAGATGCATTGAGCTCCACCATATTCTATTTTAGGGTGACTATGTATTAGCATAGTTGGTCTATTGATTTAGTCTCTGCCACTATATCCTGCTATAATGCCTCTACCCTGGTAATAACAACAAGTCTGGATTTCTCTGTTATGTCAATGAGTCTCTGTTTCTCTTCCACCATCTTCTCTATAGAACTCATAATATATCATAGATGGGAAAACTCTTTTTAGAGACTGTAAATATCTATATTCACAACATTGATAAAATCTTGGTGAGATTATATTTATGTTGAATATTGGGAACATTAATTTAGGGAATCATTGTGGCATTGATTGGTTTAAGATAAGGCCTCTGCCCCTGATACACTCAGATCAAGGTCCCTCTTATTCTCTTTCATGGAGACCACATCATTTACCCTAGTATAAAGAGCCTTATAGTTAAGACCTACATAACCAAGGTTTGTGAACATGTATTTGTGGTGGCCCAATCTGTCCTTAAGATATTCTAAGGATTTCTCTATGATCAGACTATATATGTCCCCCCACACTTTCTACCTCAACTGCTGGTGAAACATTGAGTAGTCTGAGCCCTAAATCAGGAATAGTCCAGTAATATAGATAAATTTTGGGACCAAGTATCTAAGTGAGGGACTCTTACCTACTAAAATCATGACCGATTGTCACATATTGGCCGTTCAAAGTTCTGATGCTCTTCTAATGTGTATAGCATCACTCGGGTCGAATCCTCGACAATGATACCTTTTAATAGTCATTTGTTTTTAGTTGATTGTATTTTGATTGGGGGGTTTGTCTGCAGATATTAAATGAAGTTATTAATGATTGGTGTTTCATTTAACAATTTGATAAATATTGGGATGAGTTCATCATTAGGTAGCTAATCTTGTGATATCCTTGAGCTTTTCTTTATATTGCATTTAAATTAACACCCACTTCACAAGATAATGTTGATTGGAATTCCTAAGTGTTAAGGATTTAATCCAAGACTTAAATTAACTTAGAGTTATAATATCAATCATTAATTTATTTTGGTAGTGTATTTATGGTTCCAATAATCCATGGAATCCATAAATTAAGCAAAATAAGTCATTAATCCATGACATGTTAAGTCCAACATACACAATGTTAATTTAAAGAATAACCATCGAGAAAAAGATCTCAATCACTTAACATACCTAAATTATAACTCACCCCAATGATAGATTTAATCAGCCATTAAAATATTTAATAATATGGTAATATATTTTTATGGTTATGAATTATAAATAGAACAAAAAGAACGAGATAAGAAAAGAGTTTCTCATCGAACACACACACATGAAGGGTGATGAGAATTTTGATTGAATGAGGAAGAAAAAGAAGGGAATTAGTTTAAAATTGATTTAAAATATTTTAAGAGAATTGATATTTAAGAATAGATGGTGGATGATTAAAATAGAATATGAAGAATAAACTTTCACTAAAATATAATTACAAAAACAACACTTATGAGATTACAAATGAAGAAAAACACGAAAGTAAAAGGAAGCAAAGAGATGAAGAAGGGTATCTAAAGTGAAAAATTGAGTATGGAAGGTCCTAAAAAGACCTTATAAAGGATTTGGTCATGCCAATATGTGATCCTCTCTTCTGAAATTCCAACTCTTGCAAGGTGAGGAGGGGGATGTATTTATAGCCCAATATTGTGGGTTGTTTGCATTCCAAAACTTCCCATCCATTTTCATCACAAATTTGATAAATTATAAATACAAATATTGAGATATTATATTCTCAAAAGTTGTAGATATTTATATCCTCTATCTACTCTGAAAATTTGGTGACCATTTGACTTAAGGATCCAAAGTTATGGTGGTTTTATTAAACAATTTTAATCTATCCATTTTAATCCAATCTTTTTGAAGTCCAAAATGTGAATGGGTTGTTTAATAGGAATATGCCTTCAAATACGAATTATTTCTTCAAAAAAGTCAGCCTTATATATCTCCTATTTTACATTGAAAAATCTTATCTTGATTTGATGATTACATCATGAGTTATGTAATGAATAGTGTTCGGATTTTAATTCCCAAACAAAATCGTGGGCTGGACTTCAAAACATTGGTTGGGTCCCTTGTTCTTATAGTTGGACCTTAAAATTTTTAATCATGATTCATTTATATAATCTAGAACATATGGGGGATTTTCATAAAATTTTATCTTCAGTATTTAGACCAGTAACTCAATCATCATGGGTGGCCCAGTTTTTTCACAAATTATTTGGGTCATCTTGTGAGGACCATATGACCCTTAAAATGGAAGAATTGGACACTGATGCCTTATAATGATATGTTGGAAATTGAATAAGTAATCCTACAAAACATGAATCACGTAATTTGGATTAGTATGGTGATAGGTATAAATAAAATATTAAACTAACTCAATTGGACTACTTTTAAAAATGCTCTAAAATTATACTTATTATTAAAACATTAATATTTCCCAAAAATTATGCACATTTATTATAAAATAATTAAAGGGAGTATATAATAAATCATGAAAATATTAATAACATCAAATCCCCCACACTTAGTCTTGTGCATGTCCTCATGTGCAATAAATATAAAAACATGATAAAATCATTTTCACTCACCAAAAAATATTAAAATTTTGTTTTCCCCAATTAGGGGAGGTTTAGACAATATCACTCATCCATATTGAATTCCACCACAAGTCGTTACAGAAAAAATGTTCCAAAAACAATTCATTTTTTCATGATCAAATTTAGAAATGGAAAATGGTGGCACACAAAACTTACTCCTTTCAAGATGATAAAATTAATTTATGAAGCTTCACTCATTCACCAACCAAAAGTGAAAATCATAGAGTTTTTAAGAGATCTCAACTTCCATTCCCTATCCTGAAGTGCTCAAAAATCAAGAGGTCTTTTTAGGAGTTTTTCTGTGGCTATGGGATGGTAGGAATATGATATCCAAAAGATAGGAAAAAGGGGATAAAACACCAACATGGAAAAAGCAATGCACATTTTTTTTTTGAAATGAGACATGAAAGGAAATGGAAACACATATTTAAAAGGGAATTATTGTGTGAAGAAATACATAAGAGAGGAAGAAAATTTTAAGGGGATGAGAAGATGAAATATTTAAAAAACACAAAACTTCTTCCAATGACATAAGTGTTCTTTTTTTTCTTTTTTTTCTTTTTTTGAAAGTTGTACTTGAAACAGATCTCACACTCATCTCCCAACCCATGATTGATCTTCTCATGACACTAATTTTAATAGTTATAACAAGATCAAAGGTTGAGGAAGAGTGATTTTTGACCCACCCAAGACACAACACATTCTTATTTTCATTTTTTTTATTTTTTATTTTTTTGAACACTTGTCAATAACATTTACAAAATTACATAAATGAAAGTACATTACATTCCCCAAAACTCACTAAATGAAAACCTCTCCCCCGCACTTAAATTGATGCTTTCCCTCAAGCATATGATAACATGGTGAAAATCAACAAAAGGGTACCCAAATTGAAATCCATTCCCCCCCGCACTTAAATTTAAAAAAAAATGCAATGAAAATCCATGTTGATATTAGGTGGGATAATGTATTGGGCTTGTAATGTGGCTAAAAAAGAAAAGGTTTAATAGGCTCAAAGAGGCTTTCAATAGGAGGATTAATGTATGGTTAATGGGAGGCTATTTGGATATTATAATTCTCATGTGGTTCAGAAAATTACTCTATCATATTAATGCACACTAAAGTAGGAAATTCAGCTCGAAGGTTCACAAATGTAAGATGCACAAATGGGGGTGAAAAAAAAACACATTCTAAAAAGATGGTCATATGTATCCTTGGCATGAAATAAAAATTTGTTCCTCACGGGTAGGGAAAATCATTTTCCAAATCAAAAATTGAGCATTAAAATTTTTTTGGTTTTGACACAAGATTATTTATCCAAAGTCATGATGAAAATAAAAAAAAATTGAGATTAAAACATGTCTTTTGACTCCCCAAAATTTTTGGACAAAATTTTAAAATTGGAAGGTGAGTAAGAATGGATCTTTATTTTTAATTTCTTTTTTTGTTATGATTTTTTTATTTTTTTATTTTTATGTTTTTTTTAGTTTTTAATAAAGAAAAACCCACACAAAAGAGGAAGAGAAAAAAAGGGTTTTATAAATAAAGTGGTAAAAAATGAAAGAGAGGGGAAGAAGAAGAAAGAGGAAGAGAGTAGAAGAGATAGAGAGAGATAGTGAAAGGGAAAGAGGTTCCCCCTAATTTGGATTTGGTGGGTTGTCATCTCTATCTGGCGGTGGTTCTATTGTGGATCTGATGGAAGTTGATGTTATTCCAGGATTTTGTGTCCTCTCGTGGTGATGCTTTAACCGATGTCTATTAACTATGAATGTCCTTTTTGAAGAGGGGTCTTGGACTTGCACTGCACCCAATGGGTAAACATTAGTAATAACAAAAGGACCTTTCCAATGAGAATTAAGATTACTTGGGTGAAGATGAAATCGAGAGTTGAAGAGAAATACCTTTTCACCTTCATGGAATATCTTTCCCAAGATGTGTTTTTCATGGAGTACCTTGGATTTTTCTTTGTAGAGATTAGAATTCTTGTAAGAATCAAGTAGAAGCTCCTCCAGTTCATCCAATTGCAACAATATTTCTTCACCATATTTTTGACAATCAAAATTATAGTTTTTCACAACCCAAAAAGACTTATGTTGGATTTCAACTAGTAAATGTCATGCTTTTCCAAAAACTATCCTAAAAGGATACATCCCAATGGGTGTTTTTTATGCAGTTCTATAAGCCCAAAGTGCTTCACCAATTCTTTCAGGCCAGTATTTTCTGGTGGGTTTTACAATTATCTCAAGCACTCTTTTCACTTCTCTATTTGAAATTTCATCCATTCCATTTGTATGGGGGTGATATACAGTTGATGTTTTATGTATAACCCCATTATTTTTCAAAATAGATTCCATGTTTCTATTGCAAAAATGGGTTCCTAAGTCACTAATCAAGTCATGTGGTGTGCCAAATCGGTGGAAGATTTGTATCTATATGAACTCACTAAAAAATTTTGAATCATCCTTTCTAGTGGGTTTGGCCTCGACCGACCTAGAAACATAATCAACCACACTAAGAATGTATGAGAATTCATTGTAAGGGTGAAATGGTCCCATGAAATTGATGCCCCAAACATCGAAGATCTCACAAAAAATTAAAGGCTTTTGGGGAATTTCATTTCTCTTTGAAATTGTGCCAAAATTTTGGCAAGTGGAAAATGATTGAAAGAACTCATGTGAGCCCTTGAAGAGTGAAGGCCAAAAGAATTCAGAGTCTATGACCTTTCAGGAGGTCCTTTGTGGTACAAAGTGGCCACCACCAGTCATTGAGTGATAGAATTCTAAGATGGAAGAATGTTCATTTTCATCAACACATCTCTTAATTACCATGTCTGCCCCAGTTTTCCAAAGTTTATTATCTTACCAAAATTAATATTTTAAATTACTTTTCAACTTAATTTTTTTTTCTTTTGAAAAAATTTTAGGGAAAACACCGTAAACCAAGTAATTTACAATTGGGTCATACCATGGTATTTTTGGAGTGAGAGATGGAAGGTGCTAAATGGTGAATTCAGGATCAATGATTTCTGAATAAGAAGAATTAGAAATTCTACTTAGGTGATCAGACACAGAGTTTTCTTTTCCTGGTTTATCTTTGATTTCAAGGTCAAACTCTTGGAGAATTAGGATCCATATTATTAGCCTCGGTTTGGAATCACTTTTCTTGAGTAAGAACTTTATAGCAAAATGGTCTGTAAAGATGATGATTTTGGAACCTAGGTGATAGGTAGAAATTAATCTAAGGCAAAAACCACTACTAAAATTTCCTTTTTAGTTACAGTGTAGTGATATTGAGTTTCATCCAAAGTTTTTGAGGCATAATATATGACATGAGGAATTGTTTCCCTTCTTTGACCAAGAACAGCTCCAACGGCTATATCAAAAGCATCACACATCAACTCAAAGGGTAAGGACCAATCTAGGGGTTGGATTATCGGGGCAGATGTAAGAGAAGTTTTGAGTTCAATGAATGCTCTCTTGAAAACCTCATCAAAATGGAAAGTGACATAATTTTGGAGAAACCGAGTGAGTGGGAGGGAAATATTACTGAAGTTATGGATGAATCGCCGATAAAAACCAGAATGACCGAGGAATGAACGTATGTATCTAATAGAAGTGGGTTTAGGAAGTGATTGAATCACTTCAATTTTGGTAGGATTGACTTCAATACCCTCTTTTGAAACTATGTTCCCAAGAGAAATCCCATTTGCAACCATGAAGTGACATTTTAAAAAATTTAACATAAGGTTACACTTGACACACCTTTGAAGGACTAGAGAGAGTTAATTCAAGAAAGATTCAAATGAATCACCATAAATGGTGAAGTCATCCATGAAGACTTCCATGCAGTGTTCAATGAATTTAGAAAAGATACTCATCATACACCTCTGGAATGTTTCAAGATCATTAAAAAGGCCAAATTTAATTCTCCTATATTAATATGTTCCAAAGGGTCAAGTTAAAGTAGTCTTTTCTTGGTCCCTAGGTGCGATTGGGATTTGGAAGTAGCTAGTGTATCCATCAAGAAAGCATTAGTGTAACTTTCTATCTAATTGTTCTATCATTTGATCAAGGAATGGAAGAGGGTAGTGATATTTTTGTGTTTCAACATTTAATTTTCTATAGTTGATGCACACACGCCATTTGTTCTTCACTCAAGTTGTGATTACATCCCCATGTTCATTTGTGAAAACAGTTATCCCACCCTTCTTAAGTAAAACTTGAATTGGACTAACACATTCACTATTAGAAATTGGGTAGATAATACCAGCTTGAACTTGGTGGTCTCTTCCCTAACTACCTCAAGTATGAGTGGATTAAGTCTTCTTTGTGGTTGTATAATTGGTTTGGATGATTCCTCAAGATGTATGTGATGCATACAAAGAGCATGGTTGATTCCTGGTATGTCATCTAGGGTCCAACCTAAGGCCTTTTTGTTTTCCTCTAACACCTGAACAGGTTTGGACTCCTCAGTTTCGGTAAGTGAAGACGATATAATGATAGGATAGTAGTGATCATGGAAAAGGAGTTCATATTTCAAGTGTTTAGGAAGAGGTTTTAGATCAGCATCATCTATCATTTGTGGGTTAAACAACTTAGTAATGGAGGAAGGGACTTAATTTGGTTTTGATTCATTTTCCTTGATATTGTCCAATGTGGATCAGTAGAGATAAAATTTGATGTAGGATTAAAGAGAGTTTTCAAGATCATCTAGATTTATGGAGTTTATGAATGAGAGGTCAACATCAACTTCACCATTTATAAATTGGTTAATCATGGTGTAGATTTCACAAGATCCTCTGTCATTAGAACATGATAAATATGATGGAATGGGGTTCAATTGACTCTCAGAAGTGTCCTTATAATCATGGATTGAGAATATAGAGTGATCCTTAGATGGGTATCGCATGGCTTGGAAAATGTGGAACTTGACCAGTTGGTCACCAAATTCCATGGATAAGATGCATGAATGGACATCAATCTTGGTTCTAGAAGTCATGAGGAATGTTATTCCTAGAATTAGGGGAGATCAAGAAGAGGTCGTCTCACCTTCCACGTCAAGAATATAGAAATCGGTTGGAAAGATAAGATCATTAACTCAAATAAGGACATCCTCAATTATTCCCTCAGGACTGGCTGTGATTCGATTGGCCAATTGAATGACAACACCCGTTGGATGTAAGGGACCTAGACCAAGGTTGGAGAAGATGGATTTGGTAATGACATTAATTGAGGCTCTTATGTCTATGAGTGCATCATCAAAGTTGGAAATTCTAATTTGGAATGGAACCGTAAAGGTCCCTGGATCTTTTAACTTTATGATAATAGACTCCTGGGTGGAAACATTTTCAAAGTTCCTAAGTTGCCTCTTGTGGGTTCACAATTCCTTAATAAACTTGGAATACTTAGGGATTCATTTTATGGCATCTAAGAGGGGTATGTTGACTTCAACACGTCTAAACATGTCAAGCATTTTAGGATCGGGTTCAAAGGACTTCTTTGGCTTTGAAATTTCTTGAGGAAAAGGAATTGGGCTCCTAAGTGGAATAGAAGGAGGTGAGTGAATGGATTTAGATTCCTTTTCATGTTTCTTTTTCTTTTCATTTTCTAGGTCAACATTTAAAGGGGGTTGTAGGACTTATCTTGAGGATTAGCAATTTTCTTCCTCAATCTAAGTGCAATTTCACTTACAGTACCCTTGGGGTTGGGTAATTGTTGAGCTGAGAGTTGGGGAGAATATGATTATTGTTACTAGCTCAGGTGGGATGCAAGTTGACCAATTTGGGTTTCAATGTTTTTGAGGCTAGAACAGGTGAATGAGGCAAGATCTTATACTACAATTTCCCATGGTTTCTTGGAAGAAGAGGCTTGTCCTAGACTGGGATTACCATGATTTTGATTCTTGGGAAAGCGATTGTATTGGTTTGGGAATTGGGAAAGCTCACTAGGATAGTGGAATCCAGGAGGATCTAGAGGAGTATTGATCCTTTGAGGTTGAGGAACAAAAGGATAAGGTTGGTGGAAGTTACCACCACCTTGACCATATTGGAATTGGTTTGGGTTTTGATGAGGGTATTGAGGGGTGAGAAATGGGATTAACATACCTCAAGCCTTGGTTGAAGGTAGAATAGAAGGGATCAGAGTGGTTTTGGTTGAAGTTTCTAACAAAATGGCCTAATTGTTGAGATTTGGGGTTCCACTAAGCATATACTGCATTGATCTCCATTGGTATGGATGAATCAGAGGGATCCTCTTGAAGTTTTGTACATGTTTCAGTCGAATAAGATGGGGAGCTATATATTCCACAATTCTTGATAGGTCTAGGGAATAGATATTGTAGAGAAGATGAGGTTGGGGCTTTGTCCGCTATAGCTAGTTGTATCACAAGACCTGTAAGTTCACTCATTCACTCGTTCATCTTGTTGGGCTCTATAGATTGATTGTCTTGAACTTTTTTTACTTGAGCATGTGCTTGAGTATGAAATTATTGTGTGTTTGTAGCCATGTGGCTTATGATATCTCTTGTAGCTGCAGGAGTTTTATCAACAAGAGCACCACCACTTATGACACCAATGAGAGTTATCTCTATAGCCAATAACCCCTCATAGAAGTATTGGATCAAGTGTTGGTCAGGGATTTGTTGGTGTGGGCAGGTTGCAACAATCACTATTGGAAACTAAGGCTTTACCAACGGTTTGAAACTATTGGTAAAGGCTTCCAAACCATTGCTATACTATATACCAATGGTTTGGAAAACCATTGGCAATTAAGGTGTAGGGATATCCCATTACCAACTATTTTAGTATAACTGTTGGGAAAGGCGGTGTGATCCTAGAGGTTCCCAACGGTTTAAATAACCATTGGTATATAGAAGTATTGCCAATGTTTTTACAAACCATTGTCAATACAAGCAGTGTATAGGAGTATTCCAAATGGTTTCTAAAACTGTTGGCAATACTATCACCTTCATGTTTTACCAACTATTTACTAAAACCATTTTTAAAAATATGTACAGCAGTATACCAACGGTTTACTAACCATTGGTATAGTGTATTACCAGAATTTAGCAGACCAACCCCCTAAAATCTCCTCTCCTCCACTGCACATACACCTGCACACACTCTTAACAGAAACAAAACCACTGCACACACTCTTAACAGCAACAAAACCACTGTAAAAACTCTTAACAGCAACAAAACCACTGCACGCTCAACTACATACACCAGCATACACTCTTAACAGCAACAAAAACCTGTTATAGCACACAAAAGCACATAAAAACAGGATACTCTTATAAACATGGAATTTACCATAATTATAATCATGTATATGGACCCAATTTCCCTATGCAATATATAATTCATAATTGAATTCTCAATTGAATACATGTAGAATGAATTATGTAATGAATTCTGAATTATGAATCAATAACACATACAAAATGAATTATGTTGCATACAGAATTCTAAATTATATATAACAGATATATAACATGACATACAAGGGTTTGGGGGTGTTCTGGGGGGTGGGGGTGTCCAGGGGTGAGGGGCTGTCCATGGGGGTGGGGGTGTCTAGGGGGGTGGGTTATACAGAATTAAGAATACATATGTTTGGTCGGTTTTTTGTATACTAGTTGTTTTTACTTATAATGATGTCCATTTTAAACAAAAGACGTACACTTGGAGTGATACCGACCACACTGTGCCTTGGATTGAGGCAGTTTTGACTATTACACATCATATATGACTCATGAATCATTTTCATAAAGTATCAATAGAATTTGAATGTGTTTGGTTTTTTTTCCGTATTCCAGTTGTTGTTCTCACTTAAAATGTTTTCCATTTCAAATAAAGGTGAGACACTTTGACTGATGTCAGCCACACTAAACCTCTGATTGAGGTGAGTTTGACTCTTACACATCACATACAACTCATGGATCATTGTTCTAAAGTATCAACACAATCCGAATACGCTTGGTTGGTTTTTCGTATGCCAGTTGTTTTTACTTAAAATGATGTCCATTTTCAACAAAAGAGAGATAGTTAGAGTGATACCGGCCACACCGTGCCTCTGATTGAGGAAGAGTTGACTCATACAAATCACATATGACCCATTTATCGTTTTCCTAAAGTTTCAACAGAATATGAATGCTTTTGGTCAGTTTTTCGTATGTTAGTTGTTGTTTTCACTTAAAATGATGTCCATTTTAAACAAAAGAGAGACACTTTGAGTGGTTTTGGACACACTGCACCTCATATTGAGTCTGGATTGACTCTTACACGTTACATATGACCCATGGATCGTTTTCATAAATTTTCAACAGAATACGAATGCATTTGGTTAGTTTTCTGTATGTCAATTGTTGTTTTCACTTAAAATGATGTTCATTTTAAACAAAAGAGAGACACTTTGAGTGGTGCCGACCACACTGTGCTTTATATTTATGAGATGTTGACTTTTACATGTCACATATGCCCCATGTATCATTGTCCTAAATTTTCAATATAATCCTAATGCATTTGGTCAGTTTTCCGTATGTCAATTGTTGTTTTCACTTAAAATGATGTTCATTTTAAACAAAAGAGAGACACTTTGAGTGGTTCCGGCCACACCATGCTTCTAATTGAGACGAGGTTGAATTTTACACATCACATATGACCCATGTATCATTTTCCTAAATTTTCAATAGAATATAAATGTGTTTGGTTGGTTTTCTGTATGTCAGTTGTTGTTTCACTTAAAATGATATCCATTTTAAATAAAAGAGAGACACTTTGAGTGTTGTCGGCCACACAGCACCTCGGATTGAGGTAGGGTTGACTCGTACACCTCAAATATTACACATGGATCGTTTTCCTAAAGTTTAAACAGAATCTAAATGTGTTTGGTCGGTTTTATGTATGTCAGTTGTTTTTTTCACTTAAAATGATGTCCATTTTAAACAAAAGAGAGACACATTGAGTGGTTTCAGATACACCACACCTTGGATTGAGGAAATATTGACTCTTACATGTTAAAAATGACCCATGGATCATTTTCCTAAAGTATCAATAGAATCCTAATGCGTTTGGTCAGTTTTCCGTATGCCAGTTTTTGTTTTCACCTAAAATGATGTCCATTTCAAATAAAAGTGAAACAATTTGAGTGGTAGAGGCCACATCGTGGCTCGGATTGAGTCAGGGTTGACTCATACACATCAAAAATGACTCATTTATCATTTTCCTAAAGTTTCAATAGAATCATAATGTGTTTGGTCGGTTTTCCCTGTGTTAGTTATTGTTTTCACTTAAAATGTTGTCCATTTTAAACAAAAGAGAGACATTTTGAGTGGTGTTGGCCAAAACTCACCTCGGATTGATGAGGGGTTGACTCATACATGTCAAAAATGACCCATGGATCGTTTTTCTAAAGTATCAACACGATATAAATGCGTTTGGTTGGTTTTCCTTATGCCAGTTGTTGTTTTCACTTAAATTATGTCCATTTCAAATAAAAGTGAGACAGTTTGAGTGGTTCCGGCCACACCGGCCCTTGGATTTAGGTGGGATTTACTCGTACACGTCACATATAACCCATGGATAATTTTACTAAAGTTTAAATAGAATCAAAATTCCTTTGGTTGGTTTTATGTATGTCAGTTGTTGTATTCACTTAAAATGATGTCCTTTTGAAACAAAAGAGAGACACTTTGAGTGGTGTCAGCCACACCATGCATCATATTGAGGCAAGATTGACTCTAACAAGTCAAAAATGACCCATGGATATTTTTCCTAAATTAT
Organism: Viscum album; assembly: GCA_963277665.1. Taxonomy (NCBI): domain Eukaryota; kingdom Viridiplantae; phylum Streptophyta; class Magnoliopsida; order Santalales; family Viscaceae; genus Viscum; species Viscum album. Next base: position 1,079,380,328 of record OY728150.1, read on the forward strand.
CAACACAATCCTAATGTGTTTGGTCGGTTTTCCGTATGCCGGTTGTTTTTACTTAAAAGAGTATCCATTTTAAACAAAAGAAATACACTTTGAGTGGTAATGGCCACACCGTGCCTTGTATTGAGGCAGGGTTTACTCGTACATGTCAAAAATGACCTATGGATCCTTTTACTAAAGTATCAATAGAATTTGAATGCATTTGGTCAGTTTTCTGTATGCCAGTTGTTGTTTTCACTTATAATGTTGTCAATTTCAAAGAAAAGTGAGAAACTTTGAGTGGTTCCGGCCACACCGCACCTCGGATTGAGGATAGGTTGACTCATAAACATTGAAAATTACCCATGGATTTTTTTCCTAAAGTATCAACACAATACTAATGCGTTTGGTTGGTTTTCCGTATGTCAGTTGTTGTTTTCACTTAAAATGTTGTCCATTTTAAACAAAAGAGAGACACTTTGAGTGGTGTCGGCCACACCGCACCTCTTATTGAGGATATGTTGACTAATACACATCACAAATGACCCATGGATAGTTTTACTAAAGTATAAACACAATACGAATGTGTTTGGTCGGTTTTCCTTATGACAGTTGTTGTTTTCACTTAAAATGTTGTCCATTTTAAACAAAAGAGAGACACTTTGAGTGGTGTTGGCCACACCGTGCCTCGGATTGAGGCAGGGTTGACTCGTAAATGTCAAAAATGACCCATGGATATTTTTCCTAAAGTATCAACATAATCTGAATGCGTTCGGTCAGTTTTTTGTATGCTAGTTGTTGTTTTCACTTAAAATGATGTCCATTTCAAAGAAAAGTGAGACACTTTGAGTGGTGTCTGCCACACCGCACCTCGGATTGAGGTGGGGTTGACTCGTACATGTCAAAAATTACCCATGTATATTTCTCCTAAAGTATCAACACAATCTGAATGTGTTTGGTCAGTTTTTCATATGTCAGTTGTTGTTTTCACTTAAAATGTTGTCCATTTTAAACAAAATAGAGACACTTTGAGTGGTTTCATCCAAACCGCACCTTGGATTGAGGAGGGGTTGAATCATACACATCACATATGACCCATGGATCATTTTCCTAAATTATCAATACAATACGAATGCATTTGGTCAGTTTTCCATATGCCAGTTGTTGTTTTCCCTTAAAATCCTGTCCATTTCAAATAAAAGTGAGACAGTTTGAGTGGTGTAGGCCACACCGGCCCTCGGATTGAGGTAGGGTTGACTCGTACACGTCACATATGACCCATGGATAGTGTTTCTAAATTTTAAACAGAATAATAATTCCTTTGGTTGGTTTTCCATATGTCATTTGTTGTATTCACTTAAAATGATGTCATTTTGAAACAAAAGAGAGATACTTTGAGTGGTGTCAGCCACACCATGCCTTGGATTGAGGCGAGGTTGACTCTTACACATCAAAAATGACCCATGTATCATTTTACTAAAGTATCAACAGAATCTGAATGCGTTTGGTTAGTTTTCTGTATGCCAGTTGTTGTTTTCACTTAAAATGTTGTCCATTTCAAAGAAAAGTGAGACACTTTGAGTGGTTCCAGCCACACCACACCTTGGATTGAGGCGAGGTTGACTCGTACACGTACAAAATTACGCATGGATCATTTTCCAAAATTATCAACACAATCCGAATGCATTTGGTCAGTTTTTCATATGTCAGTTGTTGTTTTCACTTAAAATGTTGTCCATTTTAAACAAAAGAGAGACACTTTTAGTGGTGTCAGCCACACCATGCCTTGGATGGAGACAGGTTTGACTCATACACATCATAAATTACCCATGGATTGTTTTCCTAAAGTATCAACACAATCCAAGTGTGTTTGGTTGGTTTTTCGTATGCCAGTTGTTGTTTTCACTTAAAATGTTGTCCATTTTAAACAAAAGAGAGACACTTTGAGTGGTGTCGGCCACACCATGCCTCGGATTGAGGCGAGGTTGACTCTTACACATCATAAATGACCCAAATATCTTTTTCCTAAAGTATAAACAGAATCTAAATGTTTTTTCTCAGTTTTCCGTATGTTAGTTGTTGTTTTCACTTAAAATGTTGTCCATTTCAAAGAAAAGTGAGACACTTTGAGTGGTGCCAGCCACACCGCGCCTCAGATTGAGGCGAGGTTGACTCATACACGTCAAAAATGACCCATTTATATTTTTTCTAAAGTATCAACACAATACAAATGCGTTTGGTTAGTTCTTTGTATGTTAGTTGTTGTTTTCACTTAAAATGTTGTCCATTTTAAACAAAAGAGAGACACTTTGAGTGGTGTCAGCCACACCATGCCTCATATTGAGGAGGGTCTGACATTTACACATCACATATGACCCATGTATCCTTTTCCTAAAGTATTAATATAATCCTAATGCGTTTGGTCAGTTTTCCGTATATCAGTTGTTGTTTTCACTTAAAATATTGTCCATTTCAAAGAAAAGTGAGACACTTTGGGTGGTACCGGCCACACCGCAGCTTGTATTGATGAGTGGTTGACTCTTACACATCAAAAATGACTCATTTATCGTTTTCCTAAAGTATAAACACAATCCTAATGCATTTGTTATATTTTTTGTATGTCAGTTGTTGTTTTCACTTAAAATGTTGTCCATTTTAAACAAAAGAGAGACACTTTGAGTGGTGTCGGCCACACCGTGCCTCTAATTGAGAAGGGGTTGACTCTTACATGTCACAAATGATCCATGGATAGTTTTCCTAAAGTATCAACACAATCCTAATGCGTTTGGTCCGTTTTCCATATGCCAGTTGTTGTTTTCACTTAAATTCTGTCCATTTCAAATAAAAGTGAGATAGTTTGAGTTGTTCCAGCCACACCGGCCCTCGTATTGAGGTGGGGTTAACTCTTAAACATAACATATGACCAATGGATCATTTTCCTAAAGTTTCAATAGAATCAGAATGCCTTTGGTTAGTTTTCCATATGTTAGTTGTTGTATTCACTTAAAATGATGTCCTTTTAAAATAAAAGAGAGACACTTTGAGTGGTGCCGGCCACACCGCGCCTTGGATTGAAGCAAGGTTGACTCTTACATGTCACAAATGACCCATGGATTGTTTTCCTAAAGTATAAACACAATCCTAATGCGTTTGGTCAGTTTTCCATATGCCAGTTGTTTTTACTTAAAAGAGTATCCATTTTAAACAAAATAAAGACACTTTGCGTGGTACCAGCCACACCATTCCTCGGATTGAGGTGGGGTTGACTCGTGCACATCAAAAATGACTCATGGATACTTTTAATAAAGTATCAATAGAATCCAAATGAGTTTGGTCAGTTTTCCGTATGCCAGTTGTTGTTTTCACTTAAAATGTTGTCCATTTCAAAGAAAAGTGAGACACTTTGAGTGGTTCCAGCCACACCGCACCTAGGATTGAGGAAGGTTTGACTTTTACATGTAAAAAATGACCCATGGATCATTTTACTAAAGTATCAACACAATAAGAATGCGTTGGTTAGTTTTTCGTATTCCAGTTGTTGTTTTCACTTAAAATGTTGTCCATTTTAAATGAAAGAGAGACACTTTGAGTGGTGTCGGCCAAACCGCGCCTCGAATTGAGGCATGGTTGACTTGTACATGTCACAAATGACCCATGGATTGTTTTGTTAAAGTATCAACACAATATGAACCCGTTTGAATGGTTTTTCGTATGTCAGTTTTTGTTTTCACTTAAAATGTTGTCCATTTCAAATAAAAGTGAAACACTTTGAGTGGTATCAGCCACATCGTGCCTCGGATTGAGGCGAGGTTGACTCGTACATGTCAAAAATGACTCATGGATCATTTTTCTAAAGTATCAACATAATTAGAATCTGTTTGAATAGTTTTCTATATGACAGTTGGTGTTTCCATTTAAAATGTTGTCCATTTCAAATAAAAGTGAGACACTTTGAGTGGTACCAGCCACACCGTGGCTCGGTTTGAGGCGGGGTTGACTTGTACATGTCACTTGGGAGTTTTTAGTGCCGTTAAGTGTGGATTAAAGATCCGGGTGATTCTAATCCTATCCTTGCTTCCTTTTTTCGATTAGGGTTTTCACTCTTCTCTTATCATCTTCTGAAGCTCTAAAACCCTATTTTCCATTGGGATTTAGGGTGAATCTTGAAGAGAGATTAGATTGGGATCCAGGGTCCAGGGAGGAGGGTTGGGGGGCTGTCCGGTGGGCTGTCTGGGGGCCTGTCTGGGGTCCAAGGAGGATGGTGGGGGGGTTGTCCGGGGGGATGTCCGGGGGGCTATCCGGGGGCTGTCTGGGGTCCAGGGAGAAGGGTGGGGGGGTTGTCCGGGGGGCTATCCGGGGTCCAGGGAGGAGGGTGGGGGGATGTTCGGGGTCCATGAAGGAGGGTGGGTAATGTATCTAAAACTCTATCTAGGTATCATACATCGAATTCTGACAGGACTACGAACCGTTAGGAGGGTGTCGTCCTAGAGCAGGGCCAAATCATGGCATTACCATGGCGTGACCGTGACGTGACCGCGACGTGACCGCAGCGTGACCACGGAGTGACCGCAGTATGACCGCGGTGTGTTGGCCCGGTCCAGTGACATTCGTGGGGCAGCATCTTCCAGACAGGAGAGAAGGGGGTGGGAGGAGGTGGGGAAACATTCCATCCATTGTCTCCCTCCCCATTAACTATGGGTGGATAATGTATCTAAAACTCTATCTAGGTATCATACATCGAATTCTAACAGGACTGTGAACCACCGCGGGGTGTCATCCTAGAGCAGGGCCAAATCATGGCATTACCACGGTAGGACCGCGGCGTGACCGCGGCATGAACGCGGCATTTTGGCCCGGTCCAGCGACATTCGTGGGGTGGAATCTTCCATCCAATATCAAAGGGAGCGGGAGGAGGCGGGGAAATATTCCATCCGTCGCCTCCCTCCCCATTAACTGTGGGTGGGTAATGAATCTATGACTCTATCTAGGTATCATAAATTGAATTTCGACAAGACTGTGAACCGCCGTGGGGTTTCGTCCTGGAGTAGGGCCAAATCATGACATTACCACGGTGTTACTGCGGCATGACCGCGGCATGACCGCGATGTGACCACGACGTGTTGGCCCGGTCCAGCGACATCCGTGGGGCAGCATCTTCCGGCTAGGAGTGAAGGGAGCGGGAGGAGTTGGGGCAACATTCTGGATATCTCTTACCTCCCCATTAACTATGGGTGGGTAATGTATCTAAAACTCTATCTAGGTATCATACATCGAATTCTGAAAGGACTGCGAACCGCCGCGGGGTTTCGTCCTGGAGCAGGTCCAAATCATGGCATTACCGCGGTGTGACTGTGGTGTGACCACATCGTGACCGCGGTGTAACCGTGGCGTGACCGCGGTGTGACCACGGCATGACCGCAGTGTATTGGCCCGGTCCAACGACATCCACGGGGCATCATCTTCTGGCTAGGAGCAAAGGGAGTGGGAGGAAGTGGGGCAACATTCCAGTCATCACCTCCCTCCCCATTAACTATGGGTGGGTAATGTATCTAAAACTCTATCTAGGTATCATACATAGAATTCTGATAGGACTGCAAACTATTGTGGGGTGTCGTCCTGGAGCAGGTCCAAATCACGGCATTACAGCGGCGTGACCGCGGCGTGACTGAAGCATGACCGCAGCGTGACTACGGCGTAACCACAACGTGACCGTGGTGAAACCGCGGTGTGTTGGCCCGGTCTAGCGACATATGTGGGGCAGCATCTTCTGGCCAGGATTCCAAATAAATCCTATTTAGTTGTCCTTCACATTATAGAAATTGATCTTATGTTATAAAAAACAAATTCTTGATTAAGGATTATGGTATGATAAAGATATATATTTTCTATTCGTTGTTTTTAAAAGTGGTACTAGGTAGTTGAAACTACTGATTGAGAGTCAAATTATGTAGGTGTATTACTTATCAATGGTATATGCATTTCTTGGAACTCTAATAATAAAACTTTAGTCACCTTGAGAACAATAGAATTTGAGTATGTTTTAACATCTTAGGATGCAACACAAATCTTATGGGAGAATTCATATATGTAAAAGATCTAAGTGACCAATGCGATAAAGAAAATAAAATAAAATAAAAACTAAACTAAAAAGCAGTCAAAGATCTAAGTGACCAATGAGATAAAGAAAATAAAATAAAAACTAAACTAAAACATACCTGTCTCATGTGATTATACCTGTCACCGCCCAACATATAAGTGCCACAGCGCCCCATGGGTCAAATCATGTTCCTGCAAGCAAATGGTAAATAGATCAATGTTTCAAAATGATATTATCAAATAGTAAATTCCTATTAATTAACAATTACTCTTCCTATTAATGTTATATAATCAATTTGGCCCGAGTTTCAACTTAGTTTGGTTTTTTTCTATACAAGGGATGAGGTATTATTATTATTGGTTTTTATGTTTATTCTTGAGATATTTATTTAAAAATGATGCATATATTTGGCATTATTATTTATGGTTTTAGTTCTTAGCATGTTGCTATGGGACCTGTCCACATGAATAATTCTTTTAATGTAGGTTTCAGTTGACATTTATTCACTTTAATGTGATTGATGTCACTAACGATGAGGATTTAGATCAAGTAAAATATTCCTAAGAGTATTGGGCCTTGTAGTGATAGGTGTGGCAATTGTACATATAGCGTTTGATGAGGAAATGCTTATGAGAATGAATTGGAATATTGGTAGTTTCTTAGAGTGTGATGGTCCCTCTGAGTATATAAAATGTATTATGAAAGGTTTTACTCCATTTAATGATTCAAGAGTTCAACTAAAGAGATGAAGGATGAGATGCTAGTGTGGGTATTGGGTATTGTTGGACAGATTGGCATTATAATGCCAAGAGTCTTGGTGTGATTTAGCTTAGGATAGAACCTGGTTAGTGGGGTTGGGTTATAATACATGATTTTGATGAGGTTCTTGACTGGATTATTGAGAATATAATTTAGATGGGTTCGACATGGTGTGCTTTTGTGACTAGGACAATCATAAGGTGAATAATCCTCTTTGTCTAGTTAGATGATGAGATGTGCATCGAGGCATGGGATAATCCTCGAGAGATGAGTCTAGACTATGTTACTGAGAGGATAGACTAGGATAGGTTTGATAGTATTGGGTGAGTGGCCAACCCATGTGAGGATGATATGATGTATAGAGACACTAGGAGACACTTGGGGTTATTTATGCTATCTCATGGAGACACTTGGGGTTATTTCATGACTCCAACATACTCCAAAAATATTCCCACAAAATGTTTTAGAAAAACAATTCCATCTCATGGAAGACCCCAAGTCTCCTCTATCTTCCAATGTTTCCTCACACTCACACCACATGGTATTACAGTATACAAGTGATCTACGTCAACTAGTCAGGATAGTGTCACTACCCTCCGTCCGTAGAAAGAAGTAAAATACCTAAGTGGCCAATGCGATAAAGAAAATAAAATAAAAACTAAACAAAAAATACTTGTATCCTATGACTATACATGTCACCAACCAATATATAAGAACCACACCACCCCATGGGTCAAATCATGTTCCTGCAAGCAAGGGGGAAATAGTTCCATTTAATAATCTCTTCATTTTTCATTATGTTCTTTATATAGCACATTGTTGGAAACACCATACTAGTACACTTATCCATTGAATATGAACCTATGCTACATTAGTTGAGTTAGAGATTGTGCACATAACCCTGCTAGAACCCCTCTGTGTCGCACTGCGATCCAAGATTGACTACTATGGTGAATAATAACTGATGCATCATAAAATGAAATTCGGCATAGATTGACCTTGTGTCTTAAATAGCTCTCCTGCTAGCATCCACCATTCCCCAGTCAATTGTGAACTCGGTCTATAATGCATTCAAACAAAATTAATACATATATCAATCCAAGCATTATCACTCTCAACACCCCATCTTACTAGCCTTTTGAGTGGTTATAATGTAAAATAATTGTATAGAAAGTGGTTGTTGTGTTGGGGATTGGAAAAACTGTAACATCGCAATGTTTATTTAAGTAAAAGTTCTATTTCAAGTAACATGAATGTAATAAAGCAATGTTTAGAGTCCAAAAATACTCTTGAATGTAAAAAAAATAACATAACAACTTAGTTGTTAAACTCAATAGGGGTGTAAAAATGGACTGATGCCTGGCATGGACCTGGATAGTCTGTGAGACATATTTCTTACAATGGGCCCAACCCAAGTAGTTTTTAGGGAAGGACTCAAACTAGTGAAGGCCCAACAAAGCCAGACCAAACCCAAGCCCATAACAAGCCTGGCCCAGCCCAATTGATAAATTTTTTCAATATTATTTTAGTTTGATGAATTGTAAGTTTAATATATTTATTATTGTTAATTTATGTTATTTTTTACATTTTACATTTTTTAAAAGACTTGGACCAGGACCTGGCCCAAACTATTGATATGTACCATGCCTCATTACATACCAATTCAGCAATTTGTATAACACCAGACATCACAACCGATCCCTTTCCATTTATGTCTGCAATTGGGTTAAAGTCATTGGCATTTCATCCCCCCCTCTCCCACCACACCAAATTGTCTAATTTCATACTTATGCCATTTAATGAGTGACAATGATTTGTTTTCCGTGCCTATGGATTTATGATCTATAAAATATAATCAAACTATTAAAAATTTTATTTTTTATAACCAATAGACTCCTGAAAATAGGCCACTCATAACTCATTATGTTGATTTTTGAACCAATTTTTTGCACATTTCCAAATGCCTACTGAACTTAAAAAGACATTTTTCACCATTTACAGTTCAATAGATTCCCCTACTCCTATACCTCTCATCACATGCATTATACATGATCCAACTATTTCAATTACAAGCATCATGGGAACAACTAAACCATTAATTTCACATTTGAATGAACAAAAAAATAACATGGTTGAGCTAGACCTGTGAAGAATTAACAGATGAAAAATTTTGGCCATCCGGACTATACAAACAAATGTAAAAATGGAAAATTAGGATTACACCTAAACTATAAGAAAATCATCAACTAAATATCCACAAACACAAAAACCAAGATATCAGATGGGTAGTCCAACGCATTGATTTGGAAAAGATTTACCTCTAACTCTTGGGGCGCAGGGGTCAGCCTCGACAATATTATTTCCCAGGCAGGAGGAGAGGGAGTTGAGAGAGGGGGACGTCCCACGGGGTGTTCGGACAAGGGGGGTCTCGCGCGCAACTGGAGAGGGGGTCGGGGGACGTCGAAGGAGGAGATTGATCCAAGAGGGTAGGGGGTGTACCCAAGAGATGGAGACGAGAGGGGATGGGGGGGCGTTGCTAGAATCCGAGAGGGGAGGGGGAAATATTCGTCGTAGAAGGAGCCGAGAGGGGAACGGGAAAATTTCCGGAGGAGAGGGAGGGGCTGGGAGGCGGAGGTCGGGAGGTGGAGGTGGAGGCCAGGAGGAGGTTGAGGTCGGGGAGGGGAGGAGTGCACGGGGATGAAATGTCGCGAGGGAGGGAGCCCTAATTTGGGTATAATGTTTCCCAATGGTTAATTCAAACCGTAGGTAATATTTCTCTTTCACAACAGTTCTCTTAAACCGTTGGGAAAACCCAACATAAAATAGCCTATGCCAACGGTTCTAGTAAACCGTTGGTATAGGTTCTTTTTCCCAACGGGTTTTCTAAACCGTTGGGAACAAATTGTTGGTATAGGCTTGATTTACAGTAGTGAATGTTTTTGAACCTCTCCCTGTAATCATGGAGTGATTCATTTGGTAATTTATGGATATCACTTATTTCCTTTCGGATTGAAGCAGTACGAGAAGCAGGAAAGAATTTATCTAAAAAGAGTCGCTTCATGTCATTCCATGTGGTTATGGAACCTGGAGGGAGGTAGTAGCGCCATGAATTGGAGGAGTTGGTTAGGTATAAAGGGAATTCTTGGAGTTTTATTTGTTCCTCAGAAACCTCCTGAGGCTTCATGGTAGAGCATACTACTTGGAACTCTTTAAGGTGGAAATGTGGATCCTCATCGGCTAGCCCATGGAAATGAGGAAAAAGATGAATCAAACCCAATTTTTGTTCAAATTCAGCCTCTATGTTTGGATATTGAATACCAAGGGGTTGGTAATTCATATCAGGGGTAGCGAGTACTTTAAGTGTCTGTTCCCTAGGATTGGCCATTTCTAATTCAACTAGTTGGACAAGGACTGGTTCTTGAATTATTTGATTATCCTTAATGTTCCTCCTAAGTTGGAGAAGTGTTTGCTCAATTTCAGGGTCAAAAAATTCGATGTATTTTTTGGGAGGATATGGGGAATTTAGAGATATTATGGAAGAAAGAGGAAGGCGGGTTTTTCTTTGTGTTTTTTTCCAAAAAAAATTACAAAATTTTGTTTTTGTTTTTGTTTTTTTAACAATAACCAAAAACAAATGACTAATTAAATAACCATCCTTGGCAATGGAACCATTTTAAATCATGGACTATTGTCACCTATCGACCATTAAAAGTTCCGATGCTCTACTAATGTGTATAGCAGCACTCGGGTCGAATCCTCAGCTATGATACTTTTTAATAGTCCTTTGTTTTTAGTTGATTGTATTTTGATTGGGGGGTTTGTTTGCAGAGATTAAATGAAGTGATTAATGATTGGTGTTTGATTTAACAATTTGATAAATATTGGGATGATTTCATCATTAGTTAGTTAAGCTTGTTATATCCTTGAGCTTTGCTTTATATTGCATTTAAATTAACACCCACTTCACAAGATAACGTTGATTTGAATTCCTAAGTGTTAAGGCTTTAATCCAAGCCTTAACTTAACTTAGGGTTCTAATATCAATTAGTAATTTATTGTGGTAGTGTATTTATGGTTCCAATAATCCATGGAATCTATACGTTAAACAAAACAAGTCATTAATTCATGACATGTTAAGTCCAACAAACACAATGTTAATTTAAAGAATATCCATCGAGAAAAAGCTCTCAATCACTTAACATACCTAAATTATAACTCACCCCAATGATATATTTACTCATCCATTAAAATATTTAATAATATGGTAATATATTTTTATGGTTATGAATTATAAATAGAACAAAACGAATGATATAAGAAAAGATTTGCGCGTCGAACACACACATACGAAGGGTGATGAGAATTAAAAATAGAATTTCGATTGAATGAGGAAGAAAAAGAAGGGAATTGGTTTAAAATTGATTTAAAATATTTTAAGAGAATTGATATTTAAGAATAGATGGTGGATGATTAAAATAGAATATGAAGAAGAAACTTTCACTAAAATATAATTACAAAAACAACACTTATGAGATTACAAATGAAGAAAAACACGAAAGTAAAAGGAAACAAAGAGATGAAGAAGGGTATCTAAAGTGAAAACTTAAGTATGTAAGGTCCTACAAAGACCTTTTAAAGTATTTTATCGTGCCAATATGTGCTCCTCTCTTCTAAAATTCCAACTCTTTCAAGGTGAGGAGGGGTATGTATTTATAGCCCAATATTGTGGGCTGTTTGCATTCCAAAACTTCCCCTCCACTTTCATCGCCAATTTTGTAAACTAGAAAGCCTAATATCGAGATATTATATTCTTAAAAGTTGTATATAGTTATCTCATCTATATACTCTAAAAATTTGGTGGCCTTTGTACTTAAGGATCCAAAGTTATGGCGGTTTTATTAAACAATGTTAATCTATCCATTTCAATCCAATATTTTTGAAGTCCAAAAATGTGAATGGGTTTTTGAATAGTAATATGAATTCAAATCTGATTTTTTTTTTCAAAAAATTCTGACTCCTATATTTCATATTTGACACTGAAAAATCTCAGCTTGATTTGATGATTACATCATGAGATATGTCATGAATAGTGTCTGGATTTTAATTCCTGGTGATAATGGTGGGCTGGACTTCAAATCATTAGTTGGGCCCCTTTTTCTTGTAGTTGGACCTTAAAATTTTTATACATGATTCCTTTGGATAATATAGAACATATGGTGAAGTTTAATAAAATTTGGGATTTGGGATTTATACCAGTAACTCAATCATCATGGCTGCTCCAGTTTCTTCACAAATTCTTCGGGTCATCTTCTGAGGACCATATGACCCTTAAAATGGAAGCATTGGACACTGATTCCTTATAATGATATGTTTTAAATTGAATAATTAATCCTATAAAACAATAATCACACAATTTGGATCATTATTGTGATATTTATAAATAAAATAGTAAACTGAATCAATTGGACTACTTCTAAAAATGCTTAAAAATTATACTTATTATTAAAACATTAATATTTCACAAAAATTATGCACGTTTAATATAAAATCAGTAAAGGGAGTATATAATAAGTCATGAAAATATTAATAACATCACCCACATCCCTTGGTGATCTTGGTGTAGGAAAGTCTTGTACTTCGGTTACTTCTGGTGGTTGGGACACTGAAGTAGATGAATTAGGGAACTCTGAACTCTAAGGAATAAGTACTATAATAAATATATAAAATCAATCAGTAAAAAAATAAATCATTTTTATAGGAAATAAAAAATTATGATTAACCATTGAGGATGAACCTTCATCAGTTTTGGTAGAATCCACTTCTATCACTGCAGCCTTAACTTTAGGGGAGATAGTGATGTTTTCTTATGGAGAATAACCTTGAGGCGCATACAACATCCCTTCTATCAATGTAGTCTATTTTTTACATTAAATGGATTTAGATATAATTAGGGGTTATAAAACATAATATATACTCGATGATGTATTCAATTTTAGAAAAGATAATTACCCTCACCCAATGATGCCTCCATCCAAGCCAGGTCAACAGAAGAATATCTACATGCATCATGATCTTCCCGAAGCACACTCACTCATGCTAGTTTAAAGGGAATGAGTGATAGCACATCAACATTAGATATCAGGTATAACCTCTATTGTACCTTGGCCACTTATACCTCTCCAAATACCTCATCCAATGTTGAAGGTCACACTGGAGGAATGGAAGGTGTGTCTTACTCCCTAGCCATTGATGTTTGTATCATTGAATGGTCTTGGTGAGGACAAATATGATTAAATAGGTCGAGATAAGATATCGGAGAAACTCAAAAGGAAAAAATAGAAGCTTGTAAATTACAACACTTACTTATTGATTCCAGGTGAGCTTGATATGAAAACATTTCCTTCTTTCTCTTCGTAGTCCTCTCTGAAGAAGGGAGTTCATAAGAGACTATCACTTGAGATGTTGGAGGTGGAACTGGTGGATACATGGAAAATGTTTCTTCTGGATCATCAAACAATGTCTCCATAACCTCCATCTGACCAAGAGAATCCTAATCATTGACCTCCCGATCTCCATATGAGTTAGCCTAAGCTATCATTCCCCCAGAAGAGTATACCAGGGAGGAGAGATGTGATATGATCTCTCCAGATTCCTATGATATCCAAAGGAAAATATAATGATCAAAATAGTATTGATAATCACCCCAACATATGAGGGTAATGATAAAATTGATTTTACCTCTTCACTAGAGTCGTATTGGTTTCCCCTATCCTCAGATACCACTATGGTGTTGGGAATAATCATTTGCTACACCCAGGTTGAGTAGTATATTTGACCCTTCACATAATGAATTTCCATATTAAGAACCTGGAGGAATTCCTTGACTTCAGTGGGCTATTTTTTGAAGGAAATTTCTTCAGGAGTGATCCTATTCCCAAAACCTTCCATCTCCACCTTTGTTTGGCACAATACCATCTAGGGATTGGAGACTAAGATATAATTTCTATAATCCTCACATTATTGTAATTAAATGGTAAATTTAGGCATAAATAGAGTAAGCACTCCACTATTTGGGACTTCATTTTCAAGAACTCCCCCCACCATCATTGCATTTGTTATAGTTTTACTCGATGATGGAACTGATTTTAAATTACTCATTTACTTCCATGGAATCGTTGGAGTCACTAATATATTGTAAAATGGATTCATAATAGGCCTCCGGTTTATTTATTCTACTAGATCATTTACAACTCCACCCTTATCCATTGTTAGAATCTTCATGGCCTTCTTCACTAATGCATCCAATTTCCCATTCAGGTATGATTGGATCCAGGCCTTAGCATAGGATTTGAAGAGAACAACATTCACACTATTAAGGGTGAGGTCCACCTAAACTTGAGTCACATCCTTAGTGAACATCAATAATAATTATAGATCCACCATTGAATGAATTTCTGACTGGACATGGGGAGGATTAGGGTATCGTGTTTGAACAAACCAAAACGGTCACCCTAACCGAAAGGGTGCATACCACTCACAAAAAATATTGTCATCGATTTGAGTGGAGAGGTATCCCTCATTGATTTATATAATATTTTCTTGGGTATATATATCACCCTTACCATTATCAATGATTGAATAGGTGGGAACCACATATGGCATGAAGATAAATTGGTCATACCCGTTCAGCCTACTCCTTATTTCCTAATTCTTCAATGTGGTGGGCCTAACCCCACTATTGCTCTATAGAAATGGTATGAATTAGGAACCTGGAATATTTTGGGAACTAAGAAACTAATAGTTTCCCATATGGTCCCCCATCCAACCTCATAGCACTTTAAAGGGGATGAATATCATGTATGGGGCCCTTCTTCTATAAATGTTTCACAGTTGGTGGTATAGTTTGGATAGTATGGGATTGGTCAAACCAATATGTATTAAATTTACCATTCCTTACATAATTATAAAATTGGATACCCTCACTCCACCATTTTCTCTAACTAGGAACACATACCTACTCAGGTAAATTTCCATAAAGTCATCCAATTGAACAAATTGATTATCCTGAGAGGTGAACTTTCACCTGTAGCCATTGAATTTACCTTATACTATGGTCCAGTAGAAACATCATACCCCATGATATTTTTTGTAATGGTAAGGCTTTTGGATTCTTGTATAGGGGCTCATGAAGAGTCCTCTTGATGAAAAGTTTATCCCACTTCTTATAGGGGATATCCACTCCTAAATATGGGTCCTTTATATAGACCTTCTTTTCCAGATTGATGATCTCCTTCATGATGGGAGGATTTTACTTTATGTCATCCCAAAGAGATGAAGGATTGAGAAACTCATCATACATATCTCTAAGAATTGGTGAACCATGGATTTTCTTAACATCCTAGAGACTAATGTTGACCTCACCATGTATCATATAGAATACATTGAAAGAGGCGTCAGATGACGGAACCACAGGAGAACACGCCTCTCGGTGGTGGATGGAGAAACCCTAATCTAGATCATAGATCCTTCACGGATGTCATTTCTGGGAGAGAACAAATGAGGAATGTTCACAATGATTCAAAAATTGTTATGCTTGAGACGAAGCAATTTAGAAACAGGGGCCTTGATGCAATCTCATTTTCTAAGGAAGAGGTCAGCTTACTTGCTTATGACCTATGTTTTGTTCTTGTTGGAAAATTTATTAAGCGTAGCCCTTCTATATTCTTCCTAAGGAAAACTTTGGAAGCTCTTGGTTTTACGGCATTCCATGTTGGTCTCTTGAATTCATTGCATGTGGTTTTTCATTTTTTGTCTGAAAATGATTACTATCGGTTGTGGTGAGGAGCTCATGGTCCTTCGGTGGCTGCTTCATGAAAGTATTGAAATGGTCCTCTGATTTCTGCACTGATATCGAGCCTCCCATTACACCTATTTGGTTGGGGTTTCTGAGTCTGTCTCTCCATCTCTTTAAACAAGAAGCTCTTTTTGTGATTTCTAGTCTGCTTGGGAAACCTCTCAAACTTGATTACGCTACTAAAAACATCTTTTGATCCTCTATTGCTAGAATTTGTACTAAACTTGACATTTCTAAACACATACCATCTCAAATTTGGATACAAAATGGTGACATTGGGTTTCTCCAAGAGGTCGTCATTGAAAATCATCCAGACTACTGCTCTAAGTGTCTTAAAATTGGACATCCTGCAAAGTAATGTGGGACCAAACTTGACACACCTCCTCTAAATCATTCAATTTGGATTAAAAAAGGTGAACTCAAGGGTACAGATTATTCTCCTCTAGGGAATGAGGATCCTGCTAATAAGGATGTTATGAATTCTAATTCCCACTCCCCTACTAATCATCTTGCTGAAGTTGAAGTTGTTTCTAATATTGTACAATTGTATGATGAGGTGTAACACAATGAACCTGAGAATCATGCTGCAATAACTGATGCTCCTCAACCTCTGCATGAGCAGGACAAGAATAAACAGTCTGACTCTAGTGATTCCTTGAAGAAAGATCCTAACCAAGCATCTCAGATTGAGGAGATCTTCTACAATTCAAGTGATAGGAAGGGGAAAAACCAATGGTTGACTCAGATGGTTTCATCATGCCAATTTACAAAAAAAAATCAGAAGCAAAGAGACTATTCTCACCTTGAGATAACTATAGTTACAAGATCCTTAGAGGCATCTAGGAAGGCAAAACATGTTATTCCTTTACAGCCGAAGATTATGTCACCTCCTACTGAAAATATTTTGGATGATTCTAACAATAATGAGGAAGAGGAACCTGTTGTGAGGGATTCATATCAATATTATGATGATGTGAGTGAGGAATTAGAAGTCTGAATGGAAGAACAAGATGAGATTTTATTTAAAAGATATAGGAATAAAGAAATTTCCGCAGAGAACTACCTTCAAATAAGAAAGTGTATGTTCATTTTGATGGTGTAGAAATTTAAGAAAAATTTTGACTTTGATTTCAAGACCATTCCTTGGCAATGATTCTCGTTTTTACTGCACTTATATTCCTTTTGACATCAGCAGTTTCCTTCTATTTGATGGATATTATTCTAGATTTTGCAGTGCCCTAAACTGGACTTGCAAGCAAGTAGTTTCATCATTGTTCGTTTTTTCTGGATCAGCAACACCTCTCTTCTGCGATTCTGTTTACATCATTATTTGGTGCGACTTAAGTGTTTCTTGTGCGGGAGGCAGTGATTTTGTCCTGATATTCTCCAGCAGCTTGAAGATTTCCAAGCACTTGTTCTGGCTCCATCTCGAGAGCTTACATGGCAGATTGAGAAGGTCATTACAGCTGAATATTCTGGAGATTTGGCTATATTTAACAACAAACCTCTTGAGGCCTCTGTCATTGCCACTCCTAATGTGATTCTTTGGGCTTTGAAAAGAAATGATTTTATGAGAACTGTTGTGGAATGTTTTTTCAAACTTGGCTTCATAGAAATTTCTACATTCAGTGGATCTTCTCTCAAAGTGTACTGCCTTACAAATGAGTCATATGGCGGTTTATATACTATTGGCAATAGAGAGCTTATAGCCTAGGCCGCCTAGGGTGATGTGAGATGCCTGGGGTTTTGCAATGTGGAAGAGCATGACCGTGTAATTGATTGATGAGAAGACTTTCACTTTGTCCTGATTTTTTATGTTCTGGTTTCTCAGTGGAAGATTGGATCATGGATGGAAGCCGGTACACTTTTCCACTTTTTCCTCTTCAATGTTCTGTGTCTGATGGATTTTTTCTGTGTAACCTTTCACTTCTTCTTGTTGGTACACACTCTTTGCACCTCATGTTTCCACTGTAAACTTTATTTTCTTAATAAATTTTTGAGTTATATGAGTTGGGTGACCAATTCATGTCTCTATTTGTCAAAAAAAATATAGAATACATTCATGTTTGGGTGATATCTCTATTTTATATACATATTTTTATGTAATTTTATATATATTTACACTGGATATTAATTGATTTAATATGAGATGTTTCCCTGATATTGATGTTTTTTGTATTCTTATGCAGTATCATAATTTGGAGCATATAATGAAAAATAAGGCAATTAAGGAACAAAAAAGTACTTCGTTTCAAGCCGTATCAAAAAATGAATATGAAGAAAATATTGAAAAGGAGTCAAATGGGTCATGTTTTTCAATGAAAGAAAACTTTACACAATTTTGGATTATCAATTGATATTCTAAAGGCTCAAAAATGTAGAACTAGAGTAAAACAAGGCTTCCAAGACTGGAGGTTCACATTACACATCATGTAAACTTTACACAATGTGAAAATATTACAAAAAGTGTAAATAAGTACACAACATGAAGTGAATAAATAATTTTGAAGTTTTTTCCCACACATTACATATCATGTAAATATTACATGATGTGAAATTCTCATACATAATAAAAAAATAGATATTTTACATATATTTCGATGGGGGTTGGCCATATGACCTGGAAATGATGAGTTAATGTTATGTTTAACCTCAAGAAACTCTTAGAAGGCATTGAGGATTATTAATAGAGGGTTTCGATAAGATATTTGGATACTCCATTCTAGGCATGGAGACGATCGACTGTTAGGAGGCTTTCATAGGGTTTTAACCTTGTGTTCTTCGTATATAGGTTTATGTTTTTCTTTTCTTTTATTTTTATAGCTTCGATGTGATGTTTCTTTTATCATTAGTTTAATTCTAGTTTCTTATCTGTTCTTTATTTATCATTATTTCTATTTTTATCTCTCTATTATGGGTTATTGTTTATTTTTCATTGGTGATCAGCCACTGATGATTGGATAAATCTATATGGGTTGAGAATAGGGGTGTTTTTGAGCCTAATGAATCTATAAATTGAACCTTGTTTACCCTATGTCTAGTAATTAG
This sequence comes from Viscum album, assembly GCA_963277665.1. Taxonomy (NCBI): domain Eukaryota; kingdom Viridiplantae; phylum Streptophyta; class Magnoliopsida; order Santalales; family Viscaceae; genus Viscum; species Viscum album. Next base: position 1,079,399,062 of record OY728150.1, read on the forward strand.
GTTAAAAATAATATTTTATCGAATTATTTTGCACATCCTTGATAATGGGAGGTGTAATTAAACAAACTTGGATTAATTGAAGTTGAGCAGGCTATGACCATTATCCTGTGATGCTTTCAATAATATAATCTAAGCGTAATGCATCTAGGTTGTTAGTTATACCCAAACCAAGGGATAGTTTCAGTGTAGGTAGATCCAATTGGTTTGAACATAACCAATTTGTGACCCTTTCACCACTATGTTTCCTAATATATAGTACTATCGCAAGCTAGATTTAGGATTATATTTTTTCTAAATCCCTAAATTGACCCCAACCCCTTCCTTTCATCTGCTTTCTTGTCTACCTTTTCTCACTTTTTTCCTGTAATTTATTTATTTAATTTGTGTCATTTAATTATTAAAATAAAATCAAACTAGAATCATAGTAACCCAACCTTTGTTCAAAAGTCTTCTACTACATTCCCCACTCTCTGTGGGATCATCCCCGTGATTCTAATTAACTATTCCTTTGTATTTAATGTTGTTCAAGTTTCATATAAATTTATAATTTTATTATTTTGGAGGATTTAATGATGTATTCTAGACACGTCAAATTTTTGAACCATTTTCGAGGAGTAGCGGAGTGCAGTAGATGGCTCGAGAAAAATTTCTTAGGTCAAAGACTTTTCTTGTCCCATTTTTTTTTCTACTGATTTTATTTTAGGTATTTATTTTTTCTTTAAAAATTATTTTTATTTTTATTATTGTTTTTATTATTTTGAAATATTACGCACCTGGTAGTTTTTGGTGTTATATAATGTCATTATTGTAACTCTCCACCAATATAATGCATTTAATTTCAAGAGTATCCAACCATATGGGAAGCAATGAATCTAAGAGGGTGGTCACATCAAGAAATAAGTTGGGATGATTTGTATTCTTTTAAATATGATGGATTCCAGCATCATCAGAAGTGTGATTCCTACTATAAAACCTATGGAGGAGACCTCAATTTTTAAAAATACCAAGGTAGATCCTGGATTGAGTATCACTCAGAAGACCAACTAGCTAGATTTCTCGCATAGTATATTGAAGGGATGGACAAAAGGATAGACTATAATGAGAATAAGATCAATGAATAGATAGAATTGACAAATCACCTATCTCAAATAATATTAAATTTAAATTCTATTTTTAGTAACCTACCAATAGTTTCTAATGCAGATATAGGTTTGTTTGAAGAATAAGAATATCGGGTGGTGGAATTACAAGTTGTTGACATAAAGGAACCTCAAGAGAAGTATATTCAAGAAGAACATTCCTTACAAAAACTTAAGAAGACAAATTTAGATGAAAGACTAGACACATTTATCACAAAGTAAATTTTAGTATTGGATAGAAGGATGGATGAAAATGAGGCATGACTCAAATAACAGTGAGAATACCTTTTGAGACTATGAGAAGAAGAGTAAAGAAATGTGATGGAAATTTTTGAATGGATAGTTGAAGAGGAAGATGAGGAGGAGGTATAATTGGTACAATCTACTAAATATAAGGAAGAAGATATGATGAAGGAAGTGGATAGCATGCAGAAGCATGTTGACCTATCTGATATTATAGAAGAGGAAAAAGAATGGGACTCCCCACCGAGCATACAAGAAGACAAATAAAAGACCATAGATGATCTCATAAATGAAATAAAATAGAGGAATAAGTCGACATATATTGTGATAGAAACCATATTTGAATAATTTAATAAATAATAACCTCCAAAAATTGAAGTATAAGGTGAAAAAGTAGTAGTGGAGCAAGTGAACTACAAACTCTATTCAGATTTTGATTTCTCAATAATTTCATTAAATTTATCCTCAATATATATTCCACAATGTGTACCAGTTAAGAAGGACCAATGGGGGAGGAATTTAAGAACTACCCTATATTCACACAAAAAATCTTGAAGTGGTTAAATCTATTATGGTTATCTCTATATCATGTTTCAATTAGCTAATGAAGGTAAAAGGTCTAGATACAGACCTTAAAGAAATGCTACAGGGAGGAAACCTGAATTTTAAAATTGCTTTCTAGTACTTATATTTATTTTATTTTATTAGTTTAATAACTCTCCCCATTATTTAACTCTTTATCTATTTGAGCCAAATATTTTATATTTTTAAAAAGTCATGTACTTTAAATGTTTACTTTTATTTTTTAGGCCCATGAAAGTAAGAAGAAGGAAGCAAATGGAGGTAGACAGAACATGGTAAATTCATTGAAAATAGTCAATGGAAGGGGAGTACATTTTAATTGTTTATATTTTTCACCCCTAGTTTTTTACTCCATATGATTTTGGTCAATAAATTAATTAAATTATTTTATGAGCTTAATTTAATTATATTATCCCACAAGAATGCTAGAATTTTTTGTCTTGTACTCACTGATCCAGGAGAAAAAAACACTTAGGATAAGTATCTTGTCATGTTTTAAAATTTCAAATATAATTCCCATAAATAAAAAATATATAAATGTAAATTTTAATATTAACTTTATTACTTCGATTTTGAATTTATTGAATAGGATTAGATTTCATTATGTTGATTCCTAGAAACTTAATTTGAGTAAACTAATTATTTATGTCCATTCCATGACTTGATTTCCCATTTTTATGTTCCCATTCACGATGGTATTCTAGAACAAATATTTTTTGTTATTTTATGATCATATGTAATGAGTAAAACTTTGGTCATGTAAACCTACTATAACTTTAATTAGTATTTGGTCAAATATATGATTAAAAAATTCACTTTTGAAATGATTGAGGCATTTTATTGATTATCCATTTATCATGAGACCCACATATACATTTATCCTTAATATCCCATATAACACATGGATGAACTTGTTAGTATTTAGTGAAATTACAAGCCATTATTTTCCTTTCCTACCCAACTCTTTATATTTTGCATGGTATTAAATTGACTGAGTTTGAGGGAGGTTTTTTTCATAGTGGAGATGAGATGTTTTATCTTAAGAGGAGAATATAGGGTGTTTCTATAGGTTTTTTGGGGAAGGTTCATATTTAAATTCATTGTAATGCATTTTTTATCCTTATTTTTATAAAAAAAATGAAAAGGAAAACAATAAAAAAATGGGTTGTTACTTGGGAGAATCAAAATTCACCATTACCAGACTGATGATTTTTATCATATCTGGTTAGGTGATGTATATGAGGTTTTTCTAATCATGACTTTCAACACAAAATATATTTTGGGTTATTTATCAATTAGGTTAAAAATCACCACTTACAGACAGATGATCTCAAAATCATATATGGTTAGGTGGTGGATGTGAGACTTTTCCTAGGTATAGCTTTTGAAAGAAAGAAAAAAATAAAAAATAAACAACAATAAAGGAATCCATTTATTCTGAATATACTTTCCATGATCCATTCTATTTCTCTTTAGGGGTGTGTGAGATGATATTATATTTTGGTTAGGATTGGTTCAGTGATATTATCTTTTTAATATCATCTATTATATGTTAGAGTTTATCCTCCTCTTTTAGCCTTACTTGTTTTAAACTTCAATACCCACCTACCCTCGGTAATAGAAACATTTGATCCTAATTGAAAATCCCGCATAATTAATTGGGTTATTTTTCTTTACAAGGTGGAGAAAGTATATTCAATGCAAGCCTAAGGTTAGGAGCATGTACTTGGGTATGATCATAACTCCGCTGAATTTTTACCTTGAGTGATGATTGGAAAAATTCATTGTGAGGTAAATCATAAATGGCATGGGTGTTAATGAATGGTTTAAATATATAAGTGAAAAGGGGGAAATGTCTTGAATTGTAAATTATAAATAAAGCATGATTTTTTAACTCCTTATTGGGTATGTTTTTAGATTTTATAATCTTCAGTTATAACTTGTTTTTATGATCATAATTATTTTAAAATTCCCTTGTGATGTATGGACCCTTTGTGTTTTAATGTTGATATTTTTCTTGAGGACAGGACAATATTTGAGTGTGGAGGTATTTGATATATTTATTTTATATACATATTTTTATGGGTTTTTATATGTATATATGCTAGATATTAATTGATTTAATATGAGATGTTTTATTGATATTTATGTTTTGTGTATTCTTATAACAAACCAGTATTTAGAGAATATAATGGAAAACAGGGAAATTAAGGAATAAAAATGAACTTCGCACTGAGCTACACTAGAAAATAAAGATAAAGAAATGATGTAAAAGGATTCAAATAGATCATGTTCTGAAATTAAAGAACACTTTCCATGATTTTGGATGATCAATTGATGTTTTGGAGACTCGAAACTGATGAACCAGAGAAAGAAGAGGCTTCTAGTGCTAGAGATTGACATTACATGTCATATAAACATTAGATGATGTGAAAATATTATAAGCCATGTAAATAAGTACACGACATGGAGTGAAGAAAGTAGTCTGGAGTTTATACCAACACATTACATGTCATGTAGATATTACATGATGATAAATTATCATACGTAATAAAAAATAGATATTTTACATATCTTTTAATGGGGGTCGTCCATATGACCAAGAAACGACCAATTAATGTGTGGTTTGACCTCAGGATACCCTTAGGAGACATTGAGGATTATAAATAGAGGGTTCTGACAAGAGATCTAGATATTCCATTCTAGGAATGGAGAGGCTTGACTGTCGAGAGGTTGTCGTAGGGTTTCGACCTAGTGTTCTTCATAGATAGGTATCTATTTTTATTTTATTTTATTTTTCTATATTTGATGTAACTTTGGTTTTTTCATTAGTTTAATTAAAATTTATTATCTTTTATTTCCTTATCATTATTTCTCTTCTGATCTCTCCGTTATGGGTTATTTTTTATTCTTCATTTGTGATCACCCAACAAAGATCGGATAAATCTATAGGGATCGAGAGTAGGGGTGTTTCTGAGCCTAATTAATCTATAAATTGAATCTTGGAAACCCTATGTCTAGTAATTAGGTTAAAACAATGGTTTATCACATTCTCTTGCACATCCCTAACCATGGGAGGTGTAATTAAACAAACCTGATATAATTGGAGTTGAGGAGGCTATGACCATTAGCATATGATGCTTTCTATCATAGATGTTAAGCATAATGCATCTAGGTTATTATTTATGCCTGGACCAAGGTATATTTTCAATATAGGTATATCCAATTGGTTTTACCATAACCAATTGGTGAACCTTGCATCACTTCACATCCTAATCCATAGGATTATTCCAAGCTAGATATAGGATTATCTTTTGCCTAAAGCTCTAAAATTGACCCCGAACTCTTCCTTGCATCTTCTTTATCTTCATAATTTTCTCTCTTTTTGCCTATAATTTATTTATTTAATTTGTGTTATTTAATTATTTAAATAAAATCAAACTAGAATTGGAGTGACCCAAACTTTGGTCAAAAGTCTTCTGCTATGTTCCCCACTATCAATGGTATCAACCCTATACTTCAACTTTACTATGCCTTTGTAGTTAGTCCAGTTTGGATTTCACATAAATTTATAATTTGATTCTTTTAGTGGATTTAAAAACTTCTTCTAGATGCATAAAATTTTGGCACCACTTCCGAGGATCATCATAGCGCACTAGACGACTCGAGATTGATTTCTTAGGTCAAAGAATTTTCTTATCCCATTTATGTTTACTCGTTTTAGTTTAGGTATTTGTTTTTGTTTCAAAATTATTATTATTATTTTATTATTTTTTAATATTATGTGGTTGGTATTTTTTGGTGTTGTGTAGGATGAATTACATTTCATATCATTCTTATTTTTCTCCACTATTAGAATACATTGAATTTTAGGATTATCCAACCACATGGGCAGAAATGAATTGAGGAGGGTGGTCACATCAATAAATGAGTTGGGATTATTCATACTATTCTGAATATGATGAATTCCAACATCATCATAATTTTGAAACCTAAAATAAACCCTATAGAGGATACTTTAGTTTTATAAACTACTGAGGCGGATCTTGGACCGAGCAGAACTCAAAAGACTGAATAGTTGGATTTCTCGCACAATACATTGAAGGGATAGAAAAAGGGATGGATTATAATGAGGTTGATCCCAGTTAATAGAAAAATTGAAAAATAAAATATCTCAAATCATTTTAAATTTAAATTCTCTTGTTAGTATCCTACCAATATTTTCTAATGCAGATACAAGTTTGTTTGAAAAAGAAGGAGATCAGGTGGAGGAAGTCCAACCTGTTAACATAAAGGAACTCTAAGGGAGGTACATTTAAGAACACCATTTCTTATAAAAACTTCATGATAAAAAATTAGATGATAGACTAGCCACATTTATCACAAATTAAATTTCAGTATTGGATAGAAATATGGATGAAAATGAGGCACAACTCAATGAATAATGAGAATACCTTTTGTTACTATGAGAAGAAGAGGAAAGAAATATGATGGAAATTTTTTATTTGATGGTAGAAGAGGAAGATGAGGAGGAGGTCTAAGTGGTATAATAAATTGAATTTGGGGAAGAAGAGATGGTTAAAGAAGTGGAAAACATGCAAAAACATGTTTAACTATCTGATGTTATAGAAGAGGAATAAGAATGTGAATCCCTGATGAGCATACAAGAAGATAAAGAAAAGATCATAGATGATCTCATCAATGAAATACAAGAGAGAAAAAATTATACATATGTTGTGAAAGAAATCATATTTTAAGGATTTAATAAAGAATAACCTAAAAACAATTCAAGTATAAGGTGAAAATGTAGTGGTGGAGCAGGTGGACTACAAACTCTAGTCTAATTTTGATTTCTCTATATTTTTATTAAATTTATCCTCAATATGTATCACATCAAGAGTACCAGTTAAGAAGTACCAATGTAATAGGAAGTGAAGAACTTTCTTAGATGCACAATAAATCCTGAATTGGTTATATCCATGATGGTTAGCTCTATATCATGTTCTAATTAGCTAATAAATGTAAAAGGTCTAGCTAAAGACCTTAAAGAAGCACTACCGAGAGGCAACCCGAATTTTAAAATTTCTTTCTATGACTTAGATTTATTTTATTTTATTATTTTGATAACTCTACCCATGGTTTAAATCTTTATCTATTTGATCCGAATATTTTATATTTTAAAAAAGGCATGTACTTTCACTGTTTACTTTTATTTTTCAGGCCTGTGGAAGCAAGAAGTAGGAAGAAAATGACGGTAGACAGAACATGATAAACTCATTAAAAATAATAAATTTAAGGGGAGTACTTTTTACTTGTTTATATTTTTTAAGCACTAGTTTTTTCCTACATATGATTTTGAAAAAAAATGAATTTAATTTTTTCATGAATTGAATTGAATTAGATTCACCCACAAGAATGATTGAATCTTTTGTCTTGTACTCACTGATCTAGGAGACATCAACACTTAGGAGAAGTATGTTTTCATGTTGGAAAATTTCAAATATAATTCCCATAAATGAAAAATCTATAAATTAAAATTTTAATATTCACTTTATTACTTCAATTTTGAATTTATTGAATATGATTACTGATATGATTGGATTTCATGATGTTGATTCATGGAAAATTGCTTTGAGTAAACTAATTATTAATGTCCATTACATGACATGATTGAACATTTTTATGTTCCCATTCCTTTGAGGTTTTTGGACCAAATATTTCCTTTTATTTTTTGATCATATTTCATGAGTGATACATAGGGCATATAAACCTACTAGAACTTTCATTGTTATCTTTTCAAAGCTATTACTGAACAAATTTTCTTTTGACATGATTGAGACGTATTATTGATGATCCATTTATCCTGACACCAACCTATAAATTTATCCTTTATAGCCAATAGAATCCATGGATAACCTTGTTAGGATTGAGCGACATTACAAGACCTTATTTTTATTTCATACCCATCTCTTTGTATTTTTCATGGTATTTAATTGAATGAGTGTGGGGAGGTATTTTTAATAGTGGAGATGAGATTATGTATCTTAAGATGAGGCTACAGGGTGTTTCTATGGGTTTTTTGGGGAATTTTAGTATTTACATTAATTTTAATTAATTAATTATACCTCTTATTGTAAAAAATTAAAAAGAAAATAAAAAAAATGGGTTTTGACTTGGGAGAATTAAAAATAACCATTACTTGATCAATGAATTTTATCATATATAGTTAGGTGATTGATGTGAGGTTTATTCTAATCATGAATTTCAAATATATATATATATATATATATATATATATTGGTTTGTTTCTCAGGTAGTTCAAAAATCACCACTTCTAGACTGATGATCTCAAAATCATATGTGGTTAGGTGTTGAATATGAGACTTATCCTAGGCCCATCATTTGAAAAAAAAAATAACAAGAAATGAATTCATTCATTCTAAATATATTTTCCATGAGCCTTTAAATTACTCTTTAGGGGTGTTCTAGAAGATATTATATTTTGGTGAGGAGTAGTTCAGTGAGCTTATCTTTTTAATATCAAGTATTATACATTAGATTTTATCCTCCTTTTTGAGCCTTAATTGTTTTAAACTTCAATACTCACCTACCCTAATCCATAGAAACATTTGATTCTAATTGAAAAGCCATCATAATTAATTGTGATATTTGTATTTATAGGGTGGATAAAGTAGATTAAATAAAATATCGTGGTTAGGATCATGTACTTGGGATATGATAATAACTTCATTAAATTGTTACCTTTAGTGATGAGTTAAAAAAATCACATTGGGTTAAATCATAAATGGCATGGGTGTTAATGAAAGGTTGAAATATATATACGGAAAGGAAGAAATGTCTTGAATTTTAAATTATAAGTGAAGAATTATTTTTTAAATTATTATTGGGTATGTTTTGTGCTTTTATAATATTTAGTTTTAACTTTTTTTATGATCATAATTATTTGAAAATCCCCTTTTGATGTATAGACCCTTTGTGTTTTGATGTTGATATTTCTCTTAAGGACAAGCAAGGATTTGAGTGTGGGGGTATTTGATATCTCTATTTTATATACACATTTTTATGGGTTTTTATATGTGTTTCCACTATATATTAATTGATTTAATATGATATGTTTCCTTAATATTGATGTTTTGTGTATTCTTATGCAGGACCAACATTTAGAGCGTATGATAGAAAACTGGGAAATTAAGGAACAAAAAGTCACTTAGTGTCGATCCATAATGGAAAATGAAGATGAATAAAAGATATAAAAGGAGTAAAAGAGATCATTTTTTACAATGAAAGAACACTTTCCACAATTTTGGATGATTAATTGATGTTCTTGAGGCTCAAAACTGAAGAAATAGAGCAAAATGAGGCTTCCAATGCTAGAGATTTACATTACATGTTGTGTAAACATTAAATGACATGAAAATATTATAAGTAATGTAAATAAGTACATTATGCGAAGTGAATAAATTAGTCCAAAGTTTTTCTCCACACATTACACATCCTATAAATATTACATGATGTGAAATGATCATACATAATAAAAAATGAATATTTTTCATATCTTTCGATGGGAGTTGGCTGTATGACTTGGAAATAGCTAGTTAATGTGAGGTTTGAACTCATGAAATCATTATATGAAATTAAGTATTATAAATAGATGGTTTCAACAAGAGATTTGGATATTTCATTCTAGGTATGGAGAGTCTTGACTTCTGGGTGGTTGTTGTAGGGTTCCGACCCAGTGTTCATTGTAGATAGGTTTTTGTTTTTCTTTTCTTTTCTTTTTCCAAATTTGATATAACTTTGGTTTTCTTATTAATTTAATTCAAAATGATTATCTTTTCTTTTTTTTCATTATATCTATTCTAATCTCTTCACTATGGGTTATTGTTTATTTGTTGTTGGCGATCACCCAACGATGATCAGCTAAATATGTAGGGGTCGAGAGTAGGGGTGTTTTTGAGCCTAATGAATCTATAAATTGGACCTTGGTAAGCCTATGGAAAGTAGTTAAGTTAAAATAAATGTTTTATCACATTCTCTTACACAGCCCTAGCCATGGGAGGTGAAATTGAATGAACCTGACCTGATTAGAGTTGAGCAGGCTATAACAATTATCATATAATGCTTTATGCCATAGAAGCTAAGTGTAATGCATCTAGGTTGTTAGTTATAACTAGACCAAGGGATAGTTTCAGCATAGGTATATCCAATTAGTTTTACCATAACCAATTGGCGAACCTTGAATGGCTTCTCATCCTAATACATAAGACTATCCCAAGCTAGATTTAGGATTATCTTTTTCCTAAATCCCTGAAATTGACCCCAAACCCTTCCTTTAATCTGCTTTCTCTTCTATATTTTCTACTTTTTTCCTACAATTTATTTATTAAATTTGTGTCATTTAATTAGTTAAATAAAATAAAACTATAATTTGAGTAACGTAACCTTTGGTCAAAATTCTTCTGCTGCATTCCCTGCTCTCTATGGGATCAACCCCATACATCCATTTTATTATGCCTTTGTAGTTGGTGTGGTTAGAGTTTAATATAAATTTATAATTTTATTCTTGTGATGGATTTAAAAATTTCTTATGGATGCATCACTGGGATCCATTGGATGACTAGGTATGCCATCATAATTTTATTGAAATAAGCAAGGGTTTGAGAATCCCAAACCACTTTGTATAGGTATGTCTGATTTAGCTCGGATACAAATTATATAGAAGTATGCTACACCCAGAAGGTCCAACCCCAAAACATTATAAATATTCACCCCCCCCCATTGGATATCCCAGTTATATAACCACCTAAACCACTAATTGGATACATATTTTTTCATAATTGACCAATATACATGGATATTTGACTCGGACTCACTGAGACCCCTTCAAAATTCATCAATAGATGCTTCATGATATATCCATAAAATAGATCATATTTTGAGATGAAATAACCCACATATGAGATGTTCACCCTGAACTTATTATGGGTATTGAGGATCTAGGAAGGAGGTATGATCCTGCCTGAGGTGTCGGAATCAGGGAATCATTCTGGAGTTTGAACCCATACAAGGGAACCCAATTAGACAATGAATACTCCAATAGATTATTACCCATCAAACTCATAAGACAATCTTGAGTATACTAAATAGATTTTAACTAGTAATAATCCACTCTATTGACCATGTAATTATGGAGATCCACAACTGCTATTCCATCCTTTCTTGAAGATATCTGCATTATGAGGAAAGATAAATTCAATTTGAGTACAAAGGAGGAAGATTTTGGATCTGGAAAGAGGATAAAATAAAAAAGGAGTGTATGACTTGGGTATAATCACATGAATAACATGAACCATATAAGGTAACACAATCACATGACCATAATAGGGCCACATGAATCGTATAACCCCTGGAAGCGTTATGAAATTGTATAATGCCTAAGAAATCACATGAATCACGTGAACATACCAAGGACACGTAATACATGGAATAAGTGACTTACTATTGATTAATTATGAGGTTAAATTATATGATTTTGTTATGTAGTTCGGTTGCACAATAGAGAAAACCTTACTAGGATTCACAATCTAATCATGTGAAGCAGTTACACAAAGAGCTATTGTGAAGCATTCACATGGAAGAAAAAAATCAAAATATTTGGAATCCATTGAGTTTAAAGTGAGGATAAAAACCTTAATTATCCTATTTATAGGAAGTTTCTAAAAATAATAAGAGTGTCATATAATTAAAAAAGTCACCCAAAAGACCAGAAAATATATGGAATCCCAAGAGGATCAGTGTAGCACCCTGGTTTCAAGTAAGTAACCCTTTATTTATGCTTTTTAAGTGTGTAAAGTGTATGGGGGAAGTTTGGGAGAGTTTATAGAACTTTTGAGATATTTTTGGGGATTTCCTAAAGGTTCATGGTTGGTGCACAATTTGGTAAAACCATGAAACACCTACAGAAAACTGTGCAAAATGAAATAGAAGATAAGGGGGAAGGCGCACGGGTGGTGCACGGTTTGTCCAAACCATGCAGAAGCCTAAGAAAAATTGTGCCAGCATGGTTAGTGCATGGTTTGGAAACCATGTGATCTTATAATTCAAAGTTCATGTTTGAGATAGAAGTTGGCGCATGGTTAGTTCATGGTTTTCCTAACCGTGCGACTAAGCATGCACAGTCAAAAAACTAGATCCTAAAATTGTGGATCTAGGCCAGTTTTTTGTTTTAATGCCTTGTTTTTTCCCCAAAACGGACCTAACTTGCTATTTTTTCCCTTTAATAGTTTGGATAACCTCTCTCCATAGATTTATAAGCGATCCATAGGCATTCCTTGGTGCGTTGAAGCTCAATTATCATGGTAAGTCATTATTCTTTGTGGGTTTGGGCGGTTTTTCTTAGATCTACTTTTCTATCTCTCTCGGTTTCTTAGATCTACATCTATTGTGGGTAGATCTAAGTTTTTGGATAACAAATATGATTAGATTTGGATTTTTTATGATAGGGTAATAGATCTAAGGTGGGTTTTTGGAGATTCAACCCGTGGGCATTTTCATGTTGTTTTCCTTTTTCACCAAATTATTCAAGGCAGTTGGATTCACTCTAGACCCCTCTATTTAGAATATGAAAGATTGATTTAAAATTGGTAATTTTTCTTTAAATGGATTGTGAATTTTCTATGAAATGATTTTTGAAAACCCTCTTGAGTGACGGTTTGTGGAAACATGGAAATTGGGTGTTTTGTAGAAAGTGATTTGTTTTCTTGATTTTAAAATGTTGATTATAAAATATGGATTTTTCTAGAATTTTGGTAAATGGTTTAATAAAAAAACAATAAAAGTATGTTTTTATTAAAATGGTTGAAATGGTTGTTTTGGAATTAGTTTTTGGCTAATGATTGTGTATGTCCATGTGAATTCAGTACAAATAAGGGTAAGGATTCTCCCAGATCATTAGTGGGATGGATAAGGGTTAGGGATCTCCCCCATAAAAATGGTTCACTAAGTGATGGATTAGTGAAAGGATGACTCACCACTCACAAGTATAGGGAGGTCTAGGTTTTCATACATGGTTGGATGTTTGGATAAGTGAAATGTAATGGTTATGCCAAAATAGAATTTGTGAAATTATTTTAGAACATTTTTTGGTTTCTTTCCTTGGAATTTGAGGTTGTTTTTAGAAAACTATTAATATATAAATTTTTTATATTTTGATATAAATTATTTTTAGAAATTTTTTATATAAACTATTTTATATAATTGTGATAACATTTTATATTTTAGTGGCATGAGTAGGTAATTGATTGGGGAAAACCTACTGAGTTTTAGTACTCTCCCCTTCTTTAGAACTTTGGTGCTTTTGTAGATATTGTTCATCGAGATATGATCAAAGGTAAAGTATCAAACTTATCTAGTGATGTTCTCTGATACTTGGGAAATTTTTTAGAGCATGGAGCTTGTTGGATATTTGGAGCTTTGGAGCTTTGTTGGAGTCTTTAGGTCTTGTCAGTTATGTCTTCCACTGTTTACCTTGATGTTTTGTAAACTTTTATTGTGGTACTCTTAATGGTTGGTATTGATATAAATGGTTTTACCTTGAGTTGTTTTACATTTTTTATTATTCATCATGTTGTAGTTGTGCTAAGGTGTGTTTGGTTAGTTTTTCTCTTTAAAAGGTAAAATCATCCCCCACTTGTTAATGAATACCTTTCCATTTATTGACAGCCTTTGGTTTCTTGGGTATTTTGCTTAAGTACATGTAACGTTTCACTACCTTCTCAAGACAATCATAATAAGGGGGATTTTACAAGTGGTATCATCTTTTTCAATCCTTTCCTAAAAAGTGGTATTCAGTTATCTCAGTTTTGGAGTTGAAATTCATCCTGTTATATTCCTTGTGTTGGGTTGGTAGAAAGGAGTAGGTTTGTTGGTACTTAAAATGTAGAGCATAAAAAGACATAGCTAACCTTTTTATGTTGAACTCAAGTTACCATGGAGTTGGGTATATAAGTGTTTTGGAGACACTTATAGGATTTGAAATCTCATTTTAATGGGTTTATCCAATGAGATGAGCATGACATGCATTATAAATTGGCTTCTACTAGGAGTGTATATTTAATTTTTAATAATGATATATTATTTTGTTCAATGTGTTGATTTTTGAAAAATGTTGAAATTTTTTTCAACTGAAAGACTTTGGAAAGAGAATGATTATGGTAGTTTGAAAATGGTTTGATTTTAAAAATAAAGTTTAATTTTTTCAAAAATGGTTGAACATGGTAAAATTTGATTTTGGAAAGCATTATTGTGATAATTATGATGTTATAGAATTTTAAATGTTAAGCCTTCAGTTGATAGAGAGTGATATTAATAGCCTTTGTTGTTTTTATAGAAAATGGAACTCGGTAGGCATCATAGAAACCAACCATAAGAAGCTGTTGAGAATGTGGTTGCACCTAATCCATAGGTGAATCAAAAATTTGATCAGAGTATAGTCCAAGATTTTCAAGTTGGGGATACAGGGAATAGGAGGGATGATCCAAGGCAAGTGGATCATTTAGTCCAGTTCCAGAAGCAGAATCCACCCATCTTTCAGGGTGATTTGGATCCAGATAAAGTAGAGGTGTGGCTAAACAGGATGACTTGAATCTTATATTTCATTAGCACACCAACAGATCTCAAAGTCAATATGGAGATGTATATGTTAGGGGATATTGCATGCCAGTGGTGGTATTTAGTAATCCAGGCTAAATTGGACAAAGGCCCAACATAGGGGTATTTTGAGGAATTGTTCAACAAAAAATTCTATCCTCACATGTTCAGAATTCAAAGAACAACATAATTCTTCAACTTGAAGTGGTAAAATATTTATTCCATGGATTATGTGGCTAAATTCAAGAATTTATTCTTCCTTGCACCTAAAGATACTGCCAGTGCATCCTTGAAGGCATGAATCTTTAAATTGGGGATGAGGTAGGATATTTTCTCAAATATTCAAGTGCTCTATATTACATACTATATAGATATAGTCAATAGATAGATGGTGGTATAAAGGGACGTATCTAGGGATATGGGAGGAGGAAGTATGTTGATACCTATGGGAAATGGTGAGAACTCTAATGCTGGGAGCAAGCATAAGTGAGACACTTACTTCTAAGGTGGGAGCATGAATTAAAATCAAATAGTTGGATTGGTGAATCTTCCTCCATGACCAAAGAGTCAAGCTATATGTTTTTAATGTAGTTTGTTTGACCATATGAAGTGATAGTGTACAGTACCCCCTATATCATTTCATAATTAAAATTAGATGGGTCATCTTTAGATCTATTGTCATAGTGCTCCAAGATCAGGTGTTCGGGACACATTTTAGGTGTCACATGCATCATATAATTTAATAGGATGAGGTTAGAAGAATAATTCTCATCAGTAGAATAGAGCTGGCCATGGTGATTCCAAAAATACCATGACTCCTAATCAAGGACAATCTCAATAGGGAAACAAGGAACATAGTGCAGCGAGCATGAAATTATATGGAGCTGAGTAGGTTATGGTGGGTGATCAGTCTAGACCATCAATTATGAGAGGTATTATTCTTTTGAATTATACCCTTACGTAAGTTTTTTTGGTATAGGTGGATCTCATTCCTTTATTTATTATCATTCTATTGACTTTAAAAGTTTAAAAGTTGAGATGATTTCTTCTGTGATAAAACTTCAAACTCATCTTGGGAAAAGAGAATGTTGAGCCTTTTTTTGTAGAGAATGCTCTATAATTGTTGATGGAGCAGAGCTGAAATGGGATTTCTCTATGTTTGAGATGGATGTTTTTTAAATAATCCTCGATATGTATTGGTTGACAAGGTACAAGGCTCACATACGCTATTATACTAGAAATGTTAGTTTTACAAGTGATGGTAGCATCAAGCATATATTTTGAGGAGATTGGAATGTAAAAGCATGTGCAGTGGTCTTGTTGGAACTTGTTAGATCCACTAGGCTAGATACCCTGAGAGGGGGGTGAATCAGGGTATTATAGATTAAAACAATTGCCCTATTTGATCTTGTTTTGTTG
The DNA here is from genome assembly GCA_963277665.1 of Viscum album. Lineage (NCBI taxonomy): Eukaryota > Viridiplantae > Streptophyta > Magnoliopsida > Santalales > Viscaceae > Viscum > Viscum album. The sequence goes on from OY728150.1 coordinate 1,079,415,114, forward strand.
TTAGAAAAAAACCCTCTTCTCTATCCTTCTTATTGCAGAGTATGAATAAACCTTAAAGCATGCACAAGACACAATAATTTTTACTTGGTTCACCATCACTGGGCTACTTCCAAGGAGCATACACTGGTAGTGTGTCGATGTACCAATTCCACTATAAGCGTACTTTTGTTTACAAGTTTGAAGCAGACTCACTGTCCCTCTTGGTTTAAAACCACTCACAATTTGAGAACTCACTACTCTCTCAACTAAAGTGAGCTCACTTCTTCTTCAGAAGATCCACTCACAGTTTATAAACCTACAGGTCTCTTCATTATCACTAATGAATGCATCTTCCACTGTATGTAGATACTCTATTGATGTCTAAACTTCATCCACTAATGAATACCCCTTTTCCCCTAAAAACTGAGCAACAACCTTTGGAAAGTACCTTCACAAAGCACCCTACTTCGCAAAGCTCCTAATTTTGTGAAGCTCAAACAAGCCTTCGTGAAGCTCCTACCTTTTCACAAAGCTCAAGACTTCTCAAATCTTAGGCTATCGTGGAGCTTAGGTCATCCCAGAGCGACTTCCCTCTCAAATCTCACTGAACCAACGTGGAGCACATGACTTTCGCGGAGCTAGAATAGTCGCCACGAAGCTCTTCTTTTGCGAAGCATGCTGTCTTTGTGAACCACCTTCGTGAGCTGAGAGCAAAATATTTTCATCAAAAAATCTAACTTATCCTGAGGGGGATGAGGCCTATTTATAGGCAATTCCACCAACCCACAAACCTTTCACGCGAAGTTAGTGCCACATCATCACAAATCACGAAGCTCTGAAATTTCTTCCGAAATTATCTCAATATCACGAAGCACCACAGAAATTTTCTGATTACAGAGCTCATTGTAATCACAAAGCCTTCTGTCAATTAATTTGTGTTTTCACCGTAAAGCTCCCTCATATTTCCCTTCAACTCTTCCATTCGCGAAGCTCATCATAATTATGAAGAATCACCATCAACATTTTTCTTGTCTTCACGAAATCCAATCCATGAAGCCTATCTTCGTGAAACTCATGCCTTTTCCATATTTTGATGAGATCTTAAAGAAATACATATTTCGTGATGCTCACAAAACTCCAAATTTTGTACCCCAGAAATTTGGAAAACACTAGAAAACGGTGCCACCTTGTATCAGTTCTTTTATACCACCTCTAGATCGTCCATTCCTTTGTCATGGTTCTTTCTCAACATTGATTATCAATATTATCTCTGTCAGGTACAGTAAACTCCCAATAATCTGCCTGTATTCTGTGATATTAACTGCCTTGCCATCATTATCTTTCGATAATTTCATCCGGGTTGCAACTGGAGTCTTCATCTCATTGGAATTTTCCATTCCAAATCTTCTCAGAACCTCCTTGGCATATTTTAATCGAGAAATGAATGTTCCCTTCCTTACTTGTGTCACCTATAATCCAAGGAAATAGGTCAAATCACCAATCATGGACATTTTGAACTCATGTTTCATGAATTCTGAAAACTGTCCGCACTATGCTTCATCTGATCCGCCAAATATTATGTCATCGACATAAACCAACACCATCATCCTTTTATTACTATTTTTCTTGAAATAGATATTGTAATCAACTCCACCACGATGGAAACCAAGCTTTTTCAAATACTGATCAAACCATGAGTACCATTCTCTCGGTACTTGTTTCAACCCATATAACACCTTCTTCAGCTGACAAACCTTGTTCTCATACTCATGAATGAGAAATCCATCTGGATGCTCGATATACACTTATTCCTCTAGAATCCCATTCAAGAATGCAGATTTGACATCCATTTGGAATACTTTGAACTTCCATTGCACTATAATGGCTAGGAATAATATGATTGTCTCCAGCCTTGCAACCTGTGCAAATGTCTCATCGACATCAATTACCTCTATCTGGGAGTATCCTTTACACACTAGTTGAGATTTTTTTCGGATCATTGTACCATATTTATTCATCTTGTTGTGATAGACCCATTTAGTCCCAATGACATTTTTATCTCATGGCCTCAAAATAATCTCCCATATCTGATTCTTATCAATTTGATCTAGCTCTTCATTCATAGCCTGAACCCAGTTTTCATCTTCAGCTACATCAGCAAAACATTTAGGTTCTACCTGATATAAGAAAGATGTATGATATAGATATTTCATTCTTCTTGTCTGAACTAGAGATGGCTAATCACAAATGATATTTTTCCTATCAATTTTAGCTCTAATTATTGGCTTTTGTGTTGATATAGATTTTACTTCCTCATTTTCATCATCAATATCTTCTTCAGAATCATTAGCAGCCACTTCTGCTCCCCCTGTGTTCCTTTCCTCCTCATCACTTTCATCAGGAAATTGTTCATTGTGCTATTGAATGTTCTCATCATTTTCCACAACAGTTACGTCATTGCTCTTAACTACTTTTCCCATCCTTTTATTAAAGCATTTATATTATTTGCTTTTTCCTGAGTCGACAAGGAATATTCCCTCATCTTCACATGACTCAAATTTCCTATTTTTTTCTTTGTTGAGTATAAATCACTTACTCCTAAAGATTAAAAAGTACTTCACCATTGGATTCTTCCCATACCACATCTCATACAGAGTTTTTCCTTCCTTCGGACACAACAGAGCCTTGTTAGAAATGTAAATCGATGTTAAAATAGCTTCCTTCCAAAATTTCTCTGGTAGGTCTTTTTCTATAAGCATTGTTCTGGCCATGTTGTTGATGACCCAATTTCTTCTTTCAACTAATCCATTATGTTGGGGGGTTCTTACTGAAGAAACTTGATACCTTATCCCGTGTTTCTCGAGATAGTCTTCCACCTAACTATTTGTGAATTCTGTACCATTGTCAGTATGAAATTTCAGAATTTTCTATCCAAGCATCCTTTCACACTCCCTCTGGTACTTTTTTAAGTAGATGAACACATTGAAATTATGGGCAATAACAAATACCCATGCCATTCTACTGTAGTCATCAATGAAAAGAACTTAGTACCTCTTTCTATCAATTTCTCTTGTTGTGATAAGCCCACAAACATCAGCATGCACCAATTTGAGCACTCTTGTTGACTTCTTTTCCTTTACCTTATATGTATTTCTGATAATCTTACCTTATTGGCATGCATTTCACATGTGAGTAAGATCACGTGATAGCTTAGGGAGGTATCTTGATATATCACACTTTACCAGATCTTCCACGGGTAGTTGTCATAGATGACCAAGTTGTTTATTCCACAACTTTTTTTCTTCCTCTTTGGACAGAAAACACATATCTTCTTCTCCACTTACCAGGTATAGATTTCCCTTTTTTCTTTATCCCTATAAAACAATTTCCCCATGTCTTCCTTTTACGATACACATCTTCTTAGTAAACCTTATAGAATGTCCTGAGTCACATAGTTGACTGATGCTGAGCAAATTGTGACTGAGGCCTTCTACTGCTAAGACATCTGCACATCTCATCTCTTTGCCCCCAAATTTGTCCTTTCTTGAGCCAATAATATTTAAGCCTTCATCGTTTCCAGACTTGAAAACTTCTTATTTTTCATATTTTATGCTTGTAATAAGATTCTTATTACCTTTCAAGTGAGATGTGCAACCACTGTCAAGGATCCACACACCAGAGTGATCTGATGCTTTAAGAGAAATTTCAACCACCACTTCCTTCTCATCCTTCTTCTTCTTGGTCCATATTTTTTCCTTGACACTCAGCATGGATTGAGACTTATGTTCATTCTCAGATTATGATGGACCATCTTCATCTTGAAAAGCTGCAAATCTGTTTTGTGGTTTCAACTCACCTGTTGGTTCATTAATCTGCTGCCTGTGAACAATTTGATTTTGCTTTGGCACATCCCTCTATACGGTCGATGTACAGTATCTAGCCATGTTCCCAAATCCTCCACACCAAAAACAGTGTCCAAAATATGTTCTGTAGAACTGTCCTCTTTTTGGATGCCACCTTTGTTCTTGTGACCTTCGATATATTTTGGCTATGGAACACACATACTGTGAATGTCCAATATTTCCACACTAATAACACCTGATATAAGGTGTATTACTTCATGTCACTTCTGTACTATGATTTTCCCCTTGGGATCTCTGAATATTCTGATTCTGCTTTGTGCCCAAATCAACCTTCAATCTTGGAGTGGGTTCTTGCGGTTTGAGATCAATTTTCACAGATTTTAGTTTTTGATCAAGCCCAGAATCATCCTTAACGTCTAAGATCTATTGTTGCTTATTTCCTGGTGAGCTACTAGGCTCCTCTTTCATCTTTTTAGTCTTCAGAATGACCTACTTTCCCAAGAATGTGTTGAGAATCAAATTTTTTTTCCTGGTCTTTAACTTTTCTCCGTAGACCAACAACTTCCTCTTCAAGATCTTCGATACACTTGATGTGATCTTTCACTGTGATATTCAAGCCATCGATATCCTTCTTTTGTTCTTCAATCCTGAGTTTGTACTGACAAACAGATTCAAAATTTATTGGTATTAATGACTTCAGTTTCTCAATTTCTTCTATTAACTCAGACTTTTCTTCTTTTTTTTGTTTCGTGTAGAGTTTGGCATCACGGACCACTTTGTTGGATTTCTTAGTTTTGGCTCTCTAAACATCTATCTCTTCAATAGAAGCTTCTAATTCTGCTTCCATGTCAAATCTTCCCTCAACTTCTTCTTCTTCTTCTTCAGCATCAGTTTCATTCTTCTGAGAACTACCGAAAACTGCCACTATAGCATTTTCTCCACGATCTCTGCAGTTCCCTATTTCTTCAACCTCCTCAACTTCAGACTTGTCTGAACTGTCACATTCTTTTGAAATAAGTTTCTTATTAAAGAAATTTCTCTTGAACTATTTCTTTACTTTCCCATAGGTTGGAGACTTCTTTTGGGAAATTTCAATTTCATCGACATCATCATCCTCTTGAAACTTTTTGGGGCACCTTGCTGCAAGATTTCCAACCTTTCCACATAGAAAAAAAGCAAGTGGAAGTTTCCCTTTAAACTTTCATTTTCCTCTTTGAAGGTTTGAGGAGAGGAATGACATTACCTCATCTATCTCTTCTTCTTCCTGAGAATCTTCAATGGTGAGCTTCTTCAGGGCCTTGAATGCCACCTCTTTGGATTTACCCTTTTCCATAGAATCGTTATCATCATTTCTCATTTCATATGAAACAAGGGTGTTGTGTAGGTTATCCAATGTCAGCTCTTTCAGGTCTTTATCTTCCAAAACTGAAACCTTCAGATTGAACCGAGGTGGAAGTTTCCTCAAGATGCGCTTCACAATATTTATGTCTTCAATAACTTCTCCAAGACCTCACATGTCCTCTACAACAACATTTACCCTATCAAAGAATGAATCAACAGATTCATTCGGGTTCATTATTAGATCTTCATACTTGTTCCACAACACTTGCAACTTCGCTTTTATGACCTTTGCATCACCTTCATATATGTTTAAAATCTTTTCCCACATAGAATGTGATGTTTTTCAAGACACCATCTTGGTATATATAGCATCGGATAGGGCTCCCCCTAAATCATTGATTCTATTTGCGTCAGCATCCAATTCTCTTAGATCATCTTCTGATAATGCACCACTATTAATATTAGTTGTGATACCATGCATTGTTATTGTAAACACATCATTCCCCAAGATATAAAGTAGTGTTGCATCTGATTATTCCATAGCTGAAAATTGTTCCCATTGAAGATCAGAATACCTTTATGATTGATGGCCTCAATTTTAGGGAGAAATTAATATCAACCTTTCCCTCTGATACCAATTCTTAGGTTCACTAGGATAGATACCCTGAGAGGGGGGTGAATCAGGGTATGATATATTAAAACAACTGCCCCATTTGATCTTGTTTTGTTATTAGACAAAACCCTCTTCTCTCTCATTCCTATTGCAGAGTATGAATAAACCTTAAAGCATGCACAGGACATAGCAATTTTTACTTGGTTCACCCTCACTGGGCTACATCCAAGGAGCATACACTGGCAGTGTACCGATGTACCAATTCCACTATAAGCACACTGTTTTTTACAAGTTTGAAGCGGACTCACTATCCCTCTTGGTTTACAACCACTCACCATTTGAGAACTCACTGCTCTCTCAACTGAAGTGAGCTCACTACTTCTTCATAAGATCCACTCACAGTTTATAGACCTACAGGTCTCTTCATTATCACTAATGAATGCATCCTCCACTGTATGTAGATGCTCTATTGATATCCAAATTTCATCCACTGATGAATACCCCTTTTCCCCTGAACACTGAGCAACTACCTTTGGAAATTACCTTCGCAAAGCACCCTACTTCGCGAAGCTCCCAATTTCAAGAAGCTCAAACAAGCCTTCATGAAGCTTCTGCCTTTTCATGAAGCTCACTGAGCCAACATGGAGCAAACGACTTTCGCAGAGCTAGAATAGTCGTCGTGAAGCACTTCTTTCATGAAGCACGCTGTCTTCACGAACCACCTTCATGATTTGAGAGAAAACGATTTTCTTCAAAAACTCTCTACTTCTCCAAAGGGGGTTGAGTCCTATTTATAGGTGATTCCACCAACCCACAAACCTTCTGTGTGAAGTCAGCACCATGTCATCACAAATCACGAAGCTCCAAAATTTCTTCCAAAATTCACTCAATATCGTGAAGCTCCATAGCAATTTTCCTATCATGGAGCTTGTCGTAATCGTGGAGCGTTCCATTAATTACTTTGTGCCACCACTGCGAAGCTCCCTCGCATTTCCCTTTAACTCTTCCATTCACGAATTTCTTCGTAATCGTGAATAATCACCATCAACATTTTTCTTGTCTTCTCGAAATCCAATACATGAAGCCTATCTTCACAAAACTCATGACTTTGACATATTTTGATGAGATCTTCAAGGAAATCCATATTTCGCGATTCTCACCAAACTCCAAATTTTGGACCCCAGAAATTTGGAAAACACTAGAAAATGGCGCCACCTTGTATCTGTTCTTTTATACCACCTTCAGATCATCCATTCCTTTTTCATGGTTCTTTCTCAACATTGATTATCAACAAAATCTCTGGAACTTGACAATTCACCATGAAAACCTACTTTGTCAACAAACACAATCAACCAAAAAATGTTGTAATGTTACCTTGATGGATTTTTTCCCAACAATCTTCCCCTTTGGGTTTGTTAAAAACTCTTCTCAGAATGATTTTTTGTACTTTGATATCTCACTGAGTCTCCATCCATCATCTACCATCCTTAGCCTCTTGCGATTCAGATAGGGACCAAAGATTCACTCACCACATACTCTAAGCCCACATGAGCAATGCTCAGTGTGGTAAACAAGATTAAATGAAAAGATCATCAATGAATCACTTAATTTCATACACCAACTATTTCCACCCAACTGATACCAATTTCCAAACTAATACCAATTGTTGATACCACACTAATACCAATTGGTGATAGATGGAAATATTCTCACACCATTCCAACATCACTCTTATACTTTTATCATGATCCTCAGCTATCGTGATATCTAGTATTTGATCGATCACTTCTAGAATCGTTAGATTTTATAATCTCCCCCTATCTTATTGATCCCCATATCTCACTGCTCCATCTATCAGCTTCTCCCCATATCATTCATGATTTATAAAATAGCCACACTGTTACACTGTCTCCCCCTTGAACAATTACTATTTTCTCCCCCTTTGTCAATGAACCCAAAGGGCACTCCTTTGCAGTCTGTAACAGGGTAAAACACATATGAGTACATTAGGGAAAAACATACCATACCTCAGGGAGAGGGGGTGTTACATCCACACTTTTTCAAGTGTGGGGAGTTGATTGGACTCCCAAATCCAGTCGATGCCTCTCAAAAACTTCCTTGGGTAAATCCTTTGTCATAATGTCTGTAACCTGTAGTTCTGTTGGCACATACTTCAATTTCACAATTCCCTGCTCAACCTTCTCCTTGATAAAATGATACTTTATCTCAATGTGTTTTTTCCTTGAGTTATGGATAGGATTTTTGTTGAGATTTATAGCACTTGAGTTATCGCACTAGATTCCAATCGGAGACTTCACTTCCACTCCCATATCATTAAGCTTCTGCTTCATCCACAATAATTGTGTGCATGCTTGAGTGGCCGCAATATACTCAGCTTCTGTGGTGCTTAATGAAATGAAATCTTGTTTCTTGATTAGCCAAGAAATACATAGTCCACCAAGATAGAAAGCACCTCCTGACGTTGATTTCCTGTCATCTGCTGAACTGGCCCAATCTGCATCAGTATATCCCAATAACTTGGAATGAGATTTGTCACTATATATTAAGTTGAAATCCATTGTTCCCTTGATATACCAAAGTATTCTTTTCATTGCGAGCATGTGGATTTCCTTGGGATTAGTTTGATACTGCGCTGCTTGGCATGTGGCGAAAATAATATCTGGTATCGTCGCTATCAGGTACAGTAAAGTCCCAATAATCTGCCTGTATTTTGTGATATTAACTTCCTTGCCATCATCATCTTTTGATAATTTCATTCGGGTTGCAACTGGAGTCTTCATCTCCTTGTAATTTTCCATTCCAAATATTCTTAGAACCTCCTTGGAATATTTGGATTGAGAAATGAATGTTCCCTTACTTACTTGTGTCACCTGTAAACCAAGGAAAAAGGTCATCTCACAAATCATGGATATTTCAAACTCATGTTTCATGAATTAAGAAAACTATCTGCATTGTGCTTCATCTGATCTACCAAATATTATGTCATCAACATAAACCAGCACCATCATCCTTTGATTACTGTTTTTGTTGAAATAGATATTGTAATCAACTCCACCACACTAGAAACCAATCTTCTTCAAATACTGATCAATCCTTGATTACCATGCTCTCGGTGCTTGTTTCAGCCCATATAACACCTTCTTCAGCCGACAAACCTTGTTCTCATCCTCATGAATGATAAATCCATCTGGATGCTTGATATACACTTCTTTATCTAGAATCCCATTCAAGAATGCAGATTTGACGTCTATCTAGAATACTTTGAACTTCTGTTGCACTGAAATGGCTAGGAATAATCTGATTGTCTCCATCCTTGCAACCGGTACAAATGTCTCATCGACATCAATTCTCTCTATCTGGGAGTATCCTTTGCACACTAGTCGTTCTTTGTTTTGGATCATTCTTCCATCTTAATTCATCTTGTTGCGAATGAATCATTTAGTCCTAATGACATTTTTATCTAAGGTCCTCAAAACAATATCCCATGTCTGATTCATATCAATTTGATCTAGCTCTTCATTCATAACCTGAACCCAGTTTTCATCTTCGGTTGCATCAGCAAAACATTTAGGCTCTACCTGAGATAAAAAATATGTCTACTATAGAGATTTCATTCTTATTTTCTGAACTAGAGCTGACTGATCACCGATGATATTTTTCCTGTCAATTTCAGTTTGACTTCTTGGCTTTTGTGCTGATACAAATTTTACTTCTTCATGCTCATCATCAGTATCTTCTTCAGAATCATTACTAGTCACTTCTTCTCCCCCTGTGTTGCTTTCCTCCTCATCACTTTCATCATGAAATTTTTCACTGTGCTGTTGAATGTTCTCATCATTTTCCACAATAGTGACGTCATTGCTCTCAACTAATTTTCCCAACCTTTTATTAAAGAATTTATATGCTTTGATTTTTCCTGAGTATCCAAGGAATATTCCCTCATCTCTGTGTGACTCAAATTTCATATTTTTTTCTTTGTTGAGTATAAAGCACTTACTCCCAAAGATTTGAAAGTACTTCACTGTTGGATTCTTCTCATACCACATCTCATATGGATTTTTTCCTTCCTTTGGACACAACAAAGCCCAGTTAGAAATGTAAACTGATGTCAAAATAGCTTCCTTCTAAAATTTCTCTAGTAGGTCTTTTCCTATAAGCACTATTCTGGCCATGTTGTTTATAATCCGATTTCTTCTTTCAACTACTCTATTCTATTGGGGGGTTCTTAATGAAGAAACTTGATGTCTTATCCCATGTTTCTCGAGATAGTGTTCCACCTAACTGTTTGTGAATTTCGTACCATTGTCAGTACGAAACTTTAGAATTTTCTGTCCAAGCATCCTTTCACACTCCCTCCAGTAATTTTTTAAGCAGCTGAACACATCGGACTTATGGGAAATAACAAATACCCATTCCATTCTATTGTAGTCATCAATGAAAAGAATGTAGTACCTCTTTCCGTCAATTTCTCTTGGTGTGATGGCCCACAAACATCAGCAAGCACCAATTTGATCACTTTTGTTGACTTCTTTTCCTTTGTCTTATACATATTTCTGATGAGCTTCCCTTGTTATCATGCATCACACCTGTGAGTAAGATCACATTATAGCTTAGGGGGGTCTCTTTCTACATCACACTTTACCAGATCTTCTAGGTATGGTTGGCATAGATGAACAAGTCGTTTATGCCACAACTTGTTTTCTTCTTCTCTGGATAGAAAACACATATCTTCTTATCCACTTACCAGGTAGAGATTTCCCTTTGTTCTTTCTCCCTATAGAACCATTTCCCCATATCTTCCTTTTACGATACACATATTCTTAGTAAACCTTATAGAATTTCCTGAGTCACATAGTTGACTGACACTGAGCAAATTGTGACTGAGGCCTTCTACTAGTAATACATATGCACGTCTCATCTCTTTGACCCCAAATTTGGCCTTTCTTGTGCCAATAATCTTCAGGCCTTCATCGTTTCCAAACTTGAAAACTCTTTCATTGTCATATTTTACGCATGTAACAAGATCCTTATTACATTTCATGTGAGATGTGAAACTCATTCATGTTGAACATGATTCGAAGCTGGTTTCTTGTGTGCACCAAGTGAGTGATCTCACTTGGTAGTGGTGTATTGACATTGGTGGTATTCTGTCTTGACAATGGTGGTATTCTAGATGTGATTTTGATTTTTGTCTCAGATGGTCGTGGATTAAGGTATTCTGCAACATTTTCTTACAAAATGATTCTTTAGATGAGGTTCAAGGTAAAGAGGTTTGGCTGTTTCATGGATTTTCGGAATCAGAAGTTTGAGAGGGTATGGCTTTGGCCATCGATACCATGCCCATGCTCTTTTACACAGGTCAGCTAGCCGTGCTACGATGAGACAATGGAATCTGGAATTTATAGTTTTTAGTTGTTGGGAGGAGCTTAATTTTTGTGGCAAGTGTTGTTTTTGAACTTGAGTTTTTGTATTTGGAGACTTTTTTGTGTTTAAGTCTTGATGTCATGGGTTCTCATATTCCCTTAAAAGTGTTTGGAAATAAAAAAGTAATTTTTAGTCAGCCATATTTTTTGCCTTGACACTCGGTATAGATTGAGACTTTTGTTCTTTCTCAGAGTATGATGGACCAGCTTCATCTTGAAAAGCTGCAAATCTGTTTTGTGTTTTCAACTCACCTGTTGGTTCATTGATCTACTACCTACGAAAATTTTGATTTTTCTTTGGCACATCCCTCTGTACGGTCGATGTATAGTATCTACCCATGTGCCCAAATCCTCCACACCAAAAACAGTGTCCTTCAAAATATGTTCTGTAGAACCATTCTCTATTTGGATGCCACCTCTGTTCTTGTGCCCTTCGATATCTTTTGACTATGGAACACACATACTGTGAATGCCCAATATTTCCACAACAAGAACACCTAATATAAGGTGTATTCCTTCATGTCACTTCTACACTGCAAGTTTCCCCTTGGGATCTCTGAATATTCTAATTCTACTTCGTTCCCAAATCAACCTTCAATATTGGAGTGGGTTCTTGCGGTCTGAGATCAATTTTCACATCTTTTTGTTTTCGATCAAGCCCTAAATCAGCCTTAACGTCTGAGCTCTATTGTTGCTTCTTTCCTGCTGAGCTAATAGGCTCCTCTTTCATCTTTTTAGTCTTTGGAATGACCTTCTTTTCCAAGAATTTGTTGGGAATCAAAGGTTTTTCTTGGTCTTTAACTTTTCTCTACAAACCGACAACTTCCTCTTCAAGCTCTTCGATACGCTTGATGTGATCTTTCACTGTGATATTAAATTCATTGATCTCCTTCTTCTGTTCTTCAATCCTGAGTTTTTACTCACTAATATATTCAAAATTTTCTGGTACTGATGACTTGAGTTTCTCAATTTCTTCTATTAACTCAGACTTTTCTTCTTGTTGTTGTTTCCTGTAGAGTTTGGCATCAAAGACCACTTTGTTGGCTTTCTTAGTTTTGGATCTCCAAACATCTATCTCTTCAAGATCATCTTGTAATTCTTCTTCCATGTCAACTCTTCCCTCAAATTATTATTCTTCTTCTTCTTCAGCTTCGGTTTCATTCTTTTGAGAACTGCTGACAACTGCCACAATAGAATTTTCTCCACGATCTCGACAGTTCTCTATTTCTTCAACCTCCTCAACTTCAGACTCTTCTGAACTGTCACATTCTTTTGAAAGAAGGTTCTACTTAAATAAATTTCTCTTGAACTGTTTCTTTCCTTTCCCATAGGCTGGAGACTTCTTCTTGGGAATTTCAATTTCATCGATATCACCATCCTCTTGGAACTTTTTGGGGAACCTTTCCACAAGATGTCCAACCTTTCCGCATCGAAAACAAGCAAGTGGAAGTTTCCCTTTAAACTTTCCTTTTCCTCTTTGAAGGTTTGAGGAGAGGAATGACATCACCTCATCTGTCTTTTATTCTTCCTAAGAATCTTCGATGGTGATCTTATTCATGGCCTTGAATGCCACCTCTTTGGATTTCCCCTTTTCCATAGCATCATTATCATCATTTCTCATTTCATATGCAATAAGGGTGTTGTGTAGGTTATCCAATGTCAGCTCTTTCGGGTCTTTATTTTCCAAAACTGAAACTTTTTGATTGAACCGAGGTGGAAGTTTTCTCAAGATGCACATCAGAATCTTGATCTTTTCAATAACTTCTCCAAGACCTCGCATGTCCGCTACAACAACATTTACCCTATCAAAGAATGAATCAACATATTCATTTGGGTTCATTCTTAGATCTTCATACTTGTTCCACAACACTTTATTCTTCGCTTATCTGACCTTTGTATCACCTTCATATATGTTAAAAATCTTTTCCCACATAGCATGTGATGTTTTTCATGACATCACCTTGGTATATATAGCATTGGATAGGGATCCCCCTAAAGCATTGATTCCCTTTGCGTCAGCATCCAATTCTCTTCGCTCAACTTTTGATAATTCACAACTATTAATATCAGTTGTGATACCATGCATTGCTTCTGTAAACACATCCATTCCCAAAGATCTAAAGTAGTGTTGCATATGATTCTTCCATAGCTAAAAATTGTTCCCATCAAAGATCAGAATCCATTTATGATTGATGACCTCCATTTGAGATAGAAACTAATATCAACCTTTCCCTCTGATACCAATTGTTAGGTCCACTAGGCTAGATACCCTGAGAGGGGGGTGAATTAGGGTATGATAGATTAAAACAACTACCCCATTTAATCTTTTTTTCTATTAGACAAAACCCTCTTCTCTCTCCTTCCTGTTGCAGAGTATGAATAAAACTTAAAGCATACACAGGACACAATAATTTTTACTTGGTTCACCCTCACTAGGTTACGTCCAAGGAGCATACACCGGCAGTGTGCCGATGTACCAATTCCACTATAAGCGCACTGTTGTTTACAAGTTTGAACTGGACTCACTATCCCTCTAGGTTTACAACCACTCACAATTTGAGAACTCACTACTCTCTCAACTGAAGTGAGCTCGCTGCTTCTTCAGAAGATCCAATCACTGTTTATAGACCTGCAAGTCTCTTCATTATCACTAATGAATGCATCCTCCACTCTATGTAGATGCTCTATTGATGTCCAAATTTCATCCATTGATGAATACCCCTTTTCCCCTGAACACTAAGCAACAACCTTTGAAAAGTACCTTCACAAAGAACCCTACATCATGAAGCTCCCAATTTCACGAAGCTCAAACAGGCCTTCATGAAGCTCCTACCTTTTCACGAAGCTCAAGCCTTTGCAAAGCTTAGGCCATCATGGAACTCAGGTCGTCACAGAGCGACTTCCCTCGCAAAGCTCACTGAGCCAACATGGAGCACACGAATTTCGCGGAGATAGAATAGCTGTCGTGAAGCTCTTCTTTTGCAAAGCATGTTGTCTTTGCGAACCACCTTCGCGATTCGAGAGAAAAATATTTTCTTCAAAAACTCTCTACTTCTCCCGAGGAGGCTGAGGCCTATTTATAGAAAATTCCACCGACCCATGAACCTTCCACGCGAAGTCAGCACCACGTCATCACAAATTGTGAAGCTTTGAAATTTCTACCAAAATTCTCTCAATATCACGAAGCACCACAGCAATTTTTCGATCACAGATCTCATTGTAATCATAGAGTGTTCCAACAATTACTTCATGCCACTACTTCCAAGTTCCCTCGTATTTCCCTTCAACTCTTCCATTCGTGAAGCTCGCTGTAATCACGAAGAATCGCCGTAAACATTTTTATTATCTATGAAAAATCCAATCCATGAATCCTATCTTCACAAAACTTCTGTCTTTGCCATATTTTGATGAGATATTCAAGGAAATACATATTTCACGATGCTCACCAAACTCCAAATTTTGGACCCTAGAAATTTGGAAAACACTGGAAAATGGAACCACCTTGTATCTATTCTTTTATACCACCTCCAGATCGTTCATTCCTTTATCATGGTTCTTTTTCAACATTGATTTTCAACAACATATCAGGAACTTAACAATTCACCATGGAAATATGCTTTGTCAAAAAACACAATCAACCAAAAAATGTTGCAATGTTACCTTGAGGTATTTTTTCCCAACAACACTATTAGTAGGAATTATTTCATACCAGATGGTGTCTTTAACCTTAGCATCAATGGAAGAGATCGAGGATGGTAGTTTTCCAGCAGTGGTTGATCAGTTTCATTATTTTTTTCCTAATAATTTCTTAGGGTTACCAACGATAAGGGAAGTGAAGTTTACAATTGATCTCCTCTTGGGGACCAATCATATTTCCCTTCTGTCTTATAGGATAAATCTGATAAAATTGAGGGAATTTAAAGTGTATTTATAAGAGCTACAAAGTAAAGGTTTCATTTGTCTGAGCATTTCTCTGTGGGCAGCACCAGTTTTTTTTATCAAGAAGGCATATATAACTCTCTGTCTATGTGTGTATTATCATAAACTTAACCAATTTATGATAAATAATAGGAATCTACTTCCATGCATTGATTATTTTTTTGATTAATTAAGGGGATCTAAATGGTTCTCTAAAATTGACTTGTGATCAGGATATCACCAATTGTGAGTTTTTAAGGAGGATATTCCAAAAAACATCTTTCAAGAGTAGATATATCCATTATGAATATGTGGTAATGCCTTTCAATATTAAAAATTCACCAATATTTTTTATATAATTGATGAACAAGATATTTCAGCAATATCTGGATTCTTTTGTGGTGGTGTTTTTTGGATGACATGTTGGTGTATTCAAGGACAAGGGATGAGCATGAACAACACTTGGTGATAGTGTTGGGAATATTGAGAGACCATCAGTTATATGTCAAATTATCAAAGTGTGATTTTTGGATACAAGAGGTATGTTTCCTTGGCCATGTAATCTCTGAAAGAGATTTTTCTATGGATCTATAAAAGATAGTGGTCATTATCTCTTAGAAACCTCTAAAGAATGTCTTCAAGATACAGAGTTTCCTTTGTCTATATAGTTATTATCGATGTTTTTTTTTGTGAATTCTCACAACTAGATTTACCTATGATATATTTGAGAAAGAATAATTCTACATTCCAATGGGATGAGGAATTCCATAAATATTTTAAAGAGCTAAGGGTTCACCTTACATCAACACCAATATTGATTTTTCTAGAATTAGGAAAAGGGTACATGGTGTATTGTGATGCTTCAAGATCAGGGTTGGGATGTATTCTCATGCAAGGACATCATGTTGTTGCTTATATATCAAGGAATTTATAAGTTCATGAGAAGAATTACCCAACACACTATTTGGAGTTATCTATCATAGTACATGCTTTGAAGACTTGGAATCATTATCTCTTTGGTGGGAAATTTACTATGTTTATAGATCATAAAATATTGAATAATATTTTCTCACAATAGGATTTGAATTTGAGACAAATAAGATGGATGGAGTATCTCTAAATGTTTGACTTTGACTTGATTTATACATAGATTAAAGAAAATTTCTAGGAATATTCATTAAGTAGAAATTCATATGCTCAGTTGGAAAAAAAGATTTAGATGAGTGGAAGTTGATGTCGATCCTAGCCAAAATTCACTTGTAATGTGAAGATAGAGATGAATTTTTGGTCTTATTTACAGTTTCATTTGTTCCTGATTTGGTAAATATAGTTAAAGAGTCATAGACATACAATGTATAATGTGGGGATATAAGGTTAAAACTCAATGGAGGGGAGACTATTGAGGGATGGAATCTGAATGGGAGTTCAATATTGTGGTTCAGAAATTCTATGGTCATACATATGTCTTGTTAGGAAAAAATTATTCATGATTACCACCATTAACAATGGTTTGTTCATCCTATAATATAGAAGATGTATAAATAATTTAAAGCACAATTTTGGTGGGTCATTATGAAGAAAAAGGTGGCTGATTTTATTTTTAAATGCTTAACTTGTTAGTAAGTTAAGGCAGAGCATCAGTGACAAGAAGGTATGTTGCAGTCTTTACCGATTTCTGTTTGGAAATAGGAGAAAATAGCCATAGATTTTATATTAAGTATTCCAATAATGGTTCGAAAATATGATACCATATGGGTGATATTGAATTGGCTCAAAAAGTTGGATCATTTCATCCCTATTCGTGAATATCATACGGTGGAGGACTTGTCAAAGATCTATATCTGATAAGTGTTAAAGAGGCATGACATACTAGTTTCGGTAGTATTAGATAGAGATCTGAGGTTTATGTATCGTTTTTGGAAATCCTTATAGAAATACCTTGGGACTCAGTTGACAATGAGTACGGTGTATCATCATCATATGGACAAACAATCTGAACGGATAATAAAAACACTAGAAGAGATGCTATTGGATTCTGTAATGGATTTTTGTGGCTCATGGGAAGAGTATGTGTCGTTGGTGGAGTTCTCATATAACAATAGTTATCAAGACTCGATAAAAATGGATCCATTTGAAGCATTTTATGGTTTTCCTTATCATTCTCCACTTTGTTGGGTAGAAACATGTGAGACTTCACTGGTTGGATTGATCCTTGTACAAGAAACAACAGAGAAAATTCAATGAACGGGTTGGGCCAATCCTTCTCCTAGGCCTTCCTCTTTCTTTTCAAAATCCCTCAATTCTCTGTGCAATTGGTAACATGGTTGGCCGTTATCTTTGTTCTGATCAACGAACGGGTTCTGTGTCTCGTCTAATTTGACCTAGAATTTTTGTTGAGGTTGATGTCGTGAGGCCTCTAGTGCATTGTGTCTGGATTACTGATGAGTAGGAGTTTCGCTGGAGGCAAGAGGTTGTTTTTGAGTCTTGGATGAAGTTTTGTGTGAATTGTCAGCAGTTTGGGAATCTAGAGATTGTTTTCCATAATTTAGGGAGAAGTGGTGGACCGTAGGTGATGTAAGGGCAGTGTGGAGAAGGCTGTGCTATCTGTGATGCTATGAGGCTGGCTCAAGAGGTGGTGAGGAATGGTTGTGCAGATGTTGTCATGAATACATTTGTTGCATATGAGGTGTGTATCAGAGCTAAAGTTTTTTCTAGACAGGGAGGCTAGCTAGGCGCCTATTTCAATAAATATAGCTTGGTCGATGATGTACCAGAGCTTTCATGTGGTTTGAAGTCAATACATACACCCTTGAATCCATCGGTGTTGCAAGTTTTTGACAGGCTGAAACGTGATATTGAAGTGCAGTCTTGGTCTACTATGGAGGGGAGTGCTTGTCACCTGCAGGGGGTTACTTCCACTAAGGAGCAGTGGTCCACTATGGTTGGAGATTAGAGGGTTTTGAATAGGTGTAATGCAAATGTTGTGGAGGAGGTTTTAGATAAGGGTGCTATTGAGGTTTCTAAATACTCTTCTGAGGAGTTTCTGGACATTAAGGAGGGTGATATTGGTCTTGTAGTGGTGGATGAGTAGCAGGAACCATTCATTTTGCAGGAGGTGAGCTATGATGCTGCTGTTATGGTGTCCTCTGGACAGACTATGGCTGAGGATGTGGGGTATACTGGCCATCGGACTAAATTGCAGGAGATGGATTACAACTCATTGCAGCCAGAGTTGGTGATTGACTCTTTTTTGGATTCGGGTGCTCCTGCCTCGAGGGCTGTAGAGGTTTGTGTTCCAGAAAGGCCGATTGGTGATGATGGGGGAGTGGAGATCATGATCTCCACTGGTAATATCTTTCTAGAACTGGAAAATGAGGAGATGCTACATGACAAGGAAACTGATGTGGGGCAGTAAGGTGGTCTCTTGCGGACTGTTGTTGACCCAATGGATGCTATAACTGGGGAAGGTGTGATGGACCTGGTGGATCAGCCACAATGTCTTGCTATAATTGATGTCAATAGTCAGGTTCAGCAGGATTGTGGTTCAGAGGATGGTTATCAAGATGTGAAAATATTGGGAAAGTGGGGCGATATATCATATAGTGATAGGGAAAAGGATAGTGGTGTGGTACAACCTTCTTATAGTAATGTTGTTCAAGGTGCAAGGATGAAAGTGCAATGGGAGGAAGGTGTTAAGACCGCCCCACCATGGCGAAGAGCAAAGAAAGACTATTCTTATCTTCCAAGGCTAGTGTCCACTATATCTTCTATTGGGAGGGACAGTTGGGCTATGCAGTCCTCAAAGGAATTTATGGCCTTGGAGAATCTGAATCTTAGAAGGAAATATTCCAAGGTTCTTAAACACTATGAAAGCTTAGAGTGGGAGACAGATAAAGCAAAGGAGTTAGTCTCTAAATGGGGTGGTTATGAGTATGATTTCTATGATATGTAGTTGTTCTGGACTTCTTGTACCTTCTTTTCTTTTATTTTATTAATAAATGGTCAGAGGCTTGCCTCTGGCTGAGCGTTTCTGGTACATAGACCCTTTTGAGATACTGGAACAGATTAGTGAGGTGGAATATCATTTGGAATTTCCACCACAGTTCAGTGTGGTGCATAATGTGTTTCATGTATCTTAGTTGAAAAAATATCATCCAGATCCTAACCATGTGATTTTATGGGATCATTTTGACCTAGAGCAAGATGCTTCATTGGTGAACATGCCAATGCAGATTGTGGATAGGCAAGAGAAAGTCTTGTATGGAAAATCATTTGTCTAGTATGAGTTTTATGGAAATATGGTCAGATTCAGAAAAATACTTGGGCACACAATAATTAAATTAAATATAGATGGCCACTCCTTCATAGAATTGGTGGTTTTCTACTTTTCGGGGATGGAAAGTCCAATGGTGGGGAGAATGTATCACCCCCAGTTTCAAGTAAGTAACAATTTATTTATGCTTAAAGTTTATGGGTGAAGTTTTGGAAATTTTTGATATATTTTTAGATGTTTTGGGGGATTTTCTAAAGGTTAACAGTTGGTGTACGGTTTGGGAAAACCATTCAACACCTATAGGAAACCGTGCACAATGAAACAAGGGCTAAGGGGGAAGGTGCACGAGCGGCGCATGGTTTGTCCAAACCATACGAAATCCTAGGGTAAACTGTGCCACTTGAGACAGTGGGATTTGGAATGTTGGTGCACATTTTGGAAACTGTGCAATCCAACCATGTGAGGTTCCTTCTTGAGACAGCATCTGGCACATGATTAGTGCATGGTTTTGGCTAACAGTGCAACTAACCACGCACGGTCAAAAAACTAGATCCTAAAATTGTGGATCTAGGTAGGTTTTATGTTTTAATACCTATTTTTCTCTAAAACTGGCCTAACTTGGGATTTTTCCCTCTCAAAGGTTGGATAACCTCTCCCCATTTATTTGGAAGTGATCCAGAGGTGTTATTTGGTGCATTGAAGCTCAATTATCACAGTAAGTAATCATTCTTGTTGGTTTTTGGTGTTTTTATTAGATATACTTCTCTATCTCTCTAAGTTTCTTATATATACATCTAGTATTGGTAGATATAAGGTTTTGGAATCCAAATATGATTATATTTGGATTTTTTTATGATAGTAGAAGATATCTAAGGTGGGTTTTTTGAGATTCAACCCTATTCCATGGGCGTTTTCGTGCTATTTTCCTTTTTCACATAATCCTTCAAGATAGGTGGATTCACTCTCGACTCCTCTATTTATAATATAAAGTATTGATTTAAAATTGGTTATTTTTCTTGAAATTTATTGTGAATTTTCTATTAAATTATTATTGAAAACCCTCTAGAGTGACGGTTTGTGGAAACATAGAAATTAGGTGTTTTGTAGAAAGTGCTTTGTTTTCTTGATTTTAAAATGTTTGTTTTAAAATGTGGGTTTTTATAGAATTATGGTAAATGGTTTAATTAAAAAATCAATAAAATTATGGTTTTATTGAAATGAATTGGGAAGGTTGATTTAAAATAGTTAGTTTGGATGGTTTTTAATAAAATAATAGTTTTATTGAAATGGTTGAAATGGTTGTTTTGTAATTGGTTTTTTGCATAATGGTTGTGTTTTTTCATGTGAATTTGAGGTGGATAAGGGTAAGGATTCTCCCCCATAATTATTGGGATGGATAAGGTTCAGGTCTCTCCCTCATAAAAATGGTTCACTGAGTGACAAATTAGTGGAAGGATGACTCACCACTCACAAGTATAGGGAGGTCTAGGTTTTCATGCATGATTGGATGTGTGGATAAGTGAAATGGAATGGTTATTCCAAAAAATATAATTTGTAAAATTATTTTAGAAATTTTTTTTATTTTCTTCCTAGTAATTTGAGTTTTTTTTGATAAAATTGTTAATATTTAAATTGTTTATATTTTAATATAAACTGTTTTTAGAAAAAAAATACATAAACTATTTTATATAATTGTTCTAACATTATCTGTTTTAGTGGAACGAGTAGGAAAGTCATTGGAGAAAACCTACTAATTTTTAGTACTCACCCCTACTTTATAACTTTGGTGCTTTTTCAGATTTTTTTCATGAAGATATGTTCAAAGTTAAAGTATCACACTTATTTAGTGATGTTCGGTGATACTTGGGCAATTGTGTGGAGCATGAATCTTGATGAAGCTTTGGATCATTGTTGGAGTCTTTGGGTATTTTTGGTTATGTCTTACACTATTTACCTTGATGTTTTTTAGACTTACTTTGTGTTAGTATTGATAGTTTGTATTGATATAAATGGTTTTACCTTGATTTGTTTTACATTTTTTATTATTAATCATGTAGTAGTTTTGTTAAGGTGTGTTTGGTTGGTTGTTCTCTTTCAAAGTTAAAATCATACCCCACTTATTAATGAATCCCTTAAATTTTATTTCCATCCTTTGTTATCTTAGGGATGTCACTTAAGGTCAAGTAACATTCCACCGCCTTCTCAAGCCAATGAGAAGAAGAGGGATGTTACACTCATATAGGCATTTAATTCCTCATAACTAAGTCATTACTTATTCTTCTGGATTTCATTTGTAGGAGGGAATTTGTTAATACCTACCAAAAAATATTGGCAATTTGGAGTTGGGGAAATACCTGAAACACAAGTTCCATTTTTGGTGTAAAGGAAAAGAATAAAAGGCACATTTTATGACTAGATCACATGACCACTTATGGTTCATGTGATCGGGTCATACGATTGCATAACCATCAAAGGGACGTGCGAACCGTGTAACCCCATTCCACTCACATGACACTGTGAGGACAATGAAAGGAGACTATATGTAAAGGGACTCTCATGTGATCATTGATCTTCCCTAGTGGGTTCATAATCATCTAATACATAAGGTTTTACACAATTGATGATATCCATGATGGATAATTCATACAGTCATTGATCTTCATGCAATGCCCTGGGCATGCAACTATCTAAGACTAAGGATCAAGAAATAAAAAATTTCTATGATGGGGCCTTAATGTTGTCATTTTTATTTACATTATGCTCCTATAGTCATTCACTCACATAATGACAAACAAGTTATGCAACCAAATCCTGGTCAAGGTTGTCCATAATGGGCCTATCTCATGATAAATGTTATTCATGAGACACACTGGGGAGACATCATCGGTGACATGCGACTTAGTCACACGTGGTGTACGAGCCTAGGCTGACTTATACGGATAATATTCCTTCAAATTAACCCACAAACATAACTCACTCACCATGAAAAGCGGCATTGATATAGGGGGATCAACCACTATAAAAACCCCCTTGAAACTCAAAAAGATATATAATAGTGGATACTGATTTTAGAAGTGGATACACAGAGATTATTTGACATAGGGAGAGTGATAAGGACAATCAAGTGAGTCCAAATCCTTCCATTTGAAATTTGGTAAGTAAATATAAAAGGAATTTGAAAAAATGGGTGTATTTTTTTAGAATGCATGAACTAGTCATGAAAGTCTTGATTGCAAGACCACTAGCACAAGACCTAATCATGTGATGATCCCTCATTCATGTGATCACATAATAACTTATCAATCATGCAATATCTTAAAAACCTCTTGGTCATGTGATTGTGTCATATTATCTCTTAACACAATACTGGTCACATGATTGCATGTCCCCCATGACTTTACATCAAAATATCCCCTTGTATTTACATGATCACATACATCTTGGTCTTCATGTAATCATGTGATCCCCCTTCCTTTACATGAATTGCATGACCCTATAACCCCCATGTGATCACCTAACTCCAAAGGGTTTCACTTGAACCTTTGAATCCCCTATTGTCTTCTTGTATTATAAGTTCATGTCCCTTAATATTATTTCTAATATTCCCTAAATCATGGGAAATATACACATGATTTCCACCATGATTCCTTACCCACCATAAAACAATAAACATTATGAACTATAAGGACTCTGATTCCTATAGAAAATAGGATACACATGATGACTTTTTAAGATTCAATCTCTATATCTAATATAATTTCATCAGTACTTAGATGTGGACATATTCCCTATAAATACCATCAAAATTTCATGGCATTATTATCAAAATCCCGTGTACATAGATTTAATATTATAATTTTTCATGTGAAAGCTCATAATTATTTTCTCACAGAACCATATTATCTATGGGACTCCTAAGTATATTCTTCTTTGGGAATCCTCAGTGTGTAAAACCCATTAAAACCCAATATTATACTCATATTCAATGATTATGATCTTATATTATCTATTGTTTCTCACACTAAGCATAACTCATGTGGTCATAGAGATCTATAATGATCATGTTGTTAGCATAATAAAAATACCCCCATTATGGGCATTCTTCTTAGGTGTAAGTCCCGACTATGTTTCTATTTTTTTCTTCAAATGGTCATATTCTCAATGAATCATATCAAGGTAGGATCAATTATTATACCCCATTCATATTCAAAGGTTTTTACTTTAAATGAAGCATCTCTGGGCATCCTTATATGCATAATAAATTCTCAAACCTCTATTGTTTCACCTACTATGACAGAGATGCTCGTAATACTAGAACTACATAAACTCTGTATAGAAACCCATACTTTTATTACATAGATATTGTTAGGTTAGATAGGGTAATGAAATATGGTCTAGAGGGGGTGAATAGACCAGATTAAAAATTAATCAAATAAATTGATTAATTAAATTAATTATCAATGTTAATTATTAAGGTTAATTAGCAGCAGAAAAAGTAAAAAACACAAGGATGTTTTTTATAGTTGTTTGGTCCAAAGTGGGTCTACTCTACTCTTATAACTCTCTACTCAATAAGAGATAAATGTTCACTAAAAATTATTTTTGAGGGGTAACCATAACCTAATTATAGAATCCTTTTCTATTGGAGGGATTACTAAGACACATATTTTTTATGGGGAGTCATAACCTTTACAACCTGAATTTAGATTGTGGGAGTAAATAATCAAATAGTCCTGACTTTAGATAGAGGGAGTCACAACCCTTAGATCCTGACTTTAGAATCTGGGAGTCACAACCCAATGAAGAGAAGAAGAAATAATGATTTTTTTTTAAAGCATAAACAAAAAAATAGAGTGCATATGAGCGATAGGAAATAGTGTTACAGCCAAATCCATATGAATGAGAAGATAAATAATTAAATCATAAGTACTGGTTCTTGAGGATTTAATTGTAATGTCTCATCAAGGTAGTATAAATCAAAGCAGAAGTAATCTAGTACTTGAAATAGCATACAGGTGATGAAATTGAGTATCGCAGTACTTTACAAAATTGTATAGTTGGTTGAAATGTTCATAACTTTGTTCTTGAGGGAAAATAGAGTATTGAATAATAGGTTAAATGGTGTAATCCTTGAAGTGTCATGGAACCTTTAAATAGGATCTCTAAAATATAACTATCAAACAAATCTCCAGGTAAAGTAATTCTAATTTAAAAAATGGTTGAATTATTTAGAAGAGATAAAATTATCCTCCATAATAATAGTAAAAATATAGATTGAATTCAAATCATAAAGACTAATTCAAACCTATTTAAATAACCTGATAAATAATAATTCAAATCAATCTCATAAAAATTGTAATATTATTTAAAACAAATATTAAATACAATTTTAATTAAATCAGTGTGCAATTTAAAGAATAATTAAACTGCTTAAATGGAATAAAAAGTGTTTAAATATATTCAATGTCATTAAATAATAATTTAGAAAATAATTAGTCGATGAAATTAACTTAAAATATAAAAAAATAAATATTTCATAAATATGTTGTAAGTGTACAGATGAATAAATAGTAAATAAATACAATTTTAAAAAAAACTTTGCTTGGATTAAATATAATATATATTAATTTTATAAATTAATAAAATGCTTAAAATAATTATAATATGTATTCAGTTCAACAAAATATAAAAAGTGATGAAAAAAATGAGCATAAAGAAATCTTCACTGACATAAGAAAAAATACCTAGTAGTGGAAAAAATAAATCACCATTGAAAAATAATTTGACTCACCATTGATAAATTGAGTCACCATTTTAAATGTGATTCATCATTGATAAATTGATTCATCATTGGAATTCTGAGAAAAAATGGAAAAGGGAAGAAAGACCCACTGTTGGGTTATCCAAAAATAATGGTAAAGGCAACATTAACCCACCATTGGGTAATCCAAAAAATAGAAAAGGAAAAGTGTTAAACTACTGTTGGAGATAGAATAAATAAAATGGAAAAGTAAAGAAAACACCCACCATTGGTAGCAAGATAAATAACCTACTTTTGGAAAGAAAGAAAAATGGAAAAGTAATAGAATAACCTATTGTTAGTAGAAATAGAAAGAACCTACCATTCGAAACTAAAAAATGACCCACTGTTGGGAAGATTATATATTGTAGAATGATTTTTATAGAGATGATTTGTTGTCCAAATGAGGTTCCGCATACAAGGAGGAGGAGACCTACTGCATGAATATGGATGATGCAACAGGTTGGAAGAAATAAAACTTGCATGAGTTGATATTTGAGGAGAAAAACATCCACAATTGGTTGGAGACTTCAATAAATAAGGGAGTGGATGCTTGAGAGAATAGATAAGGTCCATTCATGAAGAATAATAATCTTTAAGATCTTCCATGGAGGAAAGTGGATGGAGGTAGGAGATGATGAATAGTATTTCATCATTTTATGTTCAAACTGAACATATAAACTTCAATGAATTTTTAATCCATCTAAAAGTATGAATTTGAAGTTGGTCTAGAATAATAATTTTTATATCATTTCAATATATTTACAACTAATAAAGAATATATTAATTACGATAATTATTGAAATATATATGATTAAAAAATCATAAGAACGTGTTTTGAACACTATAGAATGAATTATAGTACTTCTGACTAAATTTTAGGTATGTAAATGATTTTTGTAGAGTTTAATTTAGTTTAATTAAATGGATAAAAACTTATTTTATCTTTATAACCCAATGAACTTTGAGAAATTATTATCCTAAAATAATGATATATCAATGAAATAAAAAATATTTTGAAATATGAAAATTCCATATTTTTAGAATTGTTGTAAGATCTTCGGATAAATGGATCACCCCATAAATAATAGATTCATTCTTCCATGTAAACTAATGAAATTAAGATAAAAGGGTTAAATTTAAAATGTGATAGGTTTTACAAGAATTTTATCTGTGTATAATAATTTATAAAAGAAATACATAATAAAACTTAAATTAAGTTTATACTGAAAACATTTCTTGAAACCCCAAAAAAAAGTGATTCATGTTCAGGATTAAATGCAAACCTACAGGACAAAGATTTAGACAGTGTTTTGGTTTAATAAAATTTAGATAAACATGTTATATTTTATTTTAAATAAGAATTATAAATTTAGATCATTAAAATATAAGTTATAAATAAAATATATAGAGATTTTAAAAATAATTTTTCACATAAAATAATAAAAGGGTTTTGGATATTTAAAAACATAAAATAACATGTAATCAAACAAAATAAAATTTCATACATGAATATACACAAAAAATATCCCCCTTTTTGTTTTATTACAAAACCAAAACATTTAAAATCAATTTTATCCTCCTTTTGTAAATAAAAAAATATATAACTAAAACTCCTCCAAAAAAATAATTAATAAAATAATTAAATTTCCAACATTCTAAGTTCAAAATTTATTTTTTCAAACTGAGAAAAGTATAAAGTTTTAGTAAATATTTATTCTAAATGATTTTAATTAGGTATTAATTCTAAAAAAATATCACCTTTATTCACATGATTTCTAACAAAATTAAATCTTAAATTGTTATGATTTGTTCTAGAATGTTTTAAGGGATTTTTAGAAATAGAAATTGCAGAAGTTTTATCACAATAAATAGGTAATTTATCGAGATAAATTCAAAAATCGCATAGATTTTTATTAATCCATAAACTTTGAGCATAACTACCATCAGAAGAGATATACTCAACTTCTATAGTAGATAGATCAATATAAAATTACTTCTTAGAAGACCAAGATTTTCCTAGAAAATGACACATACCTGATGTGCTTTTTATGTCAATTCTACAGCCTCCAAAATCAGATTCATAATAATATGTTAAATCAAAAAATATATATTTTGGATAAAATAAACCATAATAAATAGTTCCTTTATCATATTTAATTATTAATTTTATAAATTTAATAAGACTCTCTTTAGGATCAGTTTAAAATCTAGCACATAAATAAACACTAAACATGTGTCGGTTCTAGATGTAGTTAAATATAGCAAGATACCTATCATGCCTCTATAAATTTTAATATCAATAGATTTACCACATGCATCAACATTTAATTTATAGTTAATACCTATAGGAGTTTACATAGATATAGAGGAATCAAGACCAAATCATTTAACTAACTCTTTAGCATACCTAGATTGATTAAAAAAAATTCATCTTTCCTTTAAAAAATTTGAAGTATTAGAAAGAACGTTAATTCTCCCATTAAACTAATTTCAAACTCATAAGACATCAAAGTATAAAAATCATTTCAAATAATTTCACTAGATCAACTAAAAACTATATCATCAACATAGATTTGTACAATTAAAATATCATCACAAGTCCTTTTAATAAAAAGTGTAGGATCAAAATTTTATTTCTTGAAACCATTATTCAATAAAGATAAATAAATTATTTAATACCAAGAATTAGGTTCTTATTTGAGATCATGAAAAGCTTTAGATAATTTAAAAACATTATTAGGAGATTTTTCATTTTCAAAACTAGGAGGTTGAGAAACATAAACTTCTTCAGTTATAAAATCATTTAAGAAATAAATTTTTACATCCATTTAATATAATTTAAAACCTAGAAAAAAATAAAAATCCAAAAAATATATAATATCCTCTAACCTAGAAATGGGTTCAAATGAATCTTCAATGTCTATAACTTATTCTTGAGAGTATCCTTGAGAAATAAGTCTCACTTTCTTTTTGACAATCTTTCCAGATTCATCGAGTTTGTTTCTAAATATTCATTTATTTTTGATTACCTGATTATCCTCAATAAATTCTACTAAAGACCAAACATTATTTCTAACAAATTTATTCAGATCATATTTCATAGGAACAATCCAGTTAGAATCATTTAAATCATTATTAATATTATTCAGAACAAAATCAGAATTAAAAGTAGAATTGGTATAAAAATTTAAAATATAATTTCTTGTTTTAACACCAAAATCAACATTTCCAATAACATTTTCAACAAGATGATCTTCATGAATCTTTCATGATCTATGATCAGGTTGATAAAGAGTATTCTACCACTCAATTTATTCATCTTTATCCTAATATTTTTCTTCACCAAAATTAAAATCTCTAAACTCATCATCAAAAACATTAGAATTGGAATTTAATTTAACATTATTTTCATCAAACATAACATGAACATATTATTTAATAACCATAATTATTTTATTATAAACTATATAATCTTTAATATTATTAGAATATATAAGAAAAATACCTTCATAAATTTTAGAATCAAATTTATCTAAATTTTACTTTGAATTTAAAATTAAAATTTTACAACTAAAAACTCTAAAATAACCAACTTTAGGATTTTTATTTTTAAATAATTCATAAAGATTTTTATTTAACAAAGTTATAATAAGAATTATTTTTTAAATATAACAAGAAGAAAATAAGGTTCTCATCCCAAAAATATCTAGTAAAATTATATTCACTTAACATGGTTTGAGCCATTTCAATAAGAGTTCTATTTTTCTGTTTACAACACCATTTTTCTATGGTGTTCTAGGAGTAGAAAAATTATGAAAATAACCATTATTTTCACAAAAAAAAATCAAAATCTAAATTATGAAATTCACCTCCTTTATCGCTATGAATAGAAATAATCATAAAAACTTTTTCATTTTGAACTAAATTACAAAAGGTAGTAAATCTAGATAAATTATTATTTTTATGAGCAAGAAAATATACCCATATAAATCTACTATAATCATAAAAAATAACTAAAGTATATTTATTTCCACTAATAATAGAAATTTGAGTAGGACCAAAAAGATCAAGATGTACTAAATGAAAAGATTTATTAGTAATTATCTGATTGAAAGATCTAAAGGAAATTTTATGTTGCTTTCCTTTCATGTAACTGTCACAAATATGGAGATGTTCTTTCTTCAAGGAAGAAGTTGTAACATATTATCATATTTTTAGAGGTTATGTAACATTATAAAATTAAAATGACCTAAACATTGATGTCAAAGGATGTTTTCATTATGTGCAATATTCAAACACTTAATATGTTGAATAGTTAGTTCAGAAAAATCAATAGTATAAATATTTTTTTTTCTATTAGCATAAAATAATAAAGAATCATCAATAAAAACTAAAAATTTATCATTTTTAAATTTAACTTTCATTCCATCGTCACATAATTTTGATATACTAATTAAGTTTTTTTTAAACCTTAAACATATAAAACTTTATAAATAAAAATTGAATTTGAAATACCAACTTTACCAAACACTTTTACTTTGCCTTTGGAATTATATCCAAATGTAACAATCCCTCCATCACATGTGTTTAAAGTGGTAAACTTTGATGGGAATTCAATCATATTCCTTGAGAATTTATTGTCTATGTACCATATGTCATTCTTGATACATCCAAGTCATTTTTCCTATAAAAATCAATTACTTGAAAGCTTTGGTACTCAAGCTACTTTGGGTCCAATAGGATTAGTAATACAATTTTTAGGTACCCATACATAATTTAAACAATTATTATAAGGTAATATTGATAATAAGGATTTAGGAATATTGTTTTATTGTGAATCCCATAGATTTTTTTAAATCTGAGATTATAGTCATTTTCATAGTGACCTTTCATGCAACATCTAAAACAAGTAATATTTGAAGTACATACATTTTTAATTTTAACAAAATGGGTCTTAAACATTTTTGGTAATCTTATATCATAACCAAAAACATCTTTATTTTTATTAAATTTATTAAAATATATCATTTTATGTTATTTTTCATGACCTTGAATAAAAGTAGATAAACTTTGTTTAAGACTTTCAACTTAATTTTTCAATTTTTCATTCAAATATTGATCAGATTTCAAATTGTAAAAAACTGTTGAATGAGAAGCAGAAATAGTGTTTCTTAAATTTTAATTTTCTTGTAAAAATATTTTATTTTTGGAAATAAGTTTCTCATTATTTTTATTAAGATTATTATATAAATTAGAAGCTTTAAAAATATATTTTCTCAATCTTTTAATTTCTTTATTTAATTAAAAAACATTTGGGTATTCAAAATCATAGTCAGAATCAGATCATCCAAAATAAAAACCAAAATTACTAACCTTATCCAGTGATACCATAAATCACAAGTTAATTGTTTCTTTTTCATTTCCAAATAGTTCACTGGAATTAAATTCTTCTATACAACTCCAACTATTGGTCAATGCCTTTTTATCCTTCTTTTTGTATTTATCTTTATTCTTTAGTTTAGGAAAGTCATGCTTGATATGGAATTTATTCCTACACTCATATCAAGTTACATCTAAATCATTGTAATTTGAACTTCCTTTCTTTTATCCTTTTTGTTTTTCTTTTTTAGGGTTTCTTCTAAACCAGTTCTTGAATCCTTTCTTTTTCATTCTTTTGTAAACTCTGGTTACAATCTGATCCATAACTTATTTTTCACTATCCAATAAATCAGAATTATAAGAGTCGATATAAATAACATTCACATATTTAAAAGCTACACATTTTCTTTTTTCTGTATCCTCATTAACTATGTTATTCAATTCTATTTCATACTGAAGTAGTGGTCTAATCAATTCATCTAGGGTGTTCTCTTTGAAGTAATTTATTTCATCAATGGAAACATTCATTGCATTCCATTTCTTTGGTAATGCTCATAGGACTCTTTCAACAGGTACTGGGTTTTCTATTTCTTATCCAAGTGAATTTATTCCATTAACAATGATTATGAATCAATGGAACATTTGGTTTACAATTTCATATTCGCCCATATTGAAGTCTCGATACTCAACACAAATAATTTCAAGCTTGGTTCAGATTAATTTGTCAAAACCAAGGTGAGTAACTTGTAGAATCTTCAAAATCTCATGAGTTATCTTGAAAAAATACACATGACTAAAAATACTTCTTTTATTAACACAATATAAAATATTTACAACATTATAATTTAAAACATATCTAGTAGAATCTTTTCCTATAAATGTATCTCAACCATCTTCAGGTAGAGTGTACTATTTTGACATGATAGACCAGTGATCAATTCTCAACTATTTTTTTGAGATATTCAGTATCCATAATCATTGTAATCAAAGTGTGGTGGATTCTAAGGAATCCAAGCATTATTCGGTTTCAATCCTACCATTTTATAAGATCTTATCCTTAAACTATGAGGTATAGGAATATTAGCATAATTAAATATAAAATCGGACTTTATAAGAGGGTTGAATAAATTATAGAGGGAACAAGATTTGATACAAAAAATTTGGTATTAGGAAAGAGAATGAAAGAGCTAAACTATTCTTAAGAAGGTTATCATATGATAACAATTTTTAGGTCAGATAGGGTAATATCAAATGATCGAGAGGGGGTGAATATACCATATTAAAAAAATTAATCAAATAAATTAGTTAATTAAATTAATTTTCAAAGTTATTTATTAATGTTAATTTTCAGTAGAAAAAGTAAATAGCACAAGGATGTTTTTTATAGTAGTTCGGTCCAAAGTGGGCCTACTCTAATCATATACCTCTCTACTCAATTAGAGATATGTATGCACTAAAAATTATTTTTTAGGGGGAATCATAACCTAATTACATATTCTTTTTCTAGTGAAGGGATAACTGGGACATTGACTTTTGTATGGGGAGTCGCAACCCTTACAACCTGAATTCAGACTGTGGGAGTCACAACCTAAATAGTCCTGACTTTAGATACAGGGAGTCACAACCCTCAAATCCAAAATTTATAATCCATGAATCACAACTCAAGGAAGAGAATAAGAAATAATGTTTTGTGTGTAAAATCATAAATAGAAAAATAGAGTGCATGTGAGAGGTGGGAAATAGTGTCATATACTCAAAACCAAACAAATGAGAAGATAAATAATTAAAGAATGGGTATTGGTTCTTGATTATTGAATTGGCACGTCTCATCAAGGTAGTAGAAGTCTAATTATATATAATTCAGTACTTGATAGATCATCCAAGTGATGAAACTAGATATCGTAGGACTTTAAAAAATTGTACAATAGGTTTAAATGTTGAAAACTTTGTTCTCAAGGAAAAACAGAGTATCGAAGAAGAGGTTAGCTGATGTAATCCTTGAATTTTCCTAACACCTTTAAATATGATCTTAAAATAGAACTAACAAACCAATCTCTGGGTAAAGTAATTCTAATTCAAAAAATGGTTGAATTATTCAGGAGATATATAATTATCCTCTAGAATAATAGTAACAAATATCAATTGAATTCAAATCATAAAGACTAATTCAAAGGTTTTTTAATAACCTGATAAATAATAATTTAAATTAATCCCGTAAAAATTGTAAGATTGTTCAAAACAAATATTAAATACAATTTAAATTAAATCAATGTGTAATTTAAAGAATAATTACACTACTTTAAATGGAATAAAAAGTGTTTAAATATATTTAATTTTATTAAATAATGATTTAGAAAATAATTATTCAATGAAATTAACATAAAATATAAAAACATAAATATTTTATAAATATGTTGTAAGTGTATAGATGAATAAATATTAAATAAATACAATTTTTTAAAACACTTTAAAAAATATTTAAACACTTCACTTTGCTTAAATATAATATATATTAATTTTATAAATTAATAAATCAATTAAAAGAATTATAATATGCATGTAGTTCATCAAAATATAAAAAGTGGTGAAAAACAAAGCATGAATAAATCTTCACTGGCAGAAGAAAAAATACTTGGTGGTGGAAAAAATAATTCATTGTTGAATTCTCCATTGATAAATTGATCCACAGTTGGAATTTTGAGTCATTGTTGATAAATTGAGTCACCATTTTAATTTTGAGTCACTATTGATAAATTGAGTCATAGTTGAGAAAATAAGGAAAAGGGAAGAAAAAACCATCGTTGGGTTATCCAAAAAATATAGAAGGAAACATTAATCCACCATTGGGTTATCCAAAAAATAGAAAAGGTAAAGTGTTAACCAACCATTAGATATTGAATAAATAAAATGGAAAATTAAAGAAAACACCCATTGTTGGCAGTAAGAGAAAGAACCTACTGTTGGAAACGAATAAAAATGGAAAAGTAATAGAATAACCCATTGTTGGTAGCAAGAGAAAGAACCTACTGTTGGAAGCAATAAAATGTCTTATCACTGAGAGGATGAACTACTGTAGAATGATTTTTTTGGATATGAGTTTTTTTTCAAATGAGGTTCCACATGAAAGGAGGAGGAGGCCTACTGCATGAAGATGGATGCTGCAATAGGTTGGAAGAAATAAAACTTGCACGGATTGTTATTTGAGGAGAAAAACATCCAACATTGGTTGTAGTCTTCAAGAAAGAATAGAGTGTATGATTTAGAGAATAAATAAGTTTCCATTCATTAATAACAATAATCTTGAAGTGATTTCATGGAGGAAAGTGGCTATAGGTAGGATATGATGAATAGTATTTCAACATTTTATGTTCAAACTAAACATATAAACTTTGAAGAATTTTTAATCCATCTAAACGATTGAATTTGAAATTGGTCCAAAAGACTTATTTTTATATAATTTCAATATATTTCCAACTAATCAATAATTTTTTAATTATTAAAAGTATTTAAAGATATGTGATCAAAAAACTATAAGAATATGTTTTGAACAATTTAGAATAGATTATGGTACTTAGGATTAAATTTGAGGTATGTAAATGATATTTTTAGAGTTTCATGTAGTTGAATGAAATGAATAAAAACTTTTTATATTTATAACCCAAAAAATTATAAGTGATTACTATTAGAAACAAATGAGATATTAATGAAAAAAATATTTTGAAATCTGTAAATTCTATATTTTCAGAACTGTTGTAAGATATGCAGATAAACTATGCACCACTTAAAAAATAGAATTATCCTTCCATGTAAACTAATGGAATGAATATAAAAGAGTTAAATTTAAAACTAGATAGATTTTTAAATTATCCAATAAGTATATCATAAGTTATAAAATAAATTATTAAGAAAAATTCAAAGTAGTTTATACTAAAAAAATTCTTGAAACCAAAAATAAGATTCGTGTTTGGGCTTAAATGAAAACATTCTAGAAAAATATTTATAAAATGTTGTGGTTCAATAAAAGTTAAATAAAATTGTTTTATTTTATATTAAATAAGAATTATAAAATTATAATCCCTATAATATAATTTATAATTAAAATTCATAGAGGTTTTAAACATAGCTTTTCACATAAAATAATAAAAGGGTTTTGGATATTTAAAATCATTAAATAACATGTAATCAAATAAAATAGAAATACATACATGAATATGCACAAATAGATACCACATATTAGTATATTAATATTCATTACATAACATAATGATCCATTCTAGAATCATAAAGGTATAGTACCTTTGGAAACATGTACTATGGCATCCTGCCTTTTTATTACATAACTTTCCATTACATTTTAGAAACACATGATCTTTAAAGTCTAGTGTCTTGGAAATCAGGAACATAATACATAAAAACTTAAAACAATATTTTAAATACCCTTGAAAATATTCTTTAAAATTTCATCCTATGTACAATTACTGCATCTCATAACTTGGAGACATACATCAAAGGAAAGGGTGAGCAGAATTCCTAGTAAGGAAAGCAAGGGAATCAGTTTACCTATGATATCAATAAGAACTTGATGAAAAACATAAGGACATGAGAAATCTAAGAAGAGTAATATAATAATAAAAATAACATGAATTTTAACTTGAATATGTGGCTAAAAAATTTAATTTATACATTCATGAACATATCAAAAAGTTTTATCCCCAAGGTTTCATAAAAATTACAAGGGTTATTCACCAAGGTATCATGAAACTTGTCATCTCTAGAGATGAAATTCTTTACCCAATGTATTGAAGAGATATCAGGTATAACCCTTAATATTTATTTATTTTCATGTGATACACATAGATAATAATCATACATTTCATAAATAAACCATATAGAGTAAAAGAAATGTGCTTCACTTCAAAATCGTGATGTTTTAAAAGTGCTTAAAAATATGATTGTTATGTCATTTATAACCCATGGAAAAGGAATATGGGTTTCATGTATGTCAATTCTAGAATAAAATATATCATTTTTTGTATTCATGAATACCCATATAAACTAAATTTTTTTGGGAATTCACATAAATAAAATAGGATAATTTCTTGAGAATAGAGAGAGAGAGAGATTCTGAGATGAAAATTCTGCAACATAACGACTATACAACATGGTTTTAGAAAACATTGAAAATAGAGGGTAAAAGGGTCACACACTCATAAATAACTCATAATAGAGTATGGGTACATAATAAAAAATAAATAAGATCATGTTATGGATATTTTAATGACATACCACATGAAAAGGAAACTTGAAAGAAAAGAGAAGATGTGATTTATTTTACGAAAAATTCGGCATCCTAATGGTGTCCCTTAAAATTCATAAAAATAAGTTGATGAGAGTAGAAAGGGTATCTCATCATTTGGAAATAAAATGTACAGAAATAAGGACATATAATAACATACCCCAACATAATAAAATAGAAACTAGAAGACATAAAATAAAGGAAGTCATGACTAAAAGAGGAGGGTGAAAGGTTCCCTTACCTTGAAGGGTGACTTCAAAAACTTGAAGGTTGGTACCTTGGGGGGATTTAGGGCACCTTGGGAGGACTACTTGGGAGGAAAAAATACTATATCTTCGTTGAGGAGGAATTTGGAATGAAAGGAATGAAGGAATGGGTTGGTATTTATAGCAAAAGTGAGGGAATATTTTATTAATTTCCAAGGGACACCTCATTACTGGTATTTGAAAAACCATGGGCTTGCCTATGGTATTTGTCCATGGTATTTTCCACTTGGGACACCTCATAAAATATCTTACTGTACAAAAGTTTACCAGAATTATTACATCATGATTACATCATTAATGACGTCATTAAACACACCGAAACTCAAAACTGTATTTTTACTATTCACCAAAAAAACATTTTATAAACATCTCATAAATTCACCCTAACCTAATATCGATGCTCTGAATTCAAAAATGAACTCTATTTTATGAAAATAATTTTCTAATTATGAGATATTTAATTTTTAAGTAAAATCACTATTTACTCGAAAAAAATACTAATACTTAACTAATAATTTCTAAAACAATTATTTATTGATGATATTATATCACATTACCAATCAATATGCCTAAATTATATTTATACTTTATTAAGTGATGTTACTATTCCATTGGTCACATTAATATACATGATGGTAAAATTACTATTCCAAAGGGTAAAGTTAGTATTCAATAAAAAATTATTTTGATCTTATTGAACCAAATTTTTCACCCTGATTACAACCATGTATATCAGATTTTTGAAAATAATTTCACAAAAAAAGTTATTTAATAATAAAATATTTTTTACTATTCATCAAAAAAACACTATTCATTGAATACTATTCATCAAAACACTATTCATAAAATATTATTCATCAAATTGAAACTTCTTAGAAAACTTCTAAAAATTCAGCATAGGTTAATTTTGACATTTAAATTTCAAAAATGATTTTTATTTTACCATAATAATTATCTATGTATGAAAAATCTATAAAAAGTGCAATTTTTACTTCTAAAAATCAATTTATCAAATTTTTCTTAATTAAACATATACTTTATTAAGAAAAGCTATTTCTAAAACAGGAATGATGAGATAACAATTTTATTTATACCAAGGGATTACAAAAAGTAACTAAGGCCTCATTACATAGCCCCTTATAATGACCACATAGGACCAAAGAGTAAGGTTTGATATGGTGATAGAATCTTGGGGCGGCTCGGACAACATTGCCTGAGTGGTGATTTCTATCAACTTGAACTTCTTCGATAGACAATTACGTTCAAGCTTCACATGTTGAAGCTCAGCTTGGGCTTGGTCTAGAGAAAAGCCTAGTGATGCAACCTCCTTCCCAAGCTCCGACATATGGGATTCGTACGGCCTAAGTCTATTAGATGAGGTCATCGACTCCTCTTTCTATATTAATTAACCATGATCATTTGTATTTATAAACAATAATCATAAAGTTAAGAGTTTAGTTTCCAGCAGTCATATTGACCAGCGGTCATATTGACCAGCGGTCATATTGACCAGCGGTCATATTGACCAGCGGTCATATTGACCAGCGGTCATATTGACCAGCGGTCATATTGACCAACGGTCATATAACAGTCAAAACCCAGTGGTCTTATTTTAATTATACTCACTTCATTAATTAAAGGATATAGTTTTGTTGAGTATAAAATAAAATAATACACAAATTCAAGAAACAAATATTATTCAAAATTTTAGTTCGTTACATTGACCCTTAAGAAATTTCATCCCCAAAATTTAAACTCATACCCTCAGAAGAGAAAAGGTGTGGGTACTTATTCCTCATAGACTCCTCTGGTTCCCACATGGCTTCTTCACATTTTTTGTTCCTCCACAACACCTTAACAAGGTGGGTAGTCTTGTTGTGTATAACCTTGTCCCTATGATCCAAGATATCCACCAACTACTCCTCATAAGAGAGTTCATGTTCCAGTTGTACCACCTCTGGATTTAGTACATGTAAAGGGTCAGGTATGTACTTACTCTAGCGGAATACGTGGACGATATCATGAACTTGTGCTATATTTGGAGTAAGTGTGAGACGATAGGCCATTGCTCCTATGTGATCAAGGATTTCATAGGGGACAATGTACCTAGGGCGGAGCTTCTCTTTCTTCCCAAACCTCATGAATATCTTCCAAGGTGAGATTCGAAGAAAGACTTTGTCACTAGCATCAAACTCTAAGTCCCTTCGATGGTTTTTGGCATATCTCTTTTGCTGACTCTGAGTAGCCTTAATGTGTTATTGAATGGAATGGACCTTTTCTATCATCTCTTTCACAAGATCAGGCCCAAGAATCTTTCTCTCACCATCTTTATCCCAACAAGTAGGAGTTCAACATCACTTCCCATATAGAGCTTTATAGGGTTCTATTTG